>CM055126.1:211063035-211663035 GCA_029206835.1 Rana muscosa
ACAAGGGTAATAATAAAGATGAGAGGGTAGTCCTCATACGATCCTTCAATCACAGTCCTCACTCACTCGGTAATATCCAAAACAAACTCATACGTTAGCGTAGTTACATGCAAAATTCCAAAAGAAATACATAGTGCTCTCCATATAAAACACTTGATTTATTGAATAAAAATTAGTTACTCACAAGCAATGCACAGATAGCCCTGTGCCAAGCTGATGTTCATGTAACAAAGGTATAAAACCAGGTAGATGGCTGTCCTGACGACATATGGCCCCTCGCACGCGTATCGTCCGTAGGCAAGGACTTCCTCAGCGAAATGTAATGGAGCCAGCATATCAGTCTCTTTATATAAGCCATATACCAGGTGTGTGCAATATCTAAAAAATGGGAATAATATCCCGCCCCTTCTATAAGGATTATGAGACAAGCGCCCCCATTGGATATTATCAGATGAGCCAAAAGACATAGGCTGACCACAATTGGCTTAAGGGCATATGGGATACAGAGTGCTTCCAGGAGGAAGCCTCCATCTGATCAACCACTGTGCCTATCATCGGTGAGTACACAGGGGATAACGCCTCCCATTCGAATTACTTCCGGGTAGGCGCTCCCCACATGATCCGCCGTCGCCATGACAGCGGTACAAACAAACTATGTTCATTTCCGCCCATAGCATCTCCGTGACACAGGGGGCGGGGCACACTGATCACATGGTGACAGAGTGTCAGCAAGGGATGCAGGGGAAGAATCCCCTTATACGCAGAGTGTTATAACCGCTGACTACAACATCAGAAAGGGTCAAACATCTAAGAAACATCCCCCAATCTCTAACATAAATGATATATAGAAAGGGGCATGTATTGCTGCAACCGGACATTGGAATTAATGGCATATCACTAGTGCTATACACCCAGTGCTGCCATCAAGTGTCCAGAGTCAGCATTACAAATCAAATAAAAATAAAGTAAAAAGCACTGATGTCCATTAATGTCTAAAAACTGATGGGGGTACTATATCAATATGAAAATTAATATAAAATTATTGCGATCAACATATAAGTGGACCAAATGATCCGACCATATATAGGGCACAATAGTCAATAACTATGGAGATTCTGCAACATCCCCCCTCTAGTAATTACTTAAAGGACCGTTAGGACCTCTTAATAAAACCAACAATAGTGACAAAAAGGACAACCTCTGCTTTGAGAGTAATAAAACGGTCATAAATAGACCTGTAAAATTAATATAGACGTCAGCACAACCATCTAACCTGTGTACAAATGTAACATATAAAAAACACTAAAACAAAGTAAAAATACTAGCGGTCAGAAATAAAACAATTGAGGTCAAACTCAACATTTAACCCCAATGGGACCCCCACTTTTAATTCATACACCCAAAAAGACTCTCGTCGGCTGAGATGCCGAATGAAGTTCCCTCCCCTCCAGTGGTTCGTCACCTTCTCTATCCCCCAGAACTGCAGCCCAGCTGGGCTACGGTTATGGTGGAGCCGGAAGTGTTTTGAAACATTGTGTGTAACCAACCCCCTTTTAATATTGTTGACATGTTCCCCTATCCTGACATGAAGGGGCCTGGACGTCCTGCCAACATATTGTAAGCCACAGTCACACTGTAGCATATATACGACCCCAGTTGTATCACAAGTAATTAGATCCTTGATCTTATAATTTTTTCCAGTTGCTGATGCCACAAATTCCTTCCGCTTCTTTAAATTCTTTCTGGCCTGTCGACATGGTGGGCAACGACCACATTTATGAAAGCCAGTCAGAAAATTAAAGATCCTATTCTCAGATTGAGTAGGGGGGTCAATGACCCCAGGGGCCAACTTATCCCTTAATGAAGGTGCTTTTTTGTAAATAAATTGTGGACGATCAGGAAGTAGGGGGCCTAAAATCCTATCATGCTTGAGGATTGGCCAGTGCTTATGTACAATCCTCTCGAACTTTCTATACTGGATATTAAAATCAAGAATCATTCTTGTCTTAATGGGATCATTCTGATTATTCTTAGGGACATTTGACACGAGTGCTTTTCTGTCCAGATTACGAACATTCTCAATTTCTATACCTAGGTTGTTCATATCATATCCTTTTTCAATGAACCTTGAGGCCAACACCTGAGATTGTGTAGCAAAATCATCTACATTGGTGCAATTGCGCCTTAGGCGGATAAACTGACCTCTCGGTATATTGCACAACCATTTGGAATGGTGGCAGCTTTCAATAGGTATAAAGGCGTTTCTGTCTGTGACCTTAAAGTGGGTGATCATATTGATCCTATCCCCGCTTTTAGTTAGGTCAAGATCCAGAAACACCAATCTATCTGAACTGATGTTCCATGTCAGAACAATGTTCTTACTGTTGGAATTCAGCTTGGTAGCAAACCTATCAAAGCTTGCTCTATCTACATCCCAGACCATAATGAGGTCATCAATATACCTCTGGTAGCATATCAATTGGGGGGGTTTGTTCTTATAGACGGCCTCTTCCTCCCAGTGTGCCATAAATAAATTGGCAACACTGGGAGCAAACCGTGCCCCCATAGCTACCCCTCTTGTCTGGAGAAAAAATTGCCTGTTGTACCAAAAGTAGTTCTTTGATAGACAAAAGGTAAGACTATCAATCAGAAAATTCCGATGTCGTCTGGACAAACCAGAAGATGCTAATGCCCAATTAACTGAGGATAAAGCATCCTCATGGCTGATAATCGTATACAATGAACTAACGTCGGCCGAAATCAGAAGGCAAGAGGACGTAATGGTTAGAGACTCCAAAATTTGTATAACATGTTTGGTATCTTTGAGAAATGAGTTCGTCTTTGTCACCAACGGTTGGAGAAAGGTATCTATATAGTGACCAAGTCTGGAGGTGACAGAGTCTATCCCATTCACTATGGGTCTTCCGGGGGGATTAATACTGTCTTTGTGGACCTTTGGAAGAAAATAAATGATTGGTGTACGGCAAAAAAGAGGATCCAGGTAGAGTGCCTCTTTTATAGTTAACACTCCTATATGTTTCCCCCTCTCTACTAGAAAGTGGAGTTCTCCTTTAAATTCCAGCATAGGATCTCTAGACATAATGCTATAAGTATTGGTATCACTAAGGAGATTGTCCATTTCATTCTTGTAGTAAGCCTTGCTTAATACCACAAGCCCCCCCCCCCCCTTGTCAGCAGGTCGTATAACTAGGTCCTTTCTCTCCGTCAGTGATTGTATACCGTTCTGGATATAGACAGGATCGTTCGCTTTACGGATTTTTAACGCCTCTAAATCCCTCGCCACCATATTCTTAAACACCTCAATATGCTTGGTGTCTGAGGTAGGTGGATTGAAAACGGATTTATTCCGCAAAGAAGAATGATGACCAGTCTGGCTAATTGGCGCACTCAGCGTCCTAGTGGAAGGAGTATTAAGGAAGTACTTCTTAATGTTCAAACTACGGATACATTTCTGCAAGTTAACATACGTTTGAAATTTGTTTAAATTGCGGGTAGGGGCATATTTAAGACCCTTATCCAATACTTTAATTTCATCTTCATTAAGGGGTGTTCCACTTAAATTGAATATCCCTGCACCTATTGGGGCTTTACTCTTTTGAGTTCGCCTGCCTCCTCTCCTTCCTCTCTTGCTTTTCTTTTTCACAGGGGCACCCCTTCCTGAGTGGGTTGTTGGGATTGAGTCCCCCGCCAGCCTCCCGGATTGGGAGGAATGAAGGGGGCACCCCTCCCTGTACCTCTCGGGGCTCCGCGAAAATCCCCTCTCCCACGGGGACCCCTGTATGCCAGGGGCGAGAAGCGATTATGTATATGTACTTGGTTAGTGTGTTGTGATGGAACAAGACCTCCATAGGAGAAAGTATCATGATTATTCTGTGCATAACCATTCTGATAAGGGTAAGATCGATTACCTCTATCCACATAGGGACTGTTACCCTCACTCATATATGAGTAATTAGGCTGCTGTTGCTGGTAGCCACCATAAGTATCACTCCCCATTGGAGGTGCATTATATGCCTGTTGCCGATATGGGGAATGATGGTAGCCGCCTCTCTTACCCCGTCCTCTTTTGTTTTTGCCCTTTTTGTTATTGAAGACTTCTTGGTACTGACCATCATTAATGGGAGTTCCTGCACCCGGATGTTCCAAATTGTCATAGACATAGACCTCACCCCCCCTGGGAGTAGGGAGTGGGGTGTCGGCCATATCCACATTAGAAGGGTCAGGATTCACCTGTGTGGAATTTATATCTGTGGATAGCACTTGCCACTTAAACACACTATTTTTCCCAAAGTCATCTAGATCTCTAATGAACTTTTTCTTCTTTTTGTTTTGAGTCTCAGTGTCCCATTTAACTAATCTATTTTTCAAGTCCGTAGATAATCTCACAAACTCCTCAGACTCCTTGAAAGGTTCCAAGGTAGTCCTCAAGTCCCTAATTTGGGCCTCTAGCATTTTCATTTTTCTTTGTTTTCTTAATAACAAAAATTCTAATAGTTCCAAACCTTTTTTGATGAAGAAATTCCCCCATTCTGTGTTGGCCTCATCATCCATAAGACCATCGTTAGGTGGGACATCCCACCGCAGACGTCTCGGGATAATTTTCGCTACTAGGTATTGTTCAAAGGTAATGATATCCCACCAAGTCTTAACCTTTTTTTCAAAAACGTGCCCTAGTTTTCTAAAAGTGTGGGTGAGTTCATTTCCTTCCCCAGTAGTTTGATTCCTAGAGAAAATATCTCCAATTTTAACCTCCCTCTTTTCCAAATATTGGAAAATTTCCATGGTGATGCTGCTAGACTGTAATATATTGAAAAACAGAACAGTAGTAAAAAGAACCAGACAGCGCAAAACCAACCTATCACAATGCTGCTGAACACTGAAGGTCAATATAAAAAAATCCTTAAATGAAACGTATATGAAAAAAGCAGTGCAGCGCTAAAATTGCATTATAATAAAAACGTCCAAACAGTACAAGAGTTCAGAATTTATAGGAAAATATTGATGAGTGCAACATCAAGAAGATAGAAGGATCCTCTAATCGTGAAACAGGGTGATTGATAATGATCGTAAGTAAAGTCACTTCCGTGTATAACCGCCACCAGGTGTACAGGCCGCTCACCTTAAAGCATGGACCTCTGTTTTACCAGAAGGTCAAAACTGCAGTCCCTTAACAAGGGTAATAATAAAGATGAGAGGGTAGTCCTCATACGATCCTTCAATCACAGTCCTCACTCACTCGGTAATATCCAAAACGAACTCATACGTTACCGTAGTTACATGCAAAATTCCAAAAGAAATACATAGTGCTCTCCATATAAAACACTTGATTTATTGAATAAAAATTAGTTACTCACAAGCAATGCACAGATAACCCTGTGCCAAGCTGATGTTCATGTAACAAAGGTATAAAACCAGGTAGATGGCTGTCCTGACGACATATGGCCCCTCGCACGCGTATCGTCCGTAGGCAAGGACTTCCTCAGCGAAATGTAATGGAGCCAGCATATCAGTCTCTTTATATAAGCCATATACCAGGTGTGTGCAATATCTAAAAAATGGGAATAATATCCCGCCCCTTCTATAAGGATTATGAGACAAGCGCCCCCATTGGATATTATCAGATGAGCCAAAGGACATAGGCTGACCACAATTGGCTTAAGGGCATATGGGATACAGAGTGCTTCCAGGAGGAAGCCTCCATCTGATCAACCACTGTGCCTATCATCGGTGAGTACACAGGGGATAACGCCTCCCATTCGAATTACTTCCGGGTAGGCGCTCCCCACATGATCCGCCGTTCCCATGACAGCGGTACAAACAAACTATGTTCATTTCCGCCCATAGCATCTCCGTGACACAGGGGGCGGGGCACACTGATCACATGGTGACAGAGTGTTGGAGATATTTTCTCTAGGAATCAAACTACTGGGGAAGGAAATGAACTCACCCACACCTTTAGAAAACTAGGGCACGTTTTTGAAAAAAAGGTTAAGACTTGGTGGGATATCATTACCTTTGAACAATACCTAGTAGCGAAAATTATCCCGAGACGTCTGCGGTGGGATGTCCCACCTAACGATGGTCTTATGGATGATGAGGCCAACACAGAATGGGGGAATTTCTTCATCAAAAAAGGTTTGGAACTATTAGAATTTTTGTTATTAAGAAAACAAAGAAAAATGAAAATGCTAGAGGCCCAAATTAGGGACTTGAGGACTACCTTGGAACCTTTCAAGGAGTCTGAGGAGTTTGTGAGATTATCTACGGACTTGAAAAATAGATTAGTTAAATGGGACACTGAGACTCAAAACAAAAAGAAGAAAAAGTTCATTAGAGATCTAGATGACTTTGGGAAAAATAGTGTGTTTAAGTGGCAAGTGCTATCCACAGATATAAATTCCACACAGGTGAATCCTGACCCTTCTAATGTGGATATGGCCGACACCCCACTCCCTACTCCCAGGGGGGGTGAGGTCTATGTCTATGACAATTTGGAACATCCGGGTGCAAGAACTCCCATTAATGATGGTCAGTACCAAGAAGTCTTCAATAACAAAAAGGGCAAAAACAAAAGAGGACGGGGTAAGAGAGGCGGCTACCATCATTCCCCATATCGGCAACAGGCATATAATGCACCTCCAATGGGGAGTGATACTTATGGTGGCTACCAGCAACAGCAGCCTAATTACTCATATATGAGTGAGGGTAACGGTCCCTATGTGGATAGAGGTAATCGATCTTACCCTTATCAGAATGGTTATGCACAGAATAATCATGATACTTTCTCCTATGGAGGTCTTGTTCCGTCACAACACACTAACCAAGTACCTATACATAATCGCTTCTCGCCCCTGGCATACAGGGGTCCCCGTGGGAGAGGGGATTTTCGCGGAGCCCCGAGAGGTACAGGGAGGGGTGCCCCCTTCATTCCTCCCAATCCGGGAGGCTGGCGGGGGACTCAATCCCAACAACCCACTCAGGAAGGGGTGCCCCTGCGAAAAAGAAAAGCAAGAGAGGAAGGAGAGGAGGCAGGCGAACTCAAAAGAGTAAAGCCCCAATAGGTGCAGGGATATTCAATTTAAGTGGAACACCCCTTAATGAAGATGAAATTAAAGTATTGGATAAGGGTCTTAAATATGCCCCTACCCGCAATTTAAACAAATTTCAAACGTATGTTAACTTGCAGAAATGTATCCGTAGTTTGAACATTAAGAAGTACTTCCTTAATACTCCTTCCACTAGGACGCTGAGTGCGCCAATTAGCCAGACTGGTCATCATTCTTCTTTGCGGAATAAATCCGTTTTCAATCCACCTACCTCAGACACCAAGCATATTGAGGTGTTTAAGAATATGGTGGCGAGGGATTTAGAGGCGTTAAAAATCCGTAAAGCGAACGATCCTGTCTATATCCAGAACGGTATACAATCACTGACGGAGAGAAAGGACCTAGTTATACGACCTGCTGACAGGGGGGGGGGGGCTTGTGGTATTAAGCAAGGCTTACTACAAGAATGAAATGGACAATCTCCTTAGTGATACCAATACTTATAGCATTATGTCTAGAGATCCTATGCTGGAATTTAAAGGAGAACTCCACTTTCTAGTAGAGAGGGGGAAACATATAGGAGTGTTAACTATAAAAGAGGCACTCTACCTGGATCCTCTTTTTTGCCGTACACCAATCATTTATTTTCTTCCAAAGGTCCACAAAGACAGTATTAATCCCCCCGGAAGACCCATAGTGAATGGGATAGACTCTGTCACCTCCAGACTTGGTCACTATATAGATACCTTTCTCCAACCGTTGGTGACAAAGACAAACTCATTTCTCAAAGATACCAAACATGTTATACAAATTTTGGAGTCTCTAACCATTACGTCCTCTTGCCTTCTGATTTCGGCCGACGTTAGTTCATTGTATACGATTATCAGCCATGAGGATGCTTTATCCTCGGTTAATTGGGCATTAGCATCTTCTGGTTTGTCCAGACGACATCGGAATTTTCTGATTGATAGTCTTACCTTTTGTCTATCAAAGAACTACTTTTGGTACAACAGGCAATTTTTTCTCCAGACAAGAGGGGTAGCTATGGGGGCACGGTTTGCTCCCAGTGTTGCCAATTTATTTATGGCACACTGGGAGGAAGAGGCCGTCTATAAGAACAAACCCCCCCAATTGATATGCTACCAGAGGTATATTGATGACCTCATTATGGTCTGGGATGGAGATAGAGCAAGCTTTGATAGGTTTGCTACCAAGCTGAATTCCAACAGTAAGAACATTGTTCTGACATGGAACATCAGTTCAGATAGATTGGTGTTTCTGGATCTTGACCTAACTAAAAGCGGGGATAGGATCAATATGATCACCCACTTTAAGGTCACAGACAGAAACGCCTTTATACCTATTGAAAGCTGCCACCATTCCAAATGGTTGTGCAATATACCGAGAGGTCAGTTTATCCGCCTAAGGCGCAATTGCACCAATGTAGATGATTTTGCTACACAATCTCAGGTGTTGGCCTCAAGGTTCATTGAAAAAGGATATGATATGAACAACCTAGGTATAGAAATTGAGAATGTTCGTAATCTGGACAGAAAAGCACTCGTGTCAAATGTCCCTAAGAATAATCAGAATGATCCCATTAAGACAAGAATGATTCTTGATTTTAATATCCAGTATAGAAAGTTCGAGAGGATTGTACATAAGCACTGGCCAATCCTCAAGCATGATAGGATTTTAGGCCCCCTACTTCCTGATCGTCCACAATTTATTTACAAAAAAGCACCTTCATTAAGGGATAAGTTGGCCCCTGGGGTCATTGACCCCCCTACTCAATCTGAGAATAGGATCTTTAATTTTCTGACTGGCTTTCATAAATGTGGTCGTTGCCCACCATGTCGACAGGCCAGAAAGAATTTAAAGAAGCGGAAGGAATTTGTGGCATCAGCAACTGGAAAAAATTATAAGATCAAGGATCTAATTACTTGTGATACAACTGGGGTCGTATATGTGCTACAGTGTGACTGTGGCTTACAATATGTTGGCAGGACGTCCAGGCCCCTTCATGTCAGGATAGGGGAACATGTCAACAATATTAAAAGGGGGTTGGTTACACACAATGTTTCAAAACACTTCCGGCTCCACCATAACCGTAGCCCAGCTGGGCTGCAGTTCTGGGGGATAGAGAAGGTGACGAACCACTGGAGGGGAGGGAACTTCATTCGGCATCTCAGCCGACGAGAGTCTTTTTGGGTGTATGAATTAAAAGTGGGGGTCCCATTGGGGTTAAATGTTGAGTTTGACCTCAATTGTTTTATTTCTGACCGCTAGTATTTTTACTTTGTTTTAGTGTTTTTTATATGTTACATTTGTACACAGGTTAGATGGTTGTGCTGACGTCTATATTAATTTTACAGGTCTATTTATGACCGTTTTATTACTCTCAAAGCAGAGGTTGTCCTTTTTGTCATTATTGTTGGTTTTATTAAGAGGTCCTAACGGTCCTTTAAGTAATTACTAGAGGGGGGATGTTGCAGAATCTCCATAGTTATTGACTATTGTGCCCTATATATGGTCGGATCATTTGGTCCACTTATATGTTGATCGCAATAATTTTATATTAATTTTCATATTGATATAGTACCCCCATCAGTTTTTAGACATTAATGGACATCAGTGCTTTTTACTTTATTTTTATTTGATTTGTAATGCTGACTCTGGACACTTGATGGCAGCACTGGGTGTATAGCACTAGTGATATGCCATTAATTCCAATGTCCGGTTGCAGCAATACATGCCCCTTTCTATATATCATTTATGTTAGAGATTGGGGGATGTTTCTTAGATGTTTGACCCTTTCTGATGTTGTAGTCAGCAGTTATAACACTCTGCGTATAAGGGGATTCTTCCCCTGCATCCCTTGCTGACACTCTGTCACCATGTGATCAGTGTGCCCCGCCCCCTGTGTCACGGAGATGCTATGGGTGGAAATGAACATAGTTTGTTTGTACCGCTGTCATGGCGACGGCGGATCATGTGGGGAGCGCCTACCCGGAAGTAATTCGAATGGGAGGCGTTATCCCCTGTGTACTCACCGATGATAGGCACAGTGGTTGATCAGATGGAGGCTTCCTCCTGGAAGCACTCTGTATCCCATATGCCCTTAAGCCAATTGTGGTCAGCCTATGTCTTTTGGCTCATCTGATAATATCCAATGGGGGCGCTTGTCTCATAATCCTTATAGAAGGGGCGGGATATTATTCCCATTTTTTAGATATTGCACACACCTGGTATATGGCTTATATAAAGAGACTGATATGCTGGCTCCATTACATTTCGCTGAGGAAGTCCTTGCCTACGGACGATACGCGTGCGAGGGGCCATATGTCGTCAGGACAGCCATCTACCTGGTTTTATACCTTTGTTACATGAACATCAGCTTGGCACAGGGCTATCTGTGCATTGCTTGTGAGTAACTAATTTTTATTCAATAAATCAAGTGTTTTATATGGAGAGCACTATGTATTTCTTTTGGAATTTTGCATGTAACTACGCTAACGTATGAGTTTGTTTTGGATATTACCGAGTGAGTGAGGACTGTGATTGAAGGATCGTATGAGGACTACCCTCTCATCTTTATTATTACCCTTGTTAAGGGACTGCAGTTTTGACCTTCTGGTAAAACAGAGGTCCATGCTTTAAGGTGAGCGGCCTGTACAACTGGTGGCGGTTATACACGGAAGTGACTTCACTTACGATCATTATCAATCACCCTGTTTCACGATTAGAGGATCCTTCTATCTTCTTGATGTTCCACTCATCAATATTTTCCTATAAATTCTGAACTCTTGTACTGATCGTGTGTATGAGGCTTTAGTGCTGTCATTAGATTAGGATGCTTATATGGAACCTGTGCTTCCTTATCAGAGTCTTGCCGTACATCAGGGGTCCTCATCAGACTCCCTCTTTACATCAGGTGTCCCTATTAGAGGGCCCCTCGCATCAACTGTCCCCATCAGAGCCCTCCTTACAGACAGCAGCAATGTGACGCCTTTAGGCCCGGTTCACAGAGGGGCTGCACGACTTCGGGGGCGACCTCGGCGGCGCGATCTCAAGACGACTTGAGACGCCCGCCGAGGCGATTTGCATAATGACTTCTGTATAGAAGTCAATGCAAGTCGCCCTGCGTCGCCCCCAAAAGTAGTACAGGAACCTTTTTCTAAGTCGGAGCGACTCAGGTCGCTCCTATTAGAACGGTTCCATAGCACAGACCGGACGCGACTCCTCAGGTGACCGAGTCGCCTGAGGAGTCGCCCCTGTGTGAACCGGGCCTTAGGGAGCCCTGTGTTGTTTACCAAAGCATGGCTCTGTTCTGTCATTCGCTCAGCCGATCAGTGGGTCCTGGCCATAAATCATTGCCTGAGACCCACTGCTTGGCTTGTGCTGCAGTGAATGACAGCTCGGGTTTCTGGGTGCGCGAGCGTAAGAAAGTCCCGATGTACAGGTACTTTACGATGGCTGTAAGAGCCAATCCCCCCCCACAGTATATGTACTGCAGCAGGTTGGCAAGAGGTTAAATGCCTCATTCCCACGGGCATATGCTGAGGGCCCCCCTTAGGGTGACCACATTTCCAAACTACCATTCAGGGACACCCTCCCTTCCCAAAAATCAACTTGTGCTGTAACGAATCACAGCACAGTGATTGGACACAAGAGGCGGGATTTATGATTTCTCCAATCACAAGCAGGGGGCGGGATTGTGCTCCTCCAGGCATTCCCAGCCAGGGCAAGTACTGTCAGTGAGTAAAGCAGTGATGTGGCGGCCTTTTTTGGGGGCATCAGATTGGCCCGGGGGGGGGTGGTGGCTGTGTCAGTTTCATTCCGGGACACTGTATTGTCCTGGAATGAAGGTGCCCGGGACAGACATGCAAAATGCAGGACTGTCCCGGCCAATCCGGGACACGTGCTCACCCTAGCCCCCCCTATGCCTGCATGTGTTTTATGCATCTGGGTGCAAGCAGTACGGTTTATGTCTACCGGGACGCAGTGGCTGCACAGACATTCAGAGACATACCCCTTGCACGACTACCAAGCTGGGACCAGCGCCAATATCCATGCAGCCACTGCGTCCCAATAGACATAAATGGATGTGGGCAAAGACGGTCCTTCACATAGATGTGCGGATAGCTGAGGCCTAAGAGCTCATTCACACTGTATGCATTTTTCTGCACTTTATCAACATCGGTCACCACACAGGAACATAGAAAACATTGCTTATCTCTGTGCCCTGTTCATACTACAAAGCTGGCTTGAGCTGGTTTCTTCTGGGATCCTTCCGAGACAGGCATCAGCAAGGCCATCTACAGCTAGTGCGCAGGCGTGGTAGAGCAGAGATCGCCCCTTGTCTTCTATTCAGCCCAACAGCGTGCGGCTGTAATTCTCAGTGCTGCCTCTAGATGGCAGTGCTGAGCCCGTGACATCATTGACAATCCAGATTCTAGCTTCTAGAGACATAGAGTACTGCTAGAAATTCGCCGGGCGCGGTGGCGTGCATCTGTAATCCAAGCACATTGGAGGTAAAGGCTTGGATCGCTGAGTCCAGGAGTTCTGTTGTAACCTATGCCATGTCGCTTGGGTCACCCCGGCTGTGACATTGGCTACGGTTGTTGCAGCCTGGATGAGAGTGAAACAAGTCTTTTGATTGGTTTTTTACCCTCTTTTACTTACAAATCATTTATCTACATTTTTTTACTTATTAAATATGTAGCGGCCTCACCCTCTCTCCATCTTTATCGGTTACACACCAACTCATGTCTAGGGGTTCCTGGGTTGTGAGAGTGAGATGCGCCACGGCCCATGTCCTCCCCATTGTAGTAGGGAGGTGAAGGCCACTTCCTGATGTTTCCTCGGGCCGGTGTGTTCTGTGAATGCACTGAGTCTGTAATTGCAAGCTCACCAGCCTCCCCTCTGCTTCCAGTAACTGGAGTTCACACACATGAGAAAGGTCCAACACTTGTTTATTTGACACTCCAATACGCAAAGCACAATAAACAGTTCTTTTGCAGCAAACTGGTTAGGACCTATAACCTTGCCAACGGTGGGGCGAGCAGATCGAGGCACTTCCTAAAGTTTGAGTTCTATGCCACTGTACTATGACCAGCGGCGCCTAAGCCAATCCGGCTGTTACAGAACAGGAAGGATGGGGTCTCTTCCAGCAACCCCTATGAACAGCAATGGAGCCCTCTTCGATACGCTGTGGCCCCTATCAGGGGGATGTGTCCTCCCAAGAGAGTTCCCAGAGGCCCACTGTCACCGGGTTGGTGCTGCTCCGGGTCTCCAGTGGGTAACCTCCCCGGCCTCCTCACCTCAGGTACGAGTCCCTCCGCTCAGGGACCCTCGGACAGTCCACCCTAGCGGGACCCAGTCGAAGGTACTGGGCCCCAGGCCTCCTAGATAGTACCTCACCCCAGGCTAAAGGTGCCTGGGATGAACGCCAACATGACTCCGGACCAGGCCATGGGCACCTGGACCAGACTCCTGGATCTCCCGCACCCAGGCCTAAGGGCCCTGGGTGCGGACCGCAACCCTCCTCCTCCGAGGACCTCCTTCTCCGCAAGACGACGACCTCGTGGTCAGGGCGTCTCCCCCTTTTATCTCCTCCCTTCAACGGCCCGGCGGGTTCCCTGCCCCAGCCATACCATCTCCGGGAAGAGACCAAACAGGGAGCACTGCAGGGGATGATTCTACCTGAAGCCCGTGGGTACCCCGCCACCCACAGGCAAAGGAGAATATTACATCCTCCAATCCTCCACGAAACAAAAAAGGGGTCTGAATCCTAACACAATTATACACCTGGGTCACACTATTGCCCAGGTGTATCCCATCAATTTGAGGACCCCGCTACACACTCCCCCCTGTAATTTGACGCTGGTCCCCAGCGTCAGGTGCACACCCATACCTCCCATAAAGTGGTGGCATGGAGTGAAACCTCTGAAGCAATTCCTCTAAATTTTTTTTTCCAAGTGCCAAGACCTGCTCAGGGAATGGGGAACATATAAAACAACTTATGTCATAAAACATTTTTAACATCTGCATAATCACAACCCCTCTCCCACACTGTCTAAGAGCCACCCACTCTCAATGGTCTTGATTGACGATTCTCCTGCAGGGGAAAGAAAAAACAACATCCTAACATAATTTCGTGTCATTTGGGATGAGTGGGCCCGTCAGCCGAGAGACCCACTCACTCCAACAAGCAAGGTGATGTGTGGGTGAAATATTTTCAAACATTTGTTGCGCAACACTGCCACCTGGTGACAACGCCGCGGTCATGACACTCAACGAATCTTCGTTCTTCCAGCTTTTCCCTACTCTGCCACTATTCCCAAATGTCCTTGCCTTTGGCACATGAAGAATAGGGGAAACACGAAAACACAACAGTCCCCAAGTCTCCAACGAGAAAAAGAAAAGCCCAAACAAAAACAAAAGCAGGGCACAGTCCTGCGTGTCTGGGAATGGCTCTTCCAGAAAGTTCAAGTGCACAAAAGAAATAAACAGGAGTTCTTTTCTCCTATAAGTAAAACTTTGGATCCGGCAGGTACAGGGGTTTCAGGTGTTTGTCAAATGCCTCTATCGAATTCCAGGTACCTGCGAGCATGGGGCACCTTCAACTTGTCCCACACAAACTCGTCATACCATCTTGTTCTCCAGACTTCCACCTCATACAGCAAGTCCCGGGGTAGATACGGGTACTCCCACCCATATTCCCGAGCTACTTTGTGGCAAAACAGTCTCTGCAAGCGGGCCAAAGGTGGCATAGTGGCTTTCTCTCCAGTTCCGGGCAGCACAATAGCTTCTGGATGCCGAGGTGCCTTTACCAGCTCCCTGGAACTGACTTTCGGCGCTCTCACAGAAGCGCGGGGTATCCCCACAACCAAAGTAGGTGGGGTGACAGTAGATGAGGACACAGGTGGAGGGGTAGGTTCCCTCGTAAGCTGCGGGTCTTCCACCCGAGGCGTGCTGTCTCCTATGTACATAGGCGAATCCCGTACCGCACGGGAAGCAAAAAGTGGTTTTTTATCCCAGCCCTTGCGGCTGAACAGTTCGTCTATCTCGCCATCGTCTCCGCAGTCAGACAGCGACTCTAGGTCGGAGGTGTCATACATCTCCGCAGGCAGATATCTACCCGTGGACACAGAATCATCTTCCCTGGGGGGTTCCACCTCCAATGGGCCCCCGACACCTCCAACCACCACCACAGTCCCAGCCCCTGGCTCACCTGACCCTTGTAGAAGACTGGGATGTCCGGGACTTCCATCTCGACCGGCGCCATCCAGGCCAGGCAAGCAGCGGGGTGAAGCTCGACCACGTCCATAGGATGCCTGTACTAGGCCAACTTTCCTCTTCGGTGGTGGAAGCAGGGAACTTGTGGCGACCGAGGCAGCATCCTCGGATTTTTCTCTGTTGGGCAGTCCATCGCCCTGGTCAGCGCGCACAGGAACCTCGACAAAGGCCTTGATCTCCCCTTCCGGAGTAGCGGTACCCGTGAGGTGGTTGAGGCGAAGAGCCCGGGGTCTTGCTGTGGACGACTCAACCTCAAAAAGGAATTCTCTGCACTCCTCACATCGCCCGAATGGCTTCAGGGTGACCACCAGTCCCGAGCAGCCGGGACAGATCACACCGAGGGCCTCCGTGTCTCTGCAGGTGTACAGAGCCAACCGCCCTCGGGGCCTAAGTCTTATCCCCGTGTCTGTGATGGGGGCAGCAAAGGAAGTCATTCTCGTGGGGTGAGGAACCATAATCCACGGGGCACTTGAGGTCATCCCGACTATCTGCTGCTCCATCATGCACTGACCCCGCGCCGGAGTCTCCACGTGTATCCCCACACTTGGCCAGACTCCTCCCATGAACTGTACATTTTCGCGGGCTTCCTCTTGACTCCGCCCACGAAGGATGTCGCCATGGGGTGCCTCATGGCGCAGTGCGTTAACAGTCCCCACGTGCAGTACGTCACACGGCTGGACCTCTCACTTTTTCCGCTCCTCCGCATGGGCCTTTCCCGTGTTAGGGTAATTTCCACAACTCCGAGCAGGGACGCACTTTGGCCAGTAATTTGGCCGATCTGCTCGGAACTCCTCTGGGCAGCAAAGTTCAAATGTAGACATTCTCAAGTCCATCTTTAGAACACACTGTATCCCGGACTCACGAGCCCCCACGTGTAGCGGCCTCACCCTCTCTCCATCTTTATCGGTTACACACCAACTCATGTCTAGGGGTTCCTGGGTTGTGAGAGTGAGATGTGCCACGGCCCATGTCCTCCCCATTGTAGTAGGGAGGTGAAGGCCACTTCCTGATGTTTCCTCGGGCCGGTGTGTTCTGTGAATGCACTGAGTCTGTAATTGCAAGCTCACCAGCCTCCCCTCTGCTTCCAGTAACTGGAGTTCACACACCGGAGAAAGGTCCAACACTTGTTTATTTGACACTCCAATACGCAAAGCACAATAAACAGTTCTTTTGCAGCAAACTGGTTGGGACCTATAACCTTGCCAACGGTGGGGCGAGCAGATCGAGGCACTTCCTAAAGTTTGAGTTCTATGCCACTGTACTATGACCAGCGGCGCCTAAGCCAATCCGGCTGTTACAGAACAGGAAGGATGGGGTCTCTTCCAGCAACCCCTATGAACAGCAATGGAGCCCTCTTCGATACGCTGTGGCCCCTATCAGGGGGATGTGTCCTCCCAAGAGAGTTCCCAGAGGCCCACTGTCACCGGGTTGGTGCTGCTCCGGGTCTCCAGTGGGTAACCTCCCCGGCCTCCTCACCTCAGGTACGAGTCCCTCCGCTCAGGGACCCTCGGACAGTCCACCCTAGCGGGACCCAGTCGAAGGTACTGGGCCCCAGGCCTCCTAGATAGTACCTCACCCCAGGCTAAAGGTGCCTGGGATGAACGCCAACATGACTCCGGACCAGGCCATGGGCACCTGGACCAGACTCCTGGATCTCCCGCACCCAGGCCTAAGGGCCCTGGGTGCGGACCGCAACCCTCCTCCTCCGAGGACCTCCTTCTCCGCAAGACGACGACCTCGTGGTCAGGGCGTCTCCCCCTTTTATCTCCTCCCTTCAACGGCCCGGCGGGTTCCCCGCCCCAGCCATACCATCTCCGGGAAGAGACCAAACAGGGAGCACTGCAGGGGATGATTCTACCTGAAGCCAGTGGGTACCCCGCCACCCACAGGCAAAGGAGAATATTACATCCTCCAATCCTCCACGAAACAAAAAAGGGGTCTGAATCCTAACACAATTATACACCTGGGTCACACTATTGCCCAGGTGTATCCCATCAATTTGAGGACCCCGCTACAAATACATTTTACATTATATCTATTATATTTATGCTTTTTATTTATTATTTTATACCCCTTGATATGCAATTCTTGTTTTTTTTTATACACCATTAGATTTATTTTTAGATGGATTTGTTTTATTTACACACCCTTATTTTTTATTTGATTTTTTTTGAAAAGTGTTTAACGTAGAAGGTCTGACGATCGGCCCCCCTCCCTCGGTCATGTTGCAGTCTGCGAGTAGAGCGCCCAGGAGCTATATGGGGATCATTATATGGGGGTTTTTTTTTCAAATTGTATTTTATTCATATGGGTATTATTAATCGCTCATCCTTATTTATTTTTATTTATTCATTTATACACTACAATACAAGCTGGGTGCGTCACTGACAAGCCAGCTTCTAGTTCTAGACAGGCCAGCAGCGTGCGGCTGTAATTCTAAGTGCTGCCTGTAGATGGCAGTGCTGAGCCGGTGACGTCAGAAACTCATCAGATTTTTCGCTGAGCGTGGTGGCGTGCGCTGATTATCCCAGCTACCTTGGGCGGTGGCTGTGTAGGATCGCTTGAGTCCTGGGTTCTGGGTCCCTGTGCCGCCGCGTCCCTCCACCTGTGATCAGCAAGGGGACACTGATCATAGGTGGGACGCGGCAGCCTTGGTAGAGCAGCTCTCGGATAACACAGTGATAATACGCAGTCTTATTTTACCTCCATTTTAGTCATTTTTTACAAATCCATTTATTCTTTTCTCTCTTATAAATCATATATATATATTTTTTTTTTTAATAATTGCGTTATTTTAGAGGGAGACATTAAATATTTTTTTGTATGGACTTTTTTTTTTTTTTATTTGTTTTAATTTCAATCAGTTATACTTTTAAACAATAAACTGTATGAGCAGCACTGTCCCCTACTGGTGAAAGATAGATAATGCAATGCTGCATGTTAAAGCGGAATTTTACCCAAAATTGGAACTTCCGCTTAATCCACTCCTCGCCCCCCTACATGCCATTTGGCATGTAATTTTTTTTGGGGTGGGGGCAGTGGGGGCTTCAATAGGAGTGGGACTTCCTATCCCACTTCCTCCTTCTGCCCATTTTTAAACATCAGTTACTATCTGTCAAGTTAAATTGTTCAGGAGAGGTTTCAAAACATCCCGTGTACATTAAGCCTTAGAAAATCTGAATCCAGTGCCCCTTTTGCTCTTGTGTTTGATAGAGGAGGATGAATCTCTCTTACAGAAAACATTGAAACAAAAAACAAAAAACTTTGAGGACATTAAGTGAAACTGAGCAGGTGTGAGGGGTTATAGCCTTAAAGGGGCAGGCCTTCAGTGTTCTATGTGTCCATTAATCTTGTAGGTGGCAGAATAACCCTAGGTTTCTTACCAGCAAGCTGTGTACCTCCTCACAGTGGCTGGTGGTTTTATTTTTATTGGGGGGGGGGCAAGCAACCACCCCCCCCGTTGGCCGGCGGCACCCCAGCCCCCCACCCCGGACGGTCGGTCGTCCAGCCCGGCACTTACCCCATCTAGGTTGCGGGCGGGCAGCGCTCCTATGGGCGGCAGGCATTGGCTCCTCCTGTGTCCTCTCTGCATCTCCTGTTCTGTATCACGGCGGCTTCCACTATGCGTTTCCTCCCTCCTCCTCCTATGCGTCCAATAGGATCGCCTGTCCTTTCAACCAATCAGGTGACGGGTCTCAAGAACCGTTTCCTGATTGGCTGGGACGAGGATCAGTGTGGCAATAGTGAATATTCATTCGCTATCGTCACACAACTGGGTGGGCTCGAAGCACAGTGCTCTGCATCCTAAGCCCAGCCTTTTTTGAAGCCTATAAGAGCCTCTGGCTCTAATCACATGCTTAAAAAAAACACCCACCCATTGGAATCCATGCATCCAGCGCCCTGCGTGTAGATCAGGGGGCCAGACGCATGGATAGGAGGGCAGCGCCCGTGCGCCCCTAATGGATGGACGGGCCGCCACTGATCCCTCAATGGACAATAGAGAAACATGTTTTGGCTTTAGATTGCAGCTTACCAATCAATAGATGTGGTGGCTGCATCAGTTTTCTTCTCTTTGGCTTTTTCCGTGTGTTTTCACCTGGTGATCTGGCCAGTAACACACCTCCTGTACAATTGCTTGGAATACCATTGTTCCAATTAACTACCTACAATATTGGCTAGCTACCCCTAAGGGACGTTAATGATGCCCAGAGGATTCTGCATATCGGCAACCCACACTTGCCGTTAGTCCTTACACATACTTATATAAACATATATATATTTAGAAACATTTATAGTCAAACTGACACTCTGGCAGACATGCTACGAGTTAACCCTTTTAATCTTCTTTACTAATATATGGCTATCATTTGGGTGGTCGTTGCAAGTGCCGGCTCCTCCTCTCCTCAGCCGGCGTTTATTGGGTGGCTTCTTGTAAGCCCCATGGGGCGGCCCATCTGCCTTCGGTGGTCTGGGGGGGGCGGGGCTGGCCACCAAGCCCCCTATATTCTTTAATGGCACTTTCACTTCAGGTCACATGAATGGTTATTCCACTCTCGAGCGGTAAATATACCATTATGAATTACTCAATATCATGTATGATGACACGTTTTTCCAATTTTGAACTTATGTAATGTAATGCAATGTATCTTTTTAGAGCCAATTGTCCCCCTGAGGAGACCACATAGAGGTCGAAACGCATCAGGGTTTGCACACGACATAGAATTGCCATGCAATGATGTGCACAATTGTGTGTTTTTTACTGCATTGTACTGTATTTGCATTGTACATATACTGTATCATTGGACCAGATCAAATCTCATTGTATCTAACTCTATCATGTTATTGGACTATTCTTTTAATAGACAACCCTTTATTATAATTAGAATCTTTGACCTTGTCACACTGCTGTCTAAAGCCCCATCGGGGAAACTTTCCATTTTATTTTTTTTATGTAACATGAGGACCTACCTAAACTATGTAATCAGTTTTCATACAGGCAAGCCTTTTTCTCTACATAATTGTTAATAAATCTAGAACAGGGGTGCCCAACCATTCGAAGAGCGAGGGCCACTGAAGTGACTTGGTAACCGGTCGCGGGCCAAAACGAGTAGAATGGGTGGATGACAGGTCTGTGTCCACGCTGCATATGCTGAACGGACACAGACACAGCTCACGCTACTCTATGGGCCCTCCAATTCAATGCGCCCAGACGGAAGGGAACGGATCCCATTCTGTTTTTTTTTTTTTTTGCGGATTGGATTGGAGGTAAGTGGGGGTAAATGGACATAGAGGTGAATGTAAATGGAGGGTCCGATTGGGTCCTAAGTAGGGTTGTCCCGATACCACTTTTTTAAGACCGAGTACAAGTACCGATACTTTTTTTCAAGTACTCGCCGATACCGATTACCGATACTTTTTTTCAATGTCATGTGACAGTTTGAAAGATGGGGACTGATAGGTGGCACTTATGGGCACGGATCGATGGCACTTATGGGCACGGATCGATGGCACTTATGGGCACTGATAGGTGGCACTTGTGGGCAGTGATAGGTGGCACTGATAGGTGGCACTTGGGGGCACTGATAGGTGGCATTTATGGGCACTAATAGATGGCACTTGTGGGCAGTGATAGGTGGCACTTGTGGGCAGTGATAGGTGGCACTGATTGCACAGAAAGGTGGCACTGATTGCACAGAAAGGTGGCACTGATTGCACAGAAAGGTGGCACTTGTGGGCACTGATAGGTGGCACTTGTGGGCACTGATAGGTGGCACTGATAGGTGGCACTTGTGGGCACTGATAGGTGCACTGATTGCACTATCAGTGCAATCAGTGCCATCTATCAGTGCCCACAAGTGCCACCTATCAGTGCCCATAAGTGCCACCTATCAGTGCAATCAGTGCCATCTATCAGTGCCCACAAGTGCCACCTATCAGTGCAATCAGTGCCCATAAGTGCCACCTATCAGTGCAATCAGTGGCATCTACCAGTGCCACCTGATAGGTGGCACTGGTAGATGGCACTGATTCCACTGATAGGTAGCACTTGTGGGTACTGATAGGTGGCTGGCACTGAAATGCTGCGGGGGGTGAGGGGAAATGACACAGGATTTAAGAAAAAAAAAAACTGCTGCAACGCCCATCTTGGTACATCCTGCACTCGGCTGCAGTAAGCAACAGCAGACATCTTGTTACACCCAGCCCATATAGCTCGGGCTGGGTGTAACAAGATGTCTGCTGCTGCTTACTGCAGCCGAGTGCAGAGTGTACCAAGATGGGCGTGGGGACGTTCAGCCGCTGACGGCGACCGAATGTGACAGCACCGGTCACCGATCCTGATGCGGCTGCGCCCTGAACCCCTGCCAGCTTACCAGGTTCAACTGCAGGTGAGGGACTCGCTCTCCGCCCGCGGACTCCGTCCACCGACTGTGCCCGCCCTCTTCAGCCAGACTCCGCCCGCACTTTCCTCTCCCGCCCTCCCCAGCCACTGACTCCTCCCGCCCTCTCCGGCCAGACTCCGCCCGCACTCCCCCGCCCTCTCTCCTGCCCTCCCTAGCCACTGACTCCTCCCGCCCTCTCCGGCCACAAAAAAAAAAAAAAAAAGTATCGGGTGAAGCATCGGGAGCATTTGCGCGAGTACAAGTACTCGCGCAAATGCTTGGTATCGGGACAACCCTAGTCCTAAGGCTGCTTTCACACTCATGCACCACGTGCACCTGTGGCTTTCCTGCAGGTTAGCTGCACTTTGCCATAGACTTCTATTATATCCTGTAGGTGTGGTGCAAATTCTGAAAGCACACCAAACCCACAGGTAATAACAGAAGTCTATGGCTAACTGCACTGATTTCAGTAATAAACTTACCTTTTAATAACAATCTTCCATTCAGTTTTTCCCGGCTGTTGCTGTCCCAGGCAGAGTGCATTTGGTATCGATTGTGACAGGAGCTGGCGCTATACAGGAAACATCAACTTATGTGGCTCTGCAGCTGCTTGCTCTCTCTACCGCCGGCTTCATTCACAACACTGATGCTCTGGGATGACGGGTCAGCAACCTGCGATCTGGGCTTGCCAAACCACCATCCCAGAGCAGGAGGTTCGCGGGCCATATCAGAGGGCTCCGCGGGCCACATGTGGCCCCTGGGCCACTGGCTGGGCACCCCTGATCTAGAGATCGTACAATCAGGATTTAATGAGTATATTGAGCTCATGAGAGTCTCCCAGCTTTACATACAAGATGCCCCAGTAGTGTATTTAATAGGGTTGTCCCGATACCGATACTAGTATCGGTATCGGTACCGATACCTAGCATTTTCCCGAGTACTTGTACTCTGGGAAAATGCTCCGATGCTTCACCCGATACCTGGGCAGTCAGGGATGATCGGTGCGGCGGGGGGAGTTACATGCACCGATCTCCCTGTATAGATTTCTATAAAGCCTGACAGCTTCTCCCCGGACCCCCCCCCCCTTTCAGCTGCTTTAGTGTAATTTATACAGCGGTGATCGGTGCTTGTAACTCCCCCCCAAAGCCGCACCGATCACCGCTGACTGTCCCTGTATCCGTGCTGCTCTCCCCCTCCAGGAGTTACGTGTCCCCCGCCGCGCTCCCTGTTCCCCCCAGTGCTGCGTGTCCCCCTTCCATAATTGCATCTCCCCCTCCGCGCTCCGTGCTGCGTGTCCCCCTCCAGTAATAACATCTCCCCCTCCGTGCTCCGTGCTGTGTGTCCCCCTCCAGTAATAACATCTCCCCCTCCGTGCTGCGTGTCCCCCTCCAGTAATAACATCTCCCCCTCCGTGCTCCGTGCTGCGTGTCCCCCTCCAGTAATAACATCTCCCCCTCCGTGCTCCGTGCTGTGTGTCCCCCTCCAGTAATAACATTTCCCCCTCCGCGCTCTGTGCTGTGTGTCCCCCTCCAGTAATAACATCTCCCCCTCCGTGCTCCGTGCTGTGTGTCCCCCTCCAGTAATAACATTTCCCCCTCCGCGCTCTGTGCTGTGTGTCCCCCTCCAGTAATAACATCGCCCCTCCGCGCTCCGTGTCCCCCCGTGCTGCGTGTCCCCCTCCGGGAGTTACATGTCCCCCTCAATGTCCTCCTCCACCCCACCCGGCTCCTACCTTTTCCGAATGAACAGAGTCATCTCTGACTCTGTCCATTCATATAACTGAAACATCGTAACCTGTGTTTACGATGCTTCAGTTTATGAATGGAGAGGAGCCTCCTGTCCATTCATTTTAGCTGAGGCTGCAGAGAAAGGGACTGGGGAATCTGTGTCCTTAGTCCCTTTCTCTGTCTCAAAGGGGAGATGTCAGGGGTCTGATAAGACCCCTGAAATCTCACCAAAGCCCCCCCCAACAGGTGTAAAAAAAATAAATAATTGCAACAAATAAAAAAAAAATAATTGTAAAAAATAATAAAAATGTAAATAAAAAACACACTGACACAATCCACCCCCCCCCCCCTTCCCCCAAAAAAAGAAGAAGAAAGCACTGCAAAAAAAAAAACATAACAAAAAATCTTAAAAAAAAAAATTGTAGAAAAAAATAATATATACTGATACATGTGCCACTGTCACGTGACATTGAAAAAAAAGTATCGGTAATCGGTATCGGCGAGTACTTGAAAAAAAAAACCGGTACTTGTACTCGGTCTTAAAAAAGTGGTATTGGGACAGCCCTAGTCACAGCACATGTTGGCATTTATGATTCCCTCAATGAACTGTAGCTCCCCAGAGCCGGCAACACTCATGCAGCCCCAGACCATGACACTCCCACCACCATGCTTGACTGTAGGCAAAACACACTTGTCTTTGTACTCTTCACCTGGTTGCCGCCACACACGCTTGACACCATCTGAACCAAATAAGTTTATCTTGGTCACATAAGACCACAGGACATTTTTCCAGTAATCCCTGTCCTTAGTCTGCTTGTCTTCAGAAAACTGTTTGCCAGGCTTTCTTTTGCATCATCTTTAGAAGAGGCTTCCTTCTGGGACGACAGCCAAGCAGAACAATTTGATGCAGTGTGCGACGTATGGTCGGAGCACTGACAGGCTGACCCCCCTCCCCTTCAACCTTTGCAGCAATGCTGGCAGCACTCATATGTCTATTTCCCAAAGACAACCTCTGGATATGATGCTGAGCACATGCACTCAACTTCTTTGGTCGACCATAACGGGGCCTGTTCTGAGTGGAACCTGTCCTGTTAAACTGCTGTATGGTCTTGGTCACCGTGCTGCAGCTCAGGGTCTTGGCAATCTTATTATAGCCTCGGACATCTTTATGAAGAGCAACAATTCTTTTTTTCAGATCCTCAGAGAGTTCTTTGCCATGAGGTGCCATGCTGAACGTTCAGTGAACGGTATGAGAGAGTGAGAGCAATAACAGCAAATTTAACACACCTGATCCCCATTAACACCTGAGACCTTGTAACACTAACGAGTCACATGACACCAGGGAGGGAAAATGGCTAATTGGGCCCAATTTGGACATTTTCACTTAGGGGTGTACTCACTTTTGAGGGAACAGCAAATTTACACTGTTATACAAGCTGTACACTCACTATTACATTGTAGCAAAGTGTCACTTCTTCAGTGTTGTCACGTTAAAAGATATAATAAAATATTTACAAAAATGTGAGGGGTGTACTCACTTTTGTGAGATACTTTAGCACCATATCTGAAAAAGCAGTGCAGGCATTCAGTCAATTATAGGGTACAACAAGTAATCTAGTGTGACCTGGCAATATCCCACAGTAGACTAGTTTAGAGGTCCTAAAGAGCAGCATTACTTTACATCTTTTACCTGAATAAAAAAGATAGGAGAGACAATTCCATGTTCTTGGGAACATGGAATAACATGCTTGGTGATGATGTCCCCTGGCAGGGATTTGACGACTCTCAGACCATCTTGGCCCCCGTTTTGGAAAAGATGCCTCACACCTATTTGTTTCCGGCAGATTTTTGCACATTTTTTTATTAACTGTGTTGCATGAGATTGATATTCATTCACATGTGTCCTGAGGAAGATCATTTGAAACACGTTGAGTCCACATGTGGATCTTTGAATAAAATAATGTGTGAACCCTATAATCGGCATGGTGCTTGTAAAAGAAATTGTACATTCTGTATATAACTGTATTCTATTTTGTATGTGTTGCCTATGTATTGCACACTGCACTCATTGTGCACACAGCATTAATAATTTTTTGATGACATGTTTTCATTCTTTCGAGTCCTGATTAGAAATGAGCCTGCCTATGTTACACCCCTTGTTACCATAAAACTACAATTGTAATATTAATATGATAACCACATAATCATGTGTAAAAAAAAAAAGACTTAAATTGCATCAAATAAACATAACAGTTATTAGGAAAGATGCTGAGTGTATATTTTTGTGTCTGTTCCCTATTGCAGTAGTTATTATTAATTTGGAACCAATCAATATGAGGATAGGAGTTGGAAGAAAAACAAGGTGCGTCAAAAACTAAGTGCAGCAGAAGATGCATCGAATGGTATATTTAATTAAAATCAGCCAAATGGCTACTCACACTAATATACAGATCAATAGGCATATAACAGTATAACACTGTGCCATCAATTACAGCCATTGTGCCCATCATATGCAACTACTGTGCCCATCATATGAAGCCACTATGCCCATCATTTGCAGCCACTGTGCCATCAAATGCAGCCAACAGTGCCCATCATATGCAGACTCTGTGCCCAGCAAATGCAGCCACCTGTGCCCATAATATGCAGCCAACTGTGCCCATAATATGCAGCCACCTGTGCCCATAATATGAAGCCAACTGTGCCCATCATATTCAGCCACTGTGCCCATCATTTGCAACCACTGTGCCCATATAATGCAGCCACTGTGCCATCAAATGCAGCCAACTGTGCCCATCATATGCAGCCAACTGTGTCCATCATATGCAGACTCTGTGCCCAGAAAATGCAGCCACCTGTGCCCATCATATGCAGCCAACTGTGCCCACCATATGCAGCCAACTGTGCCCATCATATGCAGCCAACTGTGCCCATAATACACAGCCACTAATATGCAGACTCTGTGCTCATGTAATGAAGCCAACTGTGCCCCATCATATGCAGCCACTATGCCCATCATATGCAGACTCTGTGCCCATAATATGCAGCCAACTGTGCCCCATCAATTGTAACCTCTGTACCCATAATATGCAGCCACTGTGCCCCGCAAATGCAGCCAACTGTGCTCCATCAATTGCAGCCTTTGTGCCCATAGTATGCAGCCACTGTGCCTGCCTGCCTGCCCGCCCGCTGTCTGCCCGGCACTTACCCCATTGTGGTGGCATGTCAGGCAGCTGGTCAGGCGGATGGCTGTGTGACGGTAGCACAGCGATGGATGCTGTGTCCTTCGAATCCTCCGTCTTCTTCCTGTATACTGTACCTTGGCACCAATGGGATCGCCTCGGCCTTCAGCCAATCAGGTGCCCGGTATTACATCCGGGCCTCCTGATTGGCTGAGAGGCGGTTCTGTGTTAGCAAAGCAAATATTCATTTGCTTTGCTAACACACCTGGGTGCACGCAGTGCACCTTTTTTGAAGCCTATTAGAGCCTGGATCTAATCAGGTGCTTCAAAAATACACCCCTGCCGCTGTAATTCAGGCGCCCGGCGCCCGAAAAGGGGCCGGACGCCTGAATAGGCGGTGGCTACAGCGGCCGTGTATAGATTCTATCTATAGTACACCGAGGGGGTGGCTGGACAGAGGGGGTGGCGCCCGAGCGTCCCTAATGAACGCACCGCCACTGGCTGTAACATAACAAAATGTGGAAAAAGTGAAGCGCTGTGAATACTTTCCGGATCCACTGTATGTAGGAGGATTTGTCTCATCTCTGGGTATCACCTGAGGCCAGTCACTTCACTGGGTATATTGAAGAGTTTACAACCACTAATATACAGTACATTCAGTAAATGACCCGTGCTTGCTAAGTCTACTGATGTCGGACTGCTGGGCCCCCCGTAGCACCTCCACCGTCTGCTGTGGCTATTGCTACACCGTCCGTAACAGTTTATTTTACACTAAAATATATAGTTCATATTTTGTAGATAAACAGCTTTTGCCTCCTCCCTGTAGGATATCTGCTGGTCTATAAGTAAGAGTTTTATTCTTTGTACACAACTTATTCTGTGGTCCGGCATCTTTTCTTCACGCTGGAGATTGCCAGAGACAGATACCAGCTAAGCACTAAATTCATAAAAAAGATGGATTTTTAGTATGTTCATCGCCTGACAGCATTATGTGCATGACTGATTCCCGGAGCACGGCACCGACAGGAATATCAGGAGCCCCACTACAACCATTAGAAGAAATACGACAACATAACATTTTGTGTGCTGGAGATAAGACAGAATTACAAGATTCCTTTATTTTTTTTTTCATTTACCTGTGATGCCGTCTGTGATTGGCAAAGATCCTTAATATTACATTTACCGCCTGAAGATTATTTGATGAAAAAGCAGACGTGGAAGAAATATTGATGTATTTTATGACTCAGCCTTTCTTTACATGCATCCTTACTACTAGGGATGAGCTTCGTGTTCGAGTCGAACATACGTTCGACTCGAACATCGGCTGTTCGATCGCTCGACGAAGATCGAACGATTTGGGCCGTTCGCGCCAAATTCGAGTGACGCGAACGGCCCACAATGCACTACGCCATCGCAGTGTCATCCAAGCGCTGTGATTGGCCAAGCATGCACTGTGACCCCGCATGCTTGGCCAATCACAGCGCCGGCAGCGAGGAGAGCAATGATTGGCCACAGGCAGGATGCCTGTGGCCAATTATTGCTGAGGGGGTTTAGTACACGCCCCACACTATAAAAGGCCGCCAGCGCGGCGGCCTTGTGTAGTGTGTTCCGGAGCAGGGAAAGAGAAGCATAGGCAGGGACAGTGACATTTATTTCTTTCTTGCTTAACCTGGATTCCTTTAGTTTAGGGAAAGAGAAGGATAGGTAGGGAGAGTGTCAGTGTGTTTTACTGTGCGAATCCTTGTTTCTAGGGACAAAGAAGGAAAGTGAGGGGAATTCTCCTTGTGCTATAGTGTGCTTTAAAAAAACATTTTTTCTAGGGACAGAAAACTCTAGGTAGGGAGAGTGTCAGTTTCTTTCACTGTGCGAGTCCTTGTTTCTAGGGACAAAGAAGGAAAGTGAGGGGAATTCTCCTTGTGCTATAGTGTGCTTTAAAAAAACATTTTTTCTAGGGACAGAAAACTCTAGGTAGGGAGAGTGTCAGTTTCTTTCACTGTGCGAGTCCTTGTTTCTAGGGACAAAGAAGGAAAGTGAGGGGAATTCTCCTTGTGCTATAGTGTGCTTTAAAAAAACATTTTTTCTAGGGACAGAAAACTCTAGGTAGGGAGAGTGTCAGTTTCTTTCACTGTGCGAGTCCTTGTTTCTAGGGACAAAGAAGGAAAGTGAGGGGAATTCTCCTTGTGCTATAGTGTGCTTTAAAAAAACATTTTTTCTAGGGACAGAAAACTCTAGGTAGGGAGAGTGTCAGTGTCTTTTACTGTGCGAGTCCTTGTTTCTAGGGACAAAGAAGGAAAGTGAGGGGAATTGTCCTTGTGCTATAGTGTGCTTTAAAAAAACATTTTTTCTAGGGACAGAAAACTCTAGGTAGGGAGAGTGTCAGTTTCTTTCACTGTGCGAGTCCTTGTTTCTAGGGACAAAGAAGGAAAGTGAGGGGAATTCTCCTTGTGCTATAGTGTGCTTTAAAAAAACATTTTTTCTAGGGACAGAAAACTCTAGGTAGGGAGAGTGTCAGTGTCTTTTACTGTGCGAGTCCTTGTTTCTAGGGACAAAGAAGGAAAGTGAGGGGAATTGTCCTTGTGCTATAGTGTGCTTTAAAAAAACATTTTTTCTAGGGACAGAAAACTCTAGGTAGGGAGAGTGTCAGTTTCTTTCACTGTGCGAGTCCTTGTTTCTAGGGACAAAGAAGGAAAGTGAGGGGAATTGTCCTTGTGCTATAGTGTGCTTTAAAAAAAAAAAAATTCTAGGGACAGAAAACTCTAGGTAGGGAGAGTGTCAGTTTCTTTCACTGTGCGAGTCCTTGTTTCTAGGGACAAAGAAGGAAAGTGAGGGGAATTCTCCTTGTGCTATAGTGTGCTTTAAAAAAACATTTTTTCTAGGGACAGAAAACTCTAGGTAGGGAGAGTGTCAGTGTCTTTTACTGTGCGAGTCCTTGTTTCTAGGGACAAAGAAGGAAAGTGAGGGGAATTCTCCTTGTGCTATAATGTGCTTTAAAAAAACATTTTTTCTAGGGACAGAAAACTCTAGGTAGGGAGAGTGTCAGTTTCTTTCACTGTGCGAGTCCTTGTTTCTAGGGACAAAGAAGGAAAGTGAGGGGAATTCTCCTTGTGCTATAGTGTGCTTTAAAAAAACATTTTTTCTAGGGACAGAAAACTCTAGGTAGGGAGAGTGTCAGTGTCTTTTACTGTGCGAGTCCTTGTTTCTAGGGACAAAGAAGGAAAGTGAGGGGAATTCTCCTTGTGCTATAGTGTGCTTTAAAAAAACATTTTTTCTAGGGACAGAAAACTCTAGGTAGGGAGAGTGTCAGTTTCTTTCACTGTGCGAGTCCTTGTTTCTAGGGACAAAGAAGGAAAGTGAGGGGAATTCTCCTTGTGCTATAGTGTGCTTTAAAAAAACATTTTTTCTAGGGACAGAAAACTCTAGGTAGGGAGAGTGTCAGTGTCTTTTACTGTGCGAGTCCTTGTTTCTAGGGACAAAGAAGGAAAGTGAGGGGAATTGTCCTTGTGCTATAGTGTGCTTTAAAAAAACATTTTTTCTAGGGACAGAAAACTCTAGGTAGGGAGAGTGTCAGTTTCTTTCACTGTGCGAGTCCTTGTTTCTAGGGACAAAGAAGGAAAGTGAGGGGAATTCTCCTTGTGCTATAGTGTGCTTTAAAAAAACATTTTTTCTAGGGACAGAAAACTCTAGGTAGGGAGAGTGTCAGTGTCTTTTACCGTGCGAGTCCTTGTTTCTAGGGACAAAGAAGGAAAGTGAGGGGAATTCTCCTTGTGCTATAGGGTGCTTTAAAAAAACATTTTTTCTAGGGACAGAAAACTCTAGGTAGGGAGAGTGTCAGTTTCTTTCACTGTGCGAGTCCTTGTTTCTAGGGACAAGGAAGGAAAGTGAGGGGAATTCTCCTTGTGCTATAGTGTGCTTTAAAAAAACATTTTTTCTAGGGACAGAAAACTCTAGGTAGGGAGAGTGTCAGTTTCTTTCACTGTGCGAGTCCTTGTTTCTAGGGACAAAGAAGGAAAGTGAGGGGAATTCTCCTTGTGCTATAGTGTGCTTTAAAAAAAACATTTTTTCTAGGGACAGAAAACTCTAGGTAGGGAGAGTGTCAGTTTCTTTCACTGTGCGAGTCCTTGTTTCTAGGGACAAAGAAGGAAAGTGAGGGGAATTCTCCTTGTGCTATAGTGTGCTTTAAAAAAACATTTTTTCTAGGGACAGAAAACTCTAGGTAGGGAGAGTGTCAGTTTCTTTCACTGTGCGAGTCCTTGTTTCTAGGGACAAAGAAGGAAAGTGAGGGGAATTCTCCTTGTGCTATAGTGTGCTTTAAAAAAACATTTTTTCTAGGGACAGAAAACTCTAGGTAGGGAGAGTGTCAGTTTCTTTCACTGTGCGAGTCCTTGTTTCTAGGGACAAAGAAGGAAAGTGAGGGGAATTCTCCTTGTGCTATAGTGTGCTAAAGCATTCCTCATCAACCATCTTTGAAATCCTTGTTTTTTGGACAGTCAGGGAAATTGTCGTTGTGCTATTCTGTGCAAAAGCAATCATCCTCAACCATATTTAGAAATCCTTAAGTAAACGGACAGAGAAGGACACCTGAAGGTAGCCCTTATTGCTTTTTTCCCATCTCCCTGCAGGCCATCTATTAGAATGTCTGGAAGGCAAACAAGGAGAGGCAGACAGTCAGGAGGCAATAAAAGAGGGCAAGCAGGCTCTGTGTCTGGGGGCAACAGTGCTGGTCGTGGACGCGGTGCATTGTCATCAGCACATGGCCATGGGACACGCTTGTCCTTCTTTTCGGCAGCTGGACATGTTGAGCCACATCATGCCGAAGACTTGGTAGAGTGGATGACCAAGCCCTCCTCCTCCTCCTCATCCTCTCTCACCCAGGCTCAGGGTACTGGCAAAGCAGCTGCCAAAGCGTCCTCTTCCCTGGTATCAATGTCAGACTCATCATCAGTCACTCCTTCCCTAGACCCACCATGTCCTCCTCCTGAGGAGTCCCCCGAACTGTTTGAGCACAGTGTTGGGTACATGCTCCAGGAGGATGCCCAGCGTTTCGAAGGGTCTGATGATGAAACCCAGCTACAGGAAGGCAGTAGGGTGAGAGCAGACAGAGGGGATGCTCAAGAAGGACACCAATCTGGCAGTCATGTTCCAGCAGCTGCAGCATACTGCCAGATTGGCTCCAGTGATGAGGAGGGAGGGGATGATGAGGTCACTGACTCCACGTGGGTGCCTAATAGGAGAGAGGAGGAGGAGGAGGATGAGGAGGAGGCACATCTCCAACGAGGCAGGATGCCCTTTGGTGGCCAGCGTAAGGGCAGTACACCGACGGAATCACACCGCAGAGCTCCGCCTGTGCAGGGCGCTGCCTCTGCCCGTCATTCAAAAAGTTCCTTGGTGTGGGCCTTTTTTGAGGCTAGTGCATCAGATCGCACAGCTGCTGTTTGCAACATATGTCTCAAGCGTATATCGCGTGGCCAAAACATCAGCCGCTTGGGTACCACATGCCTGACCAGACATATGTTGACCTGCCATGCAGCTCGTTGGCAAGCCTACCTCAAAGACCCACACCAAAGAACAAAGCGGACCTCTCCTTGCACCGCATCAGCTGGGATCTCCAACCCCACTATAACTTCAGTCCTCTCTGAAACATGCACTGAGAGGAATGAAGGTGTAGAATTAGGTGTGTCACAGCCAAGTACTTGCGGCCACACTGCTAGCAATACACCGACGTCCGATTCTAGCAGGCAAATTTCCCTGCCCCAGCTGCTGGACCGTCGAAAGAAGTTCACTCCCAGCCATCCACATGCCCAGTGGTTGAATACTAGCTTGGCTAAATTGCTAGCGCTTCAACTGCTGCCTTTTCAGTTGGTAGACTCGGCCCCCTTCCGTGAGTTTGTGCAATGTGCGGTTCCTCAGTGGCAGGTTCCCAAACGCCACTTTTTCTCACGGAAGGCTATTCCGGCTCTCTACCGGCATGTGGAAGGCAATGTCTTGGCCTCGCTGGACAGGGCGGTCAGCGGTAAGGTGCATATTACCGCTGACTCATGGTCCAGCAGGCATGGACAGGGACGTTACCTTTCTTTCACGGCCCATTGGGTCACTCTTTTGGCAGCTGGGAAGGATGCAGGACAAGGTGCAGTAGTGTTGGAGGTTGTTCCACCGCCACGCCTCCAAAATGCTACTACTGGTTGTGACACACCTCTCTCCTCCACCCCCTCCTCTTCTTCTTCCTCCATGGCCTCTTCCTGTGGTTTGTCCTATGAACCAGCGGTGCTCCGTAGCCGTTCACGGGGCTACGCAAGTACGCAGGCAAAAAGATGCCATGCCGTGCTTGCGCTGGTGTGTTTGGGGGACAGAAGCCACACTGGGGCAGAGGTCCTGTCTGCTCTGCAGGGCCAGGCCGAGAGGTGGTTGACGCCACGCCAGCTTAAGCCAGGAATGGTGGTTTGCGACAATGGCACCAACCTCCTCTCCGCCCTCCGACAGGGACAACTGACCCATGTGCCCTGTGTGGCTCACGTCCTTAACCTGGTGGTGCAGCGGTTCTTGGGCAGGTACCCGGGCTTACAGGATGTCCTGAGGCAGGCCAGGAAAGTCTGTGTGCATTTCCGCAGATCTTATAATGCCAGTGCTCGCCTGGCTGAGCTGCAAAAGGAGTTGAACCTGCCCAAGAACCGCCTTATATGTGACATGCCCACCAGGTGGAACTCAACGTTGGCCATGCTGCAGCGGCTGCACACGCAGCAGAGGGCCATCAATGAGTACCTGTGCGACTACGGCACCAGGACAGGGTCAGGGGAGCTTGGTTTTTTTTCTCCACGCCAGTGGGGCATGATCAGGGATGCATGCACTGTCCTGGCACCATTTGAGGAGGCCACGAGGATGGTGAGCAGTGACAGTGCATGCATCAGTGACACTGTACCTCTTGTCCACCTGTTGGAGCACACGCTGCGTGGAATAATGGACAGGGCACTTGAGGCAGAACAGAGGCAGGAAGAGGAGGACTTCCTTGCCTCTCAAGGCCCCCTTTACCCAGACAGTGTTCCTTCTGTCCCACCCATCGCACAGGAAGAGGAGGAGGAGGAGGAGGATTGTGTCAGCATGGAGGTGGAGGCTGGCACTCAGCATCATCAGCAGCAGTCTTTTAGGGATGATTTACAGTCCCAAGAAACCAGTGGACTTGTACATGGCTGGGAGGAGGTGGCTGCGGATCATGTCGTCCTTAGTGACCCAGAGGACTCCGGAGCGAATGCCTCAGCAAACCTACGCTGCATGGCCTCCCTGATCCTGCAAAGTCTGCGGAAGGATCCTCGTATTCTTCGGATCAAGGAGAGGGACCATTACTGGCTGGCCACTCTCCTTGATCCACGGTACAAGGGTAAGGTTGCGGACCTTATGTTACCGTCGCAGAGGGAGCAGAGGATGAGACAACTCCGGGAGGCCTTGCAGAAAGGTCTGTGCAACGCGTTCCCAGAGACTGGGAGGTTACAAACTCCTGGTCCTGGACAACGAGTTGCTGAGGCTTCGGCCAGTCAAAGAAGGAGCGGTGGGGAAGGTGGCCGTCTGACCGATGCGTTCAGACAATTCTTTAGTCCGCAGCCCCAAAGTATGATCGGTTCCAGCAACCATCGCCAGCGTCTGATAAACATGGTGCAGGAATATCTAGGGGCAAGGTCAGACTTGGACACCTTCCCCACCGAAAATCCTCTGGCTTACTGGGTCTTGAGGATGGATCACTGGCCAGGGCTTGCACAGTATGCAATTGAGCTACTGGCCTGTCCTGCATCCAGCGTTCTTTCGGAACGCACATTCAGTGCTGCTGGAGGATTTGTCACGGATCACAGGGTGCGCCTGTCCACCGACTCGGTTGATCGACTGACTTTCATCAAGATGAACCAGTCTTGGATCACCACCAGCTACCACACACCTGATGCTGATATAACAGACTAATTGATTTTAACATGTCACATCCCTTCAAGACTGATGCTGATGCTGAGTGCCTGTGCTGTTATGTTGACTGGCTATCCTCCTCCTCCGAGTCCTCAATGATACGATTGATGATGATAGCTTGTAAGATCATTTTTGTTTATGGGTGCCGCCACCAGTGGCTAAGGCCTAATTTTTCAGCCCCTGTTTTACAGGGGCGTGTAATTACAATTTTTTTAGCAATAATTTGCCATAGGGCTCATTGCTGTGCTCCAAGTACAGTATCTGTGAGGGGTTGTAGTGTTGTGCCACCAGTGCCTAAGGCCCAATTTTTCAGCCCCTGTTCAACAGGGGCATGTAATTACAATTCTTGATCTAATAATTCACAGCAGGGCCCATTGCTGCACCCACCAAGAGTAACTCTGAGGGCTTACAGTGTTGTGGCAACGCCACCACCACCACCACCACGAAAGGCCCAATTTTTCAGCCCCTGTTCAAAAGGGGCATGTAATTACAATTCTTGATCTAATAATTCACAGCAGGGCCCATTCCTGCACCCACCAAGAGTAACTCTGAGGGCTTACAGTGTTGTGGCAACGCCACCACCACCACCACCACGAAAGGCCCAATTTTTCAGCCCCTGTTCAAAAGGGGCATGTAATTACAATTCTTGATCTAATAATTCACAGCAGGGCCCATTCCTGCACCCACCAAGAGTAACTCTGAGGGCTTACAGTGTTGTGGCAACGCCACCACCACCACCACCACGAAAGGCCCAATTTTTCAGCCCCTGTTCAAAAGGGGCATGTAATTACAATTCTTGATCTAATAATTCACAGCAGGGCCCATTCCTGCACCCACCAAGAGTAACTCTGAGGGCTTACAGTGTTGTGGCAACGCCCCCACCACCACCACCACCACCACCACGAAAGGCCCAATTTTTCAGCCCCTGTTCAACAGGGGCATGCAATTACAATTCTTGATCTAATAATTCACAGCAGGGCCCATTGCTGCACCCACCAAGAGTAACTGTCAGGGCTTACAGTGTTGTGGCACCAGCACCACCATCAAAGGCCCAATTTTTACTACCACTGTTCAACAATTATATGTAATTAAAATTCCTGATATAATAGTTGACAGCAGGGCGTTCCAGCACCAACCAAGAGTAACTGTGAGTGCTTACAGTGTTGTGCCAACACCAACAACTAAGGGGCCTATTTCTGCAGAGTATATACGGCAGGTCCCTACTTTCAAACATCCAACTTACAAACGACTCCTACTTTCAAACGCAAGAAGACAACAGGAAGTGAGAGGAAATCTACCCCTTGGAAGGAAAATTCTCTCCTGTAAGAATTAATATGGGAGAAAGGTGTCTCCTCTGTACTGATGCTTTATCAGCAATCCTTGTTTCAAGAAAAACACCACATTTCAAAAACAGTTGTCATTGGGACGGAAAGTGAGGTGAAATGTTCTGAACAGGGGCACAGACAGCAAAACAAATGTTACAGGGGTGATAACCCTTACCTATGTTTTCCAAAAAGTTTAAAAATAGATTTTTGGGCTGGAGCTACACTTCAACAATGTACCTGTTCAAAATTACAAACAGATTCTACATAAGAACAAACCTACAGTCCCTGTCTTGTATGCACCGCCTGTATACGGCTGTTCAGAGTATATAGGGCCTTTTTTATTTTATGTGCGGGGTTCCCCTTAATATCCATACAAGACCCAAAGGGGCTGGTAATGGGCTGGGGTGGGGGGGGGGGTCATGGGGTAGCTATGCCATTTTTCTTAAAGATTTTCATCCATATTACCGGGACCAGACATTACATTAAAGCCGCAAGCAGTTTTAAATGGCTTTTTTTTCCTTTAGAAGTGTCATTTTGTGCAGGGACAGTTCTAAACACGGGAAACACGTGGCACTTCACAGGCATACTTTAGACACCCCCCAGGTACGATATTTAAAGGAATATTTGACTTTTTTTTTTTCACTTTATGCATCATTAAAATGACTGCTCCCGAAAAACGACCGTTTTTAAAACTTCTTTTTGCATTGATACATGTCCCCTGGTGCAGAACCCGGGTTCCCAAACCCTTTTTAGGACAATAACATGCATAATAGTTGTTATAATTAGCACTTTAGAATTCGAACGTTCGCATCCATTGTATTTAATAGGGTTCTAATGTTCGTACGAACTTTCGGTCCGTTCGCGGGTTCTGGTGCGAACCGAACCCGGGGGTGTTCGGCTCATCACTACTTACTACTGACATTGGTGTTAAAGGGGAAGTCTAACTTCTACTGTATGGTTTAATAAAAACAGTCAAGCTTAAAGAATATGTAAAGCCTAAAATTTTTGTTTTCAGTTTTAGATAAGTTAGGTCCTGCTGTTTTTTTTTTTGCTTTGTTTTTTCTGCTGTCTATGAATTTTTTGGTGTAGTAGTTGCTAACATTGAATTGGTGTTATTTTGATAATTTTATTATTAGTAGTAGTAGTAGTAGTAGCGGTAGGAGCAGTATTAGTAGTAGTAGTAGTAGCGGTAGGAGCAGTATTAGTAGTAGTAGTAGTAGTAGCGGTAGTAGTAGTAGTAGTAGCGGTAGTAGTAGTAGTAGTAGCGGTAGGAGCAGTAGTAGTAGTAGTAGTAGTAGTAGCGGTAGGAGTAGTAGTAGTAGTAGTAGTAGTAGCGGTAGGAGCAGTAGTAGTAGCAGCAGTAGTAGTAGCAGCAGTAGTAGTAGTAGTAGTAGTAGTAGTAGTAGTAGCAGCAGCAGTAGTAGTAGTAGTAGTAGTAGTAGTAGCAGCAGTAGTAGTAGCGGTAGTAGTAGCGGTAGTAGTAGTAGTAGTAGCGGTAGGAGCAGTAGTAGTAGTAGCGGTAGGAGCAGTAGTAGTAGTAGTAGTAGTAGTAGTAGTAGCGGTAGGAGCAGTAGTAGTAGTAGTAGTAATAGTAGCGGTAGGAGCAGTAGTAGTAGCAGCAGCAGCAGCAGTAGTAGTAGTAGTAGTAGTAGTAGCAGCAGTAGTAGTAGCAGCAGTAGTAGTAGTAGTAGTAGCGGTAGGAGCAGTAGTAGTAGTAGCGGTAGGAGCAGTAGTAGTAGTAGCGGTAGGAGCAGTAGTAGTAGTAGCGGTAGGAGCAGTAGTAGTAGTAGTAGTAGCGGTAGGAGTAGTAGTAGTAGTAGCGGTAGTAGTAGTAGTAGTAGTAGTAGTAGCAGCAGTAGTAGTAGTAGTAGTAGCGGTAGGAGCAGTAGTAGTAGTAGCGGTAGGAGCAGTAGTAGTAGCGGTAGGAGCAGTAGTAGCAGTAGTAGTAGTAGCAGTAGTAGGGGCGGTAGGAGCAGTAGTAGTAGTAGTGGCGGTAGGAGCAGTAGTAGTAGTAGTAGTAGTAGCGGTAAGAGCAGTAGTAGTAGTAGTAGTAGTAGTAGCGGTAGGAGCAGTAGTAGTAGTAGTAGCGGTAGTAGTAGTAGTAGTAGTAGCAGCAGCAGCAGTAGTAGTAGTAGTAGTAGCGGTAGGAGCAGTAGTAGTAGTAGCGGTAGGAGCAGTAGTAGTAGCAGTAGGAGCAGTAGTAGTAGTAGTAGCAGTAGTAGTGGCGGTAGGAGCAGTAGCAGTAGTAGTAGTAGCGGTAGGAGCAGTAGTAGCAGTAGTGGTAGAAGCAGTAGTAGTAGTAGTAGTATTCACTGGGACATAACTACCTCTTTTTTTAGTTTTGGATAACCAAAACCTTTTTTGTTTTTTTGTCATTGAATTTTTTTGCAGTAGTTCTTTCTTGTGTAGTTGTTGCTTACGTTGAATTTGTGTCAATCTAATATTATCTTTATAATATACACTTAATTATTAATGAAATAATACCTAATTATTATTCTTATTCACACTTTTATATTTATGTTTACATACTTGTTTATTTTTATTTATTTCTTTGTCTTGATTTTACTATTGTTCACTGGGATTAATAAAAAATAGATAACTAAAGCCTTTTTCTGTTTTTTGTCTATGAATTTTTTTGCAGCAGTTATTTTTTTTGTGTAGCTGTTGCTCAAATTGAATTGGTGTTAAATTTACAGTTATCTTTATAATATTAATTTAATTATGAATATAATAACAAATCATTATTATTATTATTATTCACACTTTTATATTTATGTTTACATACTAATTTATTTTTCTTTATTCGTTTGTCTTGATTTTATTATTGTTCACTGGGATTAAAATACCCCTAAATAACATTTTTTTTTCTGTTTTAAATAACTAAAGCTTTTTTTTTTTTTTTTTTGATCTAAAACTGAAAAAAATGGTATTTAGGGGTATTTTAATCCCAGTGAACAATAATAAAATCAAGACAAACGAATAAAGAAAAATAAATTAGTATGTAAACATAAATATAAAAGTGTGAATAATAATAATAATAATAATGCATTGTTATTATATTCATAATTAAATTAATATTATAAAGATAACTTTAAATTTAACACCAATTCAATGTGAGCAACAGCTACACAAAAAAAATAACTGCTGCAAAAAATTCATAGACAAAAAACAAAAAAAGGCTTTAGTTATCTATTTTTTATCTATTTTAGTCCCAGTTACCAATAATAAAATTAAAACAAACAAATCAAGAACAATAATTAAGTATGTAAAACGGAAAATTGTATCATACTACCAGTAATTTTCCTTTCCTGGTGCCTATCCATGGCAGCATACCTGTGATAGAGCTCCGCCTCGACTCCTCCTTCAGGACTAGTGAATAGCATAAATTAAAGGCATAGTCCCTCCCCCAACATTCTCTGTAATATAGAATACCGAGGGTGGGAGTGTATGCTGCCATGGATAGGCACCAGGAAAGGAAAATTACTGATAAGTATGATACAATTTTCCGTTTTCCTGGTGCCTCCATGGCAGCATACCTGTGATAAATAACTAGCTGACATGGGTGGGATAATTGCTTAACAATAAATGTTTAATTAGAAGAGGACATAGCAGCCTGAACTGCCCTCCTTCCAAACTCAACAGTCGTGAGGGCTCCTGGATCAATATGGTAGTGTCTGAGGAATGTATGGTGAGAAGACCAGGTGGCAGCCCTGCACACCGTCTCCAACGAAACATTAGCCCTTGCTGCCCAGGAAGCTGAGACTGCCCTTGTAGAATGAGCATCCACTCGGGATGGAGGCTCCATATTCTTCACCCTGTAGGCCTTCTGGATTAACTTTACAGCCCAAGATGCCAGAGTTCTGATGAAAGCTTCTTTGCCCCTGTATTTACCGGACGGTACGATGAAAAGTCTCTCAGAATTTCTGAAGGGGCCGGTGGCTTCTAGGTAGGCCCTGAGCACTCTGGATACATCCAGTTCGTGACAAGACTCTGAATCCGTGTCTGTAAACAATGGTACTGCCCAGGGTTCCAACAGGTGACTTGGAGTAGTGACCTTTGGTGTGAACCCCCGAAGGGGGCAAAGTTCCACTCTGTCGGGGAAGAAGGAGATGTGGTCGTCACCTATCCCTAAAGAGTGAAGTTCCAAGATCCTTTTGCCAGATGTAATGGCTAGCAGAAAAGCTGTCTTTAGTGTCAGGTTCCATATTGTTACTTGTTCCACTGGAGCAAAGGGATGGTCAGATAGAACTTCAAGGACCAGGGACAAATCCCACTTAGGAAATGATCGTCTGACAGGAGGGTGAATCTTCAATACACCTCTGAGGTAAGTGACTACTAAAGGATCCTCCGTCCCATCTCTTATTTGTTGCAGCAGAGATTGCTGCTACCTGCACTTTGAGAGAGCTCAGACCAAGTCCCAGACCAAGTCCTGTCTGAAGGAATCCTAGAACATGAGATGTAGAAGGAAGGATTGGATCAAATCCATTTTCGGAAGCAAATGACAAGAACTTGCCCCAGATCTTTGAATATATGGCATTAGTTGCAGGCTTCCTGGTTTTTAGAAGGGTTGTTATGACTCCTGGGGAACACCCTAGGGATTCGAACCTTCGCCTCTCAACCTCCAGATTCAAAGATTCAACTTCTGAGGGTTTAGATGAACTAGACTGCCCTGCGACAGAAGTTGAGGGAAAGGAGGGATCTTGATTGGAGAGCCCACACTGAGGCACAATACGGAAGTACTGCCACCACCTGGACTGGCTCTCTGAGGAGCCTCAGGAGGAATTTGAATAATAATGGCCTGGGAGGAAAGGCATATGCCGTGGTGAACCTCCAGGGACATGACAGGGCATCCACTGCCTCGGCTTGTGGGTGCGGCAGCCGAGAGAAGAACCTATCCAGCTTGGTGTTCTTCGGGGAGGCGAACAGATCTACCTGAGGGGGATCCGATATGTTGGCAATCTGAAGGAAGACATGAGGGTGGAGAGCCCACTCGTTGTTGTCCAGGAAGTTTCTGGATAACGTGTCTGTTTCCGTGTTCAACCTGCCTGGCAGATACATGGCTCTGAGGTCCAGGAGGTTCTGCTCCGCCCAGAGCATGATCGGCTCTACCTCCTTGAGGAGTGACCTGCTGCGAGTGCCTCCCTGCTTCTGCAGATAAGCGACAGCTGCCCTGTTGTCTAGACGTAGGAGTATTCTCTGGCCTCTGATTTGGGGTGCCAAAGAGGTCAGTGTCAAGAAGGGTGCCCTCATCTCCAAAGATGTTGGATACCACTCCCTGGGTGGTGTATGACCATCTCCCCTGTATTCTGGTTTGCCCGCAATGGGCTCCCCAGCCCTGTCTGCTTGCAAGCGGACGCAATTGTGATCCAAGGAAGGGAGCCCAGGTGATGAGGCTTGGAGAGGTTTTCCAGAACTGTCCACCAGTGAAGGCTCCTGCGCATTTTTCCCATCAGCAGGATCGTCTGAGATAGTCGTTTCTTCTACTGCGCCAAGAAACCAGTCTGGAAATACCTCAAGTGCCAATGTGCCAAAGGAACCATGGGTATACAGGAAGACATTGTGCCAATGAGGCTCAGGCATTGTGAAGCCGTCAGATACGGGCTCCGGATGACTTCGATCATTCTCTGGATGACAATCTTTGCCTTCGGCGGTGGTAATGACACTGTCCCCTCCTGAGTGTAGAATGTTGCGCATAGATTATCTGCTGTGTTGGCGTTAGTTGACTCTTGTCTGAATTCACCAGCCACCCTAGCTCTTTTAGGGTCTGTAGAAGAATTTCCCCGGTGACGTACCAACTGATCCGGATTGCTTGCTAGGAGGAGGATGTCGTCCAGGTATATCCTCAAGCCCCTCTCCCCCAGGGGAACCAAAGCAGATTAGTATCCTGGTGAACACCCTGGGAGAGGTGCACAGACCGAAAGGCAGGGCTTGAAACTGTAGGTGGGTCCGTCCCACTGCAAATCTCAGATATTTTTGAAATGCAGGTAGAATTGGCACGTGTAGGTACGCATCCTGCAGATCAACTGAAATCATCCAATCTGATGGCTGGACTGCCTGAATGATCGTCTGCAGGGACTCCATTTTGAAGCTTTCGGGGCAGATATACCGGCTGAACCTCTTTAGGTCTATCACAGGCCTCCACCCACCTGTCCTCTTTGGGACCAGAAATAGTGATGAGCCGAACACCCCCGGGTTCGGTTCGCACCAGAACCCGCGAACGGACCGAAAGTTCGAACGAACATTAGAACCCTATTAAATACAATGGATGCGAATGTTCGAATTCTAAAGTGCTAATTATAACAACTATTATGCATGTTATTGTCATAAATAGGGTTTGGGAACCCGGGTTCTGCACCAGGGGACATGTATCAATGCAAAAAGAAGTTTTAAAAACGGTCGTTTTTCGGGAGCAGTCATTTTAATGATGCATAAAGTGAAAAAAAAAAAGTCAAATATTCCTTTAAATATCGTACCTGGGGGGTGTCTAAAGTATGCCTGTGAAGTGCCACGTGTTTCCCGTGTTTAGAACTGTCCCTGCACAAAATGACACTTCTAAAGGAAAAAAAAGCCATTTAAAACTGCTTGCGGCTTTAATGTAATGTCTGGTCCCGGTAATATGGATGAAATTCTTTAAGAAAAATGGCATAGCTACCCCATGACCCCCCCCCCTACCCCAGCCCATTACCAGCCCCTTTGGGTCTTGTATGGATATTAAGGGGAACCCCGCACATAAAATAAAAAAGGCCCTATATACTCTGAACAGCCGTATACAGGCGGTGCATACAAGACAGGGACTGTAGGTTTGTTCTTATGTAGAATCTGTTTGTAATTTTGAACAGGTACATTGTTGAAGTGTAGCTCCAGCCCAAAAATCTATTTTTAAACTTTTTGGGAAACATAGGTAAGGGTTATCACCCCTGTAACATTTGTTTTGCTGTCTGTGCCCCTGTTCAGAACATTTCACCTCACTTTCCGTCCCAATGACAACTGTTTTTGAAATGTGGTGTTTTTCTTGAAACAAGGATTGCTGATAAAGCATCAGTACAGATGAGACCCCTTTCTCCCATATTTATTCTTACAGGAGAGAATTTTCCTTTCTAGGGGTAGATTTCCTCTCACTTCCTGTTGTCTTCTTTCGTTTGCAAGTAGGAGTCGTTTGTAAGTTGGATGTTTGAAAGTAGGGACCTGCCGTATATACTCTGCAGAAATAGGCCCCTTAGTTGTTGGTGTTGGCACAACACTGTAAGCACTCAGTTACTCTTGGTTGGTGCTGGAACGCCCTGCTGTCAACTATTATATCAGGAATTTTAATTACATATAATTGTTGAACAGTGGTAGTAAAAATTGGGGCTTTGATGGTGGTGCTGGTGCCACAACACTGTAAGCCCTGACAGTTACTCTTGGTGGGTGCAGCAATGGGCCCTGCTGTGAATTATTAGATCAAGAATTGTAATTACATGCCCCTTTTGAACAGGGGCTGAAAAATTGGGCCTTTCGTGGTGGTGGTGGTGGTGGCGTTGCCACAAGACTGTAAGCCCTCAGAGTTACTCTTGGTGGGTGCAGCAATGGACCCTGCTGTGAATTATTAGATCAAGAATTGTAATTGCATGCCCCTGTTGAACAGGGGCTGAAAAATTGGGCCTTAGGCACTGGTGGCACAACACTACAACCCCTCACAGATACTGTACTTGGAGCACAGCAATGAGCCCTGTTGCAAAGTATTGCTTCAAAAATTGTAATGACACGCCCCTGTTAAACAGGGGCTGAAAAATTGGGCCTTAGGCACTGGTGCCACAACACTCCAACCCCTCACAGATACTGTACTTGGAGCACAGCAATGAGCCCTATGGCAAATTATTGCTAAAAAAATTGTAATTACACGCCCCTGTAAAACAGGGGCTGAAAAATTGGGCCTTAGCCACTGGTGGTGGCACCCATAAACAAAAATGATCTTCCAAGCTATCATCATCAATCGTATCATTGAGGACTCGGAGGAGGAGGATAGCCAGTCAACATAACAGCACAGGCACTCAGCATCAGCATCAGTCTTGAAGGGATGTGACATGTTAAAATCAATTAGTCTGTTATATCAGCATCAGGTGTGTGGTAGCTGGTGGTGATCCAAGACTGGTTCATCTTGATGAAAGTCAGTCGATCAACCGAGTCGGTGGACAGGCGCACCCTGTGATCCGTGACAAATCCTCCAGCAGCACTGAATGTGCGTTCCGAAAGAACGCTGGATGCAGGACAGGCCAGTAGCTCAATTGCATACTGTGCAAGCTCTGGCCAGTGATCCATCCTCAAGACCCAGTAAGCCAGAGGATTTTCGGTGGGGAAGGTGTCCAAGTCTGACCTTGCCCCTAGATATTCCTGCACCATGTTTATCAGACGCTGGCGATGGTTGCTGGAACCGATCATACTTTGGGGCTGCGGACTAAAGAATTGTCTGAACGCATCGGTCAGACGGCCACCTTCCCCACCGCTCCTTCTTTGACTGGCCGAAGCCTCAGCAACTCGTTGTCCAGGACCAGGAGTTTGTAACCTCCCAGTCTCTGGGAACGCGTTGCACAGACCTTTCTGCAAGGCCTCCCGGAGTTGTCTCATCCTCTGCTCCCTCTGCGACGGTAACATAAGGTCCGCAACCTTACCCTTGTACCGTGGATCAAGGAGAGTGGCCAGCCAGTAATGGTCCCTCTCCTTGATCCGAAGAATACGAGGATCCTTCCGCAGACTTTGCAGGATCAGGGAGGCCATGCAGCGTAGGTTTGCTGAGGCATTCGCTCCGGAGTCCTCTGGGTCACTAAGGACGACATGATCCGCAGCCACCTCCTCCCAGCCACGTACAAGTCCACTGGTTTCTTGGGACTGTAAATCATCCCTAAAAGACTGCTGCTGATGATGCTGAGTGCCAGCCTCCACCTCCATGCTGACACAATCCTCCTCCTCCTCCTCCTCCTCCTCCTCCTCCTCCTCTTCCTGTGCGATGGGTGGGACAGAAGGAACACTGTCTGGGTAAAGGGGGCCTTGAGAGGCAAGGAAGTCCTCCTCTTCCTGCCTCTGTTCTGCCTCAAGTGCCCTGTCCATTATTCCACGCAGCGTGTGCTCCAACAGGTGGACAAGAGGTACAGTGTCACTGATGCATGCACTGTCACTGCTCACCATCCTCGTGGCCTCCTCAAATGGTGCCAGGACAGTGCATGCATCCCTGATCATGCCCCACTGGCGTGGAGAAAAAAAACCAAGCTCCCCTGACCCTGTCCTGGTGCCGTAGTCGCACAGGTACTCATTGATGGCCCTCTGCTGCGTGTGCAGCCGCTGCAGCATGGCCAACGTTGAGTTCCACCTGGTGGGCATGTCACATATAAGGCGGTTCTTGGGCAGGTTCAACTCCTTTTGCAGCTCAGCCAGGCGAGCACTGGCATTATAAGATCTGCGGAAATGCACACAGACTTTCCTGGCCTGCCTCAGGACATCCTGTAAGCCCGGGTACCTGCCCAAGAACCGCTGCACCACCAGGTTAAGGACGTGAGCCACACAGGGCACATGGGTCAGTTGTCCCTGTCGGAGGGCGGAGAGGAGGTTGGTGCCATTGTCGCAAACCACCATTCCTGGCTTAAGCTGGCGTGGCGTCAACCACCTCTCGGCCTGGCCCTGCAGAGCAGACAGGACCTCTGCCCCAGTGTGGCTTCTGTCCCCCAAACACACCAGCGCAAGCACGGCATGGCATCTTTTTGCCTGCGTACTTGCGTAGCCCCGTGAACGGCTACGGAGCACCGCTGGTTCATAGGACAAACCACAGGAAGAGGCCATGGAGGAAGAAGAAGAGGAGGGGGTGGAGGAGAGAGGTGTGTCACAACCAGTAGTAGCATTTTGGAGGCGTGGCGGTGGGACAACCTCCAACACTACTGCACCTTGTCCTGCATCCTTCCCAGCTGCCAAAAGAGTGACCCAATGGGCCGTGAAAGAAAGGTAACGTCCCTGTCCATGCCTGCTGGACCATGAGTCAGCGGTAATATGCACCTTACCGCTGACCGCCCTGTCCAGCGAGGCCAAGACATTGCCTTCCACATGCCGGTAGAGAGCCGGAATAGCCTTCCGTGAGAAAAAGTGGCGTTTGGGAACCTGCCACTGAGGAACCGCACATTGCACAAACTCACGGAAGGGGGCCGAGTCTACCAACTGAAAAGGCAGCAGTTGAAGCGCTAGCAATTTAGCCAAGCTAGCATTCAACCGCTGGGCATGTGGATGGCTGGGAGTGAACTTCTTTCGACGGTCCAGCAGCTGGGGCAGGGAAATTTGCCTGCTAGAATCGGACGTCGGTGTACTGCTAGCAGAGTGGCCGCAAGTACTTGGCTGTGACACACCTAATTCTACACCTTCATTCCTCTCAGTGCATGTTTCAGAGAGGACTGAAGTTATAGTGGGGTTGGAGATCCCAGCTGATGCGGTGCAAGGAGAGGTCCGCTTTGTTCTTTGGTGTGGGTCTTTGAGGTAGGCTTGCCAACGAGCTGCATGGCAGGTCAACATATGTCTGGTCAGGCATGTGGTACCCAAGCGGCTGATGTTTTGGCCACGCGATATACGCTTGAGACATATGTTGCAAACAGCAGCTGTGCGATCTGATGCACTAGCCTCAAAAAAGGCCCACACCAAAGAACTTTTTGAATGACGGGCAGAGGCAGCGCCCTGCACAGGCGGAGCTCTGCGGTGTGATTCCGTCGGTGTACTGCCCTTACGCTGGCCACCAAAGGGCATCCTGCCTCGTTGGAGATGTGCCTCCTCCTCATCCTCCTCCTCCTCCTCTCTCCTATTAGGCACCCACGTGGAGTCAGTGACCTCATCATCACCTCCCTCCTCATCACTGGAGCCAATCTGGCAGTATGCTGCAGCTGCTGGAACATGACTGCCAGATTGGTGTCCTTCTTGAGCATCCCCTCTGTCTGCTCTCACGCTACTGCCTTCCTCTAGCTGGGTTTCATCATCAGACCCTTCGAAACGCTGGGCATCCTCCTGGAGCATGTACCCAACACTGTGCTCAAACAGTTCGGGGGACTCCTCAGGAGGAGGACATGGTGGGTCTAGGGAAGGAGTGACTGATGATGAGTCTGACATTGATACCAGGGAAGAGGACGCTTTGGCAGCTGCTTTTCCAGTACCCTGAGCCTGGGTGAGAGAGGATGAGGAGGAGGAGGAGGGCTTGGTCATCCACTCTACCAAGTCTTCGGCATGATGTGGCTCAACATGTCCAGCTGCCGAAAAGAAGGACAAGCGTGTCCCATGGCCATGTGCTGATGACAATGCACCGCGTCCACGACCAGCACTGTTGCCCCCAGACACAGAGCCTGCTTGCCCTCTTTTATTGCCTCCTGACTGTCTGCCTCTCCTTGTTTGCCTTCCAGACATTCTAATAGATGGCCTGCAGGGAGATGGGAAAAAAGCAATAAGGGCTACCTTCAGGTGTCCTTCTCTGTCCCTTGAAACAAGGACTTTGACAGTGAAAGAAACTGACACACTCTCCCTACCTACAGTTTTCTGTCCCTAGAAAAAATTTTTTTTTTAAGCACAATTTAGCACAAGGAGAATTCACTCACTGTCCTTCCAGGTCCCTGGAAACAAGGACTTTGACAGTGAAAGAAACTGACACACTCTCCCTACCTACAGTTTTCTGTCCCTAGAAAAAATGTTTTTTTTAAGCACAATTTAGCACAAGGAGAATTCACTCACTGTCCTTCCAGGTCCCTGGAAACAAGGACTTTGACAGTGAAAGAAACTGACACACTCTCCCTACCTACAGTTTTCTGTCCCTAGAAAAAATGTTTTTTTTAAGCACAATTTAGCACAAGGAGAATTCACTCACTGTCCTTCCAGGTCCCTGGAAACAAGGACTTTGACAGTGAAAGAAACTGACACACTCTCCCTACCTACAGTTTTCTGTCCCTAGAAAAAATGTTTTTTTTAAGCACAATTTAGCACAAGGAGAATTCACTCACTGTCCTTCCAGGTCCCTGGAAACAAGGACTTTGACAGTGAAAGAAACTGACACACTCTCCCTACCTACAGTTTTCTGTCCCTAGAAAAAATGTTTTTTTTAAGCACAATTTAGCACAAGGAGAATTCACTCACTGTCCTTCCAGGTCCCTGGAAACAAGGACTTTGACAGTGAAAGAAACTGACACACTCTCCCTACCTACAGTTTTCTGTCCCTAGAAAAAATGTTTTTTTTAAGCACAATTTAGCACAAGGAGAATTCACTCACTGTCCTTCCAGGTCCCTGGAAACAAGGACTTTGACAGTGAAAGAAACTGACACACTCTCCCTACCTACAGTTTTCTGTCCCTAGAAAAAATGTTTTTTTTAAGCACAATATAGCACAAGGAGAATTCACTCACTGTCCTTCCAGGTCCCTGGAAACAAGGACTTTGACAGTGAAAGAAACTGACACACTCTCCCTACCTACAGTTTTCTGTCCCTAGAAAAAATGTTTTTTTTAAGCACAATTTAGCACAAGGAGAATTCACTCACTGTCCTTCCAGGTCCCTGGAAACAAGGACTTTGACAGTGAAAGAAACTGACACACTCTCCCTACCTACAGTTTTCTGTCCCTAGAAAAATGTTTTTTTTAAGCACAATTTAGCACAAGGAGAATTCACTCACTGTCCTTCCAGGTCCCTGGAAACAAGGACTTTGACAGTGAAAGAAACTGACACACTCTCCCTACCTACAGTTTTCTGTCCCTAGAAAAAATGTTTTTTTTAAGCACAATTTAGCACAAGGAGAATTCACTCACTGTCCTTCCAGGTCCCTGGAAACAAGGACTTTGACAGTGAAAGAAACTGACACACTCTCCCTACCTACAGTTTTCTGTCCCTAGAAAAAATGTTTTTTTTAAGCACAATTTAGCACAAGGAGAATTCACTCACTGTCCTTCCAGGTCCCTGGAAACAAGGACTTTGACAGTGAAAGAAACTGACACACTCTCCCTACCTACAGTTTTCTGTCCCTAGAAAAAATGTTTTTTTTAAGCACAATTTAGCACAAGGAGAATTCACTCACTGTCCTTCCAGGTCCCTGGAAACAAGGACTTTGACAGTGAAAGAAACTGACACACTCTCCCTACCTACAGTTTTCTGTCCCTAGAAAAAATGTTTTTTTTAAGCACAATTTAGCACAAGGAGAATTCACTCACTGTCCTTCCAGGTCCCTGGAAACAAGGACTTTGACAGTGAAAGAAACTGACACACTCTCCCTACCTACAGTTTTCTGTCCCTAGAAAAAATGTTTTTTTTAAGCACAATTTAGCACAAGGAGAATTCACTCACTGTCCTTCCAGGTCCCTGGAAACAAGGACTTTGACAGTGAAAGAAACTGACACACTCTCCCTACCTACAGTTTTCTGTCCCTAGAAAAAATGTTTTTTTTAAGCACAATATAGCACAAGGAGAATTCACTCACTGTCCTTCCAGGTCCCTGGAAACAAGGACTTTGACAGTGAAAGAAACTGACACACTCTCCCTACCTACAGTTTTCTGTCCCTAGAAAAAATGTTTTTTTTAAGCACAATTTAGCACAAGGAGAATTCACTCACTGTCCTTCCAGGTCCCTGGAAACAAGGACTTTGACAGTGAAAGAAACTGACACACTCTCCCTACCTACAGTTTTCTGTCCCTAGAAAAATGTTTTTTTTAAGCACAATTTAGCACAAGGAGAATTCACTCACTGTCCTTCCAGGTCCCTGGAAACAAGGACTTTGACAGTGAAAGAAACTGACACACTCTCCCTACCTACAGTTTTCTGTCCCTAGAAAAAATGTTTTTTTTAAGCACAATTTAGCACAAGGAGAATTCACTCACTGTCCTTCCAGGTCCCTGGAAACAAGGACTTTGACAGTGAAAGAAACTGACACACTCTCCCTACCTACAGTTTTCTGTCCCTAGAAAAAATGTTTTTTTTAAGCACAATTTAGCACAAGGAGAATTCACTCACTGTCCTTCCAGGTCCCTGGAAACAAGGACTTTGACAGTGAAAGAAACTGACACACTCTCCCTACCTACAGTTTTCTGTCCCTAGAAAAAATGTTTTTTTTAAGCACAATTTAGCACAAGGAGAATTCACTCACTGTCCTTCCAGGTCCCTGGAAACAAGGACTTTGACAGTGAAAGAAACTGACACACTCTCCCTACCTACAGTTTTCTGTCCCTAGAAAAAATGTTTTTTTTAAGCACAATTTAGCACAAGGAGAATTCACTCACTGTCCTTCCAGGTCCCTGGAAACAAGGACTTTGACAGTGAAAGAAACTGACACACTCTCCCTACCTACAGTTTTCTGTCCCTAGAAAAAATGTTTTTTTTAAGCACAATTTAGCACAAGGAGAATTCACTCACTGTCCTTCCAGGTCCCTGGAAACAAGGACTTTGACAGTGAAAGAAACTGACACACTCTCCCTACCTACAGTTTTCTGTCCCTAGAAAAAATGTTTTTTTTAAGCACAATATAGCACAAGCACAAAACACACTGACACTCTCCCTACCTATCCTTCTCTTTCCCTAAACTAAAGGAATCCAGGTTAAGCAAGAAAGAAATAAAAGTCACTGTCCCTGCCTATGCTGCTCTATCCCTGCTCCGGAACACACTACACTAGGCCGCCGTGCTGGCGGCCTTTTATAGTGTGGGGTGTGTACTAAACACCCTCAGCAATAATTGGCCACAGGCATCCTGCCTGTGGCCAATCATTGCTCTCCTCGCTGACGGCGCTGTGATTGGCCAAGCATGCGGGGTCACAGTGCATGCTTGGCCAATCACAGCGCCTGGATGACACTGCGATGGCGTAGTGCATTGTGGGCCGTTCGCGTCACTCGAATTTGGCGCGAACGGCCCAAATCGTTCGATCTTCGTCGAACGATCGAACAGCCGATGTTCGAGTCGAACGTATGTTCGACTCGAACACGAAGCTCATCCCTAACCAGAAACAGGGTGGAGTAGAAGCCTGCCAAGCGCTCTGCCAAGGGAACCGGAACAGCCGCCCCCTGAAGCTGGAGTGACGTTAGGAAGTTTTTTTAGAGCTTGAGCTTTCAGTGGAGAGGATGGAATCTCTGTTCCTTTGAAAGAGTTCCGAGGTGGGGGGGGGTAAGAGAAATTCCAAAAGTGCCCCCATTGAATTGTTGACAGAACCCAGGGGTTGTGGCAGCAGGTGGCCCAGACTGGGACAAAAGACTTTAACCTGGCTCCCACCGGGAGTGCCTGGGTTCCTCTGGCGTCAAAAAGACTGCTTCTGCTCCTGTGGAGCCGGAAGGGCTTTCATCTTCCTATACAAAAAGGATCCTCGAGTACCTTTCCAAGGTCTTTTGTTGTCCCTGGGCTGTCTCGACTGCCTAAAATCCCTTGGGTTTGACTGGTAGAACCTAGAGGAGCCACCTCTGAATCTTCACATCCTTCTGTCCTGTGGAAGCATACCAGACTTCCCTCCTGACAGCCTGGAGATAGCTTTATCCATTTTGTCTCCGATTAGGGCTTTACCATCGAACGGGATTTTGCACTAATTTTGTTTGGAAGATAAATCAGCCATCCAGGGTTTCAGCCACAAGGCCCTCTTCGCCATTACTGAATGCAACATGGATCTTGCCGAGCACCTGATCGTGTCAATGGCCGCTACCCCGACAAAGTCTGCCGACAATCTAAGCTCTTCCAAGGCTTTAATTATATCCTCCATGGGGACATCCTGACGCAATGCCGTCTCAATGTTATCTGTCCAAGATCTTATGGCATTTGATACTGATGTGAGGGCAATAGCTGGCTTACACACTGCTCCCGCGGCCAAGTAGCTCCTCTTCAGCTCCAGGTCGATTCGCCTGTCTAGAGGGTCTTTGAAGGAAGCGGAATCCTCCATTGGCAAAGTTATATTTTTGCGAGTCGCACCACCAACGCGTCTACCACTGGCATGGAGTTTAGTGACTGCGCTCCCGACTCTGGTAAGGGGTATATAGTTTATTGAACCGACCCAAAAAAATAAATTATTTTTTATTTTTTTATTTATCAGTCTTTGACCATTCCTTCTGAATGACTTGACTAATCTTGCCCATCAACGGGAAAAGAACCTGCTTTCTTTTGAGGAATGGGAAGTAGCTTGTAGACTCTTGGGGAGGCAAATCTGCATCTTTCCAGGCGATTGCGGCTTTGACTGCCTGGATGAATGGCTTTACCAAGGAGAGACTGAAGCCAGAAGTTTCTGACTCTTCTCAAGAGTCCCCTGAAGAGTCTTCAGGTGGTGAATCTCTAGCTGGTCGGCCTGACGGTGGCAGAGGTGTACTGACTGCTGACGGACCAGGGAGATTAGGTTCTATATCCTGAACCTGGGATATCTGCTGAAGTGGTTGAGCGGGGACCAAAGTCAAAAGCTCAGAGAAGGAGTCCTTCATTGTTCGCTTGAGCAGATCTACAGCGTGCTGATTTTCTAGCTCGCGGTTGGACGCATAGTCCGTAAAACAGTCCTTACAGACCACTCTGTCTGGTAGCGGTGTAGCCCCACATGTCCAGCATTTCTCTTGCTATAGGTCCTAGGAGAGGGGGACCGATCATGTCCTCTGGATCTTGACCTCTCTGATCTACGATGTGAAGAATGGGACCTACGCCCTGATGAGCGGGACCCCTTGGAGTGGGTAGGGCTACGATGTAAGGAACTCACGCTAGACCAGTGAGCGCCCTTTTTTCTTTTTTTTTTATACTCACGTATAGTTGGTCACATACCTAATAGAAGTGTGAGGATCTTTGCTGTGAGATGAATGACTCATTGCGGAGTTGGGCACAAGGATCAGCTCCGGAAATATAGTAAGAATGGGAAAAGAATCAGGAGTTTTTGGCGTCACTTTTTTTTTTTTTTAAACAAACATTTTTATATCGTCATCTTTTTTTATTTTTTATTTTATTTTTTGAACAACATTTTTATATCGTCATCTTTTTTTATTTTTTATTTTATTTTTTAAACATAAATATTTTTATATCGTTTTTTTTTTTTTTTTTAAACATAAAAATTTTTGATCGGCAACATTTTTTTTTGTTGAGAAAACCTATCACAAAGCAGCATCAGAGAGACTTAGCAGAGCACAGCTGAGGAGACTGACACTAATTCCTGAATCTGAACCTAAATAGGCTCTAGGTGCGTGGGCTAATCCCATAAACCACTATTTGGAATGGATTGAAAAAAAGGGCAAATCTAGCCTTCTTTCCAGAATCCAAGATGGCCGACACTGAACCAAGCGACCATGCATGCGCATGCGCAGAAGATCCACTGTCACCCAGTACAGAGAGCCGAGAAACTACGGCTCTGTATCACTCCCGAATCGCGCATGCGCAGACGGTGGCAAGGACACCGCGCCGTGACACTCTCCTACCTGGCGGGACGTACAGAGCACCTGTAGCCCCCCCGAACCCGGAAATAAGCACCACAATGTTGTTGCACAGAGAGACACCTGCCCTATCCAGTTGCACAGTTTTAAAGGAACAAAAAAGTAAGACAATAATCATTTGAAGGCGCCTAACAAGCAAAGGAAAGGGGAGGGGAAGGGAAGAGAGGAAAAGAAAGGGGAAAAACACAAATGCCTGTAATAAAAAATGGAAACCACCAGCCTGGGAAGATGGAGCTGATCCTTTTGCGACTTCCACTGCATTCATCATGGATGTGATAGCAGACTGCGTTCCTGTGAGGAAACTCTGCGAAATGACCCCAACAGATCCACAGAGGGGTTCCCAGTCTTATCAGCGCTGTGAGCGGCCCAAGAACAGGGACTGCGCACGGGAAAGGCTAAACCCGGCGGCCGCTGCCGACTGCAGAGGTATGGACATACTGCTACTCTTCACCAGCACAAGAAGGTATGAGGAAAAAAAGGAGAATGTTGGGGGAGGGACTATGCCTTTAATTTATGCTATTCACTAGTCCTGAAGGAGGAGTCGAGGCGGAGCTCTATCACAGGTATGCTGCCATGGAGGCACCAGGAAAGATAAATATAAAAGTGTGAATAATAATAATGAATTATTATTATATTAATTAAATAACACCACTCCAATGTAAGCAATAACTACATAAATAAGAACTACTGCAAAAAAATTCATAGACAAAAAAAAAGCTTTAGTTGTCTATGAATTTTTTTGCAGTAGTTCTTCTTTATGTAGTTATTGCTTACATTGGAGTGGTGTTATTTTAATATTATTTTTATAATATCCATTTAATTATTAATATAATAATAATTCATTATTAATATAATAATAATTCATTATTATTCACAATTTTATATTTATGTTTACATACTTATTTATTTTTCTTTATTTGTTTGTCTTGATTTTATTAATTATTGTTCACTGGGACTAAAATACCCCTAAATACCATTTTTTTTTTCAGTTTTAGATAACTAAAGCCTTTTTCCTTATACCAACTGAGGAGATTTTTCTCAATTTCCTGTCTAGAGACGCAAGAGAATCTGAGACAAGATCTCACAAAAAGAGGGAAGTCTTTAAGACAGGTGTCACTGGAACGAATATTCTTTAATGCATATTTGGCAATAAAATATAATGATAATTTTTATTATTTTGTATTTATTAATAATAATAACATTATTATTATTATTATTATTCAGACTTTCATCTTTATATTTATGTTTATATATTTTTTATTTATTATTTTGTATTGATTTTATTGTTCACTGGGACCTAAATACCTAATTTCATACCTTTCATATATAACACATATATTTGGAATGGCAATACAATATAATAATAATATTATAATTTGTATTACTGTTATTTAATAACAATAATAATAGGAATAACATTATTATTATTAGTAGTAGTAGTAGTCAGATTTTCATCTTTATATTTATGTTTATATATTTTTTTCTTTATTAGTTTGTCTTGAATTCATTATTGTTCACTGGGACCTAAATACCTAATTTCATACCTTTCATATATGACACATATTTGGGATGACAATAAAATATAATATTAATATTATCATTTTTTTATCGTAATTTAATAAGAATAATAATAGGAATAACATTATTATTATTATTATTATTCAGGCTTTCATCTTTATGTTTATGTTTATATTTTTTTTTCTTGATTATTTTGTCTTGATTTTATTATTGTTTACTGGGACCTAAATACCAAGTTTCCTACCTTTTATAAATAACACATATTTGGAATGACAATAAAATATAATAATAATATTATAATTTTTATTATTGTTATTTAATAAGAATAAGAATAGGAATAACATTATTATCATTAGTCAAACTTTCATCTTTATATTTTATATATTTTTGTTTTCTTTTTTATTTTGTCTTGATTTTATTATTGTTCACTGGGACCTAAATACCTAATTTCACGCCTTTCATATATAGTATAACACATATTTGGGATGGGCAGTTATGTTGGAACAGGAAGGGACCGTCCCCAAACTGCTCCCACAAATTTGGGAGCATGAAATTGTCCATAATGTCTTGGTATCCTGACACCTTAACCACTTGCCACAAACTTATACGTCGCGCCAGAATGGCACGGACAGGCAAATGGGCGTACAGGTACGTCCCTTTAAATTTGATGCCGTGTGGTCGCGCGCGAGCTCCGTGACCGTGGGACCCGCGGACTCGATGTTAGCTGGTGTCCCACGATTGTGTCACAGAGCTGAAGAACGGGGAGAGGTCAGTGTAAACACAACATCTCCCCGTTCTTTCTAGTGACATGTCACTGATCGTATGTTCCCTGTCATCGGGAGCAGCGATCAGTGATGTGTCACTCACATCCACGCCCCCCTAACAGTTAGGATCACTCCCTAGAACACACTTAACCCCTTCTTAGCCCCCTAGTGGTTAACCCCTTCACTGCCAGTCACATTTACACAGTAATCAGTGCATTTTTATAGCACTGAGCGCTGTATAAATGTGAATGGTCCCAAAATAGTGCCAAAAGTGTCCGATGTGTCCGCCATAATGTCGCAGTCACGATAAAAATCGCTGATCGCCGCCATTACTAGTAAAAAAAAAAAAAATATTAATAAAAATGCCATAAAACTATCCCCTATTTTTTAGACGCTATAACTTTTGCGCAAACCAATTAATGTACGCTTATTGCAATTTTGTTTACCAAAAATATGTAGAAGAATACGTATCGGCCTAAGCTGAGAAAAAAAAAAAATTATATATTTTTTGGGGATATTTATTACAGCAAAAAAGTAAAAAATATTGCTTTTTTTTTCAAAATTGTCGCTTTATTTTTGTTTATAGCGCAAAAAATAAAAACCGCAGAGGTGATCAAATACCACCAAAAGAAATCTCTATTTGTGGGGAAAAAAGGACGTCAATTTTGTTTGGGAGCCACGTCGCACGACCGCGCAATTGTCAGTTAAAGCGACGCAGCACCGAATCGCAAAAAGTGGCCTGGTCTTTGGGCAGCCAAGTGGTCTGGGGCTGAAGTAAGTAGTTAAGAGTTCTATTTACCTGAGCTAAGGGTCCAAGCCCAACCCCTGAAAAACAGCCCCGCACCATAATCCCCCCTCCACCAAATAATTTGGACCAGTGCACAAAGCAAGGTCCATAAAGACATGGATGAGCGAGTTTGGGGTGGAGGAACTTGACTGGCCTGCACAGAGTCCTGACCTCAACCCAACAGAACACCTTTGGGATGAATTAGAGTGGAAACTGCGAGCCAGGCCTTCTCATCCACATCAGTGCCTGACCTCATAAATGCGCTTCTGGAAGAATAGTCAAACATTCCCATAGACACACTCCTAAACCCTGTGGACAGCCTTCCCAGAAGAGTTGAAGCTGTTATAGCTGCAAAGGGTGGGCCAACTCAACATTGAACCCTACGGACTAAGACTGGGATGCCATTAAATGTTTATGTGTGTAAAGGCAGGCGTCCCAATACTTTTGACAATATAGTGTGTGTATATACGTGATTCTGCACTTCCGCCTACAGGGACTGCATACTCGCTGCCGGCGGGTCACTTCTGCTGTGACTATTCACAGCAGAAGCTGATCTGTGGGTGCTGGGAACTCAATGTCCTCCGGCATCCGCTGATCGCCAGTAATACACAAGGTGGTGTCAAGTGTGTTGGCCGGTTTGTTGGCCGATCAGCCGGTCAGTCAGTCAGTAGCACTTACCCCATCACCGGCGGCCTCCCGTTCTCCTGCTCTCCACGGGTCATCATGGCGACGGCGGCAGCCTCCGTTTCCTCCCTCCTCTTCAGTTTGCTAATCAGGAGTCTTCTCTTTTCGGCCAATCAGAAAACGGGTCTTAGTGCCGGTTCACACTGCTGCGCAGTGAATTTGTTCCGTTTTTTCAGTTCATTCTGAGGTGCGAATTTACCGCAAATTTACTGTGTTTTTGCCGCGATTTTAATGCGAATTTCAGGAGTGGGACATGCGATTAATGATTTTGTGGAGAATAGTGTGGTGGAATTTGCACATATGTGAACCATGAAATGCGATTCCAGAACGATTTACATTAATGTCTATGGAGACTAAATTCGCAATGCAACGCTCTAAACTCGCACAAGACCCTTTTTTTCATCGCATCGCCTTCGGAGAGGAATCACAATGCATAGATGTGAACCACCATCATTGAAAACAATTACTTTTTGGATGACATGCGAATCTAGTTTGTGTTTAACGCATCGCAGTCGGTATCAACTCGCACAAGTGTGAACCGGCACTTACACCTGCTTCTGATTGGCCGGATTGAGGATCAGTGTGTCAACAGCAAATATTCATTCACTGTTGTAACACACCTGAGTGGGCCCCCGATCGCACTCTATGGGACCCGAGCCCACCCTATTTTGAAGCCTAGTAGAGCATCAGGCTCTAATCAGGGGCTTCAAAAAAAAAAAAAACCCTGGCCGCTATAATTCATGCGCCCGGTGCCCTGAAAGGGGCCGGACATATGAATAGGGGGTGGCCACGGATACATTCATGCTAAGCATAAATCTATCCATTGCAAATAGGGGGTGGCGTGGAGAAGAGAGGGGGCAGCGCCCAGGCACCCCTGATCAACGGTTCCCAAAAAAAGTGTCAAAAGTGTCAGTTAGGTGTCCAAATCGTCCGCCGCAATGTCGCAGTCTTGCTAAAAATCGCTGATCGCCGCCATTTCTAGAAAAAAAAAAAAGGCAAAAAAAATCTCATAGTTTGTTAACGCGATAGCTTTCACGCAAACCAATCAATATACGCTTATTGGGATTTTTTTTTTTTTTTACCAAAAATATGTAGCAGAATACATATTGGCCTAAATTGATAAAGAAATTCGATTTTTTAATATTTTTTTATTGGAGGTGTTTATAGCAGAAAGTAGAAAAAAAAATGTTTCTTTTTTTTTTTTAATTGTTGCGCTTTCTTGTGTAGCACCCCCACCCCTTTTTTTCCTGCCTTGTTTGGCTCCTCGCAGGAAGAGAGGGGCACACCGCACCACAAGCCCGTACCCTCCTGTGTGAAGAGGTTGAGCGGTGTTATTGATGGGTCTTTCACAGTCAGACAGCCAAAGAATGTTTCTCACCTCTATATTAAATAAAGACAAGTCCTTGTATCCCCACAGTAACTTGAATGTCCACACCAGCTGCAACTCCAACGTAGAGTTTATTCTCTTGTAAAACACAAACTCTGACAGGAAAGGTTGGAGGGAGAACAGGACAGCTTAAGGTGTGGAGGAGGTCCAGGCACAAACATAACCCAATTCACTGCTCCGATTCTCAAGCAGACTCAGCCCATTCGGATAGTCTCCCCAGCTTGGGACTAGCAGCCGATATGGTACTCAAACTTTACACTTGGTCTCTGCCACAGACCTGATGAACTCGGTCTCTGCCACAGACCTGGTGAACTCGGTCTCTGCCACAGACCTGGTGAACTCGGTCTCTGCCACAGACCTGGTGAACTCGGTCTCTGCCACAGACCTGGTGAACTCGGTCTCTGCCACAGACCTGGTGAACTCGGTCTCTGCCACAGACCTGATGAACTCGGTCTCTGCCACAGACCTGATGAACTCGGTCTCTGCCACAGACCTGATGAACTCGGTCTCTGTTACAGACCTGATGAACTCGGTCTCTGCCACAGACCTGATGAACTCGGTCTCTGCCACAGACCTGATGAACTGGGTCTCTGCCACAGACCTGGTGAACTGGGTCTCTGCCACAGACCTGGTGAACTCGGTCTCTGCCACAGACCTGGTGAACTCGGTCTCTGCCACAGACTTGGTGAACTCGGTCTCTGCCACAGACCTGATGAACTTGGTCTCTGCCACAGACCTGGTGAACCTGGTCTCTGCCACAGAACTGATGAACTTGGTCTCTGCCACAGACCTGGTGAACTAGGTCTCTGCCACAGAACTGATGAACTAGGTCTCTGCCACAGACCTGGTGAACTCGGTCTCTGCCACAGACCTGGTGAACTCTGTCTCTGCCACAGACCTGCTGAACTCTGTCTCTGCCACAGACCTGCTGAACTCGGTCCCTGTCACAGACCTGATGAACTCGGTCTCTGCCACAGACCTGCTGAACTCGGTCCCTGTCACAGACCTGCTGAACTCGGTCTCTGCCACAGACCTGCTGAACTCGGTCTCTGCCACAGACCTGGTGAACTCGGTCTCTGCCACAGACCTGATTAACTCGGTCTCTGCCACAGACCTGATGAACTCGGTCTTCTTCCTCAGTTTAGGCCGATATGTATTTTTGTACATATTTTTGGTAATAAAAATCTCAATAAATGTATTGGTTTGCGCAGAGGGCATGACACCCTCCTCTGCTACTTTCCTCCACTCCACCCCCCCTTCCATCCTTTGTATGTAATGCACTGTTTTTTTTGTTTTTTTTTGCTTTGTTTTGTTTTTTATTTACCCTTTTTTTTATAAAACATTTTTATTAAAATGCCTGAGCCGCCTCCTCATGCACGTCAGTCGCCTTAGGCCCGCTGAGCCTCCTGGCATTTGCACGTCACATATCCCAGGAGGAATAGCCTTCCATTCAGAAAAGGAGGAGAGGGCAGGCCTATTGTGAGGCCCGCCCGCTAAACCAGGAAGAGTCGGCGGGCCTCTTGATGATCTCAGAAAGAACATGGCGGCATGGGACGGAGCTGTGGCCGGGCATGAGAGGATCTCAGCGTGACATCACTGGATCGGCTGGATGGGTGAGTATCTGAAATCTGCAGATACCACCTTAAAGAGGAAGTAAACCCTGGATTTTTTTTATTTTTTTTAAAAACCCTGCAAAAGAAAGGCATAGTGAGCTAGTATGCATAGCATACTAGCTCATTATGAATGACTTACCTGAGATCGAAGCCGCTGAATTGATCCTCGTTCCCCTCCGCCGCCATCTTGCCTTGATGTCCCTTCCTGTTATCGGCACTGTGATTGGCCGGAGCGGCGATGACGTCACACGCATGCGCGCTCGGGCCAGGAACTTGCCTCAATGTCCCTTCCTGTTATCGCCGCTCCGGAGCTGTGATTGGCCGGAGCAGTGATGATGTCACACGCATGCGCGCTCGGGCCGGCAAGATCCCATTCAAGATCCCATTCAAGATCCCATTCAAAACCGGCAAGAAGCCGGCCCGCTAGTGCGCCTGCGCTGTTGTTTTCAGAAAATATCTCCTTAATCTAGGCTTACCTGTAGGTGCAAGTTGTCAAAGTGGGTTTACAACCACTTTAAAGAGGAGCTCCAGCCACACCAAAAAATGAAAAGTCAGCAGTTACAAGTACTGTAGCTGCTGACTTTTAATATTAGGACACTTTCCTGTTCAGGGATCCTGCGATTTTAGCACTCCAGTTGATTTTTCAATCGGCTCTCGGGTGATGCCGCCATTCCTTGTAAGGGAAACCAGCAGTGAAGCCTTGTGGCTTCTCAGCCGGTTCCCTACTGTGCTTTGTGAACGGCCCAGCGGTAGCTGCGCCATCGCAGTGTCATCCAGGCGCTGTGATTGGCCAAGCATGCACTGTGACCCCGCATGCTTGGCCAATCACAGCGCCAGCAGCGAGGAGAGCAATGATTGGCCACAGGCAGGATGCCTGTGGCCAATTATTGCTGAGGGGATTTAGTACACGCCCCACACTATAAAAGGCCGCCAGCGCGGCGGCCTTGTGTAGTGTGTTCCGGAGCAGGGAAAGAGAAGCATAGGCAGGGACAGTGTAATTTTTGTTCCTTTACTGATCCTGGATTCCTTGTGTTTAGGGACAAATAAGGATAGGTAGGGAGAGTGTCAGTGTGTTATTCTGTGCTAAACCTTGTTTGTAGGGACAGAGAGGTACAGTGAGGGAAAGTGTCAGTGTGCTATTCTGTTCTAAACCAATCTTGCTGAACCATATTTTCAATCCTTGAGTTTAGGGACAGAGAGGTACAGTGAGGGAAAGTGTCAGTGTGCTATTCTGTGCTAAATCTTGTTTGTAGGGACAGAGTAGGACAGTGAGTGAAACTGACAGTGTGCTATTCTGTTCTAAACCAATCTTGCTGAACCATATTTTTGTTCTGGAAAACACCTGGATTAAAGTTACGTTGTGTGTGTGTGTGTGTATATATATATATATATATATATATATATATATATATATATATATATAATTTTTTTATTTGTATCTTTTTTTCTTTTTATATATTTTTTCCTGTTTAAAAGGCTTTGTTTATCTCGGCTTTTTCAATATTTTTTTCTTTCTTTTTCGATTGCCTTGGAGGAAGTCAAAGCGAGTTGGTTTGTAAAAAGGTGCAATTATTGTGCTGATTGCCAGGACGGGCTGCCTATTTAGGTTGATTATCCATAGTTACATAGTTAGTCTGGTCTGCGAGTGCACGCGGGTCCGTTGGTCTGTGGGTGCACGTGGGTCTGCGTGGTACCTGTGTATTGTCTTGTTGAGTACCTGTGTATTGTCTTGTTGAGTACCTGTGTATTGTCTTGTTGAGTACCTGTGTATTGTCTTGTTGAGTACCTGTGTATTGTCTTGTTGAGTACCTGTGTATTGTCTTGTTGAGTACCTGTGTATTGTCTTGTTGAATAGTTGGGTCAGGAAGCTAGTGTTAGGTAATTTGGACAGGGTATAATCTCGAATCCTCATTAAATTAATAGGTACGATGCCCAGCGGGTGTGGCGAGGCGACTCGGTGTACATCTTGCAGCATGTATGCATTCCTTGATCATCTGATCGAGGGCGATTACTGCTGTGCAAAATGTAAGCACATTGTTTCCCTGGAAGCCCAGGTTCTGAATCTAGGGAAGCAACTGTCAGCACTGGGAAGTCCCTCCACACTAAAGGAGAGCTGGATACGTACCCGGCAGGTGATGGCAGGGGCCAGCACAGAGGTGGGTGGAGTCAAAGAGGTGCAGGCACTAGAAAATAGTAGATGGGTGACAGTCAGGAAGGGTAGAGGGCGAAGTGCCAGGGAGGCCGATCCAGGGCTGGAGCATCCCAATAAGTATGCTCCATTGAGTGACATTGGTGAAACCAGTCCGGGACCAGCACTGCTGGAGCTGAGGGACTCTCCTAGCTGCCAGGGGAAGAACTCCTCCAGTGAGAGTGGGGGGGAAGCGAAGGGAAAGGAAAGACAGATTCTGGTGGTAGGGGACTCAATTCTTAGAAGGACAGAGAGGGCAATCTGTAACAAAGACCTGAAGCGCCGAACTGTATGTTGTCTACCGGGCGCTCGGGTTCGGCACATCACGGATCTGGTGGACAGATTACTGGGAGGGGCTGGGGAAGACCCAGCTGTCATGGTGCACGTTGGCACCAATGACAAAGTCAGAGGTAGATGGAGTGTCCTAAAGAACGATTTTAGGGACTTGGGAGCTAAATTGAGGAAAAGGACCTCCAAGGTAGTATTCTCGGGAATACTACCGGTACATCGAGCCACACCAGAAAGGCAGAGGGAGATTAGGGAAGTGAACAAGTGGCTGAAGAGCTGGTGTAGTAAGGAGGGGTTTGGGTTCCTGGAGGACTGGGCCGACTTCTCAGTCGATAACCAGTACTATAGAAGGGACGGACTGCACCTAAATGAGGAGGGTGCAGATCAGCTGGGAATAAGGATGGCCAAAAAGTTAGAGGGGTTTTTAAACTAGGTGACAGGGGGGAGGGTCCAGAGATAGTGAGAGTCAGCGGGGAACATATTCTAAAGGGTAGTATTAGGGGCATTAGTGGTAGGGTAACCAAAGAACATAAACCCAAGGTAAGTATAGTAGCAAGTCCTAGTTGCAATCTGGGAACACCCAAGAGGATAGTATGTGACCGGTCAAATAATATTAATGCATTAAAGTGTCTGTTCACCAATGCCAGAAGTCTGCCAAGCAAAATAGGTGAGTTGGAAGCTCTGGTGCATGAGGAGAGCTATGATGTAATCGGTATTGCTGAAACTTGGCTTCATTCCTCACACGACTGGGCTATTAATATTCCGGGCTATGCACTCTTTCGGAAAGACAGGGTAAAAAGGAAGGGTGGAGGGGTCTGTCTCTATGTGAGAAGTGATCTCAAAGCGAGTGTGAAAGAGGACCTGGTGGATGGAGAGTGTGATGAGTCTGAAGCATTATGGGTAGGACTGCATACAGATGTGCGTAGTTCAAAGCTAATCATTGGAGTTTGTTATAGACCACCCAATGTTAATGAGGAGTTAGAGACTCAGCTCCTTGCACAGATGGAAAGGGCTGCAAGGGCTGGGACGGTGATAATAATGGGGGATTTTAACTACCCAGAAATTGACTGGAGTAATGGAACTGCTGGGACAGTTAAAGGGCAAAAATTTATAAACCTATTGCAGGACAATTTTATGGTCCAGTTTATTGAGGCCCCAACTAGGAATGATGCTCTGTTGGACCTGGTAATCTCAAACCATGCAGAGCGTATTACTAATGTTCAGATAAAGGAACACCTGGGTAGCAGTGACCATAACATGATTTCATTTGATGTTAGTTGTAAGCAAAAATCACATACAGGAAAGATAAAAACACTTAATTTCAAGAGAGCAAATTTTCCAAGGATGAGTGCTGCTCTCCAGGACTTAGACTGGGAAGGAATATTGGCATCAATGGGCACAGAACAGAAATGGGAATTCTTCAAAAAGACTGTTTGGGAACTCACTGCAAAGTATATTCCCATGGGCAATAAGTTTAAAAGGCTAAAAATAAAACCTATGTGGCTCACTGACAAAGTTAAAAAAGCTATAAACTATAAGAAAAGAGCTTTTAAAAAATATAAAAATGAGGGAACACTAGTGTCATTTAAATGTTACAAAGAATATAACAGGATATGTAAAAAGGAAATCAAGGATGCAAAAATTCAAAACGAACGACAGATTGCAAAAGATAGTAGGACAAACCCCAAAAAATTCTTCAAATATATTAATAGTAAAAAGGTCAAGTCTGAGCATGTAGGCCCTTTACAAAATAATCTAGAGTGGGTGACTGGGGACAAAGAGAAGGCTAATTTATTAAATACTTTCTTCAGTTCTGTGTATACAAAGGAGCATGGGGGAGCTCATGTCCAAAATGGGGGTGGTAGTGACACAGCCCCAAATCCACAATGGCTCAAAAGTGATATGGTCCAGAAATATTTAGATGGAATAAAGGTGGATAAAGCACCTGGACCAGATGGCATACACCCACGGATCCTAAAAGAATTGAGCTCTGTAATTTCAAAGCCATTGTATTTAATTTTTAGGGACTCATTAATGACAGGAATAGTACCACTGGATTGGCGCAGGGCCAATGTGGTGCCTATATTTAAAAAGGGAATTAAGTGTTTACCAAGTAACTATAGACCTGTTAGTTTAACTTCTATAGTTGGGAAAATACTGGAGAGATTAATAAAAGACCACATAGATGAGTTCTTGCTGGAAAAAAACTATTTAAGCAACAGACAGCATGGATTCATGAAAGACAGAAGTTGTCAAACAAACCTGATTTCTTTTTATGAAGAGGTAAGTAAGACCTTGGACAGAGGGGTGGCAGTGGACGTGGTATACTTGGATTTTGCAAAAGCGTTCGATACAGTTCCCCACACACGGCTCATGTGTAAGGTAAAGTCTACAGGATTGGAAATATCAGTTTGTAAATGGATAGAAAACTGGCTAAAAGACAGAATTCAGAGAGTAGTGGTTAATGATTCTTACTCTGAATGGTCCAAGGTTATCAGTGGTGTACCCCAAGGTTCAGTACTGGGACCCTTACTTTTTAATATGTTTATAAATGATATTGGGTCTGAGATCAAAAGTAACATTTCTGTCTTTGCAGATGACACCAAGCTATGCAGTGGAATAACGTCCTTTCAGGATGTCGCCAATTTACAAGCCGACCTCAATGCTCTGTCTAATTGGGCGACTATGTGGCAGATGAGGTTTAATGTTGATAAATGTAAAGTTATGCACTTGGGGGCTAATAATATGAATGCATCATACATACTAGGGGGAGTACAACTGGGGGGATCCGTAGTGGAGAAGGATCTGGGGGTTTTGGTAGATCATAAGCTCAATAATGAATGGCATGCAATGCCAAGCTGCGGTTTCCAAAGCGAGCAAAGTCCTTTCTTGTATTAAGAGAGGTATGGTCTCCAGAGAGAGAGATATCATTTTGCCCCTGTTCAAATCATTAGTAAGACCTCATCTGGAATATGCAGTTCAGTTTTGGGCCCCAGTTCTCAAAAAGGATATTGGGGAACTGGAGAAAGTGCAGAGAAGGGCAACCAAACTGATAAGAGGCATGGAGGAGCTCAGCTATGAGGAGAGATTAGAGGAACTGAATTTATTCTCTCTTGAGAAGAGGAGATTAAGGGGGGATATGATCAACATGTACAAATATATAAGGGGTCCATATAGTGAACTTGGTGTTCAGTTATTCACTTTACGGTCAACACAAAGGACAAGGGGGCACTCTTTGCGTCTAGAGGAAAAGAGATTTCACCTCCAAATACGGAAAGGTTTTTTCACAGTAAGAGCTGTGAAAATGTGGAATAGACTCCCTGCAGAGGTGGTTCTGGCCAGCTCAGTAGATTGCTTTAAGAAGGGCCTGGATTCTTTCTTAAATGTACATAATATAACTGGGTACTGACATTTATAGGTAAAGTTGATCCAGGGAATATCCGATTGCCTCTCGGGGGATCAGGAAGGAATTTTTTCCCCTGCTGTAGCAAATTGGATAATGCTCTTCTGGGTTTTTTTGCCTTCCTCTGGATCAACTGTGGGTATAGAATTGGGTATATGGGAGTGTACGATATATGTTTATTTTTATTTTTTTATTTTTATTTTTTACGGTTGAACTGGATGGACTTGTGTCTTTTTTCAACCTGACTAACTATGTAACTATGTAACTATATTTGAAATCCTTGAGTTTAGGGACAGAGAGGTACAGTGAGGGAAAGTGTCAGTGTGCTATTCTGTGCTAAATCTTGTTTGTAGGGACAGAGTAGGACAGTGAGTGAAAGTGTCAGTGTGCTATTCTGTTCTAAACCAATTTTGCTGAACCATATTTGAAATCCTTGAGTTTAGGGACAGAGAGGTACAGTGAGTGAAACTGACAGTGTGCTATTCTGTTCTAAACCAATTTTGCTGTTCCATATTTGAAATCCTTGAGTTTAGGGACAGAGAAGGACACTCGTGGAAACTATCAGTGTGCTATTCTGTGCTAAATCTTGTTTGTAGGGAGGGACAGAGTAGGACAGTGAGGGAAAGTGTCAGTGTGCTATTCTGTTCTAAACCTATTTTGCTGTTCCATATTTGAAATCCTTGAGTTTAGGGACAGAGAAGGACACTCGTGGAAACTATCAGTGTGCTATTCTGTGCTAAATCTTGTTTGTAGGGAGGGACAGAGTAGGACAGTGAGGGAAAGTGTCAGTGTCCTATTCTGTTCTAAACCTATTTTGCTGTTCCATATTTGAAATCCTTGAGTTTAGGGACAGAGAAGGACACTCGTGGAAACTATCAGTGTGCTATTCTGTGCTAAATCTTGTTTGAAGGGAGGGACAGAGTAGGACAGTGAGGGAAAGTGTCAGTGTGCTATTCTGTTCTAAACCTATTTTGCTGTTCCATATTTGAAATCCTTGAGTTTAGGGACAGAGAAGGACACTCATGGAAACTATCAGTGTGCTATTCTGTGCTAAATCTTGTTTGTAGGGAGGGACAGAGTAGGACAGTGAGGGAAAGTGTCAGTGTGCTATTCTGTTCTAAACCTATTTTGCTGTTCCATATTTGAAATCCTTGAGTTTAGGGACAGAGAAGGACACTCGTGGAAACTATCAGTGTGCTATTCTGTGCTAAATCTTGTTTGTAGGGAGGGACAGAGTAGGACAGTGAGGGAAAGTGTCAGTGTGCTATTCTGTTCTAAACCTATTTTGCTGTTCCATATTTGAAATCCTTGAGTTTAGGGACAGAGAAGGACACTTGTGGAAACTATCAGTGTGCTATTCTGTGCTAAATCTTGTTTGTAGGGAGGGACAGAGTAGGACAGTGAGGGAAAGTGTCAGTGTGCTATTCTGTTCTAAACCTATTTTGCTGTTCCATATTTGAAATCCTTGAGTTTAGGGACAGAGAAGGACACTCGTGGAAACTATCAGTGTGCTATTCTGTGCTAAATCTTGTTTGTAGGGAGGGACAGAGTAGGACAGTGAGGGAACGTGTCAGTGTGCTATTCTGTTCTAAACCTATTTTGCTGTTCCATATTTGAAATCCTTGAGTTTAGGGACAGAGGAGGACACTCGTGGAAACTATCAGTGTGCTATTCTGTGCTAAATCTTGTTTGTAGGGAGGGACAGAGTAGGACAGTGAGGGAAAGTGTCAGTGTGCTATTCTGTTCTAAACCTATTTTGCTGTTCCATATTTGAAATCCTTGAGTTTAGGGACAGAGAAGGACACTCGTGGAAACTATCAGTGTGCTATTCTGTGCTAAATCTTGTTTGTAGGGAGGGACAGAGTAGGACAGTGAGGGAAAGTGTCAGTGTGCTATTCTGTTCTAAACCTATTTTGCTGTTCCATATTTGAAATCCTTGAGTTTAGGGACAGAGAAGGACACTCGTGGAAACTATCAGTGTGCTATTCTGTGCTAAATCTTGTTTGTAGGGAGGGACAGAGTAGGACAGTGAGGGAAAATGTCAGTGTGCTATTCTGTTCTAAACCTATTTTGCTGAACCATATTTGAAATCCTTGAGTTTAGGGACAGAGAAGGACACTCGTGGAAACTATCAGTGTGCTATTCTGTGCTAAATCTTGTTTGTAGGGAGGGACAGAGTAGGACAGTGAGGGAAAGTGTCAGTGTGCTATTCTGTTCTAAACCAATTTTGCTGAACCATATTTGAAATCCTTGAGTTTAGGGACAGAGAGGTACAGTGAGTGAAACTGACAGTGTGCTATTCTGTTCTAAACCAATTTTGCTGTTCCATATTTGAAATCCTTGAGTTTAGGGACAGAGAAGGACACTCGTGGAAACTATCAGTGTGCTATTCTGTGCTAAATCTTGTTTGTAGGGACAGAGAAGGACAGTGAGGGAAACTGTCAGTGTGCTGTTCTGTGCTAAACCAATCTTGCTGAAGCATATTGCAAATCCTTGTGTTTAGGGACAGAGAAGGATAGGCAGGGGACAGTGTCAGTGTCATTGTTGCTAAGCCTCCTGCACAGTATACACCTGAAGGTAGCCCTTATTGCTCTTTTTCCCATCTCCCTGCAGGCCATCCATTAAAATGTCTGGAAGGCAAACAAGGAGAGGCAGACAGTCAGGAGGCAAAAAAAGAGGGCAAGCAGGCTCTGTGTCTGGGGGCAACAGTGCTGGTCGTGGACGCGGTGCATTGTCATCAGCACATGGCCATGGGACACGCTTGTCCTTCTTTTCGGCAGCTGGACATGTTGAGCCACATCATGCCGAAGACTTGGTAGAGTGGATGACCAAGCCCACCTCCTCTTCCTCATCCTCTCTCACCCAGGCTCAGGGTACTGGCAAAGCAGCTGCCAAAGCGTCCTCTTCTCTGGTATCATTATCTTCATTAGTCAATCCTAGTGATGAGCCGAACACCCCCGGGTTCGGTTCGCACCAGAACCCGCGAACGGACCGAAAGTTCGAACGAACATTAGAACCCTATTAAATACAATGGATGCGAACGTTCGAATTCTAAAGTGCTAATTATAAAAACTATTATGCATGTTATTGTCCTAAAAAGGGTTTGGGAACCCGGGTTCTGCACCAGGGGACATGTATCAATGCAAAAATAAGTTTTAAAAACGGTCGTTTTCCGGGAGCAGTCATTTTAATGATGCATAAAGTGAAAAAAAAAAAGTCAAATATTCCTTTAAATATCGTACCTGGGGGGTGTCTAAAGTATGCCTGTGAAGTGCCACGTGTTTCCCGTGTTTAGAACTGTCCCTGCACAAAATGACACTTCTAAAGGAAAAAAAGCCATTTAAAACTGCTTGCGGCTTTAATGTAATGTCTGGTCCCGGTAATATGGATGAAAATCTTTAAGAAAAATGGCATAGCTACCCCATGACCCCCCCCCTACCCCAGCCCATTACCAGCCCCTTTGGGTCTTGTATGGATATTAAGGGGAACCCCGCACATAAAATAAAAAAGGCCCTATATACTCTGAACAGCCGTATACAGGCGGTGCATACAAGACAGGGACTGTAGGTTTGTTCTTATGTAGAATCTGTTTGTAATTTTGAACAGGTACATTGTTGAAGTGTAGCTCCAGACCAAAAATCTATTTTTAAACTTTTTGGAAAACATAGGTAAGGGTTATCACCCCTGTAACATTTGTTTTGCTGTCTGTGCCCCTGTTCAGAACATTTCACCTCACTTTCCGTCCTAATGACAACTGTTTTTGAAATGTGGTGTTTTTCTTGAAACAAGGATTGCTGATAAAGCATCAGTACAGAGGAGACACCTTTCTCCCATATTTATTCTTACAGGAGAGAATTTTCCTTCCTAGTGGTAGATTTCCTCTCACTTCCTGTTGTCTTCTTGCGTTTGCAAGTAGGAGTCGTTTGTAAGTTGGATGTTTGAAAGTAGGGACCTGCCGTATATACTCTGCAGAAATAGGCCCCTTAGTTGTTGGTGTTGGCACAACACTGTAAGCACTCACAGTTACTCTTGGTTGGTGCTGGAACGCCCTGCTGTCAACTATTATATCAGGAATTTTAATTACATATAATTGTTGAACAGTGGTAGTAAAAATTGGGCCTTTGATGGTGGTGCTGGTGCCACAACACTGTAAGCCCTGACAGTTACTCTTGGTGGGTGCAGCAATGGGCCCTGCTGTGAATTATTAGATCAAGAATTGTAATTACATGCCCCTGTTGAACAGGGGCTGAAAAATTGGGCCTTAGGCACTGGTGGCACAACACTGCAACCCTTCACAGATACTGTACTTGGAGCACAGCAATGAGCCCTGTTGCAAAGTATTGCTTCAAAAATTGTAATGACACGCCCCTGTTAAACAGGGGCTGAAAAATTGGGCCTTAGGCACTGGTGGCACAACACTGCAACTCCTCACAGATACTGTACTTGGAGCACAGCAATGAGCCCTGTTGCAAAGTATTGCTTCAAAAATTGTAATTACACGCCCCTGTTAAACAGGGGCTGAAAAATTGGGCGTTAGGCACTGGTGGCGGCACCCATAAACAAAAATGATCTTCCAAGCTATCATCATCAATCGTATCATTGAGGACTCGGAGGAGGAGGATAGCCAGTCAACATAACAGCACAGGCACTCAGCATCAGCATCAGTCTTGAAGGGATGTGACATTTTAAAATCAATTAGTCTGTTATATCAGCATCAGGTGTGTGGTAGCTGGTGGTGATCCAAGACTGGTTCATCTTGATGAAAGTCAGTCGATCAACCGAGTCGGTGGACAGGCGCACCCTGTGATCCGTGACAAATCCTCCAGCAGCACTGAATGTGCGTTCCGAAAGAACGCTGGATGCAGGACAGGCCAGTAGCTCAATTGCATACTGTGCAAGCTCTGGCCAGTGATCCATCCTCAAGACCCAGTAAGCCAGAGGATTTTCGGTGGGGAAGGTGTCCAAGTCTGACCTTGCCCCTAGATATTCCTGCACCATGTTTATCAGACGCTGGCGATGGTTGCTGGAACCGATCATACTTTGGGGCTGCGGACTAAAGAATTGTCTGAACGCATCGGTCAGACGGCCACCTTCCCCACCGCTCCTTCTTTGACTGGCCGAAGCCTCAGCAACTCGTTGTCCAGGACCAGGAGTTTGCAACCTCCCAGTCTCTGGGAACGCGTTGCACAGACCTTTCTGCAAGGCCTCCCGGAGTTGTCTCATCCTCTGCTCCCTCTGCGACGGTAACATAAGGTCCGCAACCTTACCCTTGTACCGTGGATCAAGGAGAGTGGCCAGCCAGTAATGGTCCCTCTCCTTGATCCGAAGAATACGAGGATCCTTCCGCAGACTTTGCAGGATCAGGGAGGCCATGCAGCGTAGGTTTGCTGAGGCATTCGCTCCGGAGTCCTCTGGGTCACTAAGGACGACATGATCCGCAGCCACCTCCTCCCAGCCACGTACAAGTCCACTGGTTTCTTGGGACTGTAAATCATCCCTAAAAGACTGCTGCTGATGATGCTGAGTGCCAGCCTCCACCTCCATGCTGACACAATCCTCCTCCTCCTCCTCCTCCTCCTCCTCCTCCTCCTCCTCTTCCTGTGCGATGGGTGGGACAGAAGGAACACTGTCTGGGTAAAGGGGGCCTTGAGAGGCAAGGAAGTCCTCCTCTTCCTGCCTCTGTTCTGCCTCAAGTGCCCTGTCCATTATTCCACGCAGCGTGTGCTCCAACAGGTGGACAAGAGGTACAGTGTCACTGATGCATGCACTGTCACTGCTCACCATCCTCGTGGCCTCCTCAAATGGTGCCAGGACAGTGCATGCATCCCTGATCATGCCCCACTGGCGTGGAGAAAAAAAACCAAGCTCCCCTGACCCTGTCCTGGTGCCGTAGTCGCACAGGTACTCATTGATGGCCCTCTGCTGCGTGTGCAGCCGCTGCAGCATGGCCAACGTTGAGTTCCACCTGGTGGGCATGTCACATATAAGGCGGTTCTTGGGCAGGTTCAACTCCTTTTGCAGCTCAGCCAGGCGAGCACTGGCATTATAAGATCTGCGGAAATGCACACAGACTTTCCTGGCCTGCCTCAGGACATCCTGTAAGCCCGGGTACCTGCCCAAGAAGCGCTGCACCACCAGGTTAAGGACGTGAGCCACACAGGGCACATGGGTCAGTTGTCCCTGTCGGAGGGCGGAGAGGAGGTTGGTGCCATTGTCGCAAACCACCATTCCTGGCTTAAGCTGGCGTGGCGTCAACCACCTCTCGGCCTGGCCCTGCAGAGCAGACAGGACCTCTGCCCCAGTGTGGCTTCTGTCCCCCAAACACACCAGCGCAAGCACGGCATGGCATCTTTTTGCCTGCGTACTTGCGTAGCCCCGTGAACGGCTACGGAGCACCGCTGGTTCATAGGACAAACCACAGGAAGAGGCCATGGAGGAAGAAGAAGAGGAGGGGGTGGAGGAGAGAGGTGTGTCACAACCAGTAGTAGCATTTTGGAGGCGTGGCGGTGGGACAACCTCCAACACTACTGCACCTTGTCCTGAATCCTTCCCAGCTGCCAAAAGAGTGACCCAATGGGCCGTGAAAGAAAGGTAACGTCCCTGTCCATGCCTGCTGGACCATGAGTCAGCGGTAATATGCACCTTACCGCTGACCGCCCTGTCCAGCGAGGCCAAGACATTGCCTTCCACATGCCGGTAGAGAGCCGGAATAGCCTTCCGTGAGAAAAAGTGGCGTTTGGGAACCTGCCACTGAGGAACCGCACATTGCACAAACTCACGGAAGGGGGCCGAGTCTACCAACTGAAAAGGCAGCAGTTGAAGCGCTAGCAATTTAGCCAAGCTAGCATTCAACCGCTGGGCATGTGGATGGCTGGGAGTGAACTTCTTTCGACGGTCCAGCAGCTGGGGCAGGGAAATTTGCCTGCTAGAATCGGACGTCGGTGTACTGCTAGCAGAGTGGGCGCAAGTACTTGGCTGTGACACACCTAATTCTACACCTTCATTCCTCTCAGTGCATGTTTCAGAGAGGACTGAAGTTATAGTGGGGTTGGAGATCCCAGCTGATGCGGTGCAAGGAGAGGTCCGCTTGGTTCTTTGGTGTGGGTCTTTGAGGTAGGCTTGCCAACGAGCTGCATGGCAGGTCAACATATGTCTGGTCAGGCATGTGGTACCCAAGCGGCTGATGTTTTGGCCACGCGATATACGCTTGAGACATATGTTGCAAACAGCAGCTGTGCGATCTGATGCACTAGCCTCAAAAAAGGCCCACACCAAAGAACTTTTTGAATGACGGGCAGAGGCAGCGCCCTGCACAGGCGGAGCTCTGCGGTGTGATTCCGTCGGTGTACTGCCCTTACGCTGGCCACCAAAGGGCATCCTGCCTCGTTGGAGATGTGCCTCCTCCTCATCCTCCTCCTCCTCCTCTCTCCTATTAGGCACCCACGTGGAGTCATTGACCTCATCATCCCCTCCCTCCTCATCACTGGAGCCAATCTGGCAGTATGCTGCAGCTGCTGGAACATGACTGCCAGATTGGTGTCCTTCTTGAGCATCCCCTCTGTCTGCTCTCACGCTACTGCCTTCCTCTAGCTGGGTTTCATCATCAGACCCTTCGAAACGCTGGGCATCCTCCTGGAGCATGTACCCAACACTGTGCTGAAACAGTTCGGGGGACTCCTCAGGAGGAGGACATGGTGGGTCTAGGGAAGGAGTGACTGATGATTTGTCTGACATTGATACCAGGGAAGACGACGCTTTGGCAGCTGCTTTTCCAGTACCCTGAGCCTGGGTGAGAGAGGATGAGGAGGAGGAGGAGGGCTTGGTCATCCACTCTACCAAGTCTTCGGCATGATGTGGCTCAACATGTCCAGCTGCCGAAAAGAAGGACAAGCGTGTCCCATGGCCATGTGCTGATGACAATGCACCGCGTCCACGACCAGCACTGTTGCCCCCAGACACAGAGCCTGCTTGCCCTCTTTTATTGCCTCCTGACTGTCTGCCTCTCCTTGTTTGCCTTCCAGACATTCTAATAGATGGCCTGCAGGGAGATGGGAAAAAAGCAATAAGGGCTACCTTCAGGTGTCCTTCTCTGTCCCTTGAAACAAGGACTTTCACAGTGAAAGAAACTGACACTGTCCCTACCTAGAGTTTTCTGTCCCTAGAATAAATGTTTTTTTTAAGCACAATATAGCACAAGGACAATTAACTCACTGTCCTTACAGGTCCCTGGAAACAAGGACTTGCAGAGTGAAAAAAAAAAAACACTCTCCCTACCTACAGTTTTCTGTCCCTAGAAAAAATGTTTTTTTTAAGCACAATATAGCACAAGGACAATTAACTCACTGTCCTTACAGGTCCCTGGAAACAAGGACTTGCAGAGTGAAAGAAAAAAAACACTCTCCCTACCTACAGTTTTCTGTCCCTAGAAAAAATGTTTTTTTTAATCACAATATAGCACAAGGAAAATTAACTCACTGTCCTTACAGGTCCCTGGAAACAAGGACTTGCAGAGTGAAAGAAAAAAAACACTCTCCCTACCTACAGTTTTCTGTCCCTAGAAAAAATGTTTTTTTTAATCACAATATAGCACAAGGAAAATTAACTCACTGTCCTTACAGGTCCCTGGAAACAAGGACTTGCAGAGTGAAAGAAACTGACACTGTCCCTACCTAGAGTTTTCTGTCCCTAGAATAAATGTTTTTTTTAAGCACAATATAGCACAAGGACAATTAACTCACTGTCCTTACAGGTCCCTGGAAACAAGGACTTGCAGAGTGAAAGAAAAAAAACACTCTCCCTACCTAGAGTTTTCTGTCCCTAGAAAAAATGTTTTTTTTAATCACAATATAGCACAAGGAAAATTAACTCACTGTCCTTACAGGTCCCTGGAAACAAGGACTTGCAGAGTGAAAGAAAAAAAACACTCTCCCTACCTAGAGTTTTCTGTCCCTAGAAAAAATGTTTTTTTTAATCACAATATAGCACAAGGAAAATTAACTCACTGTCCTTACAGGTCCCTGGAAACAAGGACTTGCAGAGTGAAAGAAACTGACACTGTCCCTACCTAGAGTTTTCTGTCCCTAGAATAAATGTTTTTTTTAATCACAATATAGCACAAGGAAAATTAACTCACTGTCCTTACAGGTCCCTGGAAACAAGGACTTGCAGAGTGAAAGAAACTGACACTGTCCCTACCTAGAGTTTTCTGTCCCTAGAATAAATGTTTTTTTTAATCACAATATAGCACAAGGAAAATTAACTCACTGTCCTTACAGGTCCCTGGAAACAAGGACTTGCAGAGTGAAAGAAACTGACACTGTCCCTACCTAGAGTTTTCTGTCCCTAGAATAAATGTTTTTTTTAAGCACAATATAGCACAAGGACAATTAACTCACTGTCCTTACAGGTCCCTGGAAACAAGGACTTGCAGAGTGAAAGAAAAAAAACACTCTCCCTACCTACAGTTTTCTGTCCCTAGAAAAAATGTTTTTTTTAATCACAATATAGCACAAGGAAAATTAACTCACTGTCCTTACAGGTCCCTGGAAACAAGGACTTGCAGAGTGAAAGAAACTGACACTGTCCCTACCTAGAGTTTTCTGTCCCTAGAATAAATGTTTTTTTTAATCACAATATAGCACAAGGAAAATTAACTCACTGTCCTTACAGGTCCCTGGAAACAAGGACTTGCAGAGTGAAAGAAACTGACACTGTCCCTACCTAGAGTTTTCTGTCCCTAGAATAAATGTTTTTTTTAATCACAATATAGCACAAGGAAAATTAACTCACTGTCCTTACAGGTCCCTGGAAACAAGGACTTGCAGAGTGAAAGAAACTGACACTGTCCCTACCTAGAGTTTTCTGTCCCTAGAATAAATGTTTTTTTTAAGCACAATATAGCACAAGGACAATTAACTCACTGTCCTTACAGGTCCCTGGAAACAAGGACTTGCAGAGTGAAAGAAAAAAAACACTCTCCCTACCTACAGTTTTCTGTCCCTAGAAAAAATGTTTTTTTTAATCACAATATAGCACAAGGAAAATTAACTCACTGTCCTTACAGGTCCCTGGAAACAAGGACTTGCAGAGTGAAAGAAACTGACACTGTCCCTACCTAGAGTTTTCTGTCCCTAGAATAAATGTTTTTTTTAATCACAATATAGCACAAGGAAAATTAACTCACTGTCCTTACAGGTCCCTGGAAACAAGGACTTGCAGAGTGAAAGAAACTGACACTGTCCCTACCTAGAGTTTTCTGTCCCTAGAATAAATGTTTTTTTTAATCACAATATAGCACAAGGAAAATTAACTCACTGTCCTTACAGGTCCCTGGAAACAAGGACTTGCAGAGTGAAAGAAAAAAAACACTCTCCCTACCTACAGTTTTCTGTCCCTAGAAAAAATGTTTTTTTTAAGCACAATATAGCACAAGTAAAATTAACTCACTGTCCTTACAGGTCCCTGGAAACAAGGACTTGCAGAGTGAAAGAAAAAAAACACTCTCCCTACCTACAGTTTTCTGTCCCTAGAAAAAATGTTTTTTTTAATCACAATATAGCACAAGGAAAATTAACTCACTGTCCTTACAGGTCCCTGGAAACAAGGACTTGCAGAGTGAAAGAAACTGACACTGTCCCTACCTAGAGTTTTCTGTCCCTAGAATAAATGTTTTTTTTAATCACAATATAGCACAAGGAAAATTAACTCACTGTCCTTACAGGTCCCTGGAAACAAGGACTTGCAGAGTGAAAGAAACTGACACTGTCCCTACCTAGAGTTTTCTGTCCCTAGAATAAATGTTTTTTTTAAGCACAATATAGCACAAGGACAATTAACTCACTGTCCTTACAGGTCCCTGGAAACAAGGACTTGCAGAGTGAAAAAAAAAAAACACTCTCCCTACCTAGAGTTTTCTGTCCCTAGAAAAAATGTTTTTTTTAAGCACAATATAGCACAAGGACAATTAACTCACTGTCCTTACAGGTCCCTGGAAACAAGGACTTGCAGAGTGAAAGAAAAAAAACACTCTCCCTACCTAGAGTTTTCTGTCCCTAGAAAAAATGTTTTTTTTAATCACAATATAGCACAAGGAAAATTAACTCACTGTCCTTACAGGTCCCTGGAAACAAGGACTTGCAGAGTGAAAGAAAAAAAACACTCTCCCTACCTACAGTTTTCTGTCCCTAGAAAAAATGTTTTTTTTAATCACAATATAGCACAAGGAAAATTAACTCACTGTCCTTACAGGTCCCTGGAAACAAGGACTTGCAGAGTGAAAGAAACTGACACTGTCCCTACCTAGAGTTTTCTGTCCCTAGAATAAATGTTTTTTTTAATCACAATATAGCACAAGGAAAATTAACTCACTGTCCTTACAGGTCCCTGGAAACAAGGACTTGCAGAGTGAAAGAAACTGACACTGTCCCTACCTAGAGTTTTCTGTCCCTAGAATAAATGTTTTTTTTAATCACAATATAGCACAAGGAAAATTAACTCACTGTCCTTACAGGTCCCTGGAAACAAGGACTTGCAGAGTGAAAGAAACTGACACTGTCCCTACCTAGAGTTTTCTGTCCCTAGAATAAATGTTTTTTTTAATCACAATATAGCACAAGGAAAATTAACTCACTGTCCTTACAGGTCCCTGGAAACAAGGACTTGCAGAGTGAAAGAAACTGACACTGTCCCTACCTAGAGTTTTCTGTCCCTAGAATAAATGTTTTTTTTAAGCACAATATAGCACAAGGACAATTAACTCACTGTCCTTACAGGTCCCTGGAAACAAGGACTTGCAGAGTGAAAGAAAAAAAACACTCTCCCTACCTACAGTTTTCTGTCCCTAGAAAAAATGTTTTTTTTAATCACAATATAGCACAAGGAAAATTAACTCACTGTCCTTACAGGTCCCTGGAAACAAGGACTTGCAGAGTGAAAGAAACTGACACTGTCCCTACCTAGAGTTTTCTGTCCCTAAAATAAATGTTTTTTTTAATCACAATATAGCACAAGGACAATTAACTCACTGTCCTTACAGGTCCCTGGAAACAAGGACTTGCAGAGTGAAAGAAACTGACACTGTCCCTACCTAGAGTTTTCTGTCCCTAGAATAAATGTTTTTTTTAAGCACAATATAGCACAAGGACAATTAACTCACTGTCCTTACAGGTCCCTGGAAACAAGGACTTGCAGAGTGAAAGAAAAAAAACACTCTCCCTACCTACAGTTTTCTGTCCCTAGAAAAAATGTTTTTTTTAATCACAATATAGCACAAGGAAAATTAACTCACTGTCCTTACAGGTCCCTGGAAACAAGGACTTGCAGAGTGAAAGAAACTGACACTGTCCCTACCTAGAGTTTTCTGTCCCTAGAATAAATGTTTTTTTTAATCACAATATAGCACAAGGACAATTAACTCACTGTCCTTACAGGTCCCTGGAAACAAGGACTTGCAGAGTGAAAGAAACTGACACTGTCCCTACCTAGAGTTTTCTGTCCCTAGAATAAATGTTTTTTTTAAGCACAATATAGCACAAGGACAATTAACTCACTGTCCTTACAGGTCCCTGGAAACAAGGACTTGCAGAGTGAAAGAAAAAAAACACTCTCCCTACCTACAGTTTTCTGTCCCTAGAAAAAATGTTTTTTTTAATCACAATATAGCACAAGGAAAATTAACTCACTGTCCTTACAGGTCCCTGGAAACAAGGACTTGCAGAGTGAAAGAAACTGACACTGTCCCTACCTAGAGTTTTCTGTCCCTAGAATAAATGTTTTTTTTAATCACAATATAGCACAAGGACAATTAACTCACTGTCCTTACAGGTCCCTGGAAACAAGGACTTGCAGAGTGAAAGAAACTGACACTGTCCCTACCTAGAGTTTTCTGTCCCTAGAATAAATGTTTTTTTTAAGCACAATATAGCACAAGGACAATTAACTCACTGTCCTTACAGGTCCCTGGAAACAAGGACTTGCAGAGTGAAAAAAAAAAAACACTCTCCCTACCTAGAGTTTTCTGTCCCTAGAAAAAATGTTTTTTTTAAGCACAATATAGCACAAGGACAATTAACTCACTGTCCTTACAGGTCCCTGGAAACAAGGACTTGCAGAGTGAAAGAAAAAAAACACTCTCCCTACCTAGAGTTTTCTGTCCCTAGAAAAAATGTTTTTTTTAATCACAATATAGCACAAGGAAAATTAACTCACTGTCCTTACAGGTCCCTGGAAACAAGGACTTGCAGAGTGAAAGAAAAAAAACACTCTCCCTACCTACAGTTTTCTGTCCCTAGAAAAAATGTTTTTTTTAATCACAATATAGCACAAGGAAAATTAACTCACTGTCCTTACAGGTCCCTGGAAACAAGGACTTGCAGAGTGAAAGAAACTGACACTGTCCCTACCTAGAGTTTTCTGTCCCTAGAATAAATGTTTTTTTTAATCACAATATAGCACAAGGAAAATTAACTCACTGTCCTTACAGGTCCCTGGAAACAAGGACTTGCAGAGTGAAAGAAACTGACACTGTCCCTACCTAGAGTTTTCTGTCCCTAGAATAAATGTTTTTTTTAATCACAATATAGCACAAGGAAAATTAACTCACTGTCCTTACAGGTCCCTGGAAACAAGGACTTGCAGAGTGAAAGAAACTGACACTGTCCCTACCTAGAGTTTTCTGTCCCTAGAATAAATGTTTTTTTTAATCACAATATAGCACAAGGAAAATTAACTCACTGTCCTTACAGGTCCCTGGAAACAAGGACTTGCAGAGTGAAAGAAACTGACACTGTCCCTACCTAGAGTTTTCTGTCCCTAGAATAAATGTTTTTTTTAAGCACAATATAGCACAAGGACAATTAACTCACTGTCCTTACAGGTCCCTGGAAACAAGGACTTGCAGAGTGAAAGAAAAAAAACACTCTCCCTACCTACAGTTTTCTGTCCCTAGAAAAAATGTTTTTTTTAATCACAATATAGCACAAGGAAAATTAACTCACTGTCCTTACAGGTCCCTGGAAACAAGGACTTGCAGAGTGAAAGAAACTGACACTGTCCCTACCTAGAGTTTTCTGTCCCTAGAATAAATGTTTTTTTTAATCACAATATAGCACAAGGACAATTAACTCACTGTCCTTACAGGTCCCTGGAAACAAGGACTTGCAGAGTGAAAGAAACTGACACTGTCCCTACCTAGAGTTTTCTGTCCCTAGAATAAATGTTTTTTTTAAGCACAATATAGCACAAGGACAATTAACTCACTGTCCTTACAGGTCCCTGGAAACAAGGACTTGCAGAGTGAAAGAAAAAAAACACTCTCCCTACCTACAGTTTTCTGTCCCTAGAAAAAATGTTTTTTTTAATCACAATATAGCACAAGGAAAATTAACTCACTGTCCTTACAGGTCCCTGGAAACAAGGACTTGCAGAGTGAAAGAAACTGACACTGTCCCTACCTAGAGTTTTCTGTCCCTAGAATAAATGTTTTTTTTAATCACAATATAGCACAAGGACAATTAACTCACTGTCCTTACAGGTCCCTGGAAACAAGGACTTGCAGAGTGAAAGAAACTGACACTGTCCCTACCTAGAGTTTTCTGTCCCTAGAATAAATGTTTTTTTTAAGCACAATATAGCACAAGGACAATTAACTCACTGTCCTTACAGGTCCCTGGAAACAAGGACTTGCAGAGTGAAAGAAAAAAAACACTCTCCCTACCTACAGTTTTCTGTCCCTAGAAAAAATGTTTTTTTTAATCACAATATAGCACAAGGAAAATTAACTCACTGTCCTTACAGGTCCCTGGAAACAAGGACTTGCAGAGTGAAAGAAACTGACACTGTCCCTACCTAGAGTTTTCTGTCCCTAGAATAAATGTTTTTTTTAATCACAATATAGCACAAGGACAATTAACTCACTGTCCTTACAGGTCCCTGGAAACAAGGACTTGCAGAGTGAAAGAAACTGACACTGTCCCTACCTAGAGTTTTCTGTCCCTAGAATAAATGTTTTTTTTAAGCACAATATAGCACAAGGACAATTAACTCACTGTCCTTACAGGTCCCTGGAAACAAGGACTTGCAGAGTGAAAGAAACTGACACTGTCCCTACCTAGAGTTTTCTGTCCCTAGAATAAATGTTTTTTTTAAGCACACTATAGCAGAAGCACAAAACACACTGACACTCTCCCTACCTATCCTTCTCTTTCCCTAAACTAAAGGAATCCAGGTTAAGCAAGAAAGAAATAACAGTCACTGTCCCTGCCTATGCTACTCTATCCCTGCTCCGGAACACACTACACTAGGCCGCCGTGCTGGCGGCCTTTTATAGTGTGGGGCGTGTACTAAACACCCTCAGCAATAATTGGCCACAGGCATCCTGCCTGTGGCCAATCATTGCTCTCCTCGCTGCCGGCGCTGTGATTGGCCAAGCATGCGGGGTCACAGTGCATGCTTGGCCAATCACAGCGCCTGGATGACACTGCGATGGCGTAGTGCATTGTGGGCCGTTCGCGTCACTCGAATTTGGCGCGAACGGCCCAAATCGTTCGATCTTCGTCGAACGATCGAACAGCCAATGTTCGAGTCGAACGTATGTTCGACTCGAACACGAAGCTCATCCCTAGTCAATCCTTCCCTAGACCCACCATGTCCTCCTCCTGAGGAGTCCTCCGAACTGTTTGAGCACAGTGTTGGGTACATGCTCCAGGAGGATGCCCAGCGTTTCGAAGGATCTGATGATGATACCCAGCTAGAGGAAGGCAGTAGCGTGAGAGCAGAGAGAGGGGATGCTCAAGAAGGACACCAATCTGGCAGTCATGCTCCAGCAGCTGCAGCATACTGCCAGATTGACTCCAGTGATGAGGAGGGAGGGGATGATGAGGTCACTGACTCCACGTGGGTGCCTAATAGGAGAGAGGAGGAGGAGGAGGATGAGGAGGAGGCACATCTCCAACGAGGCAGGATGCCCTTGAGTGGCCAGCGTATGGGCAGCACACCGACGGAATCACACCGCAGAGCTCCGCCTGTGCAGGGCGCTGCCTCTGCCCGTCATTCAAAAAGTTCCTTGGTGTGGGCCTTTTTTGAGGCGAGTGCATCAGATCGCACAGCTGCTGTTTGCAACATATGTCTCAAGCGTATATCGCGTGGCCAAAACATCAGCCGCTTGGGCACCACATGCTTGATCAGACATATGTTGACCTGCCATGCAGCTCGTTGGCAAGCCTACCTTAAAGACCCACACCAAAGAACAAAGCTGACCTCTTCTTGCACCGCATCAGCTGGGATCTCCAACCCCAGTATACCTTCAGTCCTCTCTGAAACCTGCACTGAGAGGAATGAAGGTGTAGAATTAGGTGTGTCACAGCCAAGTACTTGCGGGCACTCTGCTAGCAGTACACCAACGTCCGATTCTAGCAGGCAAATTTCCCTGCCCCAGCTGCTGGACCGTCGAAAGAAGTTCACTCCCAGCCATCCACATGCCCAGCGGTTGAATGCTAGCTTGGCTAAATTGCTAGCGCTTCAACTGCTGCCTTTTCAGTTGGTAGACTCGGCCCCCTTCCGTGAGTTTGTGCAATGTGCGGTTCCTCAGTGGCAGGTTCCCAAACGCCACTTTTTCGCACGGAAGGCGATTCCGGCTCTCTACAGGCATGTGGAAGGCAATGTCTTGGCCTCGCTGGACAGGGCGGTCAGCGGTAAGGTGCATATTACCGCTGACTCATGGTCCAGCAGGCATGGACAGGGACGTTACCTTTCTTTCACGGCCCATTGGGTCACTCTTTTGGCAGCTGGGAAGGATGCAGGACAAGGTGCAGTAGTGTTGGAGGTTGTTCCACCGCCACGCCTCCAAAATGCTACTACTGGTTGTGACACACCTCTCTCCTCCACCCCCTCCTCTTCTTCTTCCTCCATGGCCTCTTCCTGTGCTTTGTCCTCGGAACCAGCGGTGCTCCGTAGGCGTTCAAGGGGCTACGCAAGTACGCAGGCAAAAAGATGCCATGCCATGCTTGCGCTGGTGTGTTTGGGGGACAGGAGCCACACTGGGGCAGAGGTCCTGTCTGCTCTGCAGGGGCAGGCCAAGAGGTGGTTGACGCCACGCCAGCTTAAGCCAGGAATGGTGGTTTGTGACAATGGCACCAACCTCCTCTCCGCCCTCCGACAGGGACAACTGACCCATGTGCCCTGTATGGCTCACGTCCTTAACCTGGTGGTGCAGCGGTTCTTGGGCAGGTACCCGGGCTTACAGGATGTCCTGAGGCAGGCCAGGAAAGTCTGTGTGCATTTCCGCAGATCTTATAATGCCAGTGCTCGCCTGGCTGAGCTGCAAAAGGAGTTGAACCTGCCCAAGAACCGCCTTATATGTGACATGCCCACCAGGTGGAACTCAACGTTGGCCATGCTGCAGCGGCTGCACACGCAGCAGAGGGCCATCAATGAGTACCTGTGCGACTACGGCACCAGGACAGGGTCAGGGGAGCTCGGGTTTTTTTCACCACGCCAGTGGGGCATGATCAGGGATGCATGCACTGTCCTGGCACCATTTGAGGAGGCCACGAGGATGGTGAGCAGTGACAGTGTATGCATCAGTGACACTGTACCTCTTGTCCACCTGTTGGAGCACACGCTGCGTGGAATAATGGACAGGGCACTTGAGGGAGAACAGAGGCAGGAAGAGGAGGACTTCCTTGCCTCTCAAGGCCCCCTTTACCCAGACAGTGTTCCTTCTGTCCCACCCATCGCACAGGAAGAGGAGGAGGAGGAGGAGGAGGAGGAGGATTGTGTCAGCATGGAGGTGGAGGCTGGCACTCAGCATCATCAGCAGCAGTCTTTTAGGGATGATTTACAGTCCCAAGAAACCAGTGGACTTGTACGTGGCTGGGAGGAGGTGGCTGCGGATCATGTCGTCCTTAGTGACCCAGAGGACTCCGGACTGAATGCCTCAGCTAACCTACGCTGCATGGCCTCCCTGATCCTGCAAAGTCTGCGGAAGGATCCTCGTATTCTTCGGATCAAGGAGAGGGACCATTACTGGCTGGCCACTCTCCTTGATCCACGGTACAAGGGTAAGGTTGCGGACCTTATCTTACCGTCGCAGAGGGAGCAGAGGATGAGACAACTCCGGGAGGCCTTGCAGAAAGGTCTGTGCAATGCGTTCCCAGAGACTGGGAGGTTACAAACTCCTGGTCCTGGACAACGAGTTGCTGAGGCTTCGGGCAGTCAAAGAAGGAGCGGTGGGGAAGGTGGCCGTCTGACCGATGCGTTCAGACAATTCTTTAGTCCGCAGCCCCAAAGTATGATCGGTTCCAGCAACCATCGCCAGCGTCTGATATACATGGTCCAGGAATACCTAGGGGCAAGGTCAGACTTGGACACCTTCCCCACCGAAAATCCTCTGGCTTACTGGGTCTTGAGGATGAATCACTGGTCAGAGCTTGCACAGTATGCAATTGAGCTACTGGCCTGTCCTGCATCCAGCGTTCTTTCAGAACGCACATTCAGTGCTGCTGGAGGATTTGTCACGGATCACAGGGTGCGCCTGTCCACCGACTCGGTTGATCGACTGACTTTCATCAAGATGAACCAGTCTTGGATCACCACCAGCTACCACACACCTGATGCTGATATAACAGACTAATTGATTTTAAAATGTCACATCCCTTCAAGACTGATGCTGATGCTGAGTGCCTGTGCTGTTATGTTGACTGGCTATGCTCCTCCTCCTCCTCAATGATACGATTAATGATGATAGCTTGGAAGATCATTTTGGTTTATGGGTGACGCCACCAGTGGCTAAGGCCCAATTTTTCAGCCCCTGTTTAACAGGGGCGTGTAATTAAAATTTTGGATGCAATACTTTGCAACAGGCCTCATTGCTGTGCTCCAAGTACAGTATCTGTGAGGGGTTGCAGTGTTGTGCCACCAGTGCCTAAGGCCCAATTTTTCAGCCCCTGTTCAACAGGGGCATGCAATTATAATTATTGATCTAATAATTCACAGCAGGGCCCATTGCTGCGCCCACCAAGAGTAACTGTCAGGCCTTACAGTGTTGTGGCACCAGCACCACCATCACCACCACCACCACTACCAAAGGCCTAATTTTTCAGCCCCTGTTCAACAGGGGCATGCAATTATAATTATTGATCTAATAATTCACAGCAGGGCCCATTGCTGCGCCCACCAAGAGTAACTGTCAGGCCTTACAGTGTTGTGGCACCAGCACCACCATCACCACCACCACCACCACCAAAGGCCCAATTTTTCAGCCCCTGTTCAACAGGGGCATGCAATTATAATTATTGAACGAATAATTCACAGCAGGGCCCATTGCTGCGCCCACCAAGAGTAACTGTCAGGCCTTACAGTGTTGTGGCACCAGCACCACCATCAAAGGCCCAATTTTTAGTACCACTGATCAACAATTATATGTTATTACAATTCCTGATATAATAGTTGACAGCAGGGCGTTCCAGCGCCCACCAAGAGTAACTGTGAGCGCTTTCAGTGTTGTGCCAACACCAACACCTAAGGGGCCAATTTCTGCAGAGTATATTACGGCAGGTCCCTACTTTCAAACATCCAACTTACAAACGACTACTACTTGCAAACGGAAGAAGACAACAGGAAGTGAGAGGAAATCTACCCCTTGGAAGGAAAATTCTCTCCTGTAAGAATTAATATGGGAGAATGGTGTCTCCTCTCTACTGATGCTTTATCACCAATCCTTGTTTCAATACAAACACCACATTTCAAAAACAGTTGTCATTGGGACGCAAAGTGAGGTGAAATGTTCTGAACAGGGGCACAGACAGCAAAAAAAATGTGACAGGGGTGATAACCGTTCCCTATGTTTTCCAAAAAGCTAAAAAAAAGGAATTTGGCATGGAGCTACACTTAAACAATGCAGCTGTTCAAAATTACAAACAGATTCTACATAAGAACAAACCTACAGTCCCTGTCTTGTATGCACCGCCTGTATACGGCTGTTCAGAGTATATAGGGCCTTTTTTATTTTGTGTGCGGAGTTCCCCTTAATATCCATACAAGACCCAAAGGGGCTGGTAATGGGCTGGGGTAGGGGGGGGGGGTGATGGGGTAGCTATGCCATTTTTCCTAAAGATTTTCATCCATATTACCGGGACCAGACATTGCATTAAAGCCGCAAGCAGTTTTAAATGGCTTTTTTTCCTTTAGAAATGTTATTTTGTGCAGGGACAGTTCTAAACACGGGAAACACGTGGCACTTCACAGGCATACTTTAGACACCCCCCAGGTACAATATGTAAAGGAATATTTGACTTTTTTTTTTTCACTTTATGCATCATTAAAATGACTGCTCCCGAAAAACGTCCGTTTTTAAAACTTCTTTTTGCATTGATACATGTCCCCTGGTGCAGAAGCCGGGTTCCCAAACTCTGTTTCGGACAATAACATGGATAATAGTCGTTATAATTAGCACTTTAGAATCCGAACGTTCGCATCCATTGTATTTAATAGGGTTCTAATGTTCGTGCGAACTTTCGGTCCGTTCGGGGGTTCTGGTGCGAACCGAACCCGGGGGTGTTCGGCTCATCACTAGCCAGCACCAGGGACCCCAAGACCGGCAAAGGACCAACCTGAAGGTCCTCTTTAACTCTTTAGCCTTCCATGGCCAATAATCTGTCTTCTGAATTGCTAGTAATCAACCATAATTACTGGGGAAGGTCATGGGTATTCCATAAAGGAAAAGATTACTAAACAAGGAGAAGGACTTATAAAATATATCTGTACTATATTATGCTGAACAACAGTACTGCTCATGCAGAATCAGAGCAGGGAATGTCTGACCTTCTCAGCTATGACCTTCATCACATACACTATATTACCAAAAGTATTGGGACACCTGCCTTTACACACACACACGTGAACTTTAATGACATCCCAGTCTTATGCCGCGTACACACGATTGGAAATTCCGACAAGAAAACCGTGGATTTTTTTCCGACGGAATGTTGGCTCAAACTTGTGTTGCATACACACGGTCACGCAAATGTTGTCGGAAATTCCGACCGTCAAGAATGCGGTTACATACGACGAGCCGAGATCAATGAAGTTCAACAGGCAGTTCGGATCTTCTGCTTGATTCTGAGCATGCGTGTTTTTTTGTGCGTCGGAATTACATACAGACGAATGGAATTTCGAAAAATTGAGAACCAGCTCTCAAATTTTTGTTGTCGGAAATTCCGACAGAAAATGTCCGATGGAGCCTACACACGGTCGGAATTTCCGACCAAAAGCTCACATCGAACTTTTCTTGCCGGAATTTCCGATTGTGTGTACGTGGCATAAGTCTGTAGGTTTCGATATTGAGTTGGCCCACCCTTTGCAGCTATAACAGCTTCAACTCTTCTGGGAAGGCTGTCCACAAGGTTTAGGAGTGTGTCTATGGGGATGTTTGACCATTCTTCTAGAAAATCATTTGTGAGGTCAGGTACTAATGTTGGGCGAGAAGGTCTGGCTCTCAGTCTCTGCTCTAATTCATCCCAAAGGTGTTCTATTGGGCTGAGGCCAGGACTCTGTGCAGGCCAGTCAAGTTCCTCCACCCCAAACTCGCTCATCCAGGTCTTTATGGACCTTGCTTTGTGCTCTGGTCATGTTGGAACAAGAAGGGGCCATCCCCAAACTGTACTCACAAAGTGCTGGCAGGCGTCCCAATATTTTTGGTAATATAGTGTACTTACATCATATCTAAAATTCAAACATGCCCACATGTACATACCAGTTTAGATTTGGAGACAATATAAACATATGTAGGGTTTGTGGTCATAGGCTACCAATGGAACTTGTTTGGTTCTTTTTTAAGGAGTTTTTTTTCCTTTCAAAGCATACTATACTTATCGATTACAACTTAAATTATTATTCATCAATTTCTGTAACATTTATGGTTTTGTGCTAACACTCACTATAATATCTCCCCTCCTCCCCTAGGAAATCACGTTTTTCCATCTTGGTTGTTGTGGGGCAGCTAAAGTATAGCAGTGTAGCTGATGTGTTCATTCTCAAGGGCTTTGTACATTGTATAAAAAAAAAAGCAGAGCTTTTAGAGCATAGAAAGTTAAGGCTGCAGATAATAATAATACAGTAATACCTCGGATTGCGAGTAACACGGTTTACGAGCATTTCGCAATACGAGCTATATATTTTATTAAAATCCTGACTCGATTTGCAAGCTTTGTCTCGCAAGATGATCAGGATTCAAGACTCTGGGGTGTGCAGTACCGCATGTGGCCAGAGGTGCGGGGGCGCCGGTGACGCTCGGAGACACTCGGAGACCACTCTGAGACCCTCAGGAACCGAGCGTCTCCAAGTGTTTCCGAGTTTCTCCGGCGCTCCCGCACCTCTAGCCACATGCGGTACTGCATACACCAGCAGTGGCACTGGAACGCATTATCTGAGTTTCCATTGATTCCTTTGGCGAAACTCGCTTTGATATACGAGTGCTTTGGATTACAAGCATGCTTCTGGAACGAATTATGCTCGTAATCCAAGGTACTACTGTAAATGGATCTTTGCTGTGTCATTCAGCCTTAAAGTGGATGTAAACCCGAATTTTTTTTTTTTTGCTGTCACAATGTAGAGTATAAAGCCTCGTACACACGGTCGGACTTCCATCAGACATTTCCGTGGATTTTTGTCCGAACGGAGTTGGCCGGGCACACCCATAGCATACACACCACAGGACTTTTCTGCAAACTTTCCCAAAACTTTTTCCAACATCACGTGGTTTTTCTGCTCTTTTCTGCTCTTTACCGCCACCCTTTGGTCAACTTCTGCTATTGTTGGTTGACTTTAACATTATTTGTTTTGTCCATCGGACAAAAGTCAGATGGCTTTCTGTACACACGGTTGGACTTTGCTTTGCCGCATCTGGGTGATTATCCCTTAAAGGTACTCAAACATGAAAATTTTGCACTTTTAAAGACCACTGTCACAAAATAAATATTGTATTTTAAGAAGTATATTGGATTACTAATGTAATGATGGTATGCAGTATTTTAATGCTTTAAAGTGGATGTAAACCCGACATTTTTTGCTGTCACAATGTAGAGTATAAGATTTCCTATTATTTGTGCCAGGTCTTGCCACAAAGAGTTAATCCAGCTCTGAGCAATCCTCTTTTATCGTTCAGTGAGATAAAACGGACAAACAGAGAAAAATCTTTGTCCGTTCCGCCTCCTTGCTTTGAGTGACAGGTTATTTACATATCTCGTGCACTAGCTTTAGACAGGCATTATTTTTGAATTCCCACCCCCACTCCTTTTCTGAAGTCATCTGGTTACTTTTCTGGATTTTGACTGGATGTTAGTGATCATAGCAGAAGGAATACACAGGAGAAAATGCATGTTGACAAGGGGAGTGTAGAGGTGGGCGGGGAGTCTACTGACATCACGACTCCACCCACCGAGCTCCAGACAACAGATCCACCCACAGAATCTGCAGTTTTTCAGTTCTTATAACAGACAGAGGGGAGACATTTGACAGATAAGGATACATGCAGGAGGCATCTATATCCTTATAGATCAGCACTATGGCAGTAGATTAGAAAGGATGGGAGTGGCTTTACATCCACTTTAACCCCCCTGCATCTCTATGTGCATTACAACATATACCATACCTCCCAACTGGCACGGATTGTGCGGGTTTTACCCGCAGAGGCTCCTCCTTCCCGCACTCCCGCGAGACTATCATGTTTCCCGCACAGCAGGAAACATGAAGAGAAGAAGAGGACCCCCCCCCCCCGCTCAACAACTTCTGTGGCAATTCCCGTCAGAATGTCCCGCGAAGGGACTTTACAAAGTTGGGAGGTATATAACAAATCAGTAGCCTGGGCATAAAGGTTTTATAAGCTGGGATTCCACTTTATTTGCAGAATTTTCCATATTGCTTGCAGAGAACACTTTAACTGTCTCTAAAGCATGTAGCTGCCTAGTCCACTCTAATGAAATCTTAGAAATAAAAAATAACTCTAACACACTTATCAGTGTACGTATGAACCAAATTACTGTAATTGAGACTCTAGACTGACTGAGCGCTCCTTACATAAAAGCTGAATTACTCACTTAAATTAGATACTCTGTAAGAAGACGAGAAGTACTTAAAATATACTTAACACACAATCCTTAAAACCCAGAACAGGCAAAGTAATTACAGGCAGAGACTGGAGAGCTCAATACAAAATAGGGGAAAAAAAATATCTTTTGTGCTGAAATTGTTTTTGTCGATAAAGCTTGAAATTTCAGTGGAATAATAGGGCACGAAAAAGTCAAAAGCAAATAGGGTTGCAGCAGTATCCTTGGGTGCTGATGGGGAAAAAAAAATTCCTAGAACCTGGTCTCAGAAAAAATCTGGATGGTCCATGGCAGTTGGATATTTGCCACAAATTGCTGATTTGCTCCAATAGGTGAAACAATTAGCCTAATGAACTGGCAAATTGGTCCATTTGACTTTCCATTAAAGTGTTTGTTAACCCAAAAAAATAAATAAATTGATTTCCTGGTCCCTTAAATCAGATTAACCACTTCAGCCCCAGAAGGATTTGCCCCCTTCCTGACCTTTTTTTGCGATACGGCACTGCGTTGTTTTAACTGACAATTGCGCGGTCGTGCGGCAATGTACCAAAAACAAAATTTATGTCCTTTTTTTTCCCCCCACAAATAGAGCTTTCTTTTGGTGGTATTTGATCACCTCTGCGGTTTTTATTTTTTGTGCTATAAAAAAAAGAGCGACAATTTTGAAAAAGACACAATGGGGGTTATTTACTAAAGGCAAATCCACTTTGCACTACAAGTGCAAACTACAAGTGCAAAGTGCACTTGAAATTCCACTGAGAGTGCACTTGGAAGTGCAGTCGCTGTAGATCCGAGGGGGGCATACAAGAAAAATAAAAAACAGCATTTTAGCTTGCACATGATTGGATAATAAAATGAGCAGAGCTTCCCCTCATTTCAGCTCTTCCCCTCAGATTTACAGCGACTGCACTTCCAAGTGCACTTTGCATTTTTAGTTTGCACTTGTAGTACAAAGTGGATTTGCCTTTCGTAAATAACCCCCAATATTTTTTAGTTGTTGCTATATTAAATATCCCAAATTAAAAAAAAAAAAATTCTTCATCAGTTTAGGCCGATATGTATTCTTCTACATATTTTTGGTAAAAAAAAAATCGCAATAAGCGTATATTAACCACTTCCTTACCAGGCCATAGTAATATGACGCCGGAAGGAACCCTCCCTCCCTCCGGGTGGACGTCATATGACGTCCTTGCTTCCCGGCCATCAAGGGGGCGCACGCATGCCCGGCGGCCGCGATGTCCGCCGGGCACCCGCGATTGCCCGCAATCACAGCAGGAGTGTGGATCTGTGTGGGTAAACACACAGATCCACCTCCTGTCAGAGGTGAGGTGACCGATGTTGTGTTCCCAGTACAGAGGAACACACATCGGTCTCCTCCCCTTGTGGGTCCCCTCCCCCTACAGTTAGAATCACTCCCTAGGGAACATATTAACCCCTTGATCACCCCCTAGTGTTAACTCCTTCCATGCCAGTCACATTTATACAGTAATCAGTGCAGTTTTATAGCACTAATCGCTGTATAAATGTGAATGGTCCCAAAAACGTATCAAAAGTGTCCGATATGTCCGCCGCAATGTCACGGTCACAACAAAAAAAAAAATCGCTATTAATAGTGAAAAAAAATAAAAACCCATAAATCTATCCCCTATTTTGTAGACGCTATAACTTTTGCGCAAACCAATCAATATACGCTTATTGCAAATTTTTTTTTTACCAAAAATATGTAGAAGAATATAGATCAGTCTAAACTTAGGAAAAAAACGTAAAAAAAAAAAAAAAAATTGTGATATTTATTAAATCAAAAAGTCAAAAATATTGTGTTTTTTTCTAAATTGTCGCTCTTCTTTTGTTTATAGCGCAAAAAATAAAAACCGCAGACATGATCAAATACCAGCAAAAGAAAGCTCTATTTGTGGGAAAAAAAACATAAAGATTTTATTTGGGTACAGTGTTGCATGACCGCACAATTGTCATTAAAAGTGCAACAGCGCTGAACACTAAAAATTGGTCTGGGCAGGAAGGGGGTGAAAATGCCCAGTATTGAAGTGGTTAATTGGTTTGCGCAAAAGTTATAGCGTCTACAAAATAGGGGATAGAATTATGGCATTTGTATCATTATTTTTATTTTTTACTAGTAATGGCGGCGATCTGCGATTTTTATCAGGACTGCGACATTGCGGTGGACAGATCAGACACTTTTTTGGGACCATTGACATTTATACAGCGATCAGAGCTAAAAATAGCCACTGATTACTGTAGAAATGTTACTGCCAGGGAAGAGGTTAACACTAGGGGGCGATCAAGGGGTTAACTGTTTTCCCTCAGCATGTTCTAACTGTGGGGGGATGGGACTGACTAGGGGAGGAGACCGATTGGTGTTCTTATATACTAGGAACACACGATCTGTCTCTACTCCCCTGACAGGACGTGGATTTGTGTGTTTACACACACAGATCCACGTTCCTGCTCTGTCACGAGCGATCGCAGGTGCCCGGGGGACATCGCGACCACCGGGCACACGCATCGGCTCCGGGGACACGCGGCGGACGCGCACATAGTCTTAAAGGAGCGACGTATACCTTTGGCTATTTGCACAGCCGTGCCAACCTGCTGCAGTATAACTTCAACGGCTGGTCGGCTAGCGGTTAAACAGCATAGTGCTTGTGCTGGATAATATGCCCCCCTATAAACTGTTAAAAAACCTCCCTGAACCTGCCACTTCCTGTATCCCCTCTCTGTACTGACCACGATAACCAGGGCTTCTGAGCCCTGACAACCGTGGTCAGTTTGCACCCCTTCCGTCATACGCAGCTGTCCTCTCTGCACTCCTCTCTCCCCTCACCCCCTCCTTCCTGCCTGTCAGCTCCTGTCTGTGTGTCTCCAGCTCCACCCCCCGCCGCAATTAGTAAAATGTAAAATTGTAAATGCACACTGCCAGCCCCTCTATTATATCCTGGCATAGCACACGGCATTAGTCTTTTATAAAAACGAGCCCTGTAAATACTGTTTTAGCGCGATCTTCAGGCCAGTCACATGACTCTCGGCTGGTTTCCAGGGCTACTGCAGGAGAGGCTGAGCGGCCATGGGATCTCCCCGGCTGATGTCAGAGGGAGCTCTTGTCCACAAGGTTTAGGAGTGTGTCTATGGGAATGTTTGACCATTCTTCCAGAAGCACATTTGTGAGGTCAGGCACTGATGTTGGATGAGAAGTCCTGGCTCGCAGTCTCCGCTCTAATTCATTCCAAAGGTGTTCTATCGGGTTGAAGTTCATCCACTCCAAACTCGCTCATCCATGTCTTCATGGACCTTGCTTTGTGTACTGGTCCAAATCATTTGTTGGAGGGGGATTATGGTGTGGGGCTGTTTATCAGGGGTTGGGCTTGGCCCCTTAGTTCCTGTGAAGAGAACTCTTAAGGCGTCAGCATACCAAGACATTTTGGACAATTTCATGCTCCCAACTTTGTGGGAACAGTTTGGGGATGGTCCCTTCCTCTTCCAACATGACTGCACACCAGTGCACAAAGCAAGGTCCATAAAGACATACTGTAGATGAGCGAGTTTGGGGTGGAGGAACTTGACTGGCCTGCACAGAGTCCTGACCTTTACCCCATAGAACACCTTTGGGATGAATTAGAGTGGAGACTGTGAGCCAGGCCTCCTCTTCAAACGTCAGTGCCTGACCTCACAAATGCGCTTCTGAAAGAATGGTCAAACATTCTCATAGACACACACCTAAACTTTGTCGGCAGTCTTCCCATAAGAGTTGAAGCTGTTATAGCTGCAAAGGGTGGGCCAACTCATTGAACCCTACAGACTAAAACTGGGATGCCATTAAAGTTCATGTGCGCGTAAAGGCAGGTGTCCCAATACTTTTGACAATAGTGTGTATTTTTGGTGGATGTAGATGAGTAAAACAGCCTGGGAATCTCTTATATCTCTCAAGGTCTCTAATGGTGATATAAGTGTTATTCAGTTCCTTGACGATGTAGGTGGGAGAAACCCAATGTCCCTGTTGGATTTTTCATTTATTTCACATTCTAGAGCAGGGGTCCTCAAACTACGGCCCGCGGGCCGCATCCGGCCCGCCAGTGTGATTTACCCGGCCTGCGGACTGCCCCTTTAACATCGCAACAATCCCCCTCCCCTCTGCTATCTTTATCACACAAGATGAGAAACATGACAGGTCCGGACAAAGGACGGGACCTTTGGAGTTAAGTAGCGGGTGATTGGTTACTAGGCAGCGGGACGGTCCCAGCAATCAATCACTTTCCTTTCACTTGCAAAGTCCCGCCCTTTGCCCGGACCTGCCCTGCTTCATGTCTTGTGTGATTAAGGTAGCAGTGGGGAGGGGGGTGCTGTGATATTATAGAAGGGGCGGCAGTGTAATATCGATGGGGGGGGGGTCTGTGATTGGGGGATCTGTTGTGGAAGAGTCTGATGGGGGAGTCTGTTATGGGGGGATCTGTGATGGGGGGATCTGTGATGGGGGGAGTCTGTGATGGGGAGAGTCTGTGATGGGGAGAGTCTGTGATGGGGGGAGTCTGTTATGGGGGGGATCATTGATGGTGGGAGTCTGTGATGGGGGAGTCTTATGGGGGGGATCTGTGATGGGGGGGATCAGTGATGGGGGGGATCAGTGATGGGGGGAGTCTGTTATGGGGGGAATCTGTGATGGGGGAGTCTGTTATTGGGGCATCTGTGATTGGGGGGAGACTGTGATGGGGGAATCTGTTATAGGGGGATCTGTGAGGGGGGAGTCTGTTATGGTGGGCTCTGTGATGGGGGTGTCTGTTACGGGGGGCTTTGTGATGGAGAGGAGTTTGTGTTGGGGGGCTTTTTGATGGGGGGAATCTGTGATGGGGGGGGGGATCTGTAATGGAGAGGAGCCTGTGATTGGGGGGTTCTGTGATGAGGGGGCTCTGTGATGCAGAGGGGGTTCTGTGATGGGGGAGGGGGATCTGTGATGGGGAGGGGGAGGGGATATGTGATGAGGAGAGTCTGTGAAATACTAATAAGTTTATGTTAATTAAAATAGTTTTTTATTTTAAATATTAAATTGTTTTTTGCTGTTTTTTTGCACTACAAATAAGATGTGTGCATAGGAATTTGTTCATATTTTTTTAAACTATAGTCCGGCCCCCCAACAGTCTAAAGGGACCGTGAACTGGCCCCCTGTTTAAAAAGTTTGAGGACCCTTGTTCTAGAGAGTGCCTTAGAGCAGGGGTCATCAACCCCCGAGCCGCGGCCCACTACCGGGCCGTAGCGTCCCTGCAGCCAAGCCAAGCATGAGATTGTAAGGCGGACGGGTGAGAGTGAGAGCCCAGTGGATCAGAGAGGCAGGCAGGCTGGCGAGCAGAGAGGTGATGCTAGGCGGGCGGAGAGAGATGATGTAATCTCTTTGCTCCCCGTCGCACCTCCGACATTCCGCACTCTGTGAGGGCGGAACAGTGGTAATGCTAGGCGGTCGGCCCGCCTAGCATCACCACTCTTCCACCCTCACAGCGTGCGGAATGTCAGAGGTGCGGCGGGGAGCAAAGAAATGACATCATCTCTCTCTGCCCACCTAGCATCACCGCTCTTCCACCCTCACAGCATACGGAATGTCGGAAGTGCGGAGGGGAGCAGAGAGATGACATCATCTCTCACTGCCCGCCCCACATCTCCGCTCTCCTCAAGAACAACCACTAAACCAGTGCCACCAATGCAGTGACAATCCACATCTGGTGGCACTGGCAGGTGACGTGACAAGTGGCATTCCTCATCTGGTGGCACTGACAGGTGGCATGGCAAGTAAGTGGCATCCCTCATCTGGTGGCACTGGCAGGTGATGTGGCAAGTGGCATTCCTCATCTGGTGGCACTGGCAGGTGACATGGCAAGTGGCATTCCTCATCTGGTGGCACTGGCAGGTGATGTGGCAAGTGGCATTCCTCATCTGGTGGCACTGGCAGGTGACGTGGCAAGTGGCATTCCTCATCTGGTGGCAGGCAGCATGGCAAGTGGCATTCCTCATCTGGTGGCAGGCTGCATGGCAAGTGGCATTCCTCATCTGGTGGAAGGCAGTGTGGCAAGTGGCATTCCTCATCTGGTGGCAGGCAGCGTGGCAAGTGGCATTCCTCATCTGGTGGAAGGCAGTGTGGCAAGCGGCATTCCTCATCTGGTGGCAGGCAGCGTGGCAAGTGGCATTTCTCATCTGGTGGCAGGCAGCATGGCAAGTGACATTCCTCATCTGGTGGTACTGGCAGGTGACGTGGCAAGTGGCATTCCTCATCTGGTGGAAGGCAGCATGGCAAGTGGCATTCCTCATCTGGTGGCAGGCAGCGTGGCAAGTGGAATTCCTCATCTGGTGGAAGGCAGCGTGGCAAGTGGCATTTCTCATCTGGTGGCAGGCAGCGTGGCAAGTGGCATTCCTCATCTGGTGGCACTGGCAGGTGACGTGGCAAGTGGCATTCCTCATCTGGTGGCACTGGCAGGTGAAGTGGCAAGTGGCATTCCTCATCTGGTGGCAGGCAGCGTGGCAAGTGGCATTCCACATCTGGTGGCAGGCAGCGTGGCAAGTGACATTCCTCATATGGTCACAGGCCACGTGAAAAGTGACAAGCTGCATCTGGGGGCAGGCGACATGGCAGGCAACATGGCAAGTGACACACTCAGGGCTCCCACTGATTCTGCATTATGGTGAGTTGAACTATTTCATTTTATATTAAAATGTAATATAATAAATAATGCGCTTCAATCATTCTGACACCATACCAACCATGGTGCTGTGACGATTGAAGCGCCAACAGCAGAACACCAGCTATTGCCCGCAAAAAATCGCTTAACCCCCCCCCCCCCCCCGATGCCAAAAAGGTTGGTGACCACTGCCTTAGAGCACACAATGGTGGACGGGAACACTCAGAACCTTCTGATGGATGGGAACATAGTTAGGAACCATGACAGATAGATCTTGCTGTTTAATTATTATTATTATTATACAGGATTTATATAGCGCCAACAGTTTGCGCAGCGCTTTACAACATGGGGGCAGACAGTACAATTACAATACAATTCAATACAGGACGGATCAGAGGGCCCTGCTTGTTAGAGCTTACAATATATAAGGGAGGGTCAAGTGGAACAAAAAGATAATAGCTGTGGGGGATGATCAGATAGAGAAAATGAAAATAAGGTTGTTAGGTGTGGGTAGTATAGGCTTCTCTGAAGAGGAGGGTTTTCAGGGATTGTCTAAAAGCTAATAAAGTAGGAGATAATCAGACAGTTTAAGGACATGTGAGCAACCAAGGCTGCCAAGCCAACCACTGGAGAAGTTTTTTTGTCTTCATTTTTTTTTTTAACACAGAGGTCCTTCAAATTTGTTAAGCAGATTACCGGCCTATTTTGAGATAAAAAAGCAACCTAATGCCTTGTACACACGACCGGACTGTCCATCGGAATAAAGTCCGATGAATTGTCCGATGGAGTTCCGACGGAATTCCGCTCAAGCTGTTTTGCACACACATGGTCACACAAAAGTCCGACCGTCAAAAACGCGGTGACGTACAACACGCATGACGAGCCGAGATTATTGAAGTTCAATAGGCAGTTCGACTCCTCTGCTTGATTCTGAGCATGCGTGGTTTTTAGTCCGTCGGAATTGCATACAGATGAACTAACTTTCCGATAGAAATTTTTGTCCGTCGGAAAAAAAGAAAACAAGTTCTCTATCTAAAGCCTCGTACACACGACCGAGTTTCTCGTCCAAATCAGACAAGAAAAGTGCAGAGAGAGCTTTATTGTCGAGAAAAACGTTCGTGTGTATGGTTTTACGATGAGAAAACTGCCGTGAATCTCGACGAGAAAAATAGAGAACCTGCTCTCTATTTTCTCGTCCGGATTCTAGATTTTCTCTTCGTGTTTCTCGTCGGCCTGTTTTGCGACGAGAAAATGGTTCGTGTGTATGCTTTTACGACTCTTCAAAAAGAGCGCATGCTCAGAATCAAGTATGAGACGGGAGCCTTCGTAAAGGAGATAGCACATTCATCACGCTAAAACGAACTGAAAGCACGAAGACTGAAAAGCGCAAATCGTCTCTTCCCAAACTTTTACTTCACACACGGAAACACGAGATCAGCAAAAGCAGCCCAAGGGGTGGCGCCATTGAAATCGATCTTCCCCTTTATACTGCTGTCGTACGTGCTGGACGTGACCGCGCAGAACAACGACGAGATTTGGAATTGTCAGTGTGTACGCATGGAAAGCTTGACGAGAAACTCGTCAAGGTTAACAAGAATCTCGTCCAGAAAAACAATGTGTTTTTAACGAAGAGAAACTCGGTCGTGTGTACGAGGCCTTAGTCTGTCGGAATTTCAGAAGGAAAAAGTCCGATGGGGCATACGGACGGAATATCCGATGAAAAGAGCCCGTCGGACTTTTTCCATCAGAAAAACCGGTTGTGTGTACAAGGCATTAGATTCACTTAGAAACCTTGCAATACCCAAATGATTTGGGTGGTCTGTCTACTCCAAATCTCCACTTTTAGTTCTTGTAGTTCTTGGGCTTCCATTTTAGTGGATGAGAGCTAGTGGATGCTTAATCCTCTTCATATAAGATTCTGTAATTCCATACAGTGGAACCTTGGTTTATGAGTAACACGGTTAACGAGCAACTTTTTTAAAAAAATCCTTACTCGGTTTGCGAGTGTTGTCTCGCAAAACGAGCAAAACATTTTTCTTACTGGGTACCTGTCTAGCCTTCGTTTGTATGTTACTTCCTGCATCTGACCCCCGCGGGTATGGACGTGTATCCTCGTCATCCCCGTGAGATCCCAAAACCGGAAGTGACGCTATGATGCCGGCCTTCGTCTGTGTTTGTTTTGTGTTCTCTTTGTTGCCATCACAAGGGGTCAGGAACTTCCGACGACGCTGCCCGTAGTGATGGCAATGTGGAAGTTTACGGCGATCCGCGTCGTACAAACTGAGCATGCGCGGGAACGAACAGTGAATGCTGGTAGCTCAGCATTCACTGCACCCAGGAAGTTTATGCTTGTGGGCTTCACATGCCCACTAGCAAGATGAAACCTGCCAGCAACACATTTTTAAACTAAGTTTTTCGAACGAAACCGGACATCGAGGGATATTTTTTACAAAACGAGTTTAACATTATGTAAGTGTCTAAATTCTTTAAGAAAAAAAAAATGAATTGTCAGTGGACCTCCGATTTAAGCTAATGGGGTGTGCAGTACCGGATTTGGCCAGAGGTTGCGGGGGGCGGTGACACTCGGAACGGTTCCGAGCCGTTCGGAGCCATTCGGAAATAGTCGGAATCACTCGGAAATACTCCGTTCCCGAGTGTTTCCATATCTTTGGGAGCATTTCCGAGATCAGCTGAGCTGTCCCCGAGTATTTCCGAGGCTCTCCGCCCCCCCACCTCTGGCCACATGCAGTATTGCATGCCATAGAAGTCAATGCGGAACAAATTATCTTTGTTTCCATTGACTTCTATGGGGAAACTCGCTTTGATATGTGAGTGCTTTGGATTACAAGCATTCTCCTGGAACGGATTATGCTCGTAATCCAAGGTTCCACTGTACTTTCCTCAAAAGGAGAATCATGGGATAATAAGAATGTATTCTAGTATAAGCAGTAATCTTCAGAATTTTGTGGCTCTAAAAGCTTAGAATACTTTGCCTGTAGTATTTCCAAAGCCTGATGAAGGAGGATTTTTGAGTCTTCAAATTGCGTAGGCTTTTATGGAATAAAAACTCTTAATAAAGTCAGTTGTAGACTTTATACTACTGGCTTGGTGCTCTCTTCTCTGCACTCTACGTGAGAATCCAGGGACTGACTCATCCTACCAGTCATCTCCTTCTACTGAAGTGTTGGCTCATCATCTACTATCAGCCAACAGCTTTAGGCTCCTAGTCTTTCAGAACTGTGTGACCAGGAATATCATTTTATTTTCAAATGGGTATCCATTCTTTTCCCTATTCATCAGCATGGTTCAGCATTTCCCAGTTTCTGGCAAGATAAAACGGCCACCTGCAGCAATGCCAAGGTTCATTTTTACCTGATGCTACAACAATGTTTGTTTTCATGATAATGCCACCTTAATAAGTCCCAATCTGATGGGTTTTGATCTGCTCTCCGCACGTTATTACTGAGATCTGTTATCTCCTTACATAACAGAACGTGACAATCGGCTATTATGCTGTTGGTTTAATGGCCTCTTGGGTATTTATTATCTTTTTGGCAACAGAAACAACAAACATTTTACAACTAAATTGCTGAAAACATGAAAGCACTGCAAAAAAAAAAAAAAAAAATATGTTGATGAAACAAAGGAGAAAAATCGTACGCTCATATGCTGAGCAGGACAGATGTAAACAAATTAAGAAAATCTCCCACATGCCTCGTTTTCCATTTATAGAGTTACGAAAGATGCTAAAACAACATTTTTTTTTTTTTGTTGTTGTACCATCAAGAACTATTAACAGAAAATGCAACTTATCCTTATATAAAAGAACTAATATTGTTACTTTTAATATAAAATAACTATTATTGTTACTTTTATCTTTCAAGGGCTTTGTAGGCCCCGAATTATGCAAAACTGGAGATATGTATGCTTTCCCCGATACCCCCAATCATGTCCTTGATGACGCCCTGGAGGAGGGGCGAAATGCGTTGATGCACTTCCTGTCTCCGGAACCACTGACATCACTTACACCCTCCGTGGAGCGCACACCAACCAGCGGCGCACCCGGAGCTCAATGCTGATGCCTGTTGTGTTTTGGTCTTCTGTAAGTAGCGCCTAAGCCAGCGCAAATTTACATCATCATACAGTACTTCACTATCGGTTCCTTCTCTGTTTTCCCACATGATTATGATCGAGCAACTTTGAAGACTTATGGAAGTCAGCACAGTCAGAGGCTCCAGAGAAAACTTTTTGCCTCCCTACTGATCCTATTGGATCCAAGTTTTTCTGACCCCAGACTGCAAAGCTGTGGGTCCTTGCCGTTTGGTGAGTGGGGTCACAACAGGGTAGTGTGGCACACGGCACTGTTCTAATTGTGGAGCACCAGCAACAATATTGGAGCACTTATGCACTTTTTGAGCACGCAGCAGTTTATTCATAGAGTCATTCATGCAAATGATGTATATTATGGTTTATTAATTGTGTTGATTCACCCATTCGCAAGTGCTGTTTATATATTTTTTACTGTTATTTTCTTGGCCTTACACTAAATGACCAAACATTTGTAGATAACCTAAGACTCCATTCACACAGGGGCAACACGACTTCCAGCGCGACTTTGGGAGGCAACTTGGACACGACTTGAGTATGAATCACAGCGCGACTCCAGGCAACTTACAAGGCAACTTCAAGTTGCCTCCCGGACAGGAGACTTTCCAGTGGCCAATCAAACAAGAATCAGCTCTGTGGGAGGGAGGGGGCAGGGAGGGGTTTGCCTGAGAAATGCATGTTCTCTTCCTGGAAAGTTGCTTTTGTTAAGACAGGGGATCCGACTTGGAGGCAACTTCCATTGAAATCAATGGGTACAGGTCGCCTAGAAGTCGGATTGAAGTAGTACAGGAACCTTTTTTGAAGTCGGAGCGACTGCAGTAGTGTGCATAAGGACGGCTCCATTCACTTACATTGATTTTCTCATGCAGCGCGACTTGAGGCGACTAGGGGCGACTTGGGGCGACCTGAAGTCGGATCCAAAGTTGCCCCTGTGTGAATGGGCTCTTAATGTCACACTTACCGCTATATGCCCCAACCCAGTGTTTCTCAGCCTTTTTTAAGTTAAGGCATCCTTTAAAAATTATGGACAGTCTCGAGGCATCCCATTCTAAAATGTAAAAACTATTCTAATTGTAGCGGCCTCACCCTCTCTCCAACTTCTTCATCTGTTACACACCAACTCATGTCTAGGGGTTTCTGAGTTGTGAGAGTGAGACGGCCCATGTCCTCCCCATTACAATAGGGAGGTGAAGGCCACTTCCTGATGTTTCCTCGGGCCAATGTGTTCGGCGAATGTACCGAGTCTGTACTTGCAAGCTCACCAGCCTCCCCTCTGCTTCCAGTAACTGGAGTTCACACACCGGAGAAAGGTCCAACACTTGTTTATTTGGCACTCCAATAGCAAAGCACGATAAACAGTTCTTTTAACAGCAGACTGGTTGGGACCTATAACCTTGCCAACGGTGGGATGAGCAGATCAAGGCACTTCCTAACGTTTCAGTTCTATGCCACTATACTATGACCAGCGGCGCCTAAGCCAATCCGGCTGTTACAGAACAGGAAGGATGGGGTCTCTTCCAGCAACCCCTATGAACAGCAATGGAGCCCTCTTCGATGCGCTGTGGCCCCTATCAGGGGGATGTGTCCTCCCAAGAGAGTTCCCAGAGGCCCACTGTCACCGGGTTGGTGCTGCTCCGGGTCTCCAGTGGGTAACCTCCCCGGCCTCCTCACCTCAGGTACGAGTCCCTCCGCTCAGGGACCCTCGGACAGTCCACCCTAGCGGGACCCAGTCGAAGGTACTGGGCCCCAGGCCTCCTCGATAGTACCTCACCCCAGGCTAAAGGTGCCTGGGATGGACGCCAACATGACTCCGGACCAGGCCATGGGCACCTGGACCAGACTCCTGGATCTCCCGCACCCAGGCCTAAGGGCCCTGGGTGCAGACCGCAACCCTCCTCCTCCGAGGACCTCCTTCTCCGCCAGAACACGACCTCGTGGTCAGGGCGTCTCCCCCTTTTATCTCCTCCCTTCAACGGCCCGGCGGGTTCCCCGCCCCAGCCATACCATCTCCGGGAAGAGACCAAACAGGGAGCACTGCAGGGGATGATTCTACCTGAAGCCTGTGGGTACTACGCCACCCACAGGCAAAGGAGAATATTACATCCTCCAATCCTCCACGAAACAAAAAGGGGTCTGAATCCTAACACAATTATACACCTGGGTTACACTATTGCCCAGGTGTATCCCATCAATTTGAGGACCCCGCTACACACTCCCCCCTGTAATTTGACGCTGGTCCCCAGCGTCAGGTGCACACCCATACCTCCCATAAAGTGGTGGCATGGAGTGAAACCTCTGAAGCAATTCCTCTAAATTTTTTTCCCAAGTGCCAAGACCTGCTCAGGGAATGGGGAACATATAAAACAACTTATGTCATAAAACATTTTTAACATCTGCATAATCACAACCCCTCTCCCACACTGTCTAAGAGCCACCCACTCTCAATGGTCTTGATTGACGATTCTCCTGCAGGGGAAAGAAAAAACAACATCCTAACATAATTTTGTGTCATTTGGGATGAGTGGGCCCGTCAGCCGAGAGACCCACTCACTCCAACAAGCAAGGTGATGTGTGGGTGAAATATTTTCAAACATTTGTTGCGCAACACTGCCACCTGGTGACAACGCCGCGGTCATGACGCTCAACGAATCTTCGTTCTTCCAGCTTTCCCTACTCTGCCACTATTCCCAAATGTCCTTGCCTTTGGCACATGAAGAAAAGGGGAAACACGAAAACACAACAGTCCCCAAGTCTCCAACGAGAAAAAGAAAAGCCCAAACAAAAACAAAAGCAGGGCACAGTCCTGCGTGTCTGGGAATGGCTCTTCCAGAAAGTTCAAGTGCACAAAAGAAATAAACAGGAGTTCTTTTCTCCTATAAGTAAAACTTTGGATCCGGCAGGTACAGGGGTTTCAGGTGTTTGTCAAATGCCTCTATCGAATACTCGACATCTTCTCCTTCTCTTCTGCAAATGACTATCTTGTCAGCATGGATATGGCGCCCCAATTTCCATTCAGCTTTGCAGTCCTCAAACCTCTTAGACACTGACGGCACACATTCCAGGTACCTGCGAGCATGGGGCACCTTCAACTTGTCCCACACAAACTCGTCATCATCTCCGCAATCAGACAGCGACTCTAGGTCGGAGGTGTCATACATCTCCGCAGGCAGATATCTACCCGTGGACACAGAATCATCTTCCCTGGGGGGTTCCACCTCCAATGGGCCCCCGACACCTCCAACCACCACCACAGTCCCAGCCCCTGGCTCACCTTACCCTTGTAGAAGACTGGGATGTCCGGGACTTCCATCTCGACCGGCGCCATCCAGGCCAGGCAAGCAGCGGGGTGAAGCTCGACCACGTCCATAGGATGCCTGTACTAGGCCAACTTTCCTCTTCGGTGGTGGAAGCAGGGAACTTGTGGCGACCGAAGCAGCATCTTCGGATTTTTCTCTGTTGGGCAGTCCATCGCCCTGGTCAGCGCGCACAGGAACCTCGACAAAGGCCTTGATCTCCCCTTCCGGAGTAGCGGTACCCGTGAGGTGATTGAGGCGAAGGGCCCGGGGCCTTGCTGTGGACGACTCGACCTCAAAAAGGAATTCTCTGCACTCCTCACATCGCCCGAATGGCTTCAGGGTGACCACCAGTCCCGAGCAGCCGGGACAGATCACACCGAGGGCCTCCGTGTCTCTGCAAGTGTACAGAGCCAACCGCCCTCGGGGCCTAAGTCTTATCCCCGTGTCTGTGATGGGGGCAGCAAAGGAAGTCATTCTCGTGGGGTGAGGAACCATAATCCACGGGGCACTTGAGGTCATCCCGACTGTTTGCTGCTCCATCATGCACTGACCCCGCGCCGGAGTCTCCACGTGTATCCCCACACTTGGCCAGACTCCTCCCATGAGCTGTACATTTTCGCGGGCTTCCTCTTGACTCCGCCCACGAACTATGTCGCCATGGGGTGCCTCGTGGCACAGTGCGTTAACAGTCCCCACGTGCAGTACGTCACACGGCTGGACCTCTCCCTTTTTCCGCTCCTCCGCATGGGCCTTTCCCGTGTTAGGGTCATTTCCACAACTCCGAGCAGGGACGCACTTTGGCCAGTAATATGGCCGATCTGCTCGGAACTCCTCTGGGCAGCAAAGTTCAAATGTAGACATTCTCAAGTCCATCTTTAGAACACACTCTATCCCGGACTCACGAGCCCCCACGTGTAGCGGCCTCACCCTCTCTCCAACTTCTTCATCTGTTACACACCAACTCATGTCTAGGGGTTTCTGAGTTGTGAGAGTGAGATGCGCCACGGCCCATGTCCTCCCCATTACAATAGGGAGGTGAAGGCCACTTCCTGATGTTTCCTCGGGCCAATGTGTTCGGCGAATGTACCGAGTCTGTACTTGCAAGCTCACCAGCCTCCCCTCTGCTTCCAGTAACTGGAGTTCACACACCGGAGAAAGGTCCAACACTTGTTTATTTGGCACTCCAATAGCAAAGCACGATAAACAGTTCTTTTAACAGCAGACTGGTTGGGACCTATAACCTTGCCAACGGTGGGATGAGCAGATCAAGGCACTTCCTAACGTTTCAGTTCTATGCCACTATACTATGACCAGCGGCGCCTAAGCCAATCCGGCTGTTACAGAACAGGAAGGATGGGGTCTCTTCCAGCAACCCCTATGAACAGCAATGGAGCCCTCTTCGATGCGCTGTGGCCCCTATCAGGGGGATGTGTCCTCCCAAGAGAGTTCCCAGAGGCCCACTGTCACCGGGTTGGTGCTGCTCCGGGTCTCCAGTGGGTAACCTCCCCGGCCTCCTCACCTCAGGTACGAGTCCCTCCGCTCAGGGACCCTCGGACAGTCCACCCTAGCGGGACCCAGTCGAAGGTACTGGGCCCCAGGCCTCCTCGATAGTACCTCACCCCAGGCTAAAGGTGCCTGGGATGGACGCCAACATGACTCCGGACCAGGCCATGGGCACCTGGACCAGACTCCTGGATCTCCCGCACCCAGGCCTAAGGGCCCTGGGTGCAGACCGCAACCCTCCTCCTCCGAGGACCTCCTTCTCCGCCAGAACACGACCTCGTGGTCAGGGCATCTCCCCCTTTTATCTCCTCCCTTCAACGGCCCGGCGGGTTCCCCGCCCCAGCCATACCATCTCCGGGAAGAGACCAAACAGGGAGCACTGCAGGGGATGATTCTACCTGAAGCCTGTGGGTACTACGCCACCCACAGGCAAAGGAGAATATTACATCCTCCAATCCTCCACGAAACAAAAAGGGGTCTGAATCCTAACACAATTATACACCTGGGTTACACTATTGCCCAGGTGTATCCCATCAATTTGAGGACCCCGCTACATAATAGTTTTACATAAAGCAGAAACATCCACACACGAAGGGCACCCAATGTTAGAGGTGATTTACTCTTCCAAAGCAAATACACTTTTGTACACTGGTACTGACTAGTATTCCAATGTTTCTCTTCTCCCTCAGTTTTTCTCCATCACTCAGTTAATGTGACCCCAATGCTGATGGAGAGCGGCAAAATATAGATGCTATGTAGGTGACTAACATCCTCTTTATCCACTGATCATTCCATTGGTCGTTAGGATGCCAGCAGCTAGAAGGTTGTAATGGTGCTCAATGAAAAGTACTGCATGGCCAGAAGGCCAGAATAGCCCCAGAAGCGCCCGATAACTGCCACATTCCTGCACAGGCGGAAGTTACACTTACAAGCAGTGTTCCGACTTACAAACAGATTTCGCTTACGAACAAACCTACAGTCCTTATTGCGTTCCTAAGTCGGGGACTCCCTGTATACAATTGTTGGGCAATTTTTAGGCATTTTGCCAAGGCACCTCTGAAGAAACCTCAAGGCACCCCAGGATTCCTGGACACCCCGGTTGAAAAAGACTACCCTTAATTTAAAGGGGTTGTAAAGGTTCGTTGTTTATTTTCTAAATAGGTTCCTTTAAGCTAGTGCATTGTTGGTTCACTTACCTTTTCCTTTGATTTCCCTTCTAAATATTTGTTTTCTTTGTTTTCTTTGCCTGAATTTCTCACTTCCTGTTCCTCCTCAGTAAGCTGTTCAGTAAGCTGTTCTGGCTGACTAAACACCACTCGGATGATGGTGTGAAGTTTACTGAGGAGGAATAGGAAGTGAGAAATTCAGACAAAGAAAAAAAACATTTAGAAGGTAAATCTAAGGAAAAGGTAAGTGAACCAACAATGCACTAGCTTAAAGGAACCTATTTAGAAAATAAAAAACGAACCTTTACAACCCCTTTAAGTGTGTTAACACCTCTCCAAATAAATAAGTTGAGATGTTTCCACTGAAGGATACTGCTAATGCTAATTAATTCATATGTATAAGTATATATTCAAAATACTCTTGTGCAAACTTGTGCAGCTGCTATCACAAAACATATTACAATAATGCCGCGTACAGACGATCGGACATTCCGACAACAAATGTTCGATGGGAGCTTGTTGTCGGAAATTCCGACCGTGTGTAGGCTCTATCGGACATTTTCTGTCTGAATTTCCGTTCACAAAAATTTGAGAGCTTGTTCTCAAATTTTCCGACAACAAAATCCGTTTTTGTAAATTCCGATCGTGTGTAGCCAATTCCGACGCACAAAATTTCACGCATGCTCTGAATCAAGTACGAGACGGAAGCGCTCGGCCTGGTAAAACTAGCGTTCGTAATGGAGATAGCACATTTGTCACGCTGTAACGGACTGAAAAGCACAAAGCTGAAAAGCGCGAATCGTCAATCACCAAACTTTTACTAACACGACTGGTATTGAACTTCCTTTTAATAGTGCCGTCGTACGTCTTGTACGTCACCGCGTTCTTGGCGTTCGGAATTTCCAACAACATTTGTGTGACCGTGTGTATGAAAGACAAGTTTGAGCCAACATCCGTCGGAAAAAAATCCACGGTTTTGTTGTCGGAATATCCGATCGCGTGTACGCGGCATAAGAGTGTATGTTCTGTGTGTGAACAGCGCTTACATATAATAATAATAATTGACTATAATACAACTTACAATTCAAAAATAAAAGTTTAAGTCCAAAAATGTATAGAAAAATTGAGGTGCTCAGTCCCAATAGGTTTAATGGTATCCCACATGAAAGATCCTTTTAGCATATATAAAATGCCGTGCTATATCTTTAACAGTGTTTACTCCCAACATTATTCCTCCCACTAATACCAATGACGGGGCACTATTCCTCCTCCTTCTGACCACAGGTGCTATTAATTTTTTTTACTGAATGTAACTTTGAAAATCCAATAAAATGTAATTTGTGAAAAAGAAAAACATTTTTTTACTACCACTGACTCCCAACCATGAGTCACTTACTCCCACCGATGCTGGGGAATTCTCTACTCTAATGCCGCGTACACACGATCGTATTTTCCGTCGGAAAAACCTTCTGTAGCGAGGTGTCATATTTAGGGGGAGCATCTGAGTGGTAACTAGGCTCAGATGCACTAATTGTTAGGTTTCATGGACCATTTCTATCCCTGGGAGATAGTACTGGTGTGCAGTTCCCTGGGGCCTATGGGTGGCGCTGTTGCCATGGGCCCAGGTTGAACCGCAGTACAAGGTTGTGCCTTTTTTTGTCCCCTCTCAGCAGCAGTACGGCGGGGCGGGGAACCTGCTGTGCCTGTCGGAAGAGGATATAAAAGGGGGTGGCCATCTTCGAGGAGGGGTCCACGCCCAGGCACCTTAGGCCTGGGTGTGTGTGTGTGTCACCTCCGGGTGCCCTAGGCCCGGAGGCCTGGTCGGTTCCGCGCCCTAGGCCCGGAGACGGAGCTGCTGTTTCCATCCCAGACACCTTCAGTCTGGGGTGAGGTACTTTGGTGAGGGCCCGGGAACTCAGCAACCTTCAGCTGGGGTCCGCTAAGGATCGAGGCTCCCAGGGATCTGCCTTTCGAGGGGACCCGTATCCAGGTTCGATGAGGCCAGGGAGATGACCCTTTCTGAAGACCCAGCGCGGAGTCGTGGTGACAGAGGGGGCCTCTGGTAACTCTCCGGAGGGATGTTCTTATCCTAAAAAAGGGCTAAGTTACTCAAAGAAGGAAGTTCGGGTTCTTTATGTCACAGTGGCAGTGACTTTACGCACATCAGGTCAGTGGCAGTGACTTGCAACTATTCACCAGGTCAGTGGCAGTGACCCACCTCATGGTCCGTGGCCAAGCCTGTTCATGCAAACCAGAACAGGAGAAACCCTGAATTAAGTTTGTGCCTGGACCTCCTCCCACCTTATCTGACCCGTGTTTGTCTCAACCTGTCTGCTCTCAAAGAGACTATTTATTGCCCTTAAGAATAAATAAGAAGTTGGACTTTTCAGTTGGTGTGGACAGTTGCTTACTGGGGAGAATTAAGGACTTGTTTCTGACTACCCCAGAAACGAGGTCAGCTCTGGAGGTTTTAAACACTGGCTGCAGGCAGGCCCGAGAAACTAACACCGCTCAACCTCCCCATCCAGGAGGTTACGGGCTTGTGGTGCGGTGTGCCTCAGTCTTTCCTGCGAAGGAGCCATCTATAAGAAAAGCAGGTAAAGGCTGGGGTGGGTGCGCTACACTTGGATGGTTTTTCCAACGGAATTCCGCTCAAGCTTGGCTTGCATACACACGGTCACACAAAAGTTCTCTGAACTTTCGACCGTCAAGAACGCGGTGACGTACAACACTACGACAAGCCAAGAAAATTAAGTTCAATGCTTCCGAGCATGCGTTGAATTGTTTCTGAGCATGCGTTGGAATTTTTGCGCGTCGGAATTGCTACAGACGACCGGAATTTCCGATTGGAATTTTTTTCCATCTGAAAATTTGAGAACCAGCTCTCAAATTTTTGCTGGCGGAAATTCTGACAGGAAAAGTCCGATGGAGCCTACACACGGTTGGAATTTCCCACCAAAAGCTCACATCAGACTTTTCTTGTCGGAATTTCCGATCGTGTGTACGCGGCAACAGTGACCACAATCCAGCCCCTCTAAAGTCTGGTCCTTTGTTTAGAAAGTTAGGAGACCCGTGGTCTAGGGAGTAATGCAAGAGGGTGCATTACTTACCTGATTCCCCACTCCAGCAGCTGTTCTCTTTTGCCTGAAGCTCCGGGCTGTGAGTGGGCCCTCCGTATCATCACTTACAATGCTATAAGCCCTACATTGTACATAGCACCCAACTGTCCCTGATTTCAAGGGACTGTCTGATTTGGAGCAAAGTCCCTCTGTCCCTCTTTCCTCCTCATTTGTCTCTCATTTTGGTCTAATCTATATAGCTGTAGATAAAATGAACTTTTTATCTATCAAAAAGTGTTTTCCAGCACTAAACCTTTCATCTGATTTCTAAATTGCTGCATTTCTAAATCCCAAAAGCCAATATAAGGGAATAATAGTGGTAAAAAAAAGCACTTGTGGGTTTAACCAATCTTATTTTTTTTTGTACAATTCTCCTTTAAGGGGGCGTGGCAAGGGGTGTGTCCTATGCCTGCATACTTTTGCTGATAGGTGTCCCTCATTCCCATCTCAAAAAGTTGGGAGGTGTGTATTGTATGTGGAGGGGCAAATTTGTGACCGTAGCCAAGACCGGCTTGGAGAGGAAGCTGTGAGGGACTAGTCAAGGGAACCTGCTGTAGCGAGGAGAAGGTGTCACGGTTTAGCCTAAAATTCCTGCTTGTGAAATTCTTACCTCCTTTCTGCAGTGGTTCTGCTGGACCTGTGGTTCTACTCACATGTGCTGCTGGTTTCCATGTTCACCTATGGGCATCACCTTCTCTACTGTGGATTTATATGCCTTTCCCTTCTATCACCCAGAGAACAAGCATAACCTGCCACAAATTTGTGGCAGTGTTGAATTGTAAGTCTGTAACTTTCTGCACATTTTCACTGGCCAGTTGTACCTGGGGGCCTTGACCTGGTTCCAGTCTGCTGCAAGTCCATCCCCACCATCAGGGGCCCTGGTGAAAATGTAGGCTGGGGCTTAAACTCCAAGCTTGACAGAAGGTAAGTAATACAGTCTCTCTCACAACCTCATAGACTTAATGAGCATTTAACACTTGCAGTGTGGAGAGCCTATTGCAAGAGTTGGTTTTTAAATTCTACCCGGAGTTGTTCTTTATGTTTTCATGAAAAAAAGGTATCACTAGGATTACATTCTTGGGGAATGAAGTGTAAAAATTCTGTCTCTCATAATAGAGAGTACAACATATAAATGCCAACAATAATTGTATGCAAAGGACCTCATGCGCTGTGAAGTCGCATAGAGGTCACACACACTCAAACAAAAATGCAAGCAGTAGTGATATAAAACCGCAATATCATAGATGATGTAATAAACACAAATGTGATCTTAGTTCATACTTTGAACATAAATGTGAAAACATAAATATGACATTGGTGACTCTGTTCAGTAACACAAACCAATGTATGACCCTAGATATGTGAAAAAGCAAACACAGTGCTGATTCCAAATGTGATAGAGACTGAAAACGTGTTAGTCCATGAGGTTAGGGCATCTGAATGACATATGAGGAAAACACACTGTTGCTGAAAATGTCTGCCAGTCTCTTTGATGAAGTCTTTGTTGACGAAACGCGTAGGGTTAATACGCTGGCCCAAGCCACCTCACACTGCGCTTTTTTATTGTTCAATTGAACTGCTTTTATCCTATATTCAGTTGTTTGGATATATTTTTACCTTCAATAAATTCCATCATTTCGATTTACGCTATGTGGAGGCTTCTTTCTCTCTTTTTTATGCCTGGAATCTAACATCATCTCCTGGAGGAGATACACTTTGGATAGCTGTGTTTGCAATTGCCTATTGTTTGGAGCATCATCCATTCCCATAATCAGTGGCGCTTTGGATTCACCACCGGCCTACAGAGGAGGGGATTGAATGGTTTTGTCAGGGAACCAACAGCAGGAGAAGGGCTTTAGGATCCAGCTTCTCTACCAACACTTATGGCAGGAGAAGGACTTTAGGACCCAGCATCTCTGACAGAAGGACTTTAGGACCCAGTATCTCTCACAGCGCATGCGGTTCTTTGCATACAATCATTGTTGGCATTTATATTTTGTACTCTCTACAGTATTATGAGAGACAGAATTTTTACACTTCATTGTTTTGATCACTCAGCCTGTCCAAGGTTTTGTAAGGTTGATTTATCTTGCACAATGAAGCCCTGTACACACGGGCGAGAATCCTATCGGAAAAAAAAAACTACGGTTTTCTCGACGGGATTCCTGGCAAGATTTTCTTGCCAAGCCCTGTGTACACATGCATATTCAAAAGAACGGCCGTAGACCTGATGAACTCGGCCTCTGCCACAGACCTGGTGAACTCGGCCTCTGCCACAGACCTGGTGAACTCGGCCTCTGCCACAGACCTGGTGAACTCGGCCTCTGCCACAGACCTGGTGAACTCGGCCTCTGCCACAGACCTGGTGAACTCGGCCTCTGCCACAGACCTGGTGAACTCGGGCTCTGCCACAGACCTGGTGAACTCGGGCTCTGCCACAGACCTGGTGAACTCGGGCTCTGCCACAGACCTGGTGAACTCGGGCTCTGCCACAGACCTGGTGAACTCGGTCTCTACCACAGACCTGGTGAACTCGGTCTCTGCCACAGACCTGGTGAACTCGGTCTCTGCCACAGACCTGGTGAACTCGGTCTCTGCCACAGACCTGGTGAACTCGGTCTCTGCCACAGACCTGGTGAACTCGGTCTCTGCCACAGACCTGGTGAACTCGGTCTCTGCCACAGACCTGGTGAACTCGGTCTCTGCCACAGACCTGGTGAACTCGGGCTCTGCCACAGACCTGGTGAACTTGGCCTCTATTAAGGAGAAGACATCCCCCCCAGAGAGTTACCGGGACCCCTCCTTCACCGTGACTTCCGCACCAGTCCTTCGGAACGGTTCCTTCCCTGGCCTCCTCATCTAGGTTACGGGTCCCCTCGCAAGGCGGCACCCTGAGATCCTCCTCAATATTTGGTGGGCTCCAGCCGAAGATGCTGGACCCAGGCCTCTGTTGCAGCCCCAGGACTAAAGGTACCTGGGACTGATCCACCGACCTCCGCCCCTGGGCCAAAGGTGCCCAGGACGGACAGGAACACACACCCTGGGGTAGGACCCCCGACAACGAACCCTGAAAAGGCAGCGTCTGCCCCTTTTATATCCTCTCCCAGCATGCACAGCGGGCCTTCCACACCCACCGCACGGCTGTCGAGAGGGGACACACAAGGGACAGCACTGGATTAGTGGTTCGACCCTGGCCTACTATGGCAGCGCCACCTGCAGGCCACAGGGAACTATACACCAATACTCTCCCTGCAGACAAAAATGGTTGCAAGAACTCTAACAATCAGGGTGTTTGGGTATAACTACCACCCAAACACTTCCCCTAAATTTAGCACCCCGCTACACATATATAAAAAATAAACATTTTATACTTACCTGCTCTGTGCAATGGGTTTGCACACAGCAGCCCCAATCCCCTTCTTTTGGGGTGCCCCCCCTGGGGCTCCTCGTCTTTGGGAAGTGTCCCCATAGGAGTCGCTTCTAATGGGGGCACTCATGCGAGCTCGCTCTCGAGCTGCCCGGTTTGCGATTATTGACACAGACCGAGCGACTCAATCCCGCCCCCCTCGCTCCTCGTCACAGCATTTGATTGAGCCAATGGCTCCTGCTGCTATCAATCTGCTCAGAAAGGAGGAACAGAGCTGCAAGAGCTGGATCACGAATGGACTTAGGTAAGTATAAGGGGGGGGCAGGGGGGATTATTTTACATAGAAAATGTTATACCTTAAAGTACAACTAAAGGCAAACTTTTTTTTTTTCGTTTTGGATAGAGTGGAGAGGGATTAGAATGCTTGCCAGTTTTTATTGCTGTCTATGCCCCCTGTGCTTTAAACCTCGCACACACGATCGGATTATCCGATGGGAATTGTGTGATGACAGGCTGTTGTCGGAAAATCCGACCGTTTGTACGCTCCATCGGACAATTGTTGTCGGATTTTCCGCGGACAAATGTTGGATAGCATGCTTTAAAATTTTCAGCCTAATGGCAATGCGCTTGCAATGTTCTAATAGCATAAGATAGGTAATCACTGTCACTGTATGTAAGACACCGCACAATTGAAATGATAGTGTGCCAGCTTGTGCTGTGTGCCATTTCAGTAACCATGTGTAGCGGCCTCACTCTCTCTCCATCTTCTTCATCGGTTTCACGCCAACTCATGTCTAGGGGTTCCTGGGTTGTGAGAGTGAGATGCGCTACGGCCCATGTCCTCCCCATTGTAATAGGGAGGTGAAGGCCACTTCCTGATGTTTCCTCGGGCCGGTGTGTTCTGTGAATGCACTGAGTCTGTAATTGCAAGCTCACCAGCCTCCCCTTTGCTTCCAGTAACTGGAGTTCACACACCGAAGAAAGGTCCAACACTTGTTTATTTGACACTCCAATACGCAAAGCACAATAAACAGTTCTTTTGCAGCAAACTGGTTGGGACCTATAACCTTGCCAACGGTGGGGCGAGCAGATCAAGGCACTTCCTAAAGTTTCAGTTCTATGCCACGGTACTATGACCAGCGGCGCCTAAGCCAATCCGGCTGTTACAGAACAGGAAGGATGGGGTCTCTTCCAGCAACCCCTATGAACAGCAATGGAGCCCTCTTCGATGCGCTGTGGCCCCTATCAGGGGGATGTGTCCTCCCAAGAGAGTTCCCAGAGGCCCACTGTCACCGGGTCGGTGCTGCTCCGGGTCTTCAGTGGGTAACCTCCCCGGCCTCCTCACCTCAGGTACGAGTCCCTCCGCTCAGGGACCCTCGGACAGTCCACCCTAGCGGGACCCAGTCGAAGGTACTGGGCCCCAGGCCTCCTCAATAGTACCTCACCCCAGACTGAAGGTGCCTGGGATGGACGCCAACATGACTCCGGACCAGGCCATGGGCGCCTGGACCAGACTCCTGGATCTTCAGCACCCAGGCCTAAGGTGCCTGGGTGCGGGCCGCAGCCCTCCTCCTCCGAGGACCTCCTTCTCCGCAAAACGACAACGACGACGACAACCTCGTGGTCCGGGCGTCTCCCCCTTTTATCTCCTCCCTTCAACGGCCCGGCGGGTTCCCCGCCCCAGCCATACCATCTCCGGGAAGAGACCAAACAGGGAGCACTGCAGGGGATGATTCTACCTGAAGCCTGTGGGTACCTCGCCACCCACTGGCAAAGGAGAATATTACATCCTCCAATCCTCCACGAAACAAAAAGGGGTCTGAATCCTAACACAATTATACACCTGGGTCACACTATTGCCCAGGTGTATCCCATCAATTTGAGGACCCCGCTACACACTCCCCCCTGTAATTTGACGCTGGTCCCCAGCGTCAGGTGCACACCCATACCTCCCATAAAGTGGTGGCATGGAGTGAAACCCCTGAAGCAATTCCTCTAAATTTTTTTTTTTTCCAAGTGCCAAGACCTGCTCAGGGAATGGGGAACATATAAAACAACTTATGTCATAAACATTTTTAAACATCTGCATAATCACAACCCCTCTCCCACACTGTCTAAGAGCCACCCACTCTCAATGATCTTGACTGACGATTCTCCTGCAGGGGAAAGAAAAACAACATCCTAACATAATTTCGTGTCATTTGGGATGAGTGGGCCCGTCAGCCGAGAGACCCACTCACTCCAACAAGCAAGGTGATGTGTGTGTGAAACATTTTCAGACATTTGTTGCGCAACACTGCCACCTGGTGACAGCGCCGCGGTCATGACACTCAACGAATCTTCGTTCTTCCAGCTTTTCCTACTCTGCCACTATTCCCAAATGTCCTTGCCTTTGGCACATGAAGAAAAGGGGAAACACGAAAACACAACAGTCCCCAAGTCTCTGCAAGCGGGCCAAAGGTGGCATAGTGACTTTCTCTCCAGTTCCAGGCAGCACAATAGCTTCCGGATGCCGAGGTACCTTTACCAGCTCCCTGGAAATGACTTTCGGCGCTCTCAGAGAAGCGCGAGGTGTCCCCACAACCAAAGTAGGTGAGGTAACAGTAGCTGAGGACACAGGTGGAGGGGTAGGCTCCCTCGCAAGCTGCGGGTCTTCCACCCGAGGCGTGCTGTCTCCTGTGTACATAGGTGAATCCCGTACCGCACGGGAAACAAGAAGTGGCACTCTATCCCAGCCCTTGCGGCTGAACAGTTCGTCTATCTCGCCATCATCTCCGCAATCAGACAGCGACTCTAGGTCGGAGGTGTCATACATCTCCGCAGGCAGATATCTTCCGGTGGACACAGAATCAACCTCCCTGGGGGGCTCCACCTCCAATGGGCCCCCGACACCTCCAACCACCACCACAGTCCCAGCCCCTGGCTCACCTGACCCTTGTAGACTGGGATGTCCGGGACTTCCTTCTCGACCGGCGCCATCCAGGCCAGGCAAGCAGTGGGGTGAAGCTCGACCACGTCCATAGGATGCCTGTACTAGGCCAACTTTCCTCTTCGGGGGTGGGAGCAGAGAACTTGTGGCGACCGAGGCAGCATCCTCGGATTTTTCTCTGTTGGGCAGTCCATCGCCCTGGTCAGCGCGCACGGGAACCTCGACAGAGGCCTTGATCTCCCCTTCCGGAGTAGCGGTACCCGTGAGGTGGTTGAGGCGAAGGGCCCGGGGCCTTGCTGTGGACGACTCGACCACAAAAAGGAATTCTCTGCACTCCTCACATCGCCCGAATGGCTTCAGGGTGACCACCAGTCCCGAGCAGCCGGGACAGATCACGCCGAGGGCCTCCGTGTCTCTGCAAGTGTACAGAGCCAACCGCCCTCGGGGCCTAAGTCTTATCCCCGTGTCTGTGATGGGGGCAGCAAAGGAAGTCATTCTCGTGGGGTGAGGAACCATAATCCACGGGGCACTTGAGGTCATCCCGACTATCTGCTGCTCCATCATGCACTGACCCCGCGCCGGAGTCTCCACGTGTATCCCCACACTTGGCCAGACTCCTCCCATGAGCTGTACATTTTCGCGGGCTTCTTCTTGACTCCGCCCACGAACGATGTCGCCATGGGGTGCCTCGTGGCGCAGTGCGTTAACAGTCCCCACGTGCAGTACGTCACACGGCTGGACCTCTCCCTTTTTCCGCTCCTCCGCATGGGCCTTTCCCTTGTTAGGGTCATTTCCACAACTCCGAGCAGGGACGCACTTTGGCCAGTAATATGGCCGATCTGCTCGGAACTCCTCTGGGCAGCAAAGTTCAAATGTAGACATTCTCAAGTCCATCTCTAGAACACACTCTATCCCGGACGAGCCCCCACGTGTAGCGGCCTCACTCTCTCTCCATCTTCTTCATCGGTTTCACGCCAACTCATGTCTAGGGGTTCCTGGGTTGTGAGAGTGAGATGCGCTACGGCCCATGTCCTCCCCATTGTAATAGGGAGGTGAAGGCCACTTCCTGATGTTTCCTCGGGCCGGTGTGTTCTGTGAATGCACTGAGTCTGTAATTGCAAGCTCACCAGCCTCCCCTTTGCTTCCAGTAACTGGAGTTCACACACCGAAGAAAGGTCCAACACTTGTTTATTTGACACTCCAATACGCAAAGCACAATAAACAGTTCTTTTGCAGCAAACTGGTTGGGACCTATAACCTTGCCAACGGTGGGGCGAGCAGATCAAGGCACTTCCTAAAGTTTCAGTTCTATGCCACGGTACTATGACCAGCGGCGCCTAAGCCAATCCGGCTGTTACAGAACAGGAAGGATGGGGTCTCTTCCAGCAACCCCTATGAACAGCAATGGAGCCCTCTTCGATGCGCTGTGGCCCCTATCAGGGGGATGTGTCCTCCCAAGAGAGTTCCCAGAGGCCCACTGTCACCGGGTCGGTGCTGCTCCGGGTCTTCAGTGGGTAACCTCCCCGGCCTCCTCACCTCAGGTACGAGTCCCTCCGCTCAGGGACCCTCGGACAGTCCACCCTAGCGGGACCCAGTCGAAGGTACTGGGCCCCAGGCCTCCTCAATAGTACCTCACCCCAGACTGAAGGTGCCTGGGATGGACGCCAACATGACTCCGGACCAGGCCATGGGCGCCTGGACCAGACTCCTGGATCTTCAGCACCCAGGCCTAAGGTGCCTGGGTGCGGGCCGCAGCCCTCCTCCTCCGAGGACCTCCTTCTCCGCAAAACGACAACGACGACGACAACCTCGTGGTCCGGGCGTCTCCCCCTTTTATCTCCTCCCTTCAACGGCCCGGCGGGTTCCCCGCCCCAGCCATACCATCTCCGGGAAGAGACCAAACAGGGAGCACTGCAGGGGATGATTCTACCTGAAGCCTGTGGGTACCTCGCCACCCACTGGCAAAGGAGAATATTACATCCTCCAATCCTCCACGAAACAAAAAGGGGTCTGAATCCTAACACAATTATACACCTGGGTCACACTATTGCCCAGGTGTATCCCATCAATTTGAGGACCCCGCTACACATGTAATGCATTGCATATGTCTCTGTCAAAAAATGTATCAATAAAATAAAATTGTTATTTGGTAAAAAAAATCCGCCAACAATTGTGTGTTGTCGGATTTTCCGATCGTGTGTACACGAGTCCAAAGTATTAACTCGCATGCTCGGAAGCAATGCTCACCAAACAAAACATTAGCAGAAGGTGCCCAAAGGGTGGTGCTAAAGAGCTAAAAAAAACACATAGTTTCGTGTTTGGTCGCCGACAATTCTTTGCCGTTTGTATGCAAGACAAGTTCCTGGCCAACACCCTTCGGACAAAAGTCCTACGCTTTGTCCGCGGAAAATCCGATCGTGTGTACGAGGCTTTAGAGAACCTTATCTAGTCTGCTGTTCCACACACCTCCTCACTTAAGAAAGCATGGTGGACCAAAGTCCTTTGCTAGTAGTAATTCCACGCATGCATTTTTAAATTTATAATGGTTATTTTAACAATTTTTTTTCTCTTTCAATAAAAGGAAAAAACGACAGCACCATGAAGATGCATTTTTTTTTTTTTTTTGTCTGCACAAACATTTATATTACGTTTTCATCCCTTTGTGTGTTTTTTTTTTTTTGTTTTTCTCTCTGTTATAAACCTACAGCTTGCTGAAATTGTGATCCTGCTGGCTCAGTTTTATACTGTATCCTTTGGAAAGCAGGTAAAGCAATTTCATTTTTAACCTGTTATCAGTTATTTTTAGGCTTGAGTAAATACTTCTGAAAGCAACAACGTAAAAAAAAAAAAAAAAAAAAAAAAAAGAATACGCACAAATTCAAGCGCGGTTTTAAAAAAAGAAATGTCAAAGGCTAATTTTAAAAGCTGATGATTGTGGAATATACTGTGCGTTCTCCTTCTGTATTTTTGTGATAGAATAAAAACCTCCATGTGAACCTTTTCTTAGTTTAAAATCCTATAAATGTTGCAACGCGGCAAAAAGCCAGCGAGACACACAGGTTTTTTTTTTTTTTTTCGATGCACATGTAATTCCACATTTTCAACTGTGTGTCAGACTCTGGAAGTTTCTTCGCCTCGCTCCAAACACTGATAAAGTTAACTGCAAAGAACACGTAGGCCCCATTAAATTACGCAACTGAGATATAACGCAAAGTGCCATGGCACTGGACCAAGACGGGCGTCTGAAGCATATTAAATTACTTGATGGGTCTTAATATTTCATCAGCTGGCTGAGCTGGCTGAAAGATTTCATGTTTAAAATGAAGATAAATCGAGGACCAAAACATGAATCCTCTCCCCTCAGTTAACCTCCTACCGGACAACATGATGACATCTCCTTGACAACAAGATGGCTGCCATCAGTCACATCACCAGGCCAAGAGATTTTCCAGCGGTAGGAAAACATCACTTATGGCTGACACAGTCATAATGACTGACCTTGATCTGCCTCTGAGCTAAATGAATTAACTCTACAAATCTGCAACTTCACAGTATATTTCCCATACGGACGGCCGTACGGATAACACTCTGACAGCTGTTAAGGTTGATTAACCATCGTAATTCCACTTGATTCAGGGTTTTGTTACCTCCCAAGGGGCCCAAGGTATGTTTACCTGCTGTTGGATAGAAATAACTCTAATAATGCACAATAGACAAATCCTACATAATATTAGTCTACGTGTAGCCGGGTGGTCATATTTAGGGGAGGCATCTGAGTGAAAACAGGCTCAGATGCAACAATTGTTAGGATTCCTGGACCAATTTATGCCAGTGGAGGATATCAGTGGTGTTCAGTTCCCTGCGGCCTATAGGTGGCACTGTTGCCATAGGCCGGGATTGAATCGCCATTGGAGGGCTGCGCCCTTTGTGTCCTCTCGCGGCAGTAATACAGCGGGGCGGGGAACCTGCTGTGCATGCTGGGAGAGAGTATAAAGGGGACAGACATCTTCCGCTCGGGGTCCACTCCCAGGCACCTTCAGCCTGGGGGGGGGGTGCGTGATGGCGGTCTCCGGGTGCCCTAGGCCCGGGGACGGAGTTGCGGTTTCACCCCAGACACCTTTGGTCTGGGGCAGTGGCGGTGCGTCCATAGAGGGCGCCGGAGCGCCGCCCCCTCTCGCTCCCGCACCGCCACTGAAAGACAATACACAGATTCATGCATTGCATGAATCTGTGTATTGTCACCGCTGCCGCGCTGCCCACTATACATATGGCCGGCCTCCTGGTGAGCGCCGGCCATATGAATTAGAGCAGCGGCCGGCGGTGGGTGTAACTTGGAAGTGTCTATCAGAGCCAGCGGCTCTGATAGGCTTTCGGAATACAGCTCTCACGCTGTATTCGGCTTCCAAAAACTCCTCCCAGGTACGCACGGGGGTGCGTTCCTTGGAGAAGACTGTGTGGAGGTTTCAGCCAATCAGGTTCACCGGATCTGGTTACCGATAACCTGATTTGCTGAAGTGACATCGAGGGCGGGAGAACACATCGAGGACAGCGCGGACCGAGGAAGGTAAGTGCAGGGCTGGGGGGGACAGGCTGCATTTGGGGGGAACTGGCTGTATATGGGGGACAAACTGGCTGCATTTGGGGGGAACAGGCTGCATTTGGGGGACAAACTGGATGCACTTGGGGGACAAACTGGCTGTATATGGGGGACAAACTGGCTGAATATGGGGGACAAACTGGCTGAATATGGGGGACAAACTGGCTGAATATGGGGGGAACTGGCTGTATATGGGGGACAAACTGGCTGAATATGGGGGACAAACTGGCTGAATATGGGGGAACTGGCTGTATATGGGGGACAAACTGGCTGCATTTTGGGGGAACTGGCTGTATATGGGGGACACGCTGGCTGCATTTGGGGGGAACTGGCTGTATATGGGGGACAAACTGGCTGAATATGGGATGAACTGGCTGTATATGGGGGACAAACTGGCTGCATTTGGGACAAACGTGCTGTATATGGGGGACACGCTGGCTGCATTTGGGGGGAACTGGCTGTATATGGGGGACAAACTGGCTGCATTTGGGGGGAACTGGCTGTATATGGGGGACAAACTGGCTGCATTTGGGGGGAACTGGCTGTATATGGGGACAAACTGGCTGTATATGGGGGAACACTGGCTATATATATGGGGACACACTGGCTGTATATGGGGGCACACTGGCTATATATATGGGGGCACACTGGCTATATATAAGGACAAACTGGCTGTATATGGGGGCACACTGGCTGTATATGGGGGCACACTGGCTGTATATATGGGGACAAACTGGCTGTATATAGGGGCACACTGGCTATATATATGGGGGCACACTGTCTATATATGGGGACAAACTGGCTGTATATGGGGGAACACTGGCTGTATATGGGGGAACACTGGCTGTATATATGGGGGCATACTGGTTATATATATATGGGGGCACACTGGCTGTATATGGAAACAAACTGGCTGTATTTGAGGGGGCAAACTGGTGGCGTTTGGGCACAGTGGCTGCGTTTAATGGGCACAGTGGCGGCAATTGTTTTTTTTTTTTTTTCAGTTTGTTTGCACCCCCCCCCAAAAATTTTGAGCATCAGCCGCCACTGGTCTGGGGTGAGGTACTCTCTGGAGGCCTGGGGCCCAGTACCTTCGACTGGGTCCCGCAAGGGATCGAGGGCTCCTAGGGTGTCCTCCAGTGTGGACACCCGAACCTGGAAAGAGGAGGCCAGGGAGGTGACCCTTCCAAAGACCCAGTGCAGCATTTGCTGGTGACGGCGGGGCCTCTGGTAACTGTCTGGATGGACATCCTCTCTCTGACAGGGGCCATTTCCTACAGAAGGTAGTCCACGTTCTCATGGTCTGTGGCAGGGACCCATTGTGAATCAGGTCGGTGGCAGAGACCCAACAACCAGGTCTGTGGCAGAGGCCTTATTCATCTGGTCTGTGGCAGAAACCCCCTCACGGTCGGTGGCAGCGACTGTGCGCCAAGCCTGTTCGCGCTTAAACAGGACAGGAGAAAACCCAAGTTCAAGTTTGTGCCTGGACCTTCTCCCCACTGTGTTCTGAACTGTTCTATGTCTAACCAGTCGCTCTCAAAGGACTATTTATTGCTCTGAAGAATAAATAAGTGTTGGACTTTTAGTGGTGTGGAACTTGGCTTTCTGGGAGTTAAAGGGTCATTCTCAAGGGAAGCTTTTGGCTCTGGACAGGGGGACAGGCCCGAAGGTAATTGTTTATAGCTCACACCTCTGCACACAAGAGGATACGAGCTGGTGGTGCGCCACACTCTCCTCCCTGGTCCCCTAGACGAGAGCCATTGACCAAGAAGAGAAGGAGGGAGTGAGAGGTGAGGTCGCTACATACGTAAACCCTAACAATTCACTTCGATGTCTTGTTCCTTCTAATGCCGCGTACACACGATCGGAAATTCCGACAATAAAACCGTGGATTTTTTCTGACGGAATGTTGGCTCAAACTTGTGTTGCATACACACGGTCACACAAATCTTGTCAGAAATTCCGACCGTCAAGAACGCGGTGACGTACAAGACGTACAACGAGCCAAGATCAATGAAGTTCAATAGGCAGTTCGGCTCTTCTGCTTGAATCTGAGCATGCATGCTTTTTTTTCGGAATTGCATACAGACGAGCGGATTTTCCGATAGAAACTTTTTCCATGGGAAAAATCAAGAACCTGCTCTCAATTATTTGTTGGCGTAAATTCCAACAGAAAAAGTTAGATGGCGCCTACACACGGTCGGAATTTTCGACAAAAATCTCACATCGGACTTTTCTTGTCGGAGTTTCCGATCGTGTGTACGCGGCATTAGTCTTTTAAAGCCAAACTCCAGGTTTACACTCACATTAAATAGTTTACTTGGGGAAAGCTGGTTCATACTATCTACGCTGTATTGGGATACAAAAGAACAAAACAGGAAGCGCCACCTAAGTGCAATTTGTCAGATAAAATGTAATCGTTTAAAAGTAATGCACTTACAGAACACAAGTAAAAATGGGCTCATCTGTATCTATGGATGCGCGGTGCGGTCCGGTCTAGGGTGCATCTGGGTCCACGGGTCGGCAGAGGAGAGGAAAGGAGATGGGAGTCCTGTGGCCACCAGGAAATCAGCCAGGTCCAGCGTGGAACGCAGACGATGACATCACTGGAAACGGAACCAGGGAGAGCACTGGAAGAAAGACAGGACAGGAAACACCAGGCTACTCCTTCTACAGGCCTAAAGGAGTACTGGCGGGTATTGTGCAATATATGCGCTGCAGCTGCCAGTGGGACAACAGACTCCAGCACACCACGCAGAACAGCATGCAAAGGCAGAACATTTTATGTGCTACAACCAAAGACTAGTTTAGGAATAGAGGGGCAGAAACATAGTGAAATGGGTAACTGGTATAGATAAAAACATAGAAGGCTGACCAGGGGGTGGAGCCTAGGAGCGGGGAAGCAATATAGTTAAAAACAGCAGGGGACAAGTTTTATATATAAAAAGAACCATGAAAGGCTGGCAAAGGGGTGGAGCCTATAGGCGAGGCAGCAATAAAGTTAAAACTAACAGTATTGGGATGCCTGCCTTTACACACACATTAACTTTAGTCTATAGGGTTCAATATTCAATATTCAGTATAGTCTCATGTGTTGGGAAAACTTCTCAGAAGTGAAACGAAGCATCAGAGAGAAACAACACTTAGAGCTTTAGAGAGAGATAAGTAAACACTGCCCCAGATAGCAAGGATAACTTGCCACAAGTATTGTGATGCCCGCTATTACACGCACATGAACTTTAATGGCATCCCAGTCTTAGCTCGTAGGGTTCAATATTGAGTTGGCCCCACCCTTTGCAGCTTTAACAGCTTCAACTCTTCTGGGAAGGCTGTCCACAAGGTTTAGGAGTGTCTATAGGAATGTTTGACTATTCTTCCAGAAGCGCATTTGTGAGGTCAGGCACTGATGTGGACGAGAAGGCCTGGCTTGCAGTCTCTGCTCTAATTCATCCCAAAGGTGTTCTATCAGGTGAGGTCAGGACTCTGTGCAGGCCTGTCAAGTTCCTCCACCCCAAACTCGCTCATCCATGTCTTTATGGACCTTGCATTGTGCACTGGTGCGCAGTCATGTTGGAACAGGAAGGGGCCATTCCCAAAGTGTTTCCACAAAGTTGGGAGCATGAAATTGTCCAAAATGTCTTGGCATGCTGACACCTTAACAGTTCCCTTCACTGGAACTAAGGAGCCAAGCCCAACCCCTGAAAAACAACCCCATACCATAATCCCTCCTCCACCAGATGATTTGGATCAGTGCACAAAGCAAGGTCCATAAAGACATGGATGAACCGAGAAAGGGTTAAAAACCACTGCAAAACGCCTCTGCGGAGGCGCTTTGCTGGCGGTATAGCCGCGGTGCCCCATTGATTTCAATGCAGTGGCGGTGCGTCCATAGAGGGCTTTCCAAATACAGCTCTCACGCTGTAATCAGCTTCCAAAAACTCCTCCAAGGTACGCACGGGGGTGCGTTCCTTGGAGAAGACTGTGGGGGTTTCAGCCAATCAGGTTCACCGGATCTGGTTACCGGTAACCTGATTAGCTGAAGCGACATCGAGGGCGGGAGAAGACATTGAGGACGGCGCGGACCCGAGGAAGGTAAGTGCAGGGCTGGGAGGGGGACAGGCTGCATTTGGGGGACAAACTGGCTGTATATGGGGGAACAGGCTGCATTTGGGGGACAAACTGGCTGCATTTGGGAACACACTGGCTGTATATGGGGGACACACTGGCTGCATATGGGGGACACACTGGCTGTATATAGAGGACACACTGGCTGTATATGGGGTACACACTGGCTGTATACGGGGACACACTGGCTGTATATAGAGGACACACTGGCTGTATATGGGGGACACACTGGCTGCATATGGGGGACACACTGGCTGTATATAGAGGACACACTGGCTGTATATGGGGACACACTGGCTGTATATGGGGACACACTGGCTGTATATGGGGGACACACTGGCTGTATATAGAGGACACACTGGCTGTATATGGGGACACACTGGCTGTATATGGGGACACACTGGCTGTATATGGGGGACAAACTGGCTGTATATGGGGGACAAACTGGCTGTATATGGGGGACAAACTGGCTGTATATGGGGACAAACTGGCTGTATATGGAAACAAACTGGCTGTATATGGAAACAAACTGGTTGTATATGGGGGACAAACTGGCTGTATTTGGGGACAAACTGGCTGCATTTGGGGACAAACTGGCTGCATTTGAGGGGACAAACTGGTGGCGTTTGGGCACAGTGGCTGCGTTTAATGGGCACAGTGGCGGCAATTGATGTTTTTTTTTTCAGTTTGTTTGCGCCCCCCAAAAAATTTTGAGCACCAGCCGCCACTATTTCAATGGGCAGGAGCGGTGGAGGAGCGGTATGCACACCGCTCCTTCACCGCTCCAAAGATGCGGCTACCAGAACTTTTTTTACCGTCTTGCTAGCGCACCGCTCCAGTGTGAAAGCGCTCAGGCTTTCACAATGGTGAAACAGCAGGCGTTGTTTCAGGTCGGTTTGCAGTCGCTATTTTGTACCGTAATAGCGCCTGCAAACTGCCCCAGTGTAAAAGGGGTCTTATGAGCTTCAGTGTGCATGGAGCCTTAATACCCTATTAATATCATCCTTATAATTATATTAACAAAAATGGGACTGCACTTGAGACCCTCAATAATTACTAAGTTGACCACCACTGTGCTCAAATGTATCACTGAGAGGATAACAGAATATGAGCCGATGACAGACAGATGTGGGGAGCTGGAAAACAGCATATTACAGTGAACTGTGAAATACAAAACACACATTGCTGGCACATTGCTTCAGAGCTCCCTACTGAGAGTATCTTCATAATATGCACAATCCCATGAACAGTGTCAGAGAAATATGAACTGATGGCATATTTTCCAGCTGCTTTTCCAAATAAAGACAGCATTCTTTTTTATTCAAAAAAAATAAAAAATAAAGTATTTTTGTTCACAACACAAGATAATCAATGGAAGAACAGCTTTGAAATCCACTACGGATATCAATACCGAGGAAGAAGCATTTCATTAGCATCGGTCAACTCCACGCTTTGCGAAATGATGGAGCAGGCTCCCCATACGCAGATAAAATATTTAGCTAGATGATTTACAAAATGAATGTCCTGTATACCTGCTCCAGATCCAATTTTTTTTTTCCTTTTTTTTTGTGCAGACAGAGTGCAATTTTTGCAATTATGAACAGCAAAAGTTAATCTACTGGCCAGTAAAACAAGCAGCCCTGTATTAACTTGGCTGGGGCACACAGACACTTTTTATGTGTGCCAGAAGTTATAATAAGGTCATTAATCAACCCAGGCCAGAGCGCCATGCAGGCTCGGGGAAAAAAAAAAAAGTGTTTTTATGCAGTACAAAGTTAGTGATGGATGAAAATTTTGTTTTATTTTTGCTCGCGTTAATAAAGCAGGGAAAAATGGTGCCTCGGCAGAGTTTTATGGCGAGCCTGATCTTTGCTTCTTTTGCTCAGCTTTAAAGGATACAAAAAAAAGAACATAAAAGACAGAGTTTGAGGGATAAAAATGACCTTGAGGACCTATATCTGGATGGAATGTTGAAGTAGGCAACTTTCCCCGAACAGAAAGGAAGAGGACTGTAATATATACAGGCAAAGTCAATAAAGTAAAGTAACGAGGACAGAAAGCGTGCGGAGGATGGTACAGCATAGCAACCTGAATTACAGTAACAACAAATCTGACCAGTTACTATGCATTAAAAGGAAAGTACATTATTTTACCAAAAGTATTGGGACGCCTGCCTTTACACACACATGAACTTTAATGGCATCCCAGTCTTAGTCCGTAGGGTTCAATATTGAGTCGGCCCACCCTTTACAGCTATAACAGCTTCAACTCTTCTGGGAAGGCTGTCCACAAGGTTTAGGAGCGTGTCTATGGGAATGTTTGACCATTCTTCCGGAAGCGCATTTGTGAGGTCAGGCACTGATGGACGTGAAGCCCTGGCTCGCGGTCTCTGCTCTAATTCACCCCAAAGGTGTTCTATCGGGTTGAGGTTAGGACTCCGTGCAGGCCAGTCAAGGTCCTCCACCCCTGTCAGACTTGCACGTATCTGGTTGACAAGCCCAACGGAGCAGAGGAAGGTCCCCCTGTACGGATCCGACTCGCGGCCCCTGGTTGTGCAGACAGGAGGCACAGGAGTACGGAAGGGTAAGAGAGCCTGGTGGATATTTGCTGGAAGACGGCTCAGGATCCGGATGCAGAAGGGAAGATGAGCCTCACAGGCTGCAGACAGGCAGGCAGGGATGCTGGAGGGTGAAGCTGAGCAGGAGCAACACAGAATGGTCAAATAACAGGCAGGGTTTGGCAACGGTCAGGCAACGTGGTACAGAGGAGCAGACAGGTTCAGGGTCAAAGGCAAGCCATGGTCAGATGCAGGCGGAAGGCAGGAGAAGTCTGAGTAACAAGCCGGGTGGTCGGAGGGTCAGATTTCAGGCAAACAGCAGGGGCAGGATACACAGGGAGCTGCAGATCAGACAGCACCGGGCTGAAGTATTCCAGGGATTTAAATAGGCTGTTTGGCGTGCACCCACGCGCACAGGAGAATGCACAACAGCATGCCCACTGTATCTCATGCAGGGACGTCATTTCGTGCAGCCGGGCCGCCCTGCCGGAGTATATGTGCAGTGGGCAGTACGGAAGTGGTTAACATAGATGTCAGTCTAATGGCCATACTAAAGCTCATTGATGCCAGTCTAGCGCCCATACTAACGCTATAGGAGCATTTGTTAAGCATTAGAAATATAGTCAAGTGTGGACAAGCCCTAAAGGATTAAAAAACTCAGATTTTTTCTAAATAACCCCATCCCTGGACAATGAAGCATAGTGGGAGTTGCTCTTTATACTACATCATTATATGCACTACTGCGTTTATGTAGACTTGTTTTTATAATTGACTTTACTCCTTTAGGATAATCAGTGTAACCTTCAGTGGCGGCAGCTCATACAGGGTGCAGGGGTACCGTCCCCTAGTCCATGTGCCCAACCCCTATTCTACATGTGCAACCAGTTGTGTGACATTAGCGAATTAATATTTGCTATATATATATTTATTTTTGTAACTTAATTCCATATAAAACATTTAAGTGTCATTTCATGAGATAATTTATGATGGCGTGTTTAAAGGCGGAATTAGAGGCAGACATGGTAAGGGTTGGGTGGGGCAACTGGTGGCGAGTAACCCTTAAGGACTTTGAAATTTTGAGCCCTGTATATACAGTATATTTTTTATTAAAAAAATTTTTTATCTGTAAAGATGACATACAGTACTGTATTGTTTTCAGAATTCAGATTCAGAATATGTTCTTAATCCCAAAGGGAAATACATTTTTTAACCCTGCTAAAGGGGAGCTCTTGTATAGCCCTGAAACGCATTGGCTGTTCATTCCTGATAGACTCTTTTATTGTGACTAACAAAAGCTATATCTGTACCAATTTCTACAGCTTGGCACTCTCATTCTTTCATCAAAATACATAATAGTAAGGCTTTATGGTCAGTAGAGCCATACTGGACATAGCATAGCTATCAGTAGGGCCACCTAAGCTTGAAAGGTCTTCGATGTCAACTCAGGCAAAGAAAGTGTGCCCTGGATCTCACCATTTCAGGCTGGGTATTGTGCTATCAATAGCATCCTTTTAAATGTTGCACGGCCTGAGGAGAACGCCATTTTAATTCCTGGGCCCCTAATGTGGAGATGTAAGCAAGTCTGCTAAAGGTAGTACAGGTGGTCCCCTACTTACAAACATCCGACTTATAAACAACTCCTACTTACAAACAGAGGGAGACAACAGGAAGTGAGAGGAAATCTACCCCAAGGAAGGGAAATTCTCTCCTGTAAGAGTTAATATGGGAAAAAGGTGTCTCCACTGATGCTTTATCACCAATCCTTGTTTCCCTAATAACCTAATATTTTCAAAATCCAATTGTCATTGGGACAGAAAGTGAGGTGAAATCTTCTGAACAGGGGCACAGACAGCAAAACAAATGTTATAGGGGTGATAACCCTTCCCTATGCTATCCAAAAAGCTTAAAAATAAATTTTCTGGCTGGAGCTACACTTAAAAAATGTACCTGTTGCAACTTACAAACAGATTCAACCTAAAGCGGAGTTCCACCCAAAAAAAACTTCCGCTTTTCGGAACCCTCCCCCCCTCCGGTGTCACATTTGGCACCTTGAGGGGGGAAGGGGGGTTCAGATACCGGTATAATACAGGTATTTGCACCCACTTCCGGTGAGTGACTCCCACGGGAGTCACTCAACTCCCCCCCCACTGTCTTCTGGGAAACACACTGGTCCCAGGAGAGAGCGGGGACCACTGGGATCGCGCCGCGCTACTCGCACATGCGCAGTAGGGAACCAGGCAGTGAAGCCGCAACGCTTCACTTCCTGATTCCCTCACCGAGGATGGCGGCGGTGGTAGCGATTGCTCGTCTGCTGCTGCCGACATCGTGGGCACCCTGGACAGGTAAGTGTCCATTTATTAAAAGTCAGCAGCTGCAGTATTTGTAGCTGCTGGCTTTTAATATATATTTTTTCACGGCACCTCCGCTTTAAGAACAAGCCTACAGTCCCTATCTTGTTTGTTACCCGGGGACCGCCTGTAGTTAACAGAAATAGAAGCACTTCCATATTCTGTACCAAACACAAAGTAAGCATGCCACTGATAAAAGAAAATAAATTAAGACTTGTTTTGATGAGTTGAAACATGTTACATTAAGGCAACCCAGCTCTTGAAGCATCTGCACTATTTTTGACAATGCAGCCCAACACAAAACATGGGGCGTTTACATTTCTTTGTTGAGGTCTGCAAAAATGCATGTGCATTTAGTCTACTTGTAAGGAGGTGCAGTGGAAGTAAACACACATACTCCGATTGCAGAGAACAGAACTTGAACTTGTAATTCACAACAAACCTGGTGGGAAGGCACACGACCAGGAACACTTATGTATAGCAGCTAAAGTCTACATGTGCCCACAGTGTTTGTCTTGAGGTGCGAAATTCTGGTCCTGTCCAGTCCGTACCCAAATGGGGAGATCTCCAGAAGGATGGTGTGTCCCTATCCTTTCCCTACTGGACTGGAACCTCTCTCTGCCACTAATTACTGTCCCAGACAGACGGATGACCTGTTCCTACACTACCCACACCTGAAATGCACCCCAAGCTTGGGAGCCAGGGCAGTAAATAGACTCTGCCTGACCCAAGATGACTGCCAGAGTCACATGAGGCAGCAGCATCCAATCCGATAGATTCCCCAGTGACCCTGGAAACCATAGAGGAACCATGTTCCTCTTAAAGCGGAGCTCCACCCAAAAGGGGAAGCTCCGTTGGTTTTCTTCCCCCTCCCCTCCGCTGCCATATTTGTCACCTTTCAGGGAGGGAGGGGGGAGCGGGTACCTATTTTTGACAGGTACCCTTTCCCCCTCCCGGGAGACCTCGTCGCAGCGAGATGCCCAGAAAGTTTGACCCCCCCTCCTCCTGCAGGGCTTCACTGCTGGTTTCCCTTACAAGGAATGGCGGCGGCAGCACACGAGAGCCGATTGAAAAAATCAGCTGGGGTGTCCGCATTGCGGGATCCCTGGACAGGTAAGTGTCCTTATATTAAAAGTCAGCAGCTACAGTATTTGTAGCTGCTGATCTTTAATTTTTGGAGGGGACGGCTGGGGCTCCTCTTTAAAGAGGAAGTAAACCCTGATGGGTTACTCTTTGTTTCCCTGCAAAGGTAAAGCATAATGGGCTACTATGCATAGTAGCCCATTATGTGACACTTACCTGCAGGAGAAACCCACGATGTCCCCGTCTTCCTCGCTAGTAGCGAGCGTCCATTCTTCAACCCTCTTCCTTCCGGGGCCGCAAACTCCGGCTCTCTGACTGGCCGGAGTCGCGTGACATCACGTGACGTCACTCCCACGCATGCGCGCGGGAGCCGCCTTTAGCGGCATGACCCGAGATAGAAACGGCACAGCATGCGCAGAAGAAATCGCTGACGGGACGGAGGTTTTTTTTTTTAACTAACATCTAATGGTGAGCGGGACTGAGGTAACTAACACCGATCCCAGTTGTTGACCGGGGGGGGGGGAAAGTTCAGCCGAATGGGGCTGCTGGGTGCTGCGGGGGCCGGCAATAGATCATTTCACAAGGTGACTTACCGCTGCCTTCCCGACATCATTCTGATGACTTCCGATCCACCTTCGATTGCGGGAAATTAGATCCTCTCGCGGGAATGCGGGAAATTTGTGTCCGTGCGGGAAGTTCCCGCAGAATCCATGAGTGTTGGGAGGTATGGGTAAGCAACTGAGAGGAGACTGCAGGACATGGGATACAAGTTAATCTCTTTAATTTGGTGAACCCTCCCATTGTTTTGTGTCTGTGAAGGTTTTCATTTATTCAGGTCATGGTATACATATCTAGTCGTAGTTAGGCAAATTCAACTGGACTTGTTCTGTAATGTTGAAGACATTTCATAGCTTGTCCAAGCCACTTCTTATAGCTCTAATGAGTGTCATGAAAATACCCCATCAATTATATCCACACAGGTAGCACAAACACCTTGACCCAATTACAATGGAAAGGCAGATTCTACTGTCTAAGCTCCCATCCTGTTTTTTAATAACATCTGCCTTCAATGGCAATTGTAAATACAGTGGAACCTCGGATTACGAGCATAATCCGTTCCAAGAGAATGCTTGTAATCCAAAGTACTCGCATATCAAAGCGAGTTTTCCCAAGTCAATGGAAACAAAAAAAAAATCGTTCTGCATTGACTTCAATGGCATGCAATACCGCATCCAGCCAGAGGTGGGGGGCGCCAGAGAGCCTTGGAAACGAGCAGAAAGGCCCGAGGACAGCTTGACTGACCTCGAAAAAAACCTCGGAAAGGTTCGGGATCAGAGTATTTTCGTGTCTTTCCGGGAATTTCCGATCGGCGCCGTTCGGCAACGCTCGGCTCCGGCGCCCCCCCCCCACCTCAGGCCAAACGCGGTACTGCACACCGCTTTGGCCTGAATCCTGCTCGTTTTGCGAGACAACACTCGCAAAGCGAGTTAGGATTATTTTAAATACAGTGCTCGTATTGCGAAACGCTCATTAACCGCGTTACTTGTAATCCGAGGTTCCATTGTACGTGGCTTGGAGAAGCTATGGAACATTTTTAAAGAACCAGTTCAATTCATTGTAACTAGCTACTACTAAATATCCCATTGTAATTTTTGTGCAACCTACAGGGCCAGTGGCATCCCATTGTTTTGTGAACCCATATCATTGTCTGGGAATGCCTTCCCTTATCCAGGGCAGGGTATGGCATGGTCAAATTCAACTGGACTTTTTCTGTAGTGTTAAAGATGTTTCATAGCTTGCTACTTCTTCGGTTCTAATGAGTGTCAGGAAAATGTCCTTGTATTTATATCCAAACAGGTAGCACCAACATCCAGATTCAATCACCATGGAAGGGCAGATTATATTGTCTATGGCAGGCTTCCTCAATCAGGGTTCTTTAATCAGAGGTTGCTAGAGGTTCCTTGAGCAATAAGAAATGTCTGCCTCTCAACTAAGTAGCATGACCTCAAATGTAAGGAGCATTCTTCCCAGTAACCATAACACTAATACACCATGAGCTTTGGACATAGAAAACATTAGCAGGGCCTCCCTGCGATGGGAAAGTTATTTCAACGGTTGAGAAAAGTTGGTCAATTCTTGGACTATAACATCTGCCCTCCATGGTTGGTAATTGGATCAAGGAAAAATAGTGCAGCGCTTAGACTCAAGAGTTGCTGGAAGCAGCTCTGAAAAGTGAATAATAAACCACTCTAGGTTAGCGATAAATAAAATTCATAAATAGTCCATTCCAATGGATGTTTTCCCATATGAGATGACTTCCATGAGGACTAGGGAACGTGACACCTTGTAGGTTGAATAGGTGAATTCAAAAAAGTCCAAACAGCTTGTATGTGATAAAAGTGAATGTCTTGTTCATGGACAACACTGCCACAGCATAAATCGACTAGAAGACCTCAAAGTATCGGATGAGAGTTGACAAAAAGGCACAAAAGGTAAGGTTGGATACTCTTACCGGACATGGTGGACCCACCTGTCATATGACAGTGGGTCAAACGAGCTTGATGGTCACCGTGACCAAGAGTGAAGAGAACTCGATATCCAGGATACCTCAGACCGACTTCCACGGGATAGCAGATGACCAACTCACACGATGGAAATTCCTCCGGTCATACAGGCTCCAAATCCATCCAAGATAGACACAAGGGAAAAAAGAAAGAAAAACTCCAGATGGTGCAGGTCAATATAACCTTGAACGGTTTATTGAATGGGTTTTGTCTTATATGAATACAGACAAAAAATAAAAAGTGATCACAAGATAAAATAATAAAAGCAATGTGGGGTGCAGCATAAGCAGGCCCTACGCGTTTCGACTACGGAAGTCTTCAACAGGGGCATAGTGCTGCACCCCCCACATTGCAAACATTAAATAGGGTCTGAAATGAATCTGACCCGCCCAAAAAGGGGCGGAGTCAAAACCGGAAGTAATGGACTATTCCACAACACCAGACTGACATCAATAAAGGATATTACATGAACTAAAAAATCAATGCATTCAAATCATATAAATGAAAATAACAATAAAAAATCCTGATAGGAAAATATATGACATAAATCACATATAAATCTCATAACAAACCTCAAATTTGCCGCCAGGAATCATAAACCAATCACATTAAAGGCAGGTGAAACCATCTATACTGATAGTCTAAACCTCCGGAGATTAATGTCCCCACTTAAGCTTACCGCCAGTAGGGGGCATCTGGATATCCTGCTGTGATATATTGGCAGGTACACAGTGGTTCATTCTTTTGCAGCAACATCTCTCAGATGTTGCTGCAATGTCGATTGGGGACACCGTTGTAGCATGGTGCCGCGGGCGCCTGGTGCGCGCCGTTCACGTGGGCATCACGCGCGCGCACCCGAATGCATTATTGTGGCGTGGTCAAATGGTGCACGCCGCTCACATGAGCGTCGCGCGCACACCCAGGAGCAGCGTCATGACATAATCATGCGCTCACCCAGGAGCAACTTCATGACATAATCACGTCAGGACGTCTCTTATCTGTCCTCGCACACAGTAATGGAAGCACGTCATCTACCTGGGAGCAGCGGCATCTCGTTGCCATAAGACGTACTTGCTCCATGGCAACACCGAACGCCACGGAGCAAGCGCCATCTAGTGGAAGGAAACTAAATGGATATAAACAACAAATTAAAAAATGTATATGGATTCACTGATAGGCGTTTTATATCATATATAGCCCAAAAAAAACGCCATATAGTGAACTCCATACTGGATAACAATCCCTTCTAACAATGTATTAACTAAAAACTGATAACAAGGAGGAACTGAACTTCCTCCTCATATCACAACAAGACGTGGTGACTTAAACCTGAACAGAACACCACATCCTGCTACCCCATCAGCAACGGGATATGCACAGTAAATATTCCCTAAATTAATGCCGAATAGCGACACTAGAGATATACTGAAATCCTTATGTAATAAAACAACCATACGTGCCACCTGAACAGGTGCGCACGGGTGATGGATTGAGACAAAGAAAAAACAGGACCATCCACCCAAACTAGAAATGAGGGGGGAGGGACACACGAGCCCAGGTTACTCACGCCCGGTTGATGAAACAATTAATGTCCCATTCGATGTTCATACCATGGGGTGAGTAACACCTGAGCTCGTGTATCCAATAAGTCTCTAACCTAGAGACACCCCGCAGAGAGGAGTCCCCCCTCCAGTGGGGGACGAACCTGTCTATCACCTGAAATTGGGTGCCTCTAGGGTCCTTGGCATGATGTTCTAAATAGTGTCGCGAGACAGTGTGCTTATCACAACCTTTACGTATTTTGGCTAGATGTTCGTTAACCCGAATGGAAAAATTCCTAATCGTGCGCCCTACGTATTGAAGTTTGCATGGGCATGTAATTAGGTACACGACGAACCTGGTGATGCAGGTAGTAAATTGCTTCATGATATAACTGCGTCCCGTGACACTGGAACTGAACGTGTCCGTTCTACGTCTACCCAACATATTGACCATGCAAACATTACATTTTCTACAGGGGTAGTAGCCATTGGCCTCTGGAAAAAAGGAAATCTTTTTGGGAGGGTCTATTGTGTTAGGAGCTATTTCTCCCTGAATAGAGCGGGCACCCCTGAAAATCACACCTGCCCGTTCAGGGAGAGAGGGTCCAAGTATTCTATCACTTAATAGCACTTTCCAATGCCTATTCAAAATCTTTTTGATTTCATGATGTTGGGTAGAATAAGAGGTGAAAAAGGAGAGGACCATTTAAATCTATCCTCTCTAACATTTCTCTGTTTGTCAATAAGGAGAGAAGACCTCTCGGTTTCCAATACAGAAGAAATATCCGTATCTAACCCAATGGATGAATAACCCCTGTTTAGGAATCTTTCTTTAAGAATTTTAGATTGGGCCATTAAGTCATCCACATGGGTACAGTTCCTCCTGAGACGGAGGAACTGACCCCGTGGTATAGACTTCAACCATTGGTCGTGATGACAACTGTCAACAGGGATGTAACCATTTCTGTCCGTAGACTTGAAATAGGTTTTAAATTCAAGATGGTTATCAACAGTCATGATTTCCAAATCGAGGAAGTGTATGGACGAGGAACTAGCCTCATACGTTAGCACAATTCCCCGATCATTATCGTTAAGAACTCCCATAAAAATATCTAAGGATTCTCTCGTACCCCTCCATAGGAGGAGGATGTCGTCTATATATCTGGCCCACAGAACTAATTCAGGTCTGTTAAGGGCATAGACGACATCCTCCTCCCACTGGGCCATAAAGAGATTAGCAAGGCTGGGGGCGTATTTAGCCCCCATCGCTACACCCTTAATTTGGGAGAAGAATGTTCCCTGGAACCAGAAGTAATTATGCCGTGTGGCAAACTCTAATAGCTCCATGATAAAATTCCTCTGTATCAAGGACAGTGTTGAGTTTCTGGTCAGAAACAACTCCACTGCCTCGAGACCCAAACGGTGTGGAATGCAGGTGTATAGTGCAGACACGTCTGCAGTCACTAAGATCAAATCTCCCTGATGGTGAACCTTCTCCAGTAAATTGATGGTGTCCTTGGTATCCCTCAAATAAGAGGGCACCAATTTCACCAGAGGCTGGAGAAAATGATCGATATACTTCCCAATTCGTGACGTAACTGAGTCGATCCCACTTACGATGGGACGCCCAGGGGGATCGACTGGGTTCTTGTGCACCTTTGGAAGGTAATAAATGACAGGAATACGAGGCGCCAAAGGGACCAAGTATTCCTGTTCTTTCTTATTAAGAATGTTCAGAGAGAAGCCTTCATTAATAATGTCTACTAGGGCTTTCTTATATTTTAAAATAGGATCCCCTGGCAGAAGACTATAAGTGGCTCTATCCTCTAAGAGTCTATGCATCTCCTTGACATAGTTTTCCTTGTCAAGCACCACTATCCCCCCGCCTTTATCCGCCGGACGGATAATACGGTTTTTATTGAGGCACAGGGTTTTCAAACCTGCCGCAATGGTTGGATCCTGATGGACTCTCTTCGCAGGTAGTCCATCTAAGTCCTTCAATACAAGAGTGCGAAACACATTAATGGATGGAGCTGACTGTGTTGGGGGGGTTAAACAAGGAAGGGTTTGATAACCCTGAATGTATACTGGTGGAAGAACCACCAGACTGAATGGAAGAAGTGGATCCCAAAGGCACTATAGACATCCCATCATTGTTTTGGGCATCAACTATTGGGAGGGCTAAAAAGTGCCTCTGGATATTTAATTTCCTAATGTACTTCTGGATGTCTATGAATGTGGAAAACGTATTCAATTTCCGCGGAGGAACAAATTTCAGACCTTTGTCTAAAACTGATTGCTCTTGGGGAGTGAGAGCAACCGAACTTAAATTAAAAATACCTGCACCTAACTGACCCTTGGTCTTTTTGCGCTGGATGCGCCGCCCCCCTCTGGAGCCTTGTTTCTTCTTGGGCTCTTGGGGGTGTGGAAGGTGGGTTTGTAAAAACCCTGATGTTGGGGTGGACCAAAATGATTGTAGTTATAATTATAAGAAGGTCTAGATTGTGGTTCATCACCCCACCCGGAGTGTGAGTATGAATCGTAGTAAGGATCATACGAACCTTCACCCTGTAGTGGAGCATAGCGGTTCTGAGTGGGCACAGGTGTGCCCTGCATAAAGTTCCCATTGGAACCAGACCCGTTATCCCTCCAGGGTAAAGGAGTTCTTCCTGATGGACCACTGGGGTGCATATGACCTCTGTCGCCTTGTCCATAACCTCTGCCTCGTTGAAGATGACCTCTACCTCGAGGCATGGAGGGATGTTTACCTCGGCCAGGCTCATGATGAGTAAAGGCCGAGGTATTTTTAACATTCCTGGGTGTATGATTACTACCCTTATTGGTCTGGACTCCTCGTGGATTGGATGTAGGAGGAGGTTCATAAACCAGTGTCCTGTCTGTGATAACATCGACAGGCTCTGACAGATCCATATTCAAATTATTCTCTAGGGTATTGGCCTGATTGACCAGTTTTTTTTGCCAGCTAAAGACCAAATTACCCTTATAATCACCAGTGTCTCGATTATACTTCTTTTGTTTCTTACTCCTCTGGTCTTTTTCCTCTTTTTCAAGAAGGGTTATGGACAAGGCGACAGAGGTCATATGTACCCCAGTGGTCCATCAGGAAGAACTCCTTTACCCTGGAGGGATAACGGGTCTGGTTCCAATGGGAACTTTATGCAGGGCACACCTGTGCCCACTCAGAACCGCTATGCTCCACTACAGGGTGAAGGTTCGTATGATCCTTACTACGATTCATACTCACACTCCGGGTGGGGTGATGACTGATGAACCACAATCTAGACCTTCTTATAATTATAACTACAATCATTTTGGTCCACCCCAACATCAGGGTTTTTACAAACCCACCTTCCACACCCCCAAGAGCCCAAGAAGAAACGAGGCTCCAGAGGGGGGCGGTGCATCCAGCGCAAAAAGACCAAGGGTCAGTTAGGTGCAGGTATTTTTAATTTAAGTTTGGTTGCTCTCACTCCCCAAGAGCAATCAGTTTTAGACAAAGGTCTGAAATTTGTTCCTCCGCGGAAATTGAATAAGTTTTCCACATTCATAGATATCCAGAAGTACATTAGGAAATTAAATATCCAGAGGCACTTTTTAGCCCTCCCAATACTTGATGCCCAAAACAATGATGGGATGTCTATAGTGCCTTTGGGATCCACTTCTTCCATTCAGTCTGGTGGTTCTTCCACCAGTATACATTCAGGGTTATCAAACCCTTCCTTGTTTAACCCCCCAACACAGTCAGCTCCATCCATTAATGTGTTTCGCACTCTTGTATTGAAGGACTTAGATGGACTACCTGCGAAGAGAGTCCATCAGGATCCAACCATTGCGGCAGGTTTGAAAACCCTGTGCCTCAATAAAAACTGTATTATCCGTCTGGCGGATAAAGGCGGGGGGATAGTGGTGCTTGACAAGGAAAACTATGTCAAGGAGATGCATAGACTCTTAGAGGATAGAGCCACTTATAGTCTTCTGCCAGGGGATCCTACTTTAAAATATAAGAAAGCCCTAGTAGACATTATTAATGAAGGCTTCTCTCTGAACATTCTTAATAAGAAAGAACAGGAATACTTGGTCCCTTTGGCGCCTCGTATTCCTGTCATTTATTACCTTCCAAAGGTGCACAAGAACCCAGTCGATCCCCCTGGGCGTCCCATCGTAAGTGGGATCGACTCAGTTACGTCACGAATTGGGAAGTATATCGATCATTTTCTCCAGCCTCTGGTGAAATTGGTGCCCTCTTATTTGAGGGATACCAAGGACACCATCAATTTACTGGAGATGGTTCACCATCAGGGAGATTTGATCTTAGTGACTGCAGACGTGTCTGCACTATACACCTGCATTCCACACCGTTTGGGTCTCGAGGCAGTGGATTTGTTTCTGACCAGAAACTCAACACTGTCCTTGATACAGAGGAATTTTATCATGGAGCTATTAGAGTTTGCCACACGGCATAATTACTTCTGGTTCCAGGGAACATTCTTCTCCCAAATTAAGGGTGTAGCGATGGGGGCTAAATACGCCCCCAGCCTTGCTAATCTCTTTATGGCCCAGTGGGAGGAGGATGTCGTCTATGCCCTTAACAGACCTGAATTAGTTCTGTGGGCCAGATATATAGACGACATCCTCCTCCTATGGAGGGGTACGAGAGAATCCTTAGATATTTTTATGGGAGTTCTTAACGATAATGATCGGGGAATTGTGCTAGCGTATGAGGCTAGTTCCTCGTCCATACACTTCCTCGATTTGGAAATCATGACTGTTGATAACCATCTTGAATTTAAAACCTATTTCAAGTCTACGGACAGAAATGGTTACATCCCTGTTGACAGTTGTCATCACGACCAATGGTTGAAGTCTATACCACGGGGTCAGTTCCTCCGTCTCAGGAGGAACTGTACCCATGTGGATGACTTAATGGCCCAATCTAAAATTCTTAAAGAAAGATTCCTAAACAGGGGTTATTCATCCATTGGGTTAGATACGGATATTTCTTCTGTATTGGAAACCGAGAGGTCTTCTCTCCTTATTGACAAACAGAGAAATGTTAGAGAGGATAGATTTAAATGGTCCTTTTTCACCTCTTATTCTACCCAACATCATGAAATCAAAAAGATTTTGAATAGGCATTGGAAAGTGCTATTAAGTGATAGAATACTTGGACCCTCTCTCCCTGAACGGGCAGGTGTGATTTTCAGGGGTGCCCGCTCTATTCAGGGAGAAATAGCTCCTAACACAATAGACCCTCCCAAAAAGATTTCCTTTTTTCCAGAGGCCAATGGCTACTACCCCTGTAGAAAATGTAATGTTTGCATGGTCAATGTGTTGGGTAGACGTAGAACGGACACGTTCAGTTCCAGTGTCACGGGACGCAGTTATATCATGAAGCAATTTACTACCTGCGTCACCAGGTTCGTCGTGTACCTAATTACATGCCCATGCAAACTTCAATACGTAGGGCGCACGATTAGGAATTTTTCCATTCGGGTTAACGAACATCTAGCCAAAATACGTAAAGGTTGTGATAAGCACACTGTCTCGCGACACTATTTAGAACATCATGCCAAGGACCCTAGAGGCACCCAATTTCAGGTGATAGACAGGTTCGTCCCCCACTGGAGGGGGGACTCCTCTCTGCGGGGTGTCTCTAGGTTAGAGACTTATTGGATACACGAGCTCAGGTGTTACTCACCCCATGGTATGAACATCGAATGGGACATTAATTGTTTCATCAACCGGGCGTGAGTAACCTGGGCTCGTGTGTCCCTCCCCCCTCATTTCTAGTTTGGGTGGATGGTCCTGTTTTTTCTTTGTCTCAATCCATCACCCGTGCGCACCTGTTCAGGTGGCACGTGTGGTTGTTTTTTTACATAAGGATTTCAGTATATCTCTAGTGTCGCTATTCGGCATTAATTTAGGGAATATTTACTGTGCATATCCCATTGCTGATGGGGTAACAGGATGTGGTGTTCTGTTCAGGTTTAAGTCACCACGTCTTGTTGTGATATGAGGAGGAAGTTCAGTTCCTCCTTGTTATCAGTTTTTAGTTAATACATTGTTAGAAGGGATTGTTATCCACTATGGAGTTTACTATATGGCGGTTTTTTTGGGCTATATATGATATAAAACGCCTATCAGTGAATCCATATAAATTTTTTAATTTGTTGTTTATATCCATTTAGTTTCCTTCCACTAGATGGCGCTTGCTCCGTGGCGTTCGGTGTTGCCATGGAGCAAGTACGTCTTATGGCAACGAGATGCCGCTGCTCCCAGGTAGATGACGTGCTTCCATTACTGTGTGCGAGGACAGATAAGAGACGTCCTGACGTGATTACGTCATGACGTTGCTCCTGGGTGCGCGCATGATTATGTCATGACGCTGCTCCTGGGTGTGCGCGCGACGCTCATGTGAGCGGCGCGCACCATTTGACCACGCCACAATAATGCATTCGGGTGCGCGAGCGTGATGCCCACGTGAACGGCGCACCAGGCGCCCGCGGCGCCATGCTACAACGGTGTCCCCAATCGACATTGCAGCAACATCTGAGAGATGTTGCTGCAAAAGAATGAGCCACTGTGTACCTGCCAATATATCACAGCAGGATATCCAGATGCCCCCTACTGGCGGTAAGCTTAGGTGGGGACATTAATCTCCGGAGGTTTAGACTATCAGTATAGATGGTTTCACCTGCCTTTAATGTGATTGGTTTATGATTCCTGGCGGCAAATTTGAGGTTTGTTATGAGATTTATATGTGATTTATGTCATATATTTTCCTATCAGGATTTTTTATTGTTATTTTCATTTATATTATTTGAATGCATTGATTTTTTAGTTCATGTAATATCCTTTATTGATGTCAGTCTGGTGTTGTGGAATAGTCCATTACTTCCGGTTTTGACTCCGCCCCTTTTTGGGCGGGTCAGATTCATTTCAGACCCTATTTAATGTTTGCAATGTGGGGGGTGCAGCACTATGCCCCTGTTGAAGACTTCCGTAGTCGAAACGCGTAGGGCCTGCTTATGCTGCACCCCACATTGCTTTTATTATTTTATCTTGTGATCACTTTTTATTTTTTGTCTGTATTCATATAAGACAAAACCCATTCAATAAATCGTTCAAGGTTATATTGACCTGCACCATCTGGAGTTTTTCTTTCTTTTTTCCCTTGTGTCTATCTTGGATGGATTTGGAGCCTGTATGACCGGAGGAATTTCCATCGTGTGAGTTGGTCATCTGCTATCCCGTGGAAGTCGGTCTGAGGTATCCTGGATATCGAGTTCTCTTCACTCTTGGTCACGGTGACCATCAAGCTCGTTTGACCCACTGTCATATGACAGGTGGGTCCACCACGTCCGGTAAGAGTATCCAACCTTACCTTTTGTGCCTTATTGTCAACTCTCATCCGATACTTTGAGGTCTTCTAGTCGATTTATGCTGTGGCAGTGTTGTCCATGAACAAGACATTCACTTTTATCACATACATGCTGTTTGGACTTTTTTGAATTCACTTATTCAACCTACAAGGTGTCACGTTCCCTAGTCCTCATGGAAGTCATCTCATATGGGAAAACATCCATTGGAATGGACTATTTATGAATTTTATTTATCACTAACCTAGAGTGGTTTATTATTCACTTTTCAGAGCTGCTTCCAGCAACTCTTGAGTCTAAGCGCTGCACTATTTTTCCTTTATCTGTTTATACTTTGTTTGTTTGAGTGCTAGCAGCTTTGTTGTAACATTTGGTTTAGCGCAGTTTTTTCTTACTTTCACAATTGGATCAAGGTGTCAGTGATACCTGTTTGGATATAAATGCTGGAGTATTTTCTTGACAATCACTAGAACTGAAGCAGTGCTTGAAAAAGCTACAAAACGTCTTCCATATTACAGAAAAAGCCCAGTTCAATGTGACTTGTAGGCAGATGGAGTCTGTTTTTTCCACTGCAGGTTGCGCTCAACTCCAGAGGGAGAGGAAGTCAGGTTGAACATGGTTCCTCTATGGTCTCCTGAGGCAACAATCACATGGGTGGCCAGCACATGGGTGCTGGCCACCCATGTGACTCCAGCTTAGGGTGACCACATTTCCAAATTGCCATTCAGGGACATCCCCACCCCCTCACCTTCCCCCAAAAAAGATGAGGGGGGGCGGGGAGAAATGTAGTCTCAGGGTTGATGGGGAATTTAGCGGCAGGTTATTTGTTAGGTGAATGTGCCACTTGCCACCAGATGCAGTGCCGCTTGCCCACCCATAGCCTGCCATCATATGCAGTGCCGCTTGCCACCCATAGCCTGCCACCATATGCAGTGCCACTTGCCACCCATAGCCTGCCACCAGATGCAGTGCCGCTTGACACCTATTGCCTGCCACCAGATTCAGTGCCGCTTGCCACCCATAGCCTGCCACAAGATGCAGTGCGTAGAAGGAAAGGAGTGGAGTCACTATCTAAAGAGTGAAGATTACACCAGTCCCTGCTGCTTGCCGCTGGGTGCCGGAGAAGGAGGAGGTGCCGAGATGGGTGGGTCTCGCTCCTGGCCTCACTGTCTGAGAGTAAATTGTCACTGGTTGCAAGATGCCAGGTAGCGCCTGCCCTAGCAACCAGTTCCAGAAATGTAGTTTCTAGTTAGTAGGGGGTGGCTGTGTCCTCTATTTCATTCCAGGACACTGTATTGTCCCGGAATGAAGGTGCCCGGGACCCAGGACAGACATGTCGATTGCGGGACAGTCCCGGGCAATCCGGGACACGTGGGCACCCTACTCCAGCAGCCATCTTAGGTGTGGCAGAGTCTAGTTAAGACCCTGGCTCCTGGGTTTGGAATGCATTAGTGTGTGCATAGTGTAGGGACAGGTTACCCATCTGTCAGGGACAGGCAGAGAAAGGTTCCCGATGAGTAGGGAAATCTTAGGGCTCCGCACTCTCCTTGGACACCTTTCTGCTTGGGCTTGGACCGGCCAGGCTGCATTCTGCACCTCCAGACAGACGCTGTCAGCCCGGCCTGAAACCTGCTCCGCTACACGCTGTTGGCTTCCGTGAGTGTTCCCGGTTCGGCCTCCTTCCACCGGGTTTGTTGCGAACTGTTCTGCCTTTACTTCAATACAAGTTCCATTATTTGCACCTGAACTGTGTGTGTGTTATTGCCGCTATACAACTCTGCACCCATCCACAAACTACTATTAGATACCCATAGGTGTGCGCAACCTATTGCATTAGGGTGTGCACCCGAAAGCTCAAACACACATGCCTTTCTCTGCAGACTCAGCTGCACAGGACAGTGAATGAATGGGAAGTGCTCTGCGCTGAGCAGCTTCCTGTTCATTCACAAACTGACACATAGTAAACACAGTTTACTATGCTTCGGCTATGATTGAACAGAGTGAGTGTGTTTGTTTACTGTATTCATTTAGTAAAGGAAGGGGCCGGTAAATTATATATTGATTAGCCCGTTTCCCCACTCTACATCCTGAGGCATCCCCCACAGCAGCCGGGGGGAGAGGAGGGAAGCCAGCAGCACTGTGGTGGGGGGGTGCAACATGGGGGGGGGAATGCCGGGCAATTGGGGGAATTGGCACCAGACAGAGTGATTAGGGTGTGCCTAGGCACACCTGGCACACCCCCTGCTCACACCTATGTAGATACCCCATTGTTTTATTTGTGCAATGGCAGGTGAAGGATCTGTACTAACAAATTGTGCTGTGGCCCAAAACAAGAAGTTACACTTAGGCTTTTGTTACGCCTACAATTTGAAAATGAAGGAATCTGATTGGTTGTTACAGTTAACATTGCAGCCTTTTCTTTTGTGCATACCTTACATCAATAATTTCACACAGAACACATTTCTTCATGTTTTCTTATTGCTTTTCCTCCTCCAGTGGCTCGTTTTTGCCTAATAGACTTTGTTCGCTCAGAAAACCTCTCTTATTAACTTTACAACCCATAAATACTAATGACGCATTGCTGCAGAGCTGTAGATTTACAGAGCAGAACACTGAAGGAACGAATGATTTTTACAGTCTTTCTCGGGATTCATCAAATCAATATTTCAATTACATTTTAGACAAATAAGCAAAACAGAATGTTGCATTTGCATGTAAAACTGGATGTACTCATAATACATGATGTTCCCTTGGTGTGCAGTATAAACTTAGCACATTGGCTAATTGGTTATAACTCTGGCCCTGCATGGAGTTTGTACTGTATGTTTTAATGATCTCCCTTTGTCAGTGTGAATGTACCTTGGCTTCCTTCTACGACGCAAAAACATATGTATAGGTTCATTTGCTACAACTCTTGACTAGCTTCTGAGATCAAGATCTCAGGCCTGCCCCCACCCTACTTTCATGCCTCACTCTCCAATGCTGCCATCTTGGATATGGGAGCTGGTTGTGACTTCTAGAAGCTGACTCCCCACTGCAAATCCGCAAGGCATGGCAGTGCTGTGGGATTGGTCCCGTAGTCTCCTGGGACATATGAGGTGTCCCAGGAGGGTGCGGACAATAGGGCAGATAGGGCCTAGCTGACATAATTCTCGTCTATACAAGAATTGTGGAAGTTGGAGAAGGTACCTGTCACAAAAGGATACTTAGTCCTTGAAAAAAAAAAAAGAGCTCTTAGAGGAGGGAGAAAAGAGAAGGATGAGTGGTACTTTCAATTCCAACCCGTTTACGCTGACGTAACACATATATGAGGCCTGACTGGAGTGGGCTTTTTTCCGTGGGGTCGCATATATGCGTATCTGTCTTAGTGCTGGAAGCGCGTTGCACATCGGCATCGGGCTCAGCGGCAGCCCCAGGTCCCATTTGTTAGCTTAGTGGCAGCCCCGGGTCGGGCCCTAACGATCGGGACCCAGATCTCCCGTTCACCTGATCGCTGTGATAGCCTCTGACAGTGGCGGTGCGTCCATAGTGGGCGCAGGAGCGCCGCCCCCTCTTTCTCCTGCGCCCGTCACTCACGTCAACAATACATAGGTTCCTGCATTGCATGAACCTATGTATTGTCGCCGGCGCCGCTGCTGCCCACTATTCAGATGGCTGGCCCCCTGGCGAGCGCCGGCCATCTGAATAACAGCAGCTGGTTGGTGTTTGGAAGTGCCTATCAGAGCCTGTGGGCTGTAATAGGCTTCCAAATAGTTAACCAGGGGACGCACGGGCTGTGCGTTCCTTGGTTAACACTGACACGCGTCTCAGCCAATCAGGTTCACCGGGTCTGGTTACCGGTAACCTGATTGGCTGAAGCGACATCGAGGGCGGGAGAAGACATCGAGGACGGAAGAAGGATGGCGCTGACCCGAGGAAGGTAAGTGCAGGGCTGGGGACAAACTGGCTGTATTTGGGGACAAACTGGCTGTATTTGGGGGGAAACTGGCTGTATTTGGGGACAAACTGGCTGTATTTGGGGACAAACTGTCTGTCTTTGGGTAGAAACTGTCTGTATTTGGAGGGGAAACTGGCTGTATTTGGAGGGAAACTGGCTGTATTTGGGGAGAAACTGGCTGTATTTGGGGAGAAACTGACTGTATTTGGGGGGAATCTGGCTGTATTTGGGGGGAAACTGGCTGCATTTGGGGTGAAACTGGCTGCATTTGAGGGGGCAAACTGGTGGTGTTTGGGCACAGTGGCTGCGTTTAATGGGCACAGTGGCGGCAATTGATGATTTTTTTTTTCAGTTTGTTTGCGCCCTCCAAAAGATTTTGAGCACCAGCCGCCACTGGCCTCTGATTGGCTATCACAGTGATTAGTCACTGTTAGGGATGAGCTCGGTGTTCGAGTCGAACATACGTTCGACCTGAACATCGGCTGTTCGATCGTTCGCCGAACAACGAACGATTTGGGCCGTTCGCGCCTAATTCGCGGCCCACAATGCACTACGCCATCGCAGTGTCATCCAGGCGCTGTGATTGGCCAAGCATGCACTGTGACCCCGCATGCTTGGCCAATCACAGCGCCGGCAGCGAGGAGAGCAATGATTGGCCACAGGCAGGATGCCTGTGGCCAATTATTGCTGAGGGTGTTTAGTACACGCCCCACACTATAAAAGGCCGCCAGCACGGCGGCCTAGTGTAGTGTGTTCCGGAGCAGGGAAAGAGAAGCATAGGCAGGGACAGTGACATTTTTTTTTCTTGCTTAACCTGGATTCCTTTAGTTTAGGGAAAGAGAAGGATAGGTAGGGAGAGTGTCAGTCTGTTTTACTGTGCTAAACCTTGTTTGTAGGGACAGGGAAGGACAGTGAGGGAAATTCTCATTGTGCTATACTGTGCTAAAGCATTCCTCATCAACCATCTTTAAAAAAAAATTTTTATAGGGACAGAAAACTATAGGTAGGGAGAGTGTCAGTGTGTTTTACTGTGCTAAACCTTGTTTGTAGGGACAGGGAAGGACAGTGAGGGAAATTCTCATTGTGCTATACTGTGCTAAAGCATTCCTCATCAACCATCTTTAAAAAAAAAAAAAATTATAGGGACAGAAAACTATAGGTAGGGAGAGTGTCAGTGTGTTTTACTGTGCTAAACCTTGTTTGTAGGGACAGGGAAGGACAGTGAGGGAAATTCTCATTGTGCTATACTGTGCTAAAGCATTCCTCATCAACCATCTTTAAAAAAAAAAAATTTTATAGGGACAGAAAACTATAGGTAGGGAGAGTGTCAGTGTGTTTTACTGTGCTAAACCTTGTTTGTAGGGACAGGGAAGGACAGTGAGGGAAATTCTCATTGTGCTATACTGTGCTAAAGCATTCCTCATCAACCATCTTTAAAAAAAAAAAAATTTATAGGGACAGAAAACTATAGGTAGGGAGAGTGTCAGTGTGTTTTACTGTGCTAAACCTTGTTTGTAGGGACAGGGAAGGACAGTGAGGGAAATTCTCATTGTGCTATACTGTGTTAAAGCATTCCTCATCAACCATCTTTAAAAAAACATTTTTTATAGGGACAGAAAACTATAGGTAGGGAGAGTGTCAGTGTGTTTTACTGTGCTAAACCTTGTTTGTAGGGACAGGGAAGGACTGTGAGGGAAATTCTCATTGTGCTATACTGTGCTAAAGCATTCCTCATCAACCATCTTTAAAAAAAATAATTTATAGGGACAGAAAACTATAGGTAGGGAGAGTGTCAGTGTGTTTTACTGTGCTAAACCTTGTTTGTAGGGACAGGGAAGGACAGTGAGGGAAATTCTCATTGTGCTATACTGTGCTAAAGCATTCCTCATCAACCATCTTTAAAAAAAAAAATTTTTATAGGGACAGAAAACTATAGGTAGGGAGAGTGTCAGTGTGTTTTACTGTGCTAAACCTTGTTTGTAGGGACAGGGAAGGACAGTGAGGGAAATTCTCATTGTGCTATACTGTGCTAAAGCATTCCTCATCAACCATCTTTAAAAAAAAAAAAAATTATAGGGACAGAAAACTATAGGTAGGGAGAGTGTCAGTGTGTTTTACTGTGCTAAACCTTGTTTGTAGGGACAGGGAAGGACAGTGAGGGAAATTCTCATTGTGCTATACTGTGCTAAAGCATTCCTCATCAACCATCTTTAAAAAAAAAATTTTTTATAGGGACAGAAAACTATAGGTAGGGAGAGTGTCAGTGTGTTTTACTGTGCTAAACCTTGTTTGTAGGAACAGGGAAGGACAGTGAGGGAAATTCTCATTGTGCTATACTGTGCTAAAGCATTCCTCATCAACCATCTTTGAAATCCTTGTTTTTTGGACAGTCAGGGAAATTGTCATTGTGCTATTCTGTGCGAAAGCAATCATCCTCAACCATATTTAGAAATCCTTAAGTAAAGGGACAGAGAAGGACACCTGAAGGTAGCCCTTATTGCTTTTTTTCCCATCTCCCTGCAGGCCATCCATTAGAATGTCTGGAAGGCAAACAAGGAGAGGCAGACAGTCAGGAGGCAATAAAAGAGGGCAAGCAGGCTCTGTGTCTGGGGGCAACAGTGCTGGTCGTGGACGCGGTGCATTGTCATCAGCACATGGCCATGGGACACGCTTGTCCTTCTTTTCGGCAGCTGGACATGTTGAGCCACATCATGCCGAAGACTTGGTAGAGTGGATGACCAAGCCCTCCTCCTCCTCCTCATCCTCTCTCACCCAGGCTCAGGGTACTGGCAAAGCAGCTGCCAAAGCGTCCTCTTCCCTGGTATCAATGTCAGACTCATCATCAGTCACTCCTTCCCTAGACCCACCATGTCCTTCTCCTGAGGAGTCCCCCGAACTGTTTGAGCACAGTGTTGGGTACATGCTCCAGGAGGATGCCCAGCGTTTCGAAGGGTCTGATGATGAAACCCAGCTAGAGGAAGGCAGTAGCGTGAGAGCAGACAGAGGGGATGCTCAAGAAGGACACCAATCTGGCAGTCATGTTCCAGCAGCTGCAGCATACTGCCAGATTGGCTCCAGTGATGAGGAGGGAGGGGATGATGAGGTCACTGACTCCACGTGGGTGCCTAATAGGAGAGAGGAGGAGGAGGAGGATGAGGAGGAGGCACATCTCCAACGAGGCAGGATGCCCTTTGGTGGCCAGCGTAAGGGCAGTACACCGACGGAATCACACCGCAGAGCTCCGCCTGTGCAGGGCGCTGCCTCTGCCCATCATTCAAAAAGTTCTTTGGTGTGGGCCTTTTTTGAGGCTAGTGCATCAGATCGGACAGCTGCTGTTTGCAACATATGTCTCAAGCGTATATCGCGTGGCCAAAACATCAGCCGCTTGGGTACCACATGCCTGACCAGACATATGTTGACCTGCCATGCAGCTCGTTGGCAAGCCTACCTCAAAGACCCACACCAAAGAACAAAGCGGACCTCTCCTTGCACCGCATCAGCTGGGATCTCCAACCCCACTATAACTTCAGTCCTCTCTGAAACATGCACTGAGAGGAATGAAGGTGTAGAATTAGGTGTGTCACAGCCAAGTACTTGCGGCCACTCTGCTAGCAGTACACCGACGTCCGATTCTAGCAGGCAAATTTCCCTGCCCCAGCTGCTGGACCGTCGAAAGAAGTTCACTCCCAGCCATCCACATGCCCAGCGGTTGAATGCTAGCTTGGCTAAATTGCTAGCGCTTCAACTGCTGCCTTTTCAGTTGGTAGACTCGGCCCCCTTCCGTGAGTTTGTGCAATGTGCGGTTCCTCAGTGGCAGGTTCCCAAACGCCACTTTTTCTCACGGAAGGCTATTCCGGCTCTCTACCGGCATGTGGAAGGCAATGTCTTGGCCTCGCTGGACAGGGCGGTCAGCGGTAAGGTGCATATTACCGCTGACTCATGGTCCAGCAGGCATAGACAGGGACGTTACCTTTCTTTCACGGCCCATTGGGTCACTCTTTTGGCAGCTGGGAAGGATGCAGGACAAGGTGCAGTAGTGTTGGAGGTTGTTCCACCGCCACGCCTCCAAAATGCTACTACTGGTTGTGACACACCTCTCTCCTCCACCCCCTCCTCTTCTTCTTCCTCCATGGCCTCTTCCTGTGCTTTGTCCTCTGAACCAGCGGTGCTCCGTAGGCGTTCAAGGGGCTACGCAAGTACGCAGGCAAAAAGATGCCATGCCGTGCTTGCGCTGGTGTGTTTGGGGGACAGAAGCCACACTGGGGCAGAGGTCCTGTCTGCTCTGCAGGGCCAGGCCGAGAGGTGGTTGACGCCACACCAGCTTAAGCCAGGAATGGTGGTTTGCGACAATGGCACCAACCTCCTCTCCGCCCTCCAACAGGGACAACTGACCCATGTGCCCTGTGTGGCTCACGTCCTTAACCTGGTGGTGCAGCGGTTCTTGGGCAGGTACCCGGGCTTACAGGATGTCCTGAGGCAGGCCAGGAAAGTCTGTGTGCATTTCCGCAGATCTTATAATGCCAGTGCTCGCCTGGCTGAGCTGCAAAAGGAGTTGAACCTGCCCAAGAACCGCCTTATATGTGACATGCCCACCAGGTGGAACTCAACGTTGGCCATGCTGCAGCGGCTGCACATGCAGCAGAGGGCCATCAATGAGTACCTGTGCGACTACGGCACCAGGACAGGGTCAGGGGAGCTTGGTTTTTTTTCTCCACGCCAGTGGGGCATGATCAGGGATGCATGCACTGTCCTGGCACCATTTGAGGAGGCCACGAGGATGGTGAGCAGTGACAGTGCATGCATCAGTGACACTGTACCTCTTGTCCACCTGTTGGAGCACACGCTGCGTGGAATAATGGACAGGGCACTTGAGGCAGAACAGAGGCAGGAAGAGGAGGACTTCCTTGCCTCTCAAGGCCCCCTTTACCCAGACAGTGTTCCTTCTGTCCCACCCATCGCACAGGAAGAGGAGGAGGAGGAGGAGGAGGAGGATTGTGTCAGCATGGAGGTGGAGCCTGGCACTCAGCAGCATCAACAGCAGCAGTCTTTTAGGGATGATTTACAGTCCCAAGAAACCCGTGGACTTGTACGTGGCTGGGAGGAGGTGGCTGCGGATCATGTCGTCCTTAGTGACCCAGAGGACTCCGGACCGAATGCCTCAGCTAACCTACGCTGCATGGCCTCCCTGATCCTGCAAAGTCTGCGGAAGGATCCTCATATTCTTCGGATCAAGGAGAGGGACCATTACTGGCTGGCCACTCTCCTTGATCCACGGTACAAGGGTAAGGTTGCGGACCTTATGTTACCGTCGCAGAGGGAGCAGAGGATGAGACAACTCCGGGAGGCCTTGCAGAAAGGTCTGTGCAACGCGTTCCCAGAGACTGGGAGGTTACAAACTCCTGGTCCTGGACAACGAGTTGCTGAGGCTTCGGCCAGTCAAAGAAGGAGCGGTGGGGAAGGTGGCCGTCTGACCGATGCGTTCAGACAATTCTTTAGTCCGCAGCCCCAAAGTATGATCGGTTCCAGCAACCATCGCCAGCGTCTGATAAACATGGTGCAGGAATATCTAGGGGCAAGGTCAGACTTGGACACCTTCCCCACCGAAAATCCTCTGGCTTACTGGGTCTTGAGGATGGATCACTGGCCAGAGCTTGCACAGTATGCAATTGAGCTACTGGCCTGTCCTGCATCCAGCGTTCTTTCGGAACGCACATTCAGTGCTGCTGGAGGATTTGTCACGGATCACAGGGTGCGCCTGTCCACCGACTCGGTTGATCGACTGACTTTCATCAAGATGAACCAGTCTTGGATCACCACCAGCTACCACACACCTGATGCTGATATAACAGACTAATTGATTTTAACATGTCACATCCCTTCAAGACTGATGCTGATGCTGAGTGCCTGTGCTGTTATGTTGACTGGCTATCCTCCTCCTCCGAGTCCTCAATGATACGATTGATGATGATAGCTTGGAAGATCATTTTTGTTTATGGGTGCCGCCACCAGTGCCTAACGCCCAATTTTTCAGCCCCTGTTTAACAGGGGCGTGTAATTACAATTTTTGAAGCAATACTTTGCAACAGGGCTCATTGCTGTGCTCCAAGTACAGTATCTGTGAGGGGTTGCAGTGTTGTGCCACCAGTGCCTAAGGCCCAATTTTTCAGCCCCTGTTTAACAGGGGCGTGTAATTACAATTTTTGAAGCAATACTTTGCAACAGGGCTCATTGCTGTGCTCCAAGTACAGTATCTGTGAGGGGTTGCAGTGTTGTGCCACCAGTGCCTAAGGCCCAATTTTTCAGCCCCTGTTCAACAGGGGCATGTAATTACAATTCTTGATCTAATAATTCACAGCAGGGCCCATTGCTGCACCCACCAAGAGTAACTCTGAGGGCTTACAGTGTTGTGGCAACGCCACCACCACCACCACCACAAAAGGCCCAATTTTTCAGCCCCTGTTCAAAAGGGGCATGTAATTACAATTCTTGATCTAATAATTCACAGCAGGGCCCATTCCTGCACCCACCAAGAGTAACTCTGAGGGCTTACAGTGTTGTGGCAACACCACCACCACCACCACCACCACGAAAGGCCCAATTTTTCAGCCCCTGTTCAACAGGGGCATGCAATTACAATTCTTGATCTAATAATTCACAGCAGGGCCCATTGCTGCACCCACCAAGAGTAACTGTCAGGGCTTACAGTGTTGTGGCACCAGCACCACCATCAAAGGCCCAATTTTTACTAGCACTGTTCAACAATTATATGTAATTACAATTCCTGATATAATAGTTGACAGCAGGGCGTTCCAGCACCAACCAAGAGTAACTGTGAGTGCTTACAGTGTTGTGCCAACACCAACAACTAAGGGGCCTATTTCTGCAGAGTATATACGGCAGGTCCCTACTTTCAAACATCCAACTTACAAACGACTCCTACTTGCAAACGCAAGAAGACAACAGGAAGTGAGAGGAAATCTACCCCTAGGAAGGAAAATTCTCTCCTGTAAGAATTAATATGGGAGAAAGGTGTCTCCTCTGTACTGATGCTTTATCACCAATCCTTGTTTCAAGAAAAACACCACATTTCAAAAACAGTTGTCATTGGGACGGAAAGTGAGGTGAAATGTTCTGAACAGGGGCACAGACAGCAAAACAAATGTTACAGGGGTGATAACCCTTACCTATGTTTTCCAAAAAGTTTAAAAATAGATTTTTGGGCTGGAGCTACACTTAAACAATGTACCTGTTCAAAATTACAATCAGATTCTACATAAGAACAAACCTACAGTCCCTGTCTTGTATGCACCGCCTGTATACGGCTGTTCAGAGTATATAGGGCCTTTTTTATTTTATGTGCGGGGTTCCCCTTAATATCCATACAAGACCCAAAGGGGCTGGTAATGGGCTGGGGTAGGGGGGGGGGGGGTCATGGGGTAGCTATGCCATTTTTCTTAAAGATTTTCATCCATATTACCGGGACCAGACATTACATTAAAGCCGCAAGCAGTTTTAAATGGCTTTTTTTCCTTTAGAAGTGTCATTTTGTGCAGGGACAGTTCTAAACACGGGAAACACATGGCACTTCACAGGCATACTTTAGACACCCCCCAGGTACGATATTTAAAGGAATATTTGACTTTTTTTTTTCACTTTATGCATCATTAAAATGACTGCTCCCGAAAAACGACCGTTTTTAAAATTTCTTTTTGCATTGATACATGTCCCCTGGTGCAGAACCCGGGTTCCCAAACCCTTTTTAGGACAATACCATGCATAATAGTCGTTATAATTAGCACTTTAGAATTCGAACGTTCGCATCCATTGTATTTAATAGGGTTCTAATGTTCGTACAAACTTTCGGTCCGTTCGCGGGTTCTGGTGCGAACCGAACCCGGGGGTGTTCGGCTCATCACTAGTCAATGTGACGCCGGCCCCTGTGTTTCTCTCTCGGTGAAGGGAGGGGAGAAATACATTATATCTCTCTCTCTCTCTCTCTCTCTCTTTCCTTGCAGAGAGAGAAAAAAATAATAATAATAGTAAAAAAAACGCTAGGTCAGTGCCAGTGTTAGTGTCTGGGTCAAGTAAGGGTCAAAGGTTAAGGTCAAAGGCCATGGTCAATATATTTTAGGCAGGATTTTTTTTTAAAACATTTTTTAATTTAGTATTAGTGTCAGTGTGTTTTAGGTAGAAAAAAAAAAGTCAAATGCACACTATTGTTTTTGGACAGTACTGCGGGTACATGCAACAACAAACATACACATATTGGATATTTCTGCGATCCTTTGGAGCAGAATATTTTATTTTGGGTTGTTCTTTGGTTGTAGGTTATGGTAATAACAAGAAATATACAGCTAAATTAAAAAAAAAAAAAGATTTTTTCTTTTTTTTTACTATTTTGGGACAGTTTTTCTATGATAACTAAAAAAAAAAAGCAGATGATATCCATTACCATTTACCACCAAATGAAAGCCCAATTTGTCCTGGGGAAAAAAAGTATAATCCACTTGGATGCACAAAGTAGTTGTGATGATATGTATGGTTTTACTAACACATGTTAAAATTGCAAAATTGTGCTTAGGCATTAAAAATTGTTTTACCCTTAGGCATGAAGGGGTTAAATAAAGGTCTGCATTAAGTGGAAATTCAGGTATACAGTTAAAATGTGGATATTTAAGGTGGCTACAGTATATACAGTGCCTTGAAAAAGTATTCATACCCCTTGCAATTGTCCACATTTTGTAAAGTTACAACCAAAAACATTAATGTATTTTATGTCATAGACCAACACAAAGTGGCACATAGAGTGGGGCAAAAAAGTATTTAGTCAGCCAACAATTGTGCAAGTTCTCCCACTTAAAAAGATGCGAGAGGCCTGTAATTGTCATCATAGGTATACCTCAACTATGAGAGACAAAATGTGGAAACAAATCCAGACAATCACATTGTCTGATTTGGAAAGACTTTTTTTTGCAAATTATGGTGGAAAATAAGTATTTGGTCACCTACAAACAAGCAAGATTTCTGTCTCTCACAGACCTGTATCTTCTTCTTTAAGAGGCTCCTCTGTCCTCCACTCATTACCTGTATTAATGGCACCTGTTTGAACTTGTTATCAGTATAAAAGACACCTGTCCACAACCTCAAACAGTCACACTCCAAACTCCACTATGGTGAAGACCAAAGAGCTGTCGAAGGTCACCAGTAGGGATGAGCTTCGTGTTCGAGTCGAACATACGTTCGACTCGAACATCGGCTGTTCGATCGTTCGACGAAGATCGAACGATTTGGGCCATTTGTGCCAAATTCGAGTGACGCGAACGGCCCACAATGCACTACGCCATCGCAGTGTCATCCAGGCGCTGTGATTGGCCAAGCATGCACTGTGACCCCGCATGCTTGGCCAATCACAGCGCCGGCAGCGAGGAGAGCAATGATTGGCCACAGGCAGGATGCCTGTGGCCAATTATTGCTGAGGGGGTTTAGTACACGCCCCACACTATAAAAGGCCGCCAGCGCGGCGGCCTTGTGTAGTGTGTTCCGGAGCAGGGAAAGAGAAGCATAGGCAGGGACAGTGTCATTTTTTTCCTTTACTAATCCTGGATTTCTTGTGTTTAGGGACAGGGAAGGATAGGTAGGGAGAGTGTCAGTGTGTCATTCTGTGCTAAACCTTGTTTGTAGGGACAGAGAAGGACAGTGAGGGAAAGTGTCAGTGTGCTATTCTGTGCTAAACCTTGTTTGTAGGGACAGAGAAGGACAGTGAGGGAAAGTCTCAGTGTGCTATTCTGTGCTAATCCTTGTTTGTAGGGACAGAGAAGGACAGTGAGGGAAACTGTCAGTGTGCTATTCTGTTCTAAACCAATCTTGCTGAACCATATTTGAAATCCTTGAGTTTAGGGACAGAGAAGGACACTCGTGGAAACTATCAGTGTGCTATTCTGTGCTAAATCTTGTTTGTAGGGACAGAGAAGGACAGTGAGGGAAACTATCAGTGTGCTATTCTGTGCTAAACCAATCTTGCTGAACCATATTTGAAATCCTTGAGTTTAGGGACAGAGAAGGACACTCGGGGAAACTATCAGTGTGCTATTCTGTGCTAAATCTTGTTTGTAGGGACAGAGAAGGACAGTGAGGGAAAGTGTCAGTGTGCTATTCTGTCCTAAACCAATCTTGCTGAACCATATTTGAAATCCTTGAGTTTAGGGACAGAGAAGGACACTCGTGGAAACTATCAGTGTGCTATTCTGTGCTAAATCTTGTTTGTAGGGTAGTGATGAGCCGAACACCCCCGGGTTCGGTTCGCACCAGAACCCGCGAACGGACCGAAAGTTTGCACGAACATTAGAACCCTATTAAATACAATGGATGCGAACGTTCGGATTCTAAAGTGCTAATTATAACGACTATTATCCATGTTATCGTCCGAAACAGAGTTTGGGAACCCGGGTTCTGCACCAGGGGACATGTATCAATGCAAAAATAAGTTTTAAAAACGGACGTTTTCCGGGAGCAGTCATTTTAATGATGCATAAAGTGAAAAAAAAAAAGTCAAATATTCCTTTAAATATTGTACCTGGGGGGTGTCTAAAGTATGCCTGTGAAGTGCCACGTGTTTCCCGTGTTTAGAACTGTCCCTGCACAAAATAACATTTCTAAAGGAAAAAAAGCCATTTAAAACTGCTTGCGGCTTTAATGTAATGTCTGGTCCCGGTAATATGGATGAAAATCTTTAAGAAAAATGGCATAGCTACCCCATCAACCCCCCCCCCCTACCCCAGCCCATTACCAGCCCCTTTGGGTCTTGTATGGATATTAAGGGGAACCCCGCACACAAAATAAAAAAGGACCTATATACTCTGAACAGCTGTATACAGGCGGTGCATACAAGACAGGGACTGTAGGTTTGTTCTTATGTAGAATCTGTTTGTAATTTTGAACAGCTGCATTGTTTAAGTGGAGCTCCATGCCAAATTCCTTTTTTTTAGCTTTTTGTAAAACATAGGGAACGGTTATCACCCCTGTCACATTTTTTTTGCTGTCTGTGCCCCTGTTCAGAACATTTCACCTCACTTTGCATCCCAATGACAACTGTTTTTGAAATGTGGTGTTTTTATTGAAACAAGGATTGGTGATAAAGCATCAGTAGAGAGGAGACACCTTTCTCCCATATTAATTCTTACAGGAGAGAATTTTCCTTCCAAGGGGTAGATTTCCTCTCACTTCCTGTTGTCTTCTTCCGTTTGCAAGTAGTAGTAGTGTCAGGATCACCTGTGGCCAGGTGACAGATGCACACCGTAGGGGGACAGGAGTGCGCCGCGAGGTAGTGAACCCTATGGCTTGCTTCTGCGGATAGGAAACTGGGTGGTTGTGGAAAGCGGGACCAGAGGAGCACAACCGGGATCCAAACGGAAGCTAGAGCCAAGATTCCCCAGGGCGCGGAGTCTAAGACCCAGCTGGTCTTCTCCAGGGCCTCTAGTGGTGAGGATGTTAGCTGCAGGCTGGGACCAGGTCGCGGCCCCTGGAGTTTCCTAGCTCACGCCCCGTAGGATAAGGGGAAAAGAGGGGAAGCAGCAGCACACGATAAGAGAGAACCGAATAACAAGCTGAAGGTCAGGGGCCACAAGCAGACAAGGATAACGAAGAACGAGCCGAAGGTCAAGGGTCACGAGCAGACAGGGATAGTCGGGGACAAGCCAATAACGTAACAGAGAGACAGACGTAGCACACGGCAGGCAGGAACCCAAACACACAATGCCTAACAAACACGTTGATCAGCAAAGCAGGCTTGCAGTGCACAGGTTAATATAGTGTTCTGTGATAGGGCCTGGGGTGGAGTCAGGCTGGGAGGAGATTATAAAGGAAGCCAGGTGAAGGAGGTCTGGTCTCTAGATGAACACATGAGGAGGAAGGTAAGATGGCAGACAGACATTAATGCATATCCATGACAGTACCCTCCCTCTTACGAGGCCTCCCCCTTCCCCGCCTGGGCCCAGGTTTAGAGGGAAACTTCAGATGAAACTCCTTTAACAGACGAGGTGCAAAGACCTCAGATGCAGTGATCCAAGACCTCTCCTCAGGACCAAACCCTTTCCAATGAACGAGGTACTGAAGAACGCCTTTACAGAGTCGGGAGTCCAGAATTTGACTGATCTCGTACTCCTGATTATCCTCAGAGACAGGCGCCACGGTAGGGAGAGGACGAGAGAATTTATTGAGGACTAAAGGCTTTAGAAGAGCAACATGAAAGGAGTTAGTGATTTTAAGGCTCTTAGGAATCTGGAGTTTGAAACAAACCGGATTCAGTTTAGCAGTTACCGTGTATGGACCGATGAATCGTGGAGCAAACTTCAGAGAAGGAACTCGGAGCTTGATGTTCCTGGTAGAGAGCCAGACTTTGTCCCCTGGCTGAAGAGAAGGCGGTTTACGCCTGCGGCGGTCGGCAAAGCCTTTGAATTTTTCAGCAGCTGCCCGGAGGGAATCATGAACGTGACCCCAAACGGAATTGAGAGACTCCTGAACCGAAGCCAAAGCTGGAATGTCTGGAGAACAGATCATGGGAAGAGGAAGTTGAGGGTGTTTTCCATAAACTGTGAAAAAGGGTGTCTTCTGCGAACTGGTATTCACATGATTGTTATGGGAGAATTCTGCCCACGGGAGTAGAGAGGACCAATCGTCATGGTGAGAAGACACAAAGGTGCAAAGAAAGACCTCTAACTCCTGATTAACCCTCTCAGTCTGTCCATTGGATTGGGGATGGTAAGAAGAAGAAAAATCCAAGACAATATTGAGGGATTTGCAAAAGGCTCTCCAAAAACGAGACGTGAATTGGACTCCCCTGTCGCAAACAATATGAGAAGGGACCCCATGTAGGCGGAGAATTTCCCAAATGAAAATGGGAACCAAGGCAGGGGCAGAAGGAAGACCAGGAAGAGGAACAAAATGAGCCATCTTGGAGAATCGATCGATTACCACCCAAATGACTGTATTATTCTCAGACAGTGGGAGATCGGTGATAAAATCCATGGCAATATGGGCCCAGGGTTCCTTAGGAATGGGCAAGGGCATGAGGAGACCAGCAGGAGCTTGTGTGGAGGATTTGGACTGAGCGCAGACATGACAAGCTTTAACGTAGTCTTTGACGTCTGAGCGGAGATTAGGCCACCAGTAGTGACGACTGATGAGTAGGAAGGAACGGAGGAATCCAGAATGGCCTGCCACCTTGGAATCATGTCCCCAACGAAGGATCTTAGCTCTTAGCTCAGTGGGGACAAAGGTCTTACCAGGCAGAATTTTTGACTTCAGGGTGGTAGAGTGGGCAACAATGCATGAGGTAGGAATGATCGGCTCAGGTTCAGGGGCGGACTCCTCGTCCAAAGTGTCAAATGACCTAGAGAGCGCATCAGCCCGACCGTTGCAGGAACCAGGTTTGTAGGTAATCGTGAAATTAAAACGGGCAAAGAAGAGACTCCACCTGGCCTGTCTAGGATTCAGACGTTTAGCATTCTGTAGATACTGTAAATTCTTGTGATCGGTAAAGATCGTTATGGAGTGAGGGGAACCCTCCAAGAGATGACGCCACTCCTCTAACGCCAATTTAATTGCGAGAAGTTCCCGATCACCGATGGCATAATTCCTCTCTGCCTGAGAATTTTTTTTGGAGAAGAACGCACATGGTTGGCGTCTCTTCTCAAAGATTTGAAGAAGCACAGCTCCCACCCCCATTGAGGAAGCGTCCACTTCAATAAAAAATGCATTCCCAGGATTTGGTCTCCTCAAGAGGGGGCCAGAAACAAAGGCCTGTTTCAGGTTGTGAAATGCAGAGACAGCTTCGGGAGGCCAGTCTCTGGCATTCACACCCTTCTTGGTCAAAGCGATAATAGGCGCGGCAATGGAAGAGTAATTCCTTATGAACTGCCTATAATAATTAGTGAAGCCAAGAAAGCGCTGTGTGGCCTTGAGGCTAGCAGGAAGAGGCCAGTTGGTGATAGCCAAGACCTTCCCAGGGTCCATACGAAGACCCGAACATGAGACGAAGCACCCCAAAAACAGGACCTCAGAACATTCAAAGGAACATTTCTCCAGCTTGGCATAGAGATTGTTCTCTCTAAGACGTTGAAGTACAGTGCGGACATGGTTTCTGTGGACGAGCAGATTTTCAGAAAAGATCAGAATGTCATCCAGATAGATGACAACAAACTGGTACAGCAGATCTCTGAAGATTTCATTGACAAAGTTTTGAAACACGGCTGGAGCATTACACAGACCAAAAGGCATCACCAGATATTCGTAATGCCCGTCTCTAGTGTTGAATGCAGTCTTCCATTCGTCACCCTCCCGTATTCGAATGAGATTGTACGCGCCTCTGAGATCCAACTTGGTGAAAATGGAGGCACCCTTCAACCTATCGAATAGCTCAGATATTAAGGGTAAGGGGTATCGATTTTTAATAGTAACCGCATTTAAACCCCGATAATCGATGCAGGGTCTTAAGGTACCATCCTTTTTGGCAACAAAAAAGAACCCTGCCCCTGCAGGCGATGAGGATTTCCGGATGAAACCTCTCTCCAGATTCTCTGCGACATACTCCGACATGGCCTGGGTCTCTGGGATGGACAGAGGGTAGGTACGACCCCTGGGTAGAGTTGCTCCGGGGACAAGATCAATAGCACAGTCAAAAGACCTGTGGGGAGGAAGCACCTCAGCTGATTTCTTACAGAACACATCCCGGTAATCGCTGTATGCAGCAGGAAGATCAGAAGAAACAGAAGTGGCAGCAACCGGAAGACTCTCCTTGGGGGTCACCTTGAGAAGACACGACGAGAAACATGAGGAACCCCAAGCCAGGATCTGCCCAGAGACCCAGTCCACATGTGGAGAGTGGAGCTGTAGCCAAGGGAGGCCCAATACAACTGGGGTAGAGGCCTTGGGTAGAATAAGAAAGGATATCCACTCCTGGTGGAGAATCCCTACCGACATCCTAATGGGTAGCGTCTGGAAGCGAATAGGGCCCCCTGGGAGAACAGTGCCATCAATTGCCGAGACTACCAATGGGGTAGTGAGAGGTGAAAGGGTAAGCTTCATAGAAGAAGCAGTTCTCCAATCCATAAAATTGCCGGCAGCCCCGGAATCCAGGTATGCAAGGGTTGACTGAGGAGAAGTGCCTACATGAAGGAACACCGGCAAGAGCAGGCGAGAAGGTGATGATTCTGGGTCCAATACTCCACCTTCCAAATGTATTAGACCCGAGCGTTTCCCGGACGAAGCGAGCAGGAGTCACGAAAATGACCCTTGCCCCCACAATAGAGGCACAAGCCCAGAGTTCTGCGCCTAGCACGTTCTTCGGGGGTTAGTCTGGTCCGGCCCAGCTGCATAGGTTCTTCAGCAGGTAGAGGATGCTCCACGGAATGAAGGGAGGCGAGCTCAGACTGGCTAGGACCCAGAGAGTGCTGGCGTCTTTTTTCTAAGGACCTCTCTTGAAAACGAATATCGATCTGGTTGCATAATGAAATTACATCGTCCAGACCGACGGGAATGGCTCTTCCCGCTAATTCGTCTTTCACTCGGTCAGAGAGGCCATGTAAAAAGGTAGCGACCAGGGCCTCATTATTCCAGCTCAATTCAGCTGTGTGGATACGGAACTGAAGAGCATATTGCCCCACTGAACTAGATTCTTGGCGAAGACGTAAGACAGCACTAGCCGCTGAAGAAGCCCGAGCCGGCTCTTCGAAGATATTACGAAAGAGCTTCAAGAAATCGGACAGACTGGAAACCACCGGATCGTTCCTCTCCCACAGGGGGGCAGCCCAGGCCAAAGCTTCACCGGAGAGGAGGGAAATGATATAGGCTACCTTAGCCCGGTCAGACAGGAAGCTTTGAGGCTGAAGCTCAAAATGAATTGTGCATTGGCTGAGAAACCCCCTGCAGGCCTTGGAGTCCCCAGAGAAACAGGACGGAGCTGGCAATCCCAGTGAGTGTGAGGCTGCGACTGGTGCGATAGGTACAGCCGCTGGTTGTACTTGGGGTTGCGGATTCGGGGTTCCCAAGGAGACCTGAAGCTGCTCGAATCGAGAAGCCAGATCCTGGAGGAATCGCATCACCTGAGTCTGATTTGATTCCTGGGTCTCAAGTCTGCGAACTATGCCCTGCAATGGATCATCCGCGGGGAGCGGGATGTCAGCCGGGTTCATGGCTGATCAAACTGTCAGGATCACCTGTGGCCAGGTGACAGATGCACACCGTAGGGGGACAGGAGTGCACCGCGAGGTAGTGAACCCTATGGCTGGCTTCTGCGGATAGGAAACTGGGTGGTTGTGGAAAGCGGGACCACAGGAGCACAACCGGGATCCAAACGGAAGCTAGAGCCAAGATTCCCCAGGGCGCGGAGTCTAAGACCCAGCTGGTCTTCTCCAGGGCCTCTAGTGGTGAGGATGTTAGCTGCAGGCTGGGACCAGGTCGCGGCCCCTGGAGTTTCCTAGCTCACGCCCCGTAGGATAAGGGGAAAAGAGGGGAAGCAGCAGCACACGATAAGAGAGAACCGAATAACAAGCTGAAGGTCAGGGGCCACAAGCAGACAAGGATAACGAAGAACGAGCCGAAGGTCAAGGGTCACAAGCAGACAGGGATAGTCGGGGACAAGCCAATAACGTAACAGAGAGACAGACGTAGCACACGGCAGGCAGGAACCCAAACACACAATGCCTAACAAACACGTTGATCAGCAAAGCAGGCTTGCAGTGCACAGGTTAATATAGTGTTCTGTGATAGGGCCTGGGGTGGAGTCAGGCTGGGAGGAGATTATAAAGGAAGCCAGGTGAAGGAGGTCTGGTCTCTAGATGAACACATGAGGAGGAAGGTAAGATGGCAGACAGACATTAATGCATATCCATGACAAGTAGTTTGTAAGTTGGATGTTTGAAAGTAGGGACCTGCCGTATATACTCTGCAGAAATTGGCCCCTTAGGTGTTGGTGTTGGCACAACACTGAAAGCACTCACAGTTATTCTTGGTGGGTGCTGGAACGCCCTGCTGTCAACTATTATATCAGGAATTGTAATAACATATAATTGTTGATCAGTGGTAGTAAAAATTGGGCCTTTGATGGTGGTGCTGGTGCCACAACACTGTAAGGCCTGACAGTTACTCTTGGTGGGCGCAGCAATGGGCCCTGCTGTGAATTATTAGATCCATAATTATAATTGCATGCCCCTGTTGAATAGGGGCTGAAAAATTGGGCCTTTGGTGGTGGTGGTGGTGATGGTGGTGCTGGTGCCACAACACTGTAAGGCCTGACAGTTACTCTTGGTGGGCGCAGCAATGGGCCCTGCTGTGAATTATTCGAACAATAATTATAATTGCATGCCCCTGTTGAACAGGGGCTGAAAAATTGGGCCTTTGGTGGTGGTGGTGGTGGTGATGGTGGTGCTGGTGCCACAACACTGTAAGGCCTGACAGTTACTCTTGGTGGGCGCAGCAATGGGCCCTGCTGTGAATTATTAGATCAATAATTATAATTGCATGCCCCTGTTGAACAGGGGCTGAAAAATTGGGCCTTTGGTGGTGGTGGTGGTGGTGATGGTGGTGCTGGTGCCACAACACTGTAAGGCCTGACAGTTACTCTTGGTGGGCGCAGCAATGGGCCCTGCTGTGAATTATTAGATCAATAATTATAATTGCATGCCCCTGTTGAACAGGGGCTGAAAAATTGGGCCTTAGGCACTGGTGGCACAACACTGCAACCCCTCACAGATACTGTACTTGGAGCACAGCAATGAGGCCTGTTGCAAAGTATTGCATCAAAAATTTTAATTACACGCCCCTGTTAAACAGGGGCTGAAAAATTGGGCCTTAGCCACTGGTGGCGTCACCCATAAACCAAAATGATCTTCCAAGCTATCATCATTAATCGTATCATTGAGGAGGAGGAGGAGGATAGCCAGTCAACATAACAGCACAGGCACTCAGCATCAGCATCAGTCTTGAAGGGATGTGACATTTTAAAATCAATTAGTCTGTTATATCAGCATCTGGTGTGTGGTAGCTGGTGGTGATCCAAGACTGGTTCATCTTGATGAAAGTCAGTCGATCAACCGAGTCGGTGGACAGGCGCACCCTGTGATCCGTGACAAATCCTCCAGCAGCACTGAATGTGCGTTCTGAAAGAACGCTGGATGCAGGACAGGCCAGTAGCTCAATTGCATACTGTGCAAGCTCTGGCCAGTGATCCATCCTCAAGACCCAGTAAGCCAGAGGATTTTCGGTGGGGAAGGTGTCCAAGTCTGACCTTGCCCCTAGGTATTCCTGGACCATGTATATCAGACGCTGGCGATGGTTGCTGGAACCGATCATACTTTGGGGCTGCGGACTAAAGAATTGTCTGAACGCATCGGTCAGACGGCCACCTTCCCCACCGCTCCTTCTTTGACTGGCCGAAGCCTCAGCAACTCGTTGTCCAGGACCAGGAGTTTGTAACCTCCCAGTCTCTGGGAACGCGTTGCACAGACCTTTCTGCAAGGCCTCCCGGAGTTGTCTCATCCTCTGCTCCCTCTGCGACGGTACGATAAGGTCCGCAACCTTACCCTTGTACCGTGGATCAAGGAGAGTGGCCAGCCAGTAATGGTCCCTCTCCTTGATCCGAAGAATACGAGGATCCTTCCGCAGACTTTGCAGGATCAGGGAGGCCATGCAGCGTAGGTTAGCTGAGGCATTCAGTCCGGAGTCCTCTGGGTCACTAAGGACGACATGATCCGCAGCCACCTCCTCCCAGCCACGTACAAGTCCACTGGTTTCTTGGGACTGTAAATCATCCCTAAAAGACTGCTGCTGATGATGCTGAGTGCAAGCCTCCACCTCCATGCTGACACAATCCTCCTCCTCCTCCTCCTCCTCCTCTTCCTGTGCGATGGGTGGGACAGAAGGAACACTGTCTGGGTAAAGGGGGCCTTGAGAGGCAAGGAAGTCCTCCTCTTCCTGCCTCTGTTCTGCCTCAAGTGCCCTGTCCATTATTCCACGCAGCGTGTGCTCCAACAGGTGGACAAGAGGTACAGTGTCACTGATGCATGCACTGTCACTGCTCACCATCCTCGTGGCCTCCTCAAATGGTGCCAGGACAGTGCATGCATCCCTGATCATGCCCCACTGGTGTGGTGAAAAAACCCGAGCTCCCCTGACCCTGTCCTGGTGCCGTAGTCGCACAGGTACTCATTGATGGCCCTCTGCTGCGTGTGCAGCCGCTGCAGCATGGCCAACGTTGAGTTCCACCTGGTGGGCATGTCACATATAAGGCGGTTCTTGGGCAGGTTCAACTCCTTTTGCAGCTCAGCCAGGCGAGCACTGGCATTATAAGATCTGCGGAAATGCACACAGACTTTCCTGGCCTGCCTCAGGACATCCTGTAAGCCCGGGTACCTGCCCAAGAACCGCTGCACCACCAGGTTAAGGACGTGAGCCATACAGGGCACATGGGTCAGTTGTCCCTGTCGGAGGGCGGAGAGGAGGTTGGTGCCATTGTCGCAAACCACCATTCCTGGCTTAAGCTGGCGTGGCGTCAACCACCTCTCGGCCTGTCCCTGCAGAGCAGACAGGACCTCTGCCCCAGTGTGGCTCCTGTCCCCCAAACACACCAGCGCAAGCACGGCATGGCATCTTTTTGCCTGCGTACTTGCGTAGCCCCTTGAACGCCTACGGAGCACCGCTGGTTCCGAGGACAAACCACAGGAAGAGGCCATGGAGGAAGAAGAAGAGGAGGGGGTGGAGGAGAGAGGTGTGTCACAACCAGTAGTAGCATTTTGGAGGCGTGGCGGTGGAACAACCTCCAACACTACTGCACCTTGTCCTGCATCCTTCCCAGCTGCCAAAAGAGTGACCCAATGGGCCGTGAAAGAAAGGTAACGTCCCTGTCCATGCCTGCTGGACCATGAGTCAGCGGTAATATGCACCTTACCGCTGACCGCCCTGTCCAGCGAGGCCAAGACATTGCCTTCCACATGCCTGTAGAGAGCCGGAATCGCCTTCCGTGCGAAAAAGTGGCGTTTGGGAACCTGCCACTGAGGAACCGCACATTGCACAAACTCACGGAAGGGGGCCGAGTGTACCAACTGAAAAGGCAGCAGTTGAAGCGCTAGCAATTTAGCCAAGCTAGCATTCAACCGCTGGGCATGTGGATGGCTGGGAGTGAACTTCTTTCGACGGTCCAGCAGCTGGGGCAGGGAAATTTGCCTGCTAGAATCGGACGTTGGTGTACTGCTAGCAGAGTGCCCGCAAGTACTTGGAGTGAAGGTATAGTGGGGTTGGAGATCCCAGCTGATGCGGTGCAAGAAGAGGTCAGCTTTGTTCTTTGGTGTGGGTCTTTAAGGTAGGCTTGCCAATGAGCTGCATGGCAGGTCAACATATGTCTGATCAAGCATGTGGTGCCCAAGCGGCTGATGTTTTGGCCACGCGATATACGCTTGAGACATATGTTGCAAACAGCAGCTGTGCGATCTGATGCACTCGCCTCAAAAAAGGCCCACACCAAAGAACTTTTTGAATGACGGGCAGAGGCAGCGCCCTGCACAGGCGGAGCTCTGCGGTGTGATTCCGTTGGTGTGCTGCCCATACGCTGGCCACTCAAGGGCATCCTGCCTCGTTGGAGATGTGCCTCCTCCTCATCCTCCTCCTCCTCCTCCTCTCTCCTATTAGGCACCCACGTGGAGTCAGTGACCTCATCATCCCCTCCCTCCTCATCACTGGAGCCAATCTGGCAGTATGCTGCAGCTGCTGGAGCATGACTGCCAGATTGGTGTCCTTCTTGAGCATCCCCTCTCTCTGCTCTCACGCTGCTGCCTTCCTCTAGCTGGGTATCATCATCAGATCCTTCCAAACGCTGGGCATCCTCCTGGAGCATGTACCCAACACTGTGCTCAAACAGTTCGGGGGACTCCTCAGGAGGAGGACATGGTGGGTCTAGGGAAGGATTGACTAATGAAGATAATGATACCAGAGAAGAGGACGCTTTGGCAGCTGCTTTGCCAGTACCCTGAGCCTGGGTGAGAGAGGATGAGGAGGATGAGGTGGGCTTGGTCATCCACTCTACCAAGTCTTCGGCATGATGTGGCTCAACATGTCCAGCTGCCGAAAAGAAGGACAAGCGTGTCCCATGGCCATGTGCTGATGACAATGCACCGCGTCCACGACCAACACTGTTGCCCCCAGACACAGAGCCTGCTTGCCCTCTTTTTTTGCCTCCTGACTGTCTGCCTCTCCTTGTTTGCCTTCCAGACATTTTAATGGATGGCCTGCAGGGAGATGGGAAAAACAGCAATAAGGGCTACCTTCAGGTATATACTGTGCAGGAGGCTTAGCAACAATGACACTGACACTGTCCCCTGCCTATCCTTCTCTGTCCCTAAACACAAGGATTGAAAATATGGAACAGCAAAATTGGTTTAGAACAGAATAGCACACTGACACTTTCCCTCACTGTCCTACTCTGTCCCTCCCTACAAACAAGATTTAGCAAAGAATAGCACACTGATAATTTCCACGAGTGTCCTTCTCTGTCCCTAAATTTAAGGATTGAAAATATGGAACAGCAAAATTGGTTTAGAACAGAATAGCACACTGAAACTTTCCCTCACTGTCCTACTCTGTCCCTCCCTACAAACAAGATTTAGCACAGAATAGCACACTGATAATTTCCACGAGTGTCCTTCTCTGTCCCTAAACTCAAGGATTTGAAATATGGAACAGCAAAATTGGTTTAGAACAGAATAGCACACTGTCAGTTTCACTCACTGTACCTCTCTGTCCCTAAACTCAAGGATTGAAAATATGGTTCAGCAAAATTGGTTTGGAACAGAATAGCACACTGACACTTTCCCTCACTGTCCTACTCTGTCCCTCCCTACAAACAAGATTTAGCACAGAATAGCACACTGATAATTTCCACGAGTGTCCTTCTCTGTCCCTAAACTCAATAATTTGAAATATGGAACAGCAAAATTGGTTTAGAACAGAATAGCACACTGTCAGTTTCACTCACTGTACCTCTCTGTCCCTAAACTCAAGGATTGAAAATATGGTTCAGCAAAATTGGTTTAGAACAGAATAGCACACTGACACTTTCCCTCACTGTCCTACTCTGTCCCTCCCTACAAACAAGATTTAGCACAGAATAGCACACTGATAATTTCCACGAGTGTCCTTCTCTGTCCCTAAACTCACGGATTTGAAATATGGAACAGCAAAATTGGTTTAGAACAGAATAGCACACTGACACTTTCCCTCACTGTCCTACTCTGTCCCTCCCTACAAACAAGATTTAGCACAGAATAGCACACTGATAATTTCCACGAGTGTCCTTCTCTGTCCCTAAACTCAAGGATTGAAAATATGGAACAGCAAAATTGGTTTAGAACAGAATAGCACACTGTCAGTTTCACTCACTGTACCTCTCTGTCCCTAAACTCAAGGATTGAAAATATGGTTCAGCAAAATTGGTTTAGAACAGAATAGCACACTGACACTTTCCCTCACTGTCCTACTCTGTCCCTCCCTACAAACAAGATTTAGCACAGAATAGCACACTGATAATTTCCACGAGTGTCCTTCTCTGTCCCTAAACTCAAGGATTTGAAATATGGAACAGCAAAATTGGTTTAGAACAGAATAGCACACTGTCAGTTTCACTCACTGTACCTCTCTGTCCCTAAACTCAAGGATTGAAAATATGGTTCAGCAAAATTGGTTTAGAACAGAATAGCACACTGACACTTTCCCTCACTGTCCTACTCTGTCCCTCCCTACAAACAAGATTTAGCACAGAATAGCACACTGATAATTTCCACGAGTGTCCTTCTCTGTCCCTAAACTCAAGGATTGAAAATATGGAACAGCAAAATTGGTTTAGAACAGAATAGCACACTGAAACTTTCCCTCACTGTCCTACTCTGTCCCTCCCTACAAACAAGATTTAGCACAGAATAGCACACTGATAATTTCCACGAGTGTCCTTCTCTGTCCCTAAACTCAAGGATTGAAAATATGGAACAGCAAAATTGGTTTAGAACAGAATAGCACACTGACACTTTCCCTCACTGTCCTACTCTGTCCCTCCCTACAAACAAGATTTAGCACAGAATAGCACACTGATAATTTCCACGAGTGTCCTTCTCTGTCCCTAAACTCAAGGATTGAAAATATGGAACAGCAAAATTGGTTTAAAACAGAATAGCACACTGAAACTTTCCCTCACTGTCCTACACTGTCCCTCCCTACAAACAAGATTTAGCACAGAATAGCACACTGATAATTTCCACGAGTGTCCTTCTCTGTCCCTAAACTCAAGGATTTGAAATATGGAACAGCAAAATTGGTTTAGAACAGAATAGCACACTGTCAGTTTCACTCACTGTACCTCTCTGTCCCTAAACTCAAGGATTGAAAATATGGTTCAGCAAAATTGGTTTAGAACAGAATAGCACACTGACACTTTCCCTCACTGTCCTACTCTGTCCCTCCCTACAAACAAGATTTAGCACAGAATAGCACACTGATAATTTCCACGAGTGTCCTTCTCTGTCCCTAAACTCAAGGATTTGAAATATGGAACAGCAAAATTGGTTTAGAACAGAATAGCACACTGACACTTTACCTCACTGTCCTACTCTGTCCCTCCCTACAAACAAGATTTAGCACAGAATAGCACACTGATAATTTCCACGAGTGTCCTTCTCTGTCCCTAAACTCAAGGATTGAAAATATGGAACAGCAAAATTGGTTTAGAACAGAATAGCACACTGAAACTTTCCCTCACTGTCCTACTCTGTCCCTCCCTACAAACAAGATTTAGCACAGAATAGCACACTGATAATTTCCACGAGTGTCCTTCTCTGTCCCTAATCTCAAGGATTGAAAATATGGAACAGCAAAATTGGTTAGAACAGAATAGCACACTGACACTTTCCCTCACTGTCCTACTCTGTCCCTCCCTACAAACAAGATTTAGCACAGAATAGCACACTGATAATTTCCACGAGTGTCCTTCTCTGTCCCTAAACTCAAGGATTGAAAATATGGAACAGCAAAATTGGTTTAGAACAGAATAGCACACTGAAACTTTCCCTCACTGTCCTACTCTGTCCCTCCCTACAAACAAGATTTAGCACAGAATAGCACACTGATAATTTCCACGAGTGTCCTTCTCTGTCCCTAAACTCAAGGATTTGAAATATGGAACAGCAAAATTGGTTTAGAACAGAATAGCACACTGTCAGTTTCACTCACTGTACCTCTCTGTCCCTAAACTCAAGGATTGAAAATATGGAACAGCAAAATTGGTTTAGAACAGAATAGCACACTGGCACTTTCCCTCACTGTCCTACTCTGTCCCTCCCTACAAACAAGATTTAGCACAGAATAGCACACTGACACTTTCCCTCACTGTACCTCTCTGTCCCTACAAACAAGGATTAGCACAGAATAGCACACTGACACTTTCCCTCACTGTACCTCTCTGTCCCTACAAACAAGGTTTAGCACAGAATAACACACTGTCACTGACACTCTCCCTACCTATCCTTATTTGTCCCTAAGCACAAGGAATCCAGGATTAGTAAAGGAAAAAAAATGACACTGTTCCTGCCTATGCTTCTCTTTCCCTGCTCCGGAACACACTACACAAGGCCGCCGCGCTGGCGGCCTTTTATAGTGTGGGGCGTGTACTAAACCCCCTCAGCAATAATTGGCCACAGGCATCCTGCCTGTGGCCAATCATTGCTCTCCTCGCTGCCGGCGCTGTGATTGGCCAAGCATGCGGGGTCACAGTGCATGCTTGGCCAATCACAGCGCCTGGATGACACTGCGATGGCGTAGTGCATTGTGGGCCGTTCGCGTCACTCGAATTTGGCGCGAACGGCCCAAATCGTTCGATCTTCGTCGAACGATCGAACAGCCGATGTTCGAGTCGAACGTATGTTCGACTCGAACACGAAGCTCATCCCTATTGTAGGGACAAAGAAGGACAGTGAGGGAAACTATCAGTGTGCTATTCTGTGCTAAACCAATGTTGCTGAACCATATTTGAAATCCTTGAGTTTAGGGACAGAGAAGGACACTCAGGGAAACTATCAGTGTGCTATTCTGTGCTAAATCTTGTTTGTAGGGACAGAGAAGGACAGTGAGGGAAAGTGTCAGTGTGCTATTCTGTCCTAAACCAATCTTGCTGAACCATATTTGAAATCCTTGAGTTTAGGGACAGAGAAGGACACTCGGGGAAACTGTCAGTGTGCTATTCTGTTCTAAACCAATGTTGCTGAACCATATTTGAAATCCTTGAGTTTAGGGACAGAGAAGGACACTCGTGGAAACTATCAGTGTGCTATTCTGTGCTAAATCTTGTTTGTAGGGACAGAGAAGGACAGTGAGGGAAACTATCAGTGTGCTATTCTGTGCTAAACCAATGTTGCTGAACCATACTTGAAATCCTTGAGTTTAGGGACAGAGAAGGACACTCGGGGAAACTATCAGTGTGCTATTCTGTGCTAAATCTTGTTTGTAGGGACAGAGAAGGACAGTGAGGGAAACTGTCAGTGTGCTATTCTGTCCTAAACCAATCTTGCTGAACCATATTTGAAATCCTTGAGTTTAGGGACAGAGAAGGACACTCGGGGAAACTGTCAGTGTGCTATTCTGTTCTAAACCAATCTTGCTGAACCATATTTGAAATCCTTGAGTTTAGGGACAGAGAAGGACACTCGGGGAAACTATCAGTGTGCTATTCTGTGCTAAATCTTGTTTGTAGGGACAGAGAAGGACAGTGAGGGAAACTATCAGTGTGCTATTCTGTGCTAAACCAATCTTGCTGAACCATATTTGAAATCCTTGAGTTTAGGGACAGAGAAGGATAGGCAGGGGACAGTGTCAGTGTCTTTGTTGCTAAGCCTCCTGCACAGTATACACCTGAAGGTAGCCCTTATTGCTGTTTTTCCCATCTCCCTGCAGGCCATCCATTAAAATGTCTGGAAGGCAAACAAGGAGAGGCAGACAGTCAGGAGGCAAAAAAAGAGGGCAAGCAGGCTCTGTGTCTGGGGGCAACAGTGCTGGTCGTGGACGCGGTGCATTGTCATCAGCACATGGCCATGGGACACGCTTGTCCTTCTTTACGGCAGCTGGACATGTTGAGCCACATCATGCCGAAGACTTGGTAGAGTGGATGACCAAGCCCACCTCATCCTCCTCATCCCCTTTCACCCAGGCTCAGGGTACTGGCAAAGCAGCTGCCAAAGCGTCCTCTTCTCTGGTATCAATGTCATCATTAGTCACTCCTTCCCTAGACCCACCATGTCCTCCTCCTGAGGAGTCCCCCGAACTGTTTGAGCACAGTGTTGGGTACATGCTCCAGGAGGATGCCCAGCGTTTCGAAGGATCTGATGATGATACCCAGCTAGAGGAAGGCAGTAGCGTGAGAGCTGAGAGAGGGGATGCTCAAGAAGGACACCAATCTGGCAGTCATGCTCCAGCAGCTGCAGCATACTGCCAGATTGGCTCCAGTGATGAGGAGGGAGGGGATGATGAGGTCACTGACTCCACGTGGGTGCCTAATAGGAGAGAGGAGGAGGAGGAGGATGAGGAGGAGGCACATCTCTAACGAGGCAGGATGCCTTTGGGTGGCCAGCGTATGGGCAGCACACCGACGGAATCACACCGCAGAGCTCCGCCTGTGCAGGGCGCTGCCTCTGCCCGTCATTCAAAAAGTTCTTTGGTGTGGGCCTTTTTTGAGGCGAGTGCATCAGATCGCACAGCTGCTGTTTGCAACATATGTCTCAAGCGTATATCGCGTGGCCAAAACATCAGCCGCTTGGGCACCACATGCTTGATCAGACATATGTTGACCTGCCATGCAGCTCGTTGGCAAGCCTACCTTAAAGACCCACACCAAAGAACAAAGCGGACCTCTCCTTGCACCGCATCAGCTGGGATCTCCAACCCCACTATACCTTCAGTCCTCTCTGAAACCTGCACTGAGAGGAATGAAGGTGTAGAATTAGGTGTGTCACAGCCAAGTACTTGCGGCCACTCTGCTAGCAGTACACCGACGTCCGATTCTAGCAGGCAAATTTCCCTGCCCCAGCTGCTGGACCGTCGAAAGAAGTTCACTCCCAGCCATCCACATGCCCAGCGGTTGAATGCTAGCTTGGCTAAATTGCTAGCGCTTCAACTGCTGCCTTTTCAGTTGGTAGACTCGGCCCCCTTCCGTGAGTTTGTGCAATGTGCGGTTCCTCAGTGGCAGGTTCCCAAATGCCACTTTTTCTCACGGAAGGCGATTCCAGCTCTCTACAGGCATGTGGAAGGCAATGTCTTGGCCTCGCTGGACAGGGCGGTCAGCGGTAAGGTGCATATTACCGCTGACTCATGGTCCAGCAGGCATGGACAGGGACGTTACCTTTCTTTCACGGCCCATTGGGTCACTCTTTTGGCAGCTGGGAAGGATGCAGGACAAGGTGCAGTAGTGTTGGAGGTTGTTCCACCGCCACGCCTCCAAAATGCTACTACTGGTTGTGACACACTTCTCTCCTCCACCCCCTCCTCTTCTTCTTCCTCCATGGCCTCTTCCTGTGGTTTGTCCTCGGAACCAGCGGTGCTCCGTAGGCGTTCAAGGGGCTACGCAAGTACGCAGGCAAAAAGATGCCATGCCGTGCTTGCGCTGGTGTGTTTGGGGGACAGGAGCCACACTGGGGCAGAGGTCCTGTCTGCTCTGCAGGGGCAGGCCGAGAGGTGGTTGACGCCACGCCAGCTTAAGCCAGGAATGGTGGTTTGCGACAATGGCACCAACCTCCTCTCCGCCCTCCGACAGGGACAACTGACCCATGTGCCCTGTATGGCTCACGTCCTTAACCTGGTGGTGCAGCGGTTCTTGGGCAGGTACCCGGGCTTACAGGATGTCCTGAGGCAGGCCAGGAAAGTCTGTGTGCATTTCCGCAGATCTTATAATGCCAGTGCTCGCCTGGCTGAGCTGCAAAAGGAGTTGAACCTGCCCAAGAACCGCCTTATATGTGACATGCCCACCAGGTGGAACTCAACGTTGGCCATGCTGCAGCGGCTGCACACGCAGCAGAGGGCCATCAATGAGTACCTGTGCGACTACGGCACCAGGACAGGGTCAGGGGAGCTCAGGTTTTTTTCACCACACCAGTGGGGCATGATCAGGGATGCATGCACTGTCCTGGCACCATTTGAGGAGGCCACGAGGATGGTGAGCAGTGACAGTGCATGCATCAGTGACACTGTACCTCTTGTCCACCTGTTGGAGCACACGCTGCGTGGAATAATGGACAGGGCACTTGAGGCAGAACAGAGGCAGGAAGAGGAGGACTTCCTTGCCTCTCAAGGCCCCCTTTACCCAGACAGTGTTCCTTCTGTCCCACCCATCGCACAGGAAGAGGAGGAGGAGGAGGAGGAGGAGGAGGATTGTGTCAGCATGGAGGTGGAGGCTGGCACTCAGCATCATCAGCAGCAGTCTTTTAGGGATGATTTACAGTCCCAAGAAACCAGTGGACTTGTACGTGGCTGGGAGGAGGTGGCTGCGGATCATGTCGTCCTTAGTGACCCAGAGGACTCCGGACTGAATGCCTCAGCTAACCTACGCTGCATGGCCTCCCTGATCCTGCAAAGTCTGCGGAAGGATCCTCGTATTCTTCGGATCAAGGAGAGGGACCATTACTGGCTGGCCACTCTCCTTGATCCACGGTACAAGGGTAAGGTTGCGGACCTTATGTTACCGTCGCAGAGGGAGCAGAGGATGAGACAACTCCGGGAGGCCTTGCAGAAAGGTCTGTGCAACGCGTTCCCAGAGACTGGGAGGTTACAAACTCCTGGTCCTGGACAACGAGTTGCTGAGGCTTCGGGCAGTCAAAGAAGGAGCGGTGGGGAAGGTGGCCGTCTGACCGATGCGTTCAGACAATTCTTTAGTCCGCAGCCCCAAAGTATGATCGGTTCCAGCAACCATCGCCAGCGTCTGATATACATGGTGCAGGAATACCTAGGGGCAAGGTCAGACTTGGACACCTTCCCCACCGAAAATCCTCTGGCTTACTGGGTCTTGAGGATGGATCACTGGCCAGAGCTTGCACAGTATGCAATTGAGCTACTGGCCTGTCCTGCATCCAGCGTTCTTTCAGAACGCACATTCAGTGCTGCTGGAGAATTTGTCACGGATCACAGGGTGCGCCTGTCCACCGACTCGGTTGATCGACTGACTTTCATCAAGATGAACCAGTCTTGGATCACCACCAGCTACCACACACCTGATGCTGATATAACAGACTAATTGATTTTAAAATGTCACATCCCTTCAAGACTGATGCTGATGCTGAGTGCCTGTGCTGTTATGTTGACTGGCTATCCTCCTCCTCCTCCTCAATGATCCGATTAATGATGATAGCTTGGAAGATCATTTTGGTTTATGGGTGCCGCCACCAGTGGCTAAGGCCCAATTTTTCAGCCCCTGTTTAACAGGGGCGTGTAATTACAATTTTTGATGCAATACTTTGCAACAGGCCTCATTGCTGTGCTCCAAGTACAGTATCTGTGAGGGGTTGCAGTGTTGTGCCACCAGTGCCTAAGGCCCAATTTTTCAGCCCCTGTTCAACAGGGGCATGCAATTATAATTATCAGGGGCGTACCAATAGGGGGGCGGGGGGGCGGTCCGCCCCAGGTAGTACACATTGGGGGGTGTCAGTGGCCGAGTGACTTCGCTCTATGGGGTGCGCTCGGCACCCGAGTCGGGTGACACCGTCCGATCATCCCAAGGGCATCCCTGCTGGCTCTGGCTGCTCCCTTTCCTATTAGGTGTTTTTTAGAACACCCCCACCGCCAGGGCCGCAATGGACTGGTCCAGACCGTCCACTCGTTCAGTGACTGAATTCCCTCCTGCTAGCTCCGCCTCCACCCACCACTCCGGCCTCAGCCTGACTGTGTGTCTGTCATCATCTCTCTCTGCTGGGGCGGCTCAGCTGCTACCACACACACAGTCAGGATTCCTGATGAGCGGGGGAGCTGGGGGGGTGTTGTAAGAAGAGCCTGGAGGAGTGTGTGCTTTTCTGCTCTACCACGCTGTGCTGACCTGATTTGGGGGGGGGGGGTGATTGCTGTGCAGTGTGTCCACCCCCTGCCATGTGTACTAGCACAGTCCTGTATGTAGCTGACCTGATTGAGGGGGGGGGGTGATTGCTGTGTTCACCCCCTGCCATGTGTACTAGCACAGTCCTGTATGTAGCTGACCTGATTGGGGGGGGGGGGTGATTGCTGTATCCACCCCCTGCCATGTGTACTAGCACAGTCCTGTATGTAGCTGACCTGATTGAGGGGGGGGTGATTGCTGTGTTCACCCCCTGCCATGTGTACTAGCACAGTCCTGTATGTAGCTGTCCTGATTTGGGGGGGGTGATTGCTGTGTCCACCCCCTGCCATGTGTACTAGCACAGTCCTGTATGTAGCTGACCTGATTGGGGGGGGGGGTGATTGCTGTGTTCACCCCCTGCCATGTGTACTAGCACAGTCCTGTATGTAGCTGACCTGATTGAGGGGGGGGGGGTGATTGCTGTGTCCACCCCCTGCCATGTGTACTAGCACAGTCCTGTATGTAGCTGACCTGATTGGGGGGGGGGGGGGTGATTGCTGTGTTCACCCCCTGCCATGTGTACTAGCACAGTCCTGTATGTAGCTGACCTGATTGGAGGGGGGGTGATTGCTGTGTTCACCCCCTGCCATGTGTACTAGCACAGTCCTGTATGTAGCTGGCCTGATTTGGGGGGGGGGGGGTGATTGCTGTGTCCACCCCCTGCCATGTGTACTAGCACAGTCCTGTATGTAGCTGACCTGATTGGGGGGGGGGGGTGATTGCTGTGTTCACCCCCTGCCATGTGTACTAGCACAGTCCTGTATGTAGCTGACCTGATTGGAGGGGGGGTGATTGCTGTGTTCACCCCCTGCCATGTGTACTAGCACAGTCCTGTATGTAGCTGACCTGATTGGGGGGGGGGGTGATTGCTGTGTCCACCCCCTGCCATGTGTACTAGCACAGTCCTGTATGTAGCTGACCTGATTTGGGGGGGGGGGATTGCTGTGTCCATCCCCTGCCATGTGTACTAGCACAGTCCTGTATGTAGCTGGCCTGATTTGGGGGGGGGGATTGCTGTGTCCACCCCCTGCCATGTGTACTAGCACTGTATGTAGCTGACCTGATTTGGGGGGGGGGGGGGGTTGCTGTGTCCACCCCCTGCCATGTGTACTAGCACTGTATGTAGCTGACCTGATTTGGGGGGAGGGGGGTGATTGCTGTGTCCACCACCCCCTGCCATGTGTATAGTGTAGCACTGTAGCTGACCTGATTGGGGGGTTGCAGAATGCAGATATGTGTGATTTACAGGGTGCAGAATGCAGACGTGCGTTTTACAGGGTGCAGAATGTAGATATGTGCGATTTACAGGGTGCAGAATGTAGACATGTGCGATTTACAGGGTGCAGAATGCAGACGTGCGATTTACAGGGTGCAGAATGCAGACGTGCGATTTACAGGGTGCAGAATGCAGACGTGCGATTTACAGGGTGCAGAATGCAGACGTGCGATTTACAGGGTGCAGAATGTAGACATGTGTGATTTACAGGGTGCAGAATGTAGATATGTGTGATTTACAGGGTGCAGAATGTAGACATGTGTGATTTACAGGGTGCAGAATGTAGATATGTGTGATTTACAGGGTGCAGAATGTAGATATGTGCGATTTACAGGGTGAAGAATGTAGACATGTGCGATTTACAGGGTGCAGAATGTAGACATGTGTGATTTACAGGGTGCAGAATCCAGGCTGTATATTACCCACCTGAAGTAGCTGAGCTGTGAGTATACCTGATAAGGGGGGGGGGGGGGTGTTGCTTTGTTCACAACCCAGGTATAGTAGATGAGCTGGTCTGATAAGGGGGGGGGGGTGTCTGTATCCCAGGTGTAAATAGACATTGACCTACACCCACATCTTGCAGCCATCAGATCGGTCCAGCAAGCAGCAGGTCCTAGCAGCATCTTCCCTGCGGCCATCAGATCCCGTCCGCGGTCCAGCAAGCAATACGCCTTGTCAGCAGGTCAGTTCCAAAATCCGGATCAAATCATCAATGCCAATGTCTGCTGTCCCTGGATGGGGGATCGCCATACCGTGGGATCGCTGGATCGGATCTGTCCCTGAGGAGTCGGACAGCAGATAATGCAAAGTATGGGCCATACTTTTGTATTGTCAGCTGTCTCCCTATCTCACTCTGATGTCTCCCTCATAGCAGCTCCAGTCCAGCTCTCCACTTCCCTAACCGTGGCACCGATCTGTCTAAATATGTGGGATCTGCTCACCTGAGTGACTGACACCTCTTGCCTGTCCCATCTATTTTCACTGGCTGCCATGAATGAACAGCATCAGCTGTCATTACAAGGAGCGGGAGGGGACGTCCCCATCCCCCCACAGCTCCGCCCAGGTCTCCCATCCCACCCGGAGACCTGAGCCACCAGCCGGCACGTCCGGGTTTGCCTTTGATCAGGTCTCCAATGTAGAAACTCGGAAACGACATCACAGCGTCACTTCCCGTTTACTCTGCAGCCAACGGCGCCATTTAAAAAAAAAACATAATTCAAAAACACTGATCTTGGCAGAGGAGGGGTTTGGGGTCTTTTAGACCCCCGCTCCCTCCATAAAGAGTACCTGTCACTGCCTATTACTGTCACAAGGGATGTTTACATTCCCTGTGACAACAATAAAAGTGATCATAATTTTTATTTTAAGGGACAGTGTAAAAAAAAAAAAAAAATGAAATAAGAAAAAAAAAAAAAAAGTTTAATGCACCCAATCCCTCCATGTTCGCACGCCAAAGAAAACTCATACCTATGTCACGCCCGCAAATATAATAAGTGTTCAAACCACACACGTGAGGTATCGCCACGATCGCTCAAGTGAGAGCAATAATTCTAGCACTAAACCTCCCCTGTTACTCTAAACAGGTAACCGTTTAAACATTTTAAAACGTTGCCTATGGAGATTTTTAAGTACCATAGTTTGTCGCCATTCCATGAGTGTGTGCAATTTTAAAGTGTGACATGTTCGGTACCCATTTACTCAGTGTAACATCATCTTTCACATTAGTGTATTTTTTTACACAATATTTGCGTTTGAGGCAGCTGCGCAAATATCGTGTGACATAAAATATTGCAATGACTGTCCTTTGCTAAAAAAAATATATATAATGTTTGGGGGTTCTAAGTAATTTTTTAGGTATAAATTCAATAAAGTCTTCTCTGGAAGGGTTCATTCACACCACAGTAACACCTACTAGTGCGCACATTATGAACATGTGATTGTGGGCGTTTTACCTTGTGCTGACAGGTAATACACATTGCAATATTTTTCTTTTCTTTTTACTTCTATTGTTATTACTTGGTGCTGTAGCACATCGTGATGCATTCAGCATGTCAGATTGAACGGTGCAAAAATGTCTATGCTATGTGGAGCTATAAGCTCCACTTATCTGTTTCCTCCCCCCCTCCGGTGCCACATTTGGCACCTTTTGGGGAGGAGCCTATCCTCACTGCCGTCAGACCTTGCCATGGCGAGGTACGTCAGAAGTTCAGCCCCCCTCCTCCTTCCCCTGCTGCCGGGCCAGTAAGAGAGTGCAGCGTGCTTCGCGTATGCGCAGTAGGGAACCTACCAAGGCTTCACTGCCAGGTTCCCTTACTACGAATGGCGGCGGCACCAGCCGAGAGCCAATGGAAACATTGGCTGCGGGTGCCGACATCGCTGGATTCCAGAACAGGTAAGTGTCCTATTATTAAAAGTCAGCAGCTACTGTATGTGTAGCTGCTGATTTTTTTTTTTTTTCTCGTATGTGGGGGCGAAACTCCTCTTTAAACTATAGGGATTGCTTGGGACTACATTGGGCAATGTAGCCCAACACAACCTAACATTGGCGGTGTGAATGGGCCCTAATTGCTGTTATATCTTACAATATATATTTATTATTTTATCCAAATCTCAATACAGTATGTGCTCCAGTAAATCATGCGTGGTGGACTACAAAACACCTCCTTCCCAGAACACAAAACCCATGCCCTCTTGGTGCTCACACTCAAACTTTGCACTAACCAGACCTCCATGACCCTCTTTATTGTGTCCACAGTAGCTTAGGCTGGCCATACACGGTTTGATCGAACAGCTTGGGTACAACCAGCCTGCCGGATTCTATTGCGGCTGTTGCTAGCAGCTGCTATAATTCCAAGTCTGCAATAATATTGAAAATAAAAATGGCAGCATTCAGTATGGTTACTATACCACATGATTCCAAGATGGCCACCACTGACCCAACTTCCTGTTTGTTTCCTACGTGTGTTCCACGTAGGTGTAAAGATCAAAAACTGGATGGAAGGGACTCGGAAGGCTGCCTTGGATATCGTAAATGTAAGCTACTGTGGACCCACTAATTAAGTTAAGAGGGTTATGGAGGTCTGGTGAGTGCACAATTTGAGTGTGATCACCAAAAGCGCATTGATTTTGTATTCTGAGAAGGAGTTGTTTTGTAGTCCACCATGCACAGTTTGCTGGTGCACATATTGAGATTTGGATGAAGAAGCACTAGACTTGTGGGTGTTTTTCCATTTAAAAGTTGGGGGGGGGGGGTGCCAGATGTAGGATCCGCCCCGGGTGCCAAATGTTCTAGGTACGCCCCTGATAATTATTGATCTAATAATTCACAGCAGGGCCCATTGCTGCGCCCACCAAGAGTAACTGTCAGGCCTTACAGTGTTGTGTCAACACCACCACCACCACCACCACCACCAAAGGCCCAATTTTTCAGCCCCTGTTCAACAGGGGCATGCAATTATAATTATTGATCTAATAATTCACAGCAGGGCCCATTGCTGCGCCCACCAAGAGTAACTGTCAGGCCTTACAGTGTTGTGGCACCAGCACCACCATCAAAGGCCCAATTTTTACTACCACTGTTCAACAATTATATGTTATTACAATTCCTGATATAATAGTTGACAGCAGGGCGTTCCAGCACCCACCAAGTGTAACTGTGAGTGCTTACAGTGTTGTGCCAACACTAACACCTAAGGGGCCAATTTCTGCAGAGTATATACGGCAGGTCCCTACTTTCAAACATCCAACTTACAAATGACTACTACTTGCAAACAGAAGAAGACAACAGGAAGTGAGAGGAAATCTACCCCTTGGAAGGAAAATTCTCTCCTGTAAGAATTAATATGGGAGAAAGGTGTCTCCTCTCTACTGATGCTTTATCACCAATCCTTGTTTCAATAAAAACACCACATTTCAAAAACAGTTGTCATTGGGACGCAAAGTGAGGTGAAATGTTCTGAACAGGGGCACAGACAGCAAAACAAATGTTACAGGGATGATAACCCTTCCCTATGTTTTCCAAAAAGCTTAAAAATAGGTATTTGGGCTGGAGCTACACTTAAACAATGTAGCTGTTCAAAATTACAAACAGATTCTACATAAGAACAAACCTACAGTCCCTGTCTTGTATGCACCGCCTGTATACGGCTGTTCAGAGTATATAGGGCCTTTTTTATTTTGTGTGCGGGGTTCCCCTTAATATCCATACAAGACCCAAAGGGGCTGGTAATGGGCTGGGGTGGGGGGGGGGGGGTGATGGGGTAGCTATGCCATTTTTCTTAAAGATTTTCATCCATATTACCGGGACCAGACATTACATTAAAGCCGCAAGCAGTTTTAAATGGCTTTTTTTTCCTTTAGAAGTGTCATTTTGTGCAGGGACAGTTCTAAACACGGGAAACACGTGGCACTTCACAGGCATACTTTAGACACCCCCCAGGTACAATATTTAAAGGAATATTTGACTTTTTTTTTTTTTTCACTTTATGCATCATTAAAATGACTGCTCCCGAAAAACGGCCGTTTTTAAAACTTCTTTTTGCATTGATACATGTCCCCTGGTGCAGAACCCGGGTTCCCAAACTCTGTTTAGGACAATAACATGGATAATAGTCGTTATAATTAGCACTTTAGAATTCGAACGTTCGCATCCATTGTATTTAATAGGGTTCTAATGTTCGTGCGAACTTTCGGTCCGTTCGCGGGTTCTGGTGCGAACCGAACCCGGGGGTGTTCGGCTCATCACTAGTCACCAGAAACAAAATTGTAGACCTGCACCAGGCTGGGAAGACTGAATCTGCAATAGGCAAGCAGCTTGGTGTGAAGAAATCAACTGTGAGAGCAATAATTAGAAAATGGAAGACATACAAGACCACTGATAATCTCCCTCGTGGGACCTAGTGAATGACCTGCAGAGAGCTGGGACCAACGTAACAAAGGCTACCATCAGTAACACACTACGCCGCCAGGGACTCAGATCCTGCAGTGCCAGACGTGTCTCCCTGCTTAAGCCAATACATGTCCGGGCCCGTCTGAGGTTTGCTAGCGAGCATTTAGATGATCCAGAAGAGGATTGGAAGAATGTCATATGGTCAGATGAAACCAAAGTAGAACTGTTTGGTAGAACCCAACTCGTCATGTTTGGAGGAGAGAGAATGCTGAGTTCCAACCAAAGAACACCATACCTACTGTGAAGCATGGGGGTGGCAACATCATGCTTTGGGGCTGTTTCTCTGCAAAGGGAACAGGACGACTGATCCGTGTACATGAAAGAATGAATGGGGCCATGTATCGTGAGATTTTGAGTGCAAACCTCCTCCCATCAGCAAGGACATTGAAGATGAAACATGGCTGGGTCTTTCAGCATGACAATGATCCCAAACACACCGCCCGGGCAACGAAGGAGTGGCTTCGTAAGAAGCATTTCAAGGTCCTGGAGTGGCCTAGCCAGTCTCCAGATCTCAACCCCATACAAAACCTTTGGAGGGAGTTGAAAGTCTGTGTTGCCCAGCGACAGCCCCAAAACACTGCTCTAGAGGAGATCTGCATGGAGGAATGGGCCAACATACCAGCAACAGTGTGTGACAACCTTGTGAAGACTTACAGAAAACATTTGACCTCTGTCATTGCCAACAAAGGATATATAACAAAGTATTGAGATGAACTTTTGATATTGACCAAATACTTATTTTCCACCATAATTTGCAAAAAAAAAAAATTCCAAATCAGACAATGTGATTGTCTGGATTTGTTTCCACATTTTCTCTCTCATAGTTGAGGTATACCTATGATGACTATTAAAGGCCTCTCTCATCTTTTTAAGTGGGAGAACTTGCACAATTGGTGGCTGACTAAAACTGAAAATTTATATCAAATACTTACCGTAATTTTCCTTTCCTGATGGACTCCATGGCAGCCTACGTGTGGGTTAATCCCGCCCCTCATACCTCATAGGACCCTTCTCCCATAAATCTTTGCTCTGGGCCAGAGGCCGTGTTCCATAATTTAGCCTACTCCAGCCACTGGGAGGGAACTCCTGCTGCCATGGAGTCCATCAGGAAAGGAAAATGACGGTAAGTATTTGATATAAATTTTCAGTTTTCCTGACAGACTCCATGGCAGCCTACGTGTGGGAAATAACTAGCCATACACACCCGGGTGGGCAGAGTGCTGGACAAAAGAAAAAAGGTTTAATTGGCACCATCAACAGACAAGATATGTAAACCACTACGCAGTAGTGTGCCATGAACGTGTTAATTGAAGACCACAAGGCCACCTTGCAAATAACTTCTGGAGGCACGTGACGTGATGCCGCCCATGATGAAGACACTTCTAGTTGAGTGAGCAGTCACCGCTTCTGGAGGCGCCAAGCCCTTGGCTTTATAGGCCCACTGAATGGCCTGAACAATCCATGCTCCGATAGATCTGGAAGAGGCACGCATTCCCTTATACTTCCTGTGAAAAGAACGAGCTGGTGGTCAGTCTGACGGAAAGAAGCTGTAGCTTCAAGATACTGACTCAGAGCTTTTCCAACATCTAAGGGATAAACACTGGAATCCTCGGTAGATCTGAACGTTGGAAGAGCAATCTCCTGATTGTCATGAAACACAGATGCCACTTTGGGGTCTGAACCCAACATAGGAATTAAAAGGTTTAGAAATGGCTCCTTGCATCCCTGAGAGCTGATTTCAGAGACCCTCTTGGCCGATGTTATAGCCACCAAGAAGACAACTATTAGAGAGAGTCATTTGACAGAAGATTGATCTTCATGTTCCAACTCTCTACCTAAGAAAAAATCCAGGACAAGGGGAAGATCCCAATTAGAAAAACTTGGCTCTGAGGTCTGAGCCTTATTGCTCCTCTGAAAAACTACTGAGTAAGAGGGTGTCTAGCCCAGGAAACACCGGTAAAGGCAGAGATTACAGCGATTTGGACTCGCAGCGAGCTGACTGACAATGAGAGATCCAATCCTGATTGTAAGAAGCCCAGGATATCATGTATCTTTGGGTTTTTGCAAGAACCTGCAGTGGAAGAGGTGTAGTCTGAAAACTTTTTCCAAATACTCTGGTAGACCCTGTTGGTGCCTGTTCTTCTGGCATGTAATTTTGTGGAGATGGCCCTACTTTGACAGCCTAGGGCCTCCAACCTTCCCCTCTCAAGAACCAGATCATCAGATGTAGATGGGCCGGGCATGGATGTAGAAATGCCCCTTGTGATAGGAGATCTGGTCTGGAGGGTAGAGGAACTGGGTCCCGGAAGCGGAGTTGCATCAGCAGTAGAAACCATGGCTTGTTTGGCCAGTAGGGGACTATTGCCACTATCTCTGCTTCTTCCATCCTGAGCCTCGACAAAAAACAGAGAATGACAGGAACCGGGGGAAAGGCATAGGCCCTGTGGAACCGCCAATGGTCTGTCAGAGCATCTACCCAAAAGCCTGGGGATACCAAGACCTTGTGTAATATCTCTCTAGTCTGAAGTTGCATGGGGAGGCAAACAAGTCTACTTCCGGAATGACTCCCAGGGACAGGACCCACCTGAAGACTTCGGGGGGGAAGTCCACTCGTTGTCCAGAGAAACTCTCAACAGAAAATCTGCCTGAACGTTCGGGACTCCAGGGAGATAGACAGCTGTCAGGTTGGCCAGGTATTTCTGGGCCAAGATCATGATGGGCTCTATTTCCTTTGACAGGGAGAGTCTGCGAGTACCCCCGTCTCTTGATGTATGCGACTGCCGTTGTGTTGTCCAGTCTTAGGAGGACTGAGTCTCCTGCTGTTAAGTGGTGAAAGGCCTGCAGAGCGCAGAACGCTGCCCGGAGTTCCAGAACATTGGAGACTATCCTGTGAGAGGGAAAATTCCATATGCCTTGGGCTACTTCTGTCAGCCCCTGTTGCTGGCATCTGTAGTGATGGTGACCCAAGACACAGGTGCGATGGAGTGACAATTGAGGAGGTTCCTCTGTTGTAGCCACCAAGGAAAGCTCTCCCGCATGGATGAGGTTATTTGGATAAAGTGATCCCGAAGTCCTGGATTATACTGCTGGAGGAAACCCTTCTGGAAGGGCCGCATTTTCCACTGAGCCCACTTTACCATGGGTGTTGTTGCCACCATGGTGCCAATGATCTTTAGGCATTGAGAGGCTTGGAGATGAGGACGACATTGCAAGCCAAACTCTGTCCCGGATCACTGGGATTTTTCCAGGGGTAACAAGATGGTGCTCTTGATAGCGTTGAAGTGTGCCCCGAGGAATACCAGGGACTGCGTAGGATCCAGATGGCTCTTTTCCAGATTCAGGAGCCAACCAAACTCGAGTAGAGTGGAGATGACCTGGGATCTGTGGATTAGCAACTGCTCCTTGTCCCGAGACAACAGCAGGTCTAGATAGTAATACAGACGGATACCTCTGGTCCTGATCAGAGCCACGACAGCCAACAAGTTTTGAAAACACACGAGGCGATGTTGTAAGCCCGAAGGGGAGACAGGTGAACTGCAGACGGATTTGATCGACAGCAAAGCGAAGGTATTTCTGGAATTCTGACGCTATCGGAACATGGAAGTAGGCGTCCTTCAGGTCTATAGAGACAAGCCAATCGTCTGGTTGGATTGCTTGACTGATCATGAGTAGTGTCTCCATCTTGAACTTCTCCTTCTAGATAAAATAATTCAAGTGGGCTAGGTCTATAACTGGCCTCCAGGAGACGTTTTTCTTCAACACCATGAAGAGGGGCGAGTAGACCCCTTAAAACCTTTTGTCATCTGGAACTGGAATTGCAGCGCCCTGAGCCACAAGAGAGACAGGAGAATTCGCTTTTTCTCTTCCGAGAGAGGCAAGGATGCCGACTCGCTCTGTTTTAGGCAGGTGCAATATCATAAAGACTTAGGGGATTCTTGTCCACCGGAAGATGCCCCTTTTGAAAACTTCTGGCCTGAAGGCTGTTTTTTCTTCCAGGTCTTCTTGAACTCACGGCCAGGCCTATAGTAGCGAGCATTCCTTGCTCTATCTGAACTTTGCCTGGGCTGTGTTCTCTTCTGGTTTAGCAGACGGCGATCCTGGGGAAGGAACCCCGACTTGCCCCCTGTGGCACGGGTGATGGCACTGTCCGATATGTTCCCAAAGAGAGACGAACCCCCAAATAGAATCCTGCACCATGCCTGCTTGGAGGCAGGGTCAGCTACCCATGGGCGCAGCCACAAGGCACGCTTAGCCGTGACAGATGTCAGCATGATCCGAGCCACCAGGCGAATTATGTCTAGGGAAGCCCCACGAGAAAAGCCAACGTCAACCTTAGCCCATGAATAGGTGAGCTCCTGGCCAGTTCTTCCGAGATGCTCCTCAGAGAAGCATCTACGTCGTCTGCCCAGACTTCCATCGCTTTAGAAAGGGCTGCGAGAGCTAGAGCTGGTTTGCAGGTCATACCCGCTGTAATGTAGATCTGCTTGAGGTCGGTATAAATTTTCCACTCCAGGCAATCCCTAAAGGAAACAGTATCCTCCAATGGGAGTGTGACATGCCTCACCATCCTCATTAGGGCTGAGTCAATAAGAGGAGCAGACTCCAGGTGTTTTACATCCTTGCTTTTAAATGGGTACATTTTTGATACCTTCATTAACAGGCAATTCTTCCTTTCAACACCACCCCATTTGTCGGTAATTATTGCGCTGAGTTCACCCAAAAAGGAGAAATTAGGGTGTTCTTTTTTGAGGTGTTTAAAATATTTCCTCTGTTTGGAGGGTGCCTCCACTGGCTCTTCCATCTCAAAGCTTCTTTGACAGCTTTTGACCAGCTGTGGTACTAGGGCAAATTCAAAACCTGCACCAGGGTCATCTACCTCCACCTCACTGTCTGAGGCTTCAATTGAGGAATGGCTCCGCTGTGAAGGGCCTGGAGCCTTGAGATCATCCCTAATAGGGACTGACATAGTGTCGCCAGCAGGGTTGTGGGTATGACCAGAATCCCCTTTACTCAGGGACTCATGGACCACCTTTCTGACCAGTGCTTCCACTTGTTGGTCTCCACCCTCTCTTTCTTATGCGACTTTAGAAAAGCATCGCTTGCAGAGCGATTTGCCTTCAGGAACCTGGGCCCCGCATACCCAGCAGGCTTTCCTCACAGAGCGGCTGGAGTGGCGGTGAGAGTGACGCCCAGAGGTGGTTTTAGACTCCTATCTGTGGTACCTAGATCTAAAGGAAGATCTGACGCCTGGACCTTGAAGAGGAGTGACAACGTTGAGACCTAGGACGGTCTTTGCCTTGCTTTGGTGTTCAGACCTAGAAGAGCTGAGTGAAAAAGAAAGGGTTAAGAGCTCCTGAATGAGTGAACCCAAGCATCACAGGTAGAAAATAAATAAATCCTACCTGCAGCGCAAGGGTTGGCCACAAGAGGGCGGTGACAGATCCATGGCAAGGCAGTTTGAAAGTGAAATGAATCATTAAAGCCTTATGAGAAACAGGAGTGACAACAGGCATGAGAGAGCACATAACAAAACATAGCCAGCACCCAGGGAGCCTGCAGCAAACAATTTACCTTGTAAACCAGAGCCCAGTGCCTGGGTAAATACCGCATAAGCCTGCAAGTCATCCCAAGTAATAGCTGCTTTGACAGCTATTTAAATCTGCCACCGTTAACGATGTCACTGCCCCATAGCGGTTGCCATCCGGTGGCGGCCAATCGCACCCGCGACCGCCACCGCCATTTTGGCGAAACTGCGCCTGCACGAACCAAGCACAGAATCTTCGTTCGCGGCTTGCGGATGCGCAGCGACTTCCTGAAACGGCGAGCTGGAACGCAGCTGCGCTCCAGCCGCCGTGGCTACTCACTGGAGCTTGATAGAAAATAAGGAGACACACAAAACACAGAGATACGGCTGCCATATAAAAGGAATATCTTTGTACATTACCACCACCACGGCACGATCCGGACCAGAACCTGGGACTGGGGAGCTGTTCGCTCGACCCACCGCACGATCGGGCGTTTACAAAGCCTCCCGCTAATAGCTGGGACGTTTGGCCGTATTGCCGCTTGCCTGCCAATGGCCAGGTTAGTAAGCTCTTCATGGTATCACATCATATCGCCCATGTCCACCTGCTAATAGCTAGGATTGCTGGACTGCAGAGAGGATCACCGCTAACCACCAACGTATCGCCGTGCACACCGCCAGGCCTGGATTACAGAAAAACTTAATGAAAAGGTAAGACTATATCTTGGTCCTAGGAGGAGGACAAAAAAAGGAACACGGCCTCTGGCCCAGAGCAAAGATTTATAGGAGAAGGGTCCTATGAGGTATGAGGGGCGGGATTAACCCACACGTAGGCTGCCATGGAGTCTGTCAGGAAATACTTTTTTGCCCGACTGTATTCATGTGTTAGAATGGCCCAGTCAAAGTCCAGACCTAAATCCAATTGAGAATCTGTGGCAAGACTTTAAAATTGCATTCGTAACAGGCCTTCTTTCCATGGTCAGTACAGCATCTCTAAGGGCTCATTTACACTTGCTTCAAAACATGGTTTCGGACAGGCATTCTTAAAGCTCTCTGATCGCCAGTCAAAGCACCTGTCACTAAATAAAATTGTTTAGTTACAGTCCTGTTTACACCTTGCGTTTGCTTTACTTTGCTTAAAAAATTATACCCCATTTAGCCTGATGTAAGGGGGCTCCAATAGGGGGATGCCTAAATAAGGGGGCTCCAATGGGGGGACACCTGATTAAGGGGGGTTCCAATGGGGGACACACCTGATTAAGAGGATCTCCAATGGGGGGATGCCTGATTAAGGGGAGCTCCAATGAGGGAATGCCTGATGTAAGGACGGGCTCCAATGGGGGGACATCTGATGTAAGCAGGGACTCCGCTGGGTACGCCTGATGTAAGAGGGGCTCCAATGGATACACCTGATGTAAGGAGGGACTCTGCTGGGTAAACCTGATGTAAGGAGGACTCTGCTGGGTACACCTGATGTAAGGAGGGACTCTGCTGGGGACGCCTGATGTAAGGAGGGACTCTGCTGGGGACGCCTGATGTAAGGAGGGACTCTGCTGGGGACGCCTGATGTAAGGAGGGACTCTGTTGGGGACGCCTCATGTAAGGACAATGGCATCTGGTACATGGCAAGTGACACACTCGGGGCTCCCACTGATTCGGCATTATGGTGAGTTGAACTATTTCATTTTATATTACAATTTATAATAATAGAAATAATGCGTTTCAATCATACTGACACCATTACAACCATGGTGTCGGGATGATTGAATCGCTAACATCAGGTGTTTGGAGTATCTTTATCTGCTGATTGTTAAACTTTCTGGAATACACATATTGCTATTGTGGTGTAGGATCTGGGCCTGCTGTCCCTCCATCCCTCTTTCTTTCTTTCCTTCCTTCCCTCTCTCTCTTTTTCTCCCTTTGTTTCTCCCCCCATCCCTTTTTCATCTCAGACTCTAACCACACCCCTTTGAGTCATGCCCCCTTTAAGCCACGCCCAATATTTAGTTTAAACCATTGCCCATTTTTCGCCGCGGCTCGCTTCATATTTTTATTTCCCCCCTCTGTCACACCTACAAGTGAATGCCCCGCCCCCTAATTATAATAAGACTCTGCCTACAGACAAAAAAGTGTCCCTATAATTTTTTTACAGTGTTGGCAAATGGCAACTATGGAAAAATGCATGCACCACTTGAGTCTAATCACCCCGATCTTACACCTCCCATACCTATCCATTTTATTATCCCTCAATAAATAACAAAAAAAAACGAAGTAACGGACTGTTCTCTGACTCTGAAGTGCCTGTGGAAATTCGGTGTGCCTGGCTGTGCAGGGTGGGGGATCCTAGTTTATCTGCACCCCTTAAGGGGGTCTTATTGAGGTTAACCATTGTACATCACTGGAGGATTTATTTAAGCGGGTGATAGATAACTTATTTTGGGGGGGTCACAGCTGTCTGGATTTCTTAATGGATATTTTTTTACAGAAATTGTTTTTATGTATACATTTTGTGAATAAAGTTATTTTTTAAGAAAACAATGGTAACTATTTGGTTCCTGTCATCTAAAAATGTTTTACATTTAATTCTGACATGTAGGTATGTGGCACAAACACTTGAACCTAACTCTTTCATAAATGGGGGTGCACCAGGTGCACCGCTACTGCTCCCCATTTGACATCTGAGTGGATATGGGTATGCTCCCTGTACGACTCCTGAGTTTGCACCCTGTACAAAGAATAGTCCTGAGTCCTGCACCCTGTATGTAGCATACCCCTGAGTCCTGTATCCCGTACGTAGCGTATTCCTGAGTCCTGCACTCTGTACATAGCATACTCCTGAGTCCTGTACCCGGTACGTAGCGTATTCCTGAGTCCTGTACCCGGTACGTAGCATACTCCTGAGTCCTGCACCCGGTACGTAGCATACTCCTGAGTCCTGCACCCGGTACGTAGCATACTCCTGAGTCCTGCACCCGGTACGTAGCATACTCCTGAGTCCTGCACCCGGTACGTAGCATACTCCAGAGTCCTGCACCCGGTACGTAGCATACTCCAGAGTCCTACACCCGGTACGTAGCATACTCCAGAGTCCTGCACCCTGTACATAGCATACTCCTGAGTCCTGCACCCGGTACGTGGCATACTCCTGCACCCTGTACATAGCCCACTGCTGAGTGCTGCACCCTGTATGTAGCACACTCCTGAACCCTGCACTCTGTATGTAGTCTATTTCTGAACCCTGTGCATAATGCATTAATGGTATTTAACAATGTCTATGAAAGGCCCTTCCATTCTTAGTGCAATTTGGCCACACACACTCTTTCATGCGGTGTGCTCTCCCCCTGGGTGGGGGGGGGAGGCAGCTTTGGTGGGGGCGTGGTTGAGTTCCTGTACCTATTGTCTGAGGAAAAAAAGCCCTGGACATAGGTACTCCCAAGAATGACATACAATGTTTGGGCATCTTGGTATTCAAGGCAGCATTGCTTTGGTGCTAAGTAAATGTATGTATTGCATGCAAAGTTAGACAGTTATCGGCCCAAATATATATGAACTTATTGGATTTCTGGCAGATCAACAGGTATTTTTCTATAATTGCAGCATTTTTCAATAGGAAAAACATGGGGAAATGTGCCTGACCTGGAGAAATGTACTGTTTTATATATATATATATATATATATATATATATATATATATATATATATATATATATATATATATATATATATATATTCTGCCCAGACATATACAATAAAGGTGAATTGCAGGTTTGGTACATTTTTACATTCATCCAGCTTGGACCAATGTAACTATGTCCTGTATATACCATAACTGGCTAATGCCGCTAAAAGCTGGAAATCACTGAAGTTACGTACAGTAGACACTTCTCCAATGATCTCCCCCTGCTACTGGGTCCTGTACTGTGTGGCTGGCTGATGTATTCTGATGATTGAATGTAAAGCATTCTCTGATTCAACAAGGTGGTGTGTGTGACGTCACTGTCCCGCCTCTCCACCTTGTCTAGACACAAGGATGGTGACGTCACAGTTTCCATCTCATCCAATCAGAGAATGCTTTGCATTAATTGGGATAATGCAAAGTGTTCTCTGAATGAAGCCCATGCCCAATGAGCAGTTCCCTGTGTTCACCAAGCAGCGGGGCAAACCACTTAACATACGACCCAGAAGCCAGTGGCAATCACTGTACTGGCAGTGTCTACGTACTGTATGGGGATTGGCCAGATATAAAACATGCATACTTACATTGGTCCAAGCCAGACCAATATAACTATGCAAAAGTATCTATACCTAAACTTAAAGTGTTACTAAACCCACAACAGTAAAATCAGTCTGTATATGCAGTAAAGCATGCTTGTTATACTCACTTTGGAACCAAAGGGATTAACCCTCCGCATTGTGCAAAAAGGTTGTTTGACCCTGTCTTCTCTGATTCTCCCCTCCTTCCACTGTCCCCTAATAATTTCCTGATAACACAAAGTCTATGGAGTCAGGCTGCACATGCTCAGTTTGGTGTGTATTGCTAGAGAGGTGTTTTCTTTTTTTTTTCTTGGGAGGGTGCATGTGATCAGCTCAGAGCCAATCAGCACTGTCCAGACAGAGGGTCAGGGGTCTTGCAGTCTCATAGGACAGTCAGAAAACTCCTCCTACAAGCTTTAACCAGTGCTTGGCTGGACACAGGGCCTTCTTAATAGCATCATGGGCCCCTGGGCAAAGTAATGCACTGGGCCCCTACCAGCCTGCCCCAATTTACACACCTACTCTCAAGAATTAAAGTATAAATAGTTGATAGAATTAAACATATATTTATTAGTACTTCCAATAAAATCAATTTTAAACAATATAAAAAAGCATTCCATAAATCAAAGACTAATCAACACAAAGGGCACATTACAGGGGTGGAGGCAGAAACGCACAGTACAGGGAGGTCAGGAGGTCACAATACTGGGATTAGGAGGGCACAGTACAGGTTCCAGGACGCTGCTTAGGACACGGCCATCCTGGGACAGCTTAGTAAAAAGCGTGATTGGCCCAGCAAATCTGGGACAGTTGGCAAATATGATGTAATGCAAGACAATCATGGGGCCCCTGGGCAGTGCCCATGCATTAAGACAGCCCTGGTGGGACGCTGATAGAAGTCATAAGACTACTCTAACTACTGATGAGAAAAGGTATTTAGCCGTTTATATTTACTAAAATAATTGCATTTCCATGTTCTGTGTACTGTGGGAGACCAGATATAGTGACTGCAGGGTCCTGGTTTAGTAACACTTTAAGCTTTAAATCACTTACCTTAGTGATCAGGTTTTGGATAAGAATCTTTAATCTGATTAATTCAGTGACAAGTATCAATATCAGTCGGTCCCCAGAGAGCGCACTTTTTCATAGACTACCCGACGGGATCCCCAAAAAATCAATACGCCTCATAACCTACATCTTGTTGGCAGCGAGAATAACAATTGCAAGGAACTGGAAAAGCTCAAGAATATCCCTAGAACAAGTTAGGGATAAACTCAATTGGATTATGATTAATGATAAGCTCACTTACACTCTTCATAATAAAGCAGAGATGTTCAACAAGATCTGGGATCCATGGATCGAATATATCTCCGCTTAATGAGGAAATCCAGGTGACCCTCTCTCTCTCCCTCTCTCTCCTCTATCTCTCCCTTTCCTATCTTTCTTTCTCTTTCTCTTCTCCTTTCCTCTCTCCCTTGTCCTCTCTTTCTTTTTATTCTTGGTGATTAGTGATGAGCCGAACACCCCCGGGTTCGGTTCGCACCAGAACCCGCGAACGGACCGAAAGTTCGTACGAACATTAGAACCCTATTAAATACAATGGATGCGAACGTTCGAATTCTAAAGTGCTAATTATAACAACTATTATGCATGTTATTGTCCTAAAAAGGGTTTGGGAACCCGGGTTGTGCACCAGGGGACATGTATCAATGCAAAAAGAAGTTTTAAAAACGGTCGTTTTTCGGGAGCAGTCATTTTAATGATGCATAAAGGGAAAAAAAAAAAGTCAAATATTCCTTTAAATATCGTACCTGGGGGGTGTCTAAAGTATGCCTGTGAAGTGCCACGTGTTTCCCGTGTTTAGAACTGTCCCTGCACAAAATGACACTTCTAAAGGGAAAAAAAGCCATTTAAAACTGCTTGCGGCTTTAATGTAATGTCTGGTCCCGGTAATATGGATGAAAATCTTTAAGAAAAATGGCATAGCTACCCCATGACCCCCCCCCCCCCCACCCCAGCCCATTACCAGCCCCTTTGGGTCTTGTATGGATATTAAGGGGAACCCCGCACATAAAATAAAAAAGGCCCTATATACTCTGAACAGCCGTATACAGGCGGTGCATACAAGACAGGGACTGTAGGTTTGTTCTTATGTAGAATCTGTTTGTAACTTTGAACAGGTACATTGTTGAAGTGTAGCTCCAGCCCAAAAATCTATTTTTAAACTTTTTGGAAAACATAGGTAAGGGTTATCACCCCTGTAACATTTGTTTTGCTGTCTGTGCCCCTGTTCAGAACATTTCACCTCACTTTCCGTCCCAATGACAACTGTTTTTGAAATGTGGTGTTTTTCTTGAAACAAGGATTGCTGATAAAGCATCAGTACAGAGGAGACACCTTTCTCCCATATTTATTCTTACAGGAGAGAATTTTCCTTCCTAGTGGTAGATTTCCTCTCACTTCCTGTTGTCTTCTTGCGTTTGCAAGTAGGAGTCGTTTGTAAGTTGGATGTTTGAAAGTAGGGACCTGCCGTATATACTCTGCAGAAATAGGCCCCTTAGTTGTTGGTGTTGGCACAACACTGTAAGCACTCACAGTTACTCTTGGTTGGTGCTGGAACGCCCTGCTGTCAACTATTATATCAGGAATTTTAATTACATATAATTGTTGAACAGTGGTAGTAAAAATTGGGCCTTTGATGGTGGTGCTGGTGCCACAACACTGTAAGCCCTGACAGTTACTCTTGGTGGGTGCAGCAATGGGCCCTGCTGTGAATTATTAGATCAAGAATTGTAATTGCATGCCCCTGTTGAACAGGGGCTGAAAAATTGGGCCTTTCGTGGTGGTGGTGGTGGTGGTGGTGTTGCCACAACACTGTAAGCCCTCAGAGTTACTCTTGGTGGGTGCAGGAATGGGCCCTGCTGTGAATTATTAGATCAAGAATTGTAATTGCATGCCCCTGTTGAACAGGGGCTGAAAAATTGGGCCTTTCGTGGTGGTGGTGGTGGTGGTGGTGTTGCCACAACACTGTAAGCCCTCAGAGTTACTCTTGGTGGGTGCAGGAATGGGCCCTGCTGTGAATTATTAGATCAAGAATTGTAATTACATGCCCCTTTTGAACAGGGGCTGAAAAATTGGGCCTTTCGTGGTGGTGGTGGCGTTGCCACAACACTGTAAGCCCTCAGAGTTACTCTTGGTGGGTGCAGCAATGGGCCCTGCTGTGAATTATTAGATCAAGAATTGTAATTGCATGCCCCTGTTGAACAGGGGCTGAAAAATTGGGCCTTTCGTGGTGGTGGTGGTGGTGGTGGTCTTGCCACAACACTGTAAGCCCTCAGAGTTACTCTTGGTGGGTGCAGCAATGGGCCCTGCTGTGAATTATTAGATCAAGAATTGTAATTACATGCCCCTTTTGAACAGGGGCTGAAAAATTGGGCCTTTCGTGGTGGTGGTGGTGGTGGCGTTGCCACAACACTGTAAGCCCTCAGAGTTACTCTTGGTGGGTGCAGCAATGGGCCCTGCTGTGAATTATTAGATCAAGAATTGTAATTGCATGCCCCTGTTGAACAGGGGCTGAAAAATTGGGCCTTAGGCACTGGTGGCACAACACTACAACCCCTCACAGATACTGTACTTGGAGCACAGCAATGAGCCCTGTTGCAAAGTATTGCTTCAAAAATTGTAATGACACGCCCCTGTTAAACAGGGGCTGAAAAATTGGGCCTTAGGCACTGGTGCCACAACACTCCAACCCCTCACAGATACTGTACTTGGAGCACAGCAATGAGCCCTATGGCAAATTATTGCTAAAAAAATTGTAATTACACGCCCCTGTAAAACAGGGGCTGAAAAATTGGGCCTTAGCCACTGGTGGCGGCACCCATAAACAAAAATGATCTTCCAAGCTATCATCATCAATCGTATCATTGAGGACTCGGAGGAGGAGGATAGCCAGTCAACATAACAGCACAGGCACTCAGCATCAGCATCAGTCTTGAAGGGATGTGACATGTTAAAATCAATTAGTCTGTTATATCAGCATCAGGTGTGTGGTAGCTGGTGGTGATCCAAGACTGGTTCATCTTGATGAAAGTCAGTCGATCAACCGAGTCGGTGGACAGGCGCACCCTGTGATCCGTGACAAATCCTCCAGCAGCACTGAATGTGCGTTCCGAAAGAACGCTGGATGCAGGACAGGCCAGTAGCTCAATTGCATACTGTGCAAGCTCTGGCCAGTGATCCATCCTCAAGACCCAGTAAGCCAGAGGATTTTCGGTGGGGAAGGTGTCCAAGTCTGACCTTGCCCCTAGATATTCCTGCACCATGTTTATCAGACGCTGGCGATGGTTGCTGGAACCGATCATACTTTGGGGCTGCGGACTAAAGAATTGTCTGAACGCATCGGTCAGACGGCCACCTTCCCCACCGCTCCTTCTTTGACTGGCCGAAGCCTCAGCAACTCGTTGTCCAGGACCAGGAGTTTGTAACCTCCCAGTCTCTGGGAACGCGTTGCACAGACCTTTCTGCAAGGCCTCCCGGAGTTGTCTCATCCTCTGCTCCCTCTGCGACGGTAACATAAGGTCCGCAACCTTACCCTTGTACCTTGGATCAAGGAGAGTGGCCAGCCAGTAATGGTCCCTCTCCTTGATCAGAAGAATACGAGGATCCTTCCGCAGACTTTGCAGGATCAGGGAGGCCATGCAGCGTAGGTTTGCTGAGGCATTCGCTCCGGAGTCCTCTGGGTCACTAAGGACGACATGATCCGCAGCCACCTCCTCCCAGCCACGTACAAGTCCACTGGTTTCTTGGGACTGTAAATCATCCCTAAAAGACTGCTGCTGATGATGCTGAGTGCCAGCCTCCACCTCCATGCTGACACAATCCTCCTCCTCCTCCTCCTCCTCCTCCTCTTCCTGTGCGATGGGTGGGACAGAAGGAACACTGTCTGGGTAAAGGGGGCCTTGAGAGGCAAGGAAGTCCTCCTCTTCCTGCCTCTGTTCTGCCTCAAGTGCCCTGTCCATTATTCCACGCAGCGTGTGCTCCAACAGGTGGACAAGAGGTACAGTGTCACTGATGCATGCACTGTCACTGCTCACCATCCTCGTGGCCTCCTCAAATGGTGCCAGGACAGTGCATGCATCCCTGATCATGCCCCACTGGCGTGGAGAAAAAAAACCAAGCTCCCCTGACCCTGTCCTGGTGCCGTAGTCGCACAGGTACTCATTGATGGCCCTCTGCTGCGTGTGCAGCCGCTGCAGCATGGCCAACGTTGAGTTCCACCTGGTGGGCATGTCACATATAAGGCGGTTCTTGGGCAGGTTCAACTCCTTTTGCAGCTCAGCCAGGCGAGCACTGGCATTATAAGATCTGCGGAAATGCACACAGACTTTCCTGGCCTGCCTCAGGACATCCTGTAAGCCCGGGTACCTGCCCAAGAACCGCTGCACCACCAGGTTAAGGACGTGAGCCACACAGGGCACATGGGTCAGTTTTCCCTGTTGGAGGGCGGAGAGGAGGTTGGTGCCATTGTCGCAAACCACCATTCCTGGCTTAAGCTGGCGTGGCGTCAACCACCTCTCGGCCTGGCCCTGCAGAGCAGACAGGACCTCTGCCCCAGTGTGGCTTCTGTCCCCCAAACACACCAGCGCAAGCACGGCATGGCATCTTTTTGCCTGCGTACTTGCGTAGCCCCTTGAACGCCTACGGAGCACCGCTGGTTCCGAGGACAAACCACAGGAAGAGGCCATGGAGGAAGAAGAAGAGGAGGGGGTGGAGGAGAGAGGTGTGTCACAACCAGTAGTAGCATTTTGGAGGCGTGGCGGTGGAACAACCTCCAACACTACTGCACCTTGTCCTGCATCCTTCCCAGCTGCCAAAAGAGTGACCCAATGGGCCGTGAAAGAAAGGTAACGTCCCTGTCCATGCCTGCTGGACCATGAGTCAGCGGTAATATGCACCTTACCGCTGACCGCCCTGTCCAGCGAGGCCAAGACATTGCCTTCCACATGCCGGTAGAGAGCCGGAATAGCCTTCCGTGAGAAAAAGTGGCGTTTGGGAACCTGCCACTGAGGAACCGCACATTGCACAAACTCACGGAAGGGGGCCGAGTCTACCAACTGAAAAGGCAGCAGTTGAAGCGCTAGCAATTTAGCCAAGCTAGCATTCAACCGCTGGGCATGTGGATGGCTGGGAGTGAACTTCTTTCGACGGTCCAGCAGCTGGGGCAGGGAAATTTGCCTGCTAGAATCGGACGTCGGTGTACTGCTAGCAGAGTGGCCGCAAGTACTTGGCTGTGACACACCTAATTCTACACCTTCATTCCTCTCAGTGCATGTTTCAGAGAGGACTGAAGTTATAGTGGGGTTGGAGATCCCAGCTGATGCGGTGCAAGGAGAGGTCCGCTTTGTTCTTTGGTGTGGGTCTTTGAGGTAGGCTTGCCAACGAGCTGCATGGCAGGTCAACATATGTCTGGTCAGGCATGTGGTACCCAAGCGGCTGATGTTTTGGCCACGCGATATACGCTTGAGACATATGTTGCAAACAGCAGCTGTGCGATCTGATGCACTAGCCTCAAAAAAGGCCCACACCAAAGAACTTTTTTAATGACGGGCAGAGGCAGCGCCCTGCACAGGCGGAGCTCTGCGGTGTGATTCCGTCGGTGTACTGCCCTTACGCTGGCCACCAAAGGGCATCCTGCCTCGTTGGAGATGTGCCTCCTCCTCATCCTCCTCCTCCTCCTCTCTCCTATTAGGCACCCACGTGGAGTCAGTGACCTCATCATCACCTCCCTCCTCATCACTGGAGCCAATCTGGCAGTATGCTGCAGCTGCTGGAACATGACTGCCAGATTGGTGTCCTTCTTGAGCATCCCCTCTGTCTGCTCTCACGCTACTGCCTTCCTCTAGCTGGGTTTCATCATCAGACCCTTCGAAACGCTGGGCATCCTCCTGGAGCATGTACCCAACACTGTGCTCAAACAGTTCGGGGGACTCCTCAGGAGGAGGACATGGTGGGTCTAGGGAAGGAGTGACTGATGATGAGTCTGACATTGATACCAGGGAAGAGGACGCTTTGGCAGCTGCTTTTCCAGTACCCTGAGCCTGGGTGAGAGAGGATGAGGAGGAGGAGGGCTTGGTCATCCACTCTACCAAGTCTTCGGCATGATGTGGCTCAACATGTCCAGCTGCCGAAAAGAAGGACAAGCGTGTCCCATGGCCATGTGCTGATGACAATGCACCGCGTCCACGACCAGCACTGTTGCCCCCAGACACAGAGCCTGCTTGCCCTCTTTTATTGCCTCCTGACTGTCTGCCTCTCCTTGTTTGCCTTCCAGACATTCTAATAGATGGCCTGCAGGGAGATGGGAAAAAAGCAATAAGGGCTACCTTCAGGTGTCCTTCTCTGTCCCTTTACTTAAGGATTTCTAAATATGGTTGAGGATGATTGCTTTTGCACAGAATAGCACAACGACAATTTCCCTGACTGTCCAAAAAAACAAGGATTTCAAAGATGGTTGATGAGGAATGCTTTAGCACACTATAGCACAAGGAGAATTCCCTCACTGTCCTTCCCTGTCCCTAGAAACAAGGATTCGCACAGTAAAACACACTGACACTCTCCCTACCTATAGTTTTCTGTCCCTAGAAAAAATGTTTTTTTAAAGCACACTATAGCACAAGGAGAATTTCACTCACTTTCCTTCTTTGTCCCTAGAAACAAGGATTATCACAGTGAAAGAAACTGACACTCTTCCTTCCTATAGTTTTCTGTCCCTAGAAAAAATGTTTTTTAAAGCACACTATAGCACAAGGAGAATTCCCTCACTGTCCTTCCCTGTCCCTAGAAACAAGGATTCGCACAGTAAAACACACTGACACTCTCCCTACCTATAGTTTTCTGTCCCTAGAAAAAATGTTTTTTAAAGCACACTATAGCACAAGGAGAATTCCCTCACTGTCCTTCCCTGTCCCTAGAAACAAGGATTCGCACAGTAAAAGACACTGACACTCTCCCTACCTATAGTTTTCTGTCCCTAGAAAAAATGTTTTTTTAAAGCACACTATAGCACAAGGAGAATTTCACTCACTTTCCTTCTTTGTCCCTAGAAACAAGGATTATCACAGTGAAAGAAACTGACACTCTTCCTTCCTATAGTTTTCTGTCCCTAGAAAAAATGTTTTTTTAAAGCACACTATAGCACAAGGAGAATTCCCTCACTGTCCTTCCCTGTCCCTAGAAACAAGGATTCGCACAGTAAAACACACTGACACTCTCCCTACCTATAGTTTTCTGTCCCTAGAAAAAAATTTTTTTTAAAGCACACTATAGCACAAGGAGAATTCCCTCACTGTCCTTCCCTGTCCCTAGAAACAAGGATTCGCACAGTAAAACACACTGACACTCTCCCTACCTATAGTTTTCTGTCCCTAGAAAAAATGTTTTTTTAAAGCACACTATAGCACAAGGAGAATTCCCTCACTGTCCTTCCCTGTCCCTAGAAACAAGGATTCGCACAGTAAAAGACACTGACACTCTCCCTACCTATAGTTTTCTGTCCCTAGAAAAAATGTTTTTTTAAAGCACACTATAGCACGAGGAGAATTTCACTCACTTTCCTTCTTTGTCCCTAGAAACAAGGATTATCACAGTGAAAGAAACTGACACTCTTCCTTCCTATAGTTTTCTGTCCCTAGAAAAAATGTTTTTTTAAAGCACACTATAGCACAAGGAGAATTCCCTCACTGTCCTTCCCTGTCCCTAGAAACAAGGATTCGCACAGTAAAACACACTGACACTCTCCCTACCTATAGTTTTCTGTCCCTAGAAAACATGTTTTTTTAAAGCACACTATAGCACAAGGAGAATTCCCTCACTGTCCTTCCCTGTCCCTAGAAACAAGGATTCGCACAGTAAAACACACTGACACTCTCCCTACCTATAGTTTTCTGTCCCTAGAAAAAATGTTTTTTTAAAGCACACTATAGCACAAGGAGAATTTCACTCACTTTCCTTCTTTGTCCCTAGAAACAAGGATTATCACAGTGAAAGAAACTGACACTCTTCCTTCCTATCGTTTTCTGTCCCTAGAAAAAATGTTTTTTTAAAGCACACTATAGCACAAGGAGAATTCCCTCACTGTCCTTCCCTGTCCCTAGAAACAAGGATTCGCACAGTAAAACACACTGACACTCTCCCTACCTATAGTTTTCTGTCCCTAGAAAAAATGTTTTTTTAAAGCACACTATAGCACAAGGAGAATTCCCTCACTGTCCTTCCCTGTCCCTAGAAACAAGGATTCGCACAGTAAAAGACACTGACACTCTCCCTACCTATAGTTTTCTGTCCCTAGAAAAAATGTTTTTTTAAAGCACACTATAGCACAAGGAGAATTTCACTCACTTTCCTTCTTTGTCCCTAGAAACAAGGATTATCACAGTGAAAGAAACTGACACTCTTCCTTCCTATAGTTTTCTGTCCCTAGAAAAAATGTTTTTTTAAAGCACACTATAGCACAAGGAGAATTTCACTCACTTTCCTTCTTTGTCCCTAGAAACAAGGATTATCACAGTGAAAGAAACTGACACTCTTCCTTCCTATAGTTTTCTGTCCCTAGAAAAAATGTTTTTTTAAAGCACACTATAGCACAAGGAGAATTCCCTCACTGTCCTTCCCTGTCCCTAGAAACAAGGATTCGCACAGTAAAACACACTGACACTCTCCCTACCTATAGTTTTCTGTCCCTAGAAAAAATGTTTTTTTAAAGCACACTATAGCACAAGGAGAATTCCCTCACTGTCCTTCCCTGTCCCTAGAAACAAGGACTCGCACAGTAAAACACACTGACACTCTCCCTACCTATAGTTTTCTGTCCCTAGAAAAAATGTTTTTTTAAAGCACACTATAGCACAAGGAGAATTCCCTCACTGTCCTTCCCTGTCCCTAGAAACAAGGATTCACACAGTAAAACACACTGACACTCTCCCTACCTATAGTTTTCTGTCCCTAGAAAAAATGTTTTTTTAAAGCACACTATAGCACAAGGAGAATTTCACTCACTTTCCTTCTTTGTCCCTAGAAACAAGGATTATCACAGTGAAAGAAACTGACACTCTTCCTTCCTATAGTTTTCTGTCCCTAGAAAAAATGTTTTTTTAAAGCACACTATAGCACAAGGAGAATTCCCTCACTGTCCTTCCCTGTCCCTAGAAACAAGGATTCGCACAGTAAAACACACTGACACTCTCCCTACCTATAGTTTTCTGTCCCTAGAAAAAATGTTTTTTTAAAGCACACTATAGCACAAGGAGAATTCCCTCACTGTCCTTCCCTGTCCCTAGAAACAAGGATTCGCACAGTAAAACACACTGACACTCTCCCTACCTATAGTTTTCTGTCCCTAGAAAAAATGTTTTTTTAAAGCACACTATAGCACAAGGAGAATTCCCTCACTGTCCTTCCCTGTCCCTAGAAACAAGGATTCGCACAGTAAAACACACTGACACTCTCCCTACCTATAGTTTTCTGTCCCTAGAAAAAATGTTTTTTTAAAGCACACTATAGCACAAGGAGAATTTCCCTCACTTTCCTTCTTTGTCCCTAGAAACAAGGATTATCACAGTGAAAGAAACTGACACTCTCCCTACCTATAGTTTTCTGTCCCTAGAAAAAAGGTTTTTTTAAAGCACACTATAGCACAAGGAGAATTCCCTCACTGTCCTTCCCTGTCCCTAGAAACAAGGATTCACACAGTAAAACACACTGACACTCTCCCTACCTATAGTTTTCTGTCCCTAGAAAAAATGTTTTTTTAAAGCACACTATAGCACAAGGAGAATTCCCTCACTGTCCTTCCCAGTCCCTAGAAACAAGGATTCGCACAGTAAAACACACTGACACTCTCCCTACCTATCCTTCTCTTTCCCTAAACTAAAGGAATCCAGGTTAAGCAAGAAAAAAATAAATGTCACTGTCCCTGCCTATGCTTCTCTTTCCCTGCTCCGGAACACACTACACTAGGCCGCCGTGCTGGCGGCCTTTTATAGTGTGGGGCGTGTACTAAACACCCTCAGCAATAATTGGCCACAGGCATCCTGCCTGTGGCCAATCATTGCTCTCCTCGCTGCCGGCGCTGTGATTGGCCAAGCATGCGGGGTCACAGTGCATGCTTGGTCAATCACAGCGCCTGGATGACACTGCGATGGCGTAGTGCATTGTGGGCCGTTCGCGTCACTCGAATTTGGCGCGAACGGCCCAAATCGTTCGATCTTCGTCGAAAGATCGAACAGCCGATGTTCGAGTCGAACGTATGTTCGACTCGAACACGAAGCTCATCCCTATTGGTGATATACCTTTTGTATACCATGGTTATCAATATACCGTGATAGAACGTTACTAATGAGGCAGGAAACCTTATCATAGTGGGGATCCACGGCTAACCCCGAATTTTTAATCAGGGTCCACTGAAGCCCTGGACCCTCCCTATCCCTCCCCCTAGTGCTGGTACAGTCTAACACTACTGGTCTGGGCACTTGCACACATACTATGCCCTACTTGAGGGCTTGAATAACCCTTATGATGATACTATGCATATGCCTCCTACCTCCTGACAGGTTCTAGGCGGGTTAAAAATAAATTGTCAAAACGTTTAAATATTTGGCCGAATGTAACCTGGCTATTTGCTCTTTTTTTTTTTCTTTTTTTTTATTATTTGCTTTTGTTTTTTTTGTTTTTCTCCGCTCCTGTTTTGTATTTACTTCAATAAAAATATTGCAATATAAATCACTTACCTTGCGTTGTATTGTTCTGTCGTACCTTGCATTGCTTCTGGCACTACTTTAGAGACTGTAATGCTGCGTACTGCCGTACTCACGACCGTTTTTAATGTCATTGAAAAAAACGACGTTTTCCGCAACGTGATTCTTCTCAAGCCTGTCTTGCCTACACACTATCATGAAAAAAAATGCTTGAGCAAAGCGCGGTGACGTACGAAACGTACGCACTATAAAGGGGAAGTTCCATTCGGATGGCGCCACCCTTTGGGCTGCTTTTGCTGATCCTCGTGTTAGTAAAGCTTGGTGAGAGACGATTCGCGCTTTTCAGCCTCGTGCTCTTCAGTCTGTTACAGCGTGACGAATGTTCCAAATTTTTAATGGCCATTTTTCACGTCGTGAAAAATGCTCTGGAGCCAACACGATCGTTTTTAATGACCAAATTAAAAAATGGAATTTTTCTCGTCATGAAAAACGGTCGTGTGTACGCGGCATTAGAGAACATTTAGTTCAGCAGGAGACGGTGTTACTGTAGTTGAAAATAAGTTTGGAGTCAACTTTTTAAAACAAATTGGCAGCACAGTTAATCATAGTGAAGAACAGTAATTAAAAGTGATGCATTTGCTCCATATACACAAGCAAAACACAGTCTCTTTAAATTTACTATTTAAATAGTTCAGTCTGGCCAAATTTATATTAGATATAGACTGGTGGCAGGAAAATATATAAAGAAAATGATTTTATCACAGCAGAGCCACCAGTTAAAATACAACCACAATCATAAAATAGTTCATGCATACAGTGCACAGGTCGCAAGGACGTAACAAATCTTCCAGCTTCAGATCAGCACTGCGCAAACCCAGACTGCCAGTTTTATGTAGGCGAACGCGGTGTGTGACTGTCCCCTGGCCTACCGCCAAGCAAAGCCAAACTCTGATTGATGGAGAACCGCTCATCCTTGTAGACAGAGGGAGAAGAGCAGCAAAAATCTGGCAAAGTGGAAACAGTTTATTTATACCTGTCCCGATTATTCATTGTGTGTTTTCGTAACGAGGCGTAGCCTATTCATTCTCCATCTTATGCGCTCACCCAGTTTTCTGAGAGTTGACATCACAGTAATTAACTTTACTTTTCTTTTTTTTTTTCTTTTTCAGTTGCGATGATTTATTCTAAGTTTAAGGTGTCATACACAGGACATTTACATGCTCTTAAAACTTAAAATGTCTTGCGCTTTTCTGCGCCCGGGGAACTGCCGTGCTGCGGCTTCAATATAAGTGTTTGGCTGTACACGGCCAACTGCTGGTAAACACAGATGGTTCCTGCATCTGTATTGACCTGTGTATGTGCCTTTTGTGTATTTTTCCTTGCTGATTGCACATGCGCAAGTAAACATCGATGCAGCCGCCTTCATTGTTTCTAAGCAGCTAGCTGCACAAGGCCATTCACTTGTCTTACTGACAACCAGTGGTGGCTGGTGCTGTATATTTTGTGGCGGCAAACCCACCGACATCCCACTGCCATCCCCCAACCCTGGTCGGTTGGCCCCACACTTACACTGACACCCCCCCCCAGTTGGTCGCTCAATCCGCCCCGCACTTACCCCATCTAGGTCGCGGGCAGCTTCGGCTCTTTCCTGCATCTCCTCCTTCTCTGCGTCTCGGACTTCACAGCGGCTTCCTCCTCGGTGGCTTCCTTCTTCCTCCTCAGTGCGGCGGACAATACGATCGCTTCTCCTCTCGGGAAATCGGGTCTCAGGACCCACTTCCTGATTGGCCAGGAAGAGAATCAGGAAGACAATAGCGAATAGTAATTTGCTATTGTCACACAACTGGGTGGGCTCAGGGCTCAGGGCTCTGGCTCTAATCACATGCTACTAAAAAAAAAAAATTGGAATCCATGCATCCGGCGCCCTGCATGTAGATTAGGGGCCAGGCGCATGGATTAAAGGGGCGCCGCCACTGCTGACAACATCAATGGAACACTGATACCAACAAAAGACACTATTCCTCCCATTAAAACCAATTACAGTGTGGGGCATTGCTTGCTCCCACTGACCACAGTCTGGCCCACCCAAAGCCTGAAGGACAGTAAACTGGCCCTTTGCGTAGAAAGTTTAGAGACCCCTGCTCTATAACAACAGAGAGTCTACTGAGAATCAGTACTTCAGTAAAACAGTTCAGAACACAAACAGCCTCATAAATAGTTTCCTTCTAACTAAACTCCAGAGTAGCTCTGCTTACACAGGTGAACAGCTGGAGGGATCCAAGGTCCAGGGGAATGGAGGAAAGAAAGGGGAGCACCTAAATGGAATGTAGTTTTCTCATAGCAATCAGGTAGGGACTCAAGGTAGATGTGTCATCTGAGAAGACATATCTACCTTGGGGAGTCCTAAGTTCTGGAGAAGCTGTATGCTAATAGACTCCTGCACGCTGGTTTTGGGAATGGAGGACTGAACGTCCGGCTGGAGATCAATTGTGCAGCTACCTTATCAGATGTGGCTTCTCTGAGCTGCTGAGGGATAGAATCAGATAAACTTATCCTCCCTGGAAGTTGTGGGGAAAAAAACTGTTAAAGAGGCCTGTGCCTACTTCTAAGCATGGTGAGAAAATGGGCACTCAACTACAGTTCTAGGAGAATTGGATCTTTTTACCCGAAATTAGCTCCCTACATCCCTACTTCAATATGTCAAATTGAAACCCCCCCCCCCATCTTCAACTCAGAAGCAATAAGAGACCTATTTCCTACACTTCTCATCATTCATTTTCTGGATTTGGAAATTCTCTACAACAAAAAGCAATCAATCCACAGACAGCATGTCTTTATTTGGAGCCACTTGTTATGTGATGGGAAAATGGAGATTGTGTCTACGGCTCTTAGAAACCCTTGAATTTATGAGGCTGAGAATATTAGCATGAATGGAGTACAGTAAGTTATTTCAACAGAGGATGAAGACCTTCGTGAATAATACAAGTGAAAAAAAAACAGGTAACGGGAATAATAAAGTTACATAATTGTTGGGTGCCGGGGAATACTAATTGTCTCTTTTAAACTTCCATTTAGGACAGGTAATGCAAATGATAAAAATATGTAAAATTGGATGTGTTTTTTTATTAACGCATTTTACAAAAGAGAATACAAAATGTTTATCAAGAACATATATAGTATCAAATACATACTAAATAGGTATAGGTAGAAAATTACTCAGAACCCCCAAGCATTTTATATATTTTTTTTTTTCAGAGACCCTAGGGAATAAAATGGTGATCGTTGCAATATTTTATGTCACTCACAGTATTTGTGCAGCAGTCTTTCAAACGCATTTTTTGGGGAAAAAATACACTTTTATGAATCAAAAAAAAAACTAAACAGTAACACCAAAACCTAAGCAGTAAATGTCAAAGATGATGTTACACCGAGTAAATGGATACATAACATGTCATGCTTTGGAATTGCGCACACTCTTGGAATGGTGACAAATTACGGTACCTAAAAATCTCCATAGGGGACTCTTTGAATTTTTTTTACGGTTACCAGGTTAGAGTTACAGAGGAGGTCTTTTGCTAGAATTATTGCTCTCACTCCGACGACCGCGGCGATACCTCACATGTGTGATTTGAACACTGTTTACATTTGCGGGCGTGACTTACGTATGTGTTTCCTTTGCTGCACTTTATTTAAAAAAAAATTTACAATCATTTAAACAAAAAAAAATCTGATCACTTTTATTGCTGTCACAAGGAATGTAAACATCCATTGTGACAGTAATAGGCAGCACAGGTACTCTTTATGGACGGATTGGGGGTCTAACAATGCTGTCACTTTTTTTAAATCCGCGCCATTGGCACCCAAGGAAACCGGAAGTGACGTTGTGACAACGCTTCCGTGTGTTTACATAGTATACTGGAACAAAGCAGTTTCCGGCTTTGTTTCAGGCTCACTCTAGCCTGGCGGAAGGGCCAGATCGTTGATCGGGTCTCCGGTGGGACGGGAGGCCCGGGAAGAGCGGTGGAAGGCGGCGACGTCCCCTCCCGCTCCTTCGGGATAACAGCCGTGCGGCATTTAGCCGCATCGGTTGTTATCCCTAAAGAGCCAAATGCCCGCTCTAAAAAACAGTAACGAGATGATGCCTGCAACCGCAGGTATAACCCCTTCATATATGCGCACGGTCGGCATGAAGTGGATAAATTATTGAAAGGGGTCAACTCCTTCACAAGGAGGAAGCTTCATCGCATGTCCCCCAGAAAACCGGACGTCCCCCTACAGGAACATTCTCTGCTCAGGTCACACAGGGAACAAGCAAGAAGGCCCTCATATGACTACAGCAAAGACTCAAAAAGAAAAAAGAAAAGGGAAAAAGGAGAAGAAAGAAAAGTGGAGGCGAAAAGTAGGGAATGACCTCGCTCTCCGAATCCCACTATCCTGAAGCTGCTCTAATCAGGTATAGATCGAGGATCTCCAGTATGATACTTGACTCATGAGTCCCAGACTTTCTCGAACATCTGCATTTCATCCTCCAAGATCGCTGTCATGTGTTCAATAATCATAATCCAGGAAAGTTTGCATTTGAGCTGTTCGAATGGCAAGACTGTCGATTTCCAAGATTTTGCGATGATCATTTTTGCCAATATAAATATAAATGCTATAAGACGTCTCTGGGATTTCAACACTGTCTATCATCACCAGTGCTGCCAATCAGTGCCTTCTTATCAGTGTCACCTATCTGTATCACCTACTATTGCCCATCAGTACCGCCTTTCAGTGCCCATCAGTGTCATCTATCAGTGCCTTCTCATCAGTGCCCACCAGTGCTGCCCCATCAGTGCCCACCAGTGCCGCCCCATCAGTGCCCATCAGTACAGCCTCATCAGTGCACATCAGTGAAGGAGAAAAATTATCTGTTTGCAAAATTTTAAAACAAAATTTTTAGCCTTTATTTGTTTATTTAGCAAAAAAACAAAACCCAGTGGTAATTAAATAAAAAACCCAGTGGTAAAATACCACCAAAAGAAAGCATTATTTGTGTGAAAAAAATGATAACATTTTTATATGTGTACAGTGTTGCATGACCGCGCAATTGTCATTCAAAGTGCGACGGCGCTGCAAGCTGAAAATTGGCCTGGGTGGGAAGTGGGTAAAAGTGCCCAGTAGGCAAGTGGTTAAAAAGGGATCAGAGTGACTGCACTGAGCCACTGTGTGCTCCCTCTAGTGGCTTCTCTACAAATCTCTACATTTAACATTAAAACGAACATACGAAAACATAGGCATGTATAAATCTACAAAGTTATATAAAAATACATTTAGAGCTTATTCAAACCATAATGCCTTTTTAAATACACTTTCCAAGCAAGAAAAAAAAGGTCCTGCTCTATTTCTTTAAAAGCAGCGCATGGCAATGCACCAAGCATTTGTAACTGTACATTGTGGGGCGCTACTGAGCAAAGTGCATTAGGCTGCAATTAGCAATGAATGGCAATGCACTGCAACATACCTATACAGCGTGTTATCTTGCTTTCCTGTAACATGCATTATAGAGCATTTTATGACAAGCATTGGGCGGGGGGGTGAATGACTCCTTAAGGAAAGCCTCGGTAGGAGAAGCGATTTATGCCCTATAAAAAAACAGCCATATCTAGTTCTATATCCCACCACCGTCCATTCCCTAGGCTCCAATATCTGAACATTGAGTAAACTTTCATAGAACCGCATGCAAAATATGACAGCTCCACAAATTAACTCTGTTCTGCTTTGATAACAGGGAGATTTACTGTAAAACAAATTCCCATGTCTGCTAGAGTCAGAGGTTATAAAAAGCTAGCAAATGATTTTTTTTTGCAAGCTATTCTGTGTTATGGGGGTACTATATATTAAACTAAGCAAAGTATTAAATGTTGATCTGCCTATTATTTGTTACAGCTGTAGTGGATTTATAATCTGGAAAAGAGGGCCAAGAGGATGCTGGGAAGTCATAACTTTTTTTATACATTAATATGAAACAGATATCAATGGTTTCCCTAAACCAGCAATGACCTGGAAAATCGAGTCTGTAGTGAAAATGCTCCACTAAAAAAGGAATTATAGCCAATATCACGGCATTGTTTTCAGATAATGCAAAAGTGCTAGAATGCAAAACATGCTATAGATTACACAAAGCCGAGTTCGCAAAGCTAACAGATCAAGATGAGGGATGAGCCTGGAGGTTAGCTGTCTTTGCTGGACCAATAGACTGTGGTTGGGAAATTTCCTACCCCAAAGCTGCATGTATACAAAGGGGAGGGGATTTTTGTGACATTTGTTACCTAATATCAGGGCCGTTCCGCCCTATACGCTTGCTACGCAAGCTGCGTAGGGCCCCGAGTAATTACTAGGGGCCCCCGAATCTTCTTCGCCGCCGCCGCTAGAGGTCCGCGGGCCGGGCGGAGACAATGTCTCGGCCGGCCGCCATTTTCTTGTAGACCAAGAGGAGGGTCAGGGTGGCTGCCAATAGGAATTGAGCTGCGGCACCGCCCACCTCCCGCCCGTTGATGTCTGTCTGTGAGTGAAATGTGGGAAGGGGCGGGGGTGGGCGGCGCCGCAGCTTAATTCCTATTGGCAGCCACCCGGCCGACTCCTCCACTGTCCCCTCTCCGTAATGGCGGCGGAGAGAGTCTCAGGGCATCACACCTGATGTAAGGGGGGCCTCCACTGGGAATGCCTGATGTAAGGAGGGACTCCGCTGGTAAGGCCTGATGTAAGGGGGGGCTCCGTTGGGAATGCCTGGTGTAAGGGGGGCCTCCGCCGGGAATGCCTGATATAAGGGGGGCCTCCGCCGGGAATGCCTGATGTAAGGGGGGCCTCCGCCGGGAATGCCTGATGTAAGGGGGGGCTCTGCCGGGAAGGCCTGGTGTAAGGGGGGCCTCCGCTGGGAAGGCCTGGTGTAAGGGGGGCCTCCGCTGGGAAGGCCTGGTGTAAGGGGGGCCTCCGCTGGGAAGGCCTGGTGTAAAGAGGGACTCCGCTGGGAATGCCTGGTGTAAAGGGGGACTCTACTGGGAATGCCTGGTGTAAGGAGGGACTCTACTGGGAATGCCTGATATAAGGAGGAACTCTACTGGGAATGCCTGGTGTAAGGGGGACTCCGCTGGGAATGCCTGGTGTAAGGAGGGACTCAGGGCTTCCACTGATTCTGCATTATGGTGAGTTGAATAATTTCATTCTATATTACAATGTAATAATAGAAATAATGCGCTTCAGTCATCCTGACACCATAACAACCATGGTGCCGGGATGATTGAAGCGACAACACCAGGTGTTTGGAGTATCTTTATCTGCTGATTTGTTAAACTTCATGGAATACACACATTTCTATTGTGGTGTAGGATCTGGGCCTGCTGTCCCTCCACCCCTCTTTCTTCCTTTCACTCTCTTTCTTTCTCTCCCTCCTTTCTTTCTCTCTTTCTCCCTCAATCCCTCATTCCTCTCAGACTCTAACCACACCCTCCGAGCCACGCCCACATAAGCCACACCCACGATTCCGCGCAAACCACACCCATTTTTTGCCACCGTAGAGGGCCCCTTAGCAGAATTTTGCTTAGGGCCCCAGGGAGGTCAGGATCAGCACTGCCTAATATAAACATGTTGCCCATGATACTGACCTAATATGGTTACAGGTGACCTAATATGACCATTTAGGGAATCTCCCACCCGCAGCTCATTGGCTTTGCAATAACAGCTAGCTTCTGTGTTCAACTGAACGTGGACATCTTTGACACTAAAATGACTATGTGGCCAATGATACTGACCTAATATGGTCACGTGTTACCCAATATGACTATGTGGCCAATGATACTGACCTAATATGGTCACGTGTTACCCAATATGACCACGTGGCCAATGATACTGACCTAATATGGTCACGTGTTACCCAATATGACCATGTAGCCAATGATACTGACCTAATATGATCACGTGTTACCTAATATGACCATGTGGACAATGATACTGACATGGATGAGTGAGTTTGGGGTGGAGGAACTTGACCATCCTGACCTCAACCCGATAGAAAGCCTTTGGGGTGAATTAGAGCGGAGACTGCGACCACACGTCAGGCAGTTAAAGGGCAATGTACAGGTACGTGGATGTGCCTGTACATGTCATTCTGCCGACGTATAAGTACAGGAGGCGGTCGGCAAGTGGTTAAACCTGTAGAGAACTCTAAATATAACTACTTTATACAGTAAAGAAGTTGCTGGTTAACTGGAGTTGTCTGTTCTGAATTACTTGGAAGTTAGTGTGCTTACAGTATATTGAAGAACTAGGGAATGAAGAGTACAAAACTAGTTAACCCCTATAGCATGAAGAGTGAAAAAAGGAGGAGCAGCCAGTTTGGGAGCGGGAACAGTGGTGGGAGATGAAAGAGGTTTCATAGGTACTGGTAAGCTTGGCACTTGGTGAACCCTACTGAATGACTGGATCCCTAACTTAGGGCCCACTGCGAAATGGAACCTGCCTGGAACCACGTGGTTCTCCTCTGCTATTAAGGCTAGACACAAGTAATGAGTAAAGTGTGTTGTTAAAAACTGGTTGAGGACAATCAGTGCCCAGTGCTATTTCCCTTAAAATGTCTCCGTAGTCAGTGCTGGGACAGGTGTCCCTGGCAGGTGTATAAGACTTTATCCTTCTGGATGTTGGGCTTTGCCATGTAGTTGCCCACCCCATTAATTTGTTCAGCTCTTCTTGCAAGGTTTCCACATCCTGCGGAGGAGTTATTGCCCTGCTTTGCTTAGTATCGTCCATAAATACAGAGATCGAACTGTTTATCCGATCCTCCAGGTCGTTTATGAATAAATTAAATAGGATTGGTCCCAGCACAGAACCCTGTGGGACCCCACTACCCACCCCTGACCATTTATCACCACCCTCTGAACTCGCCCTTGTTGCCAGTTTTCAATCCATGTACTCACCCTATGGTCCATGCCAACGGACCTTATTTTATACAGTAAACGTTTATGGGGAACTGTGTCAAAATGCTTTTGCAAAATCCAGATACACCACATCTACCACCCTTCCCTTATCTAGATGGCAGCTCACCTCCTCATAGAAGGTAAATAGATTGGCTTGGCAAGAACGATTCTTCATCAATCCATGATCATTACTGCTAATGATACCGTTCTCATTACTAAAATCTTGTATATAGTTCCTTATCATCCCCTCCAAGAGCTTCCATAATATTGATGTTAGTCTAACTAGTCTATAATTCCCAGGGATGTATTTTGGAAGGGATTGGATAACCTTATCCACAGTTGAATAATGGAGTAGGCCATTTGACCATTATGGTCCATTTGAGAGACTGATTTTTCTGGACTGTTCATTTATTTATAATTTTTTTCAGTATTTTTATTATCGATCACTGTAGCGCAACACTCCTCCTTTATTTTGTTTCTTGCTTTTTGTGGTAATATCTCACAATTGTGGTGCTGCTTTTTTTCACACTGAATTATCTTTTCACATGCGCAGTATTATTTTTGTATTTAGGAACAATAGGTAAATGGGAATGCACACCTAGACAATGCTTTGATTAATCAGGATCTCACTACAGGACAGGTCACAGGTACACATTATCACAAGTAGAAACACATAGCACCTTTAGACAATAGCAGGAGACCCCCCCCAGTAACAGACTGTTTGGCTCCTACATGGAACAGAGATCAATGTGACCAGCTCTTTCAATGAACATGTATAGTTCAGAATCAAACAAACCAGGAATAGTCTTCATATATTTCTTGAGGTATATTGTAGATAAATATTACTGTTCCATTTGAAGTAATCCAAACCACATTCTCAGTGTCCACTAAGTAGTTTTCCATCATTTTCTCAGTCACCATTAGTGATGAGCCGAACACCCCCGGGTTCGGTTCGCACCAGAACCCGCGAACGGACCGAAAGTTCGAACGAACATTAGAACCCTATTAAATACAATGGATGCGAACGTTCGAATTCTAAAGTGCTAATTATAACAACTATTATGCATGTTATTGTCATAAATAGGGTTTGGGAACCCGGGTTCTGCACCAGGGGACATGTATCAATGCAAAAAGAAGTTTTAAAAACGGTCGTTTTTCGGGAGCAGTCATTTTAATGATGCATAAAGTGAAAAAAAAAAAGTCAAATATTCCTTTAAATATCGTACCTGGGGGGTGTCTAATGTATGCCTGTGAAGTGCCACGTGTTTCCCGTGTTTAGAACTGTCCCTGCACAAAATGACACTTCTAAAGGAAAAAAAAGCCATTTAAAACTGCTTGCGGCTTTAATGTAATGTCTGGTCCCGGTAATATGGATGAAATTCTTTAAGAAAAATGGCATAGCTACCCCATGACCCCCCCCCCTACCCCAGCCCATTACCAGCCCCTTTGGGTCTTGTATGGATATTAAGGGGAACCCCGCACATAAAATAAAAAAGGCCCTATATACTCTGAACAGCCGTATACAGGCGGTGCATACAAGACAGGGACTGTAGGTTTGTTCTTATGTAGAATCTGTTTGTAATTTTGAACAGGTACATTGTTGAAGTGTAGCTCCAGCCCAAAAATCTATTTTTAAACTTTTTGGGAAACATAGGTAAGGGTTATCAACCCTGTAACATTTGTTTTGCTGTCTGTGCCCCTGTTCAGAACATTTCACCTCACTTTCCGTCCCAATGACAACTGTTTTTGAAATGTGGTGTTTTTCTTGAAACAAGGATTGCTGATAAAGCATCAGTACAGATGAGACCCCTTTCTCCCATATTTATTCTTACAGGAGAGAATTTTCCTTTCTAGGGGTAGATTTCCTCTCACTTCCTGTTGTCTTCTTTCGTTTGCAAGTAGGAGTCGTTTGTAAGTTGGATGTTTGAAAGTAGGGACCTGCCGTATATACTCTGCAGAAATAGGCCCCTTAGTTGTTGGTGTTGGCACAACACTGTAAGCACTCAGTTACTCTTGGTTGGTGCTGGAACGCCCTGCTGTCAACTATTATATCAGGAATTTTAATTACATATAATTGTTGAACAGTGGTAGTAAAAATTGGGGCTTTGATGGTGGTGCTGGTGCCACAACACTGTAAGCCCTGACAGTTACTCTTGGTGGGTGCAGCAATGGGCCCTGCTGTGAATTATTAGATCAAGAATTGTAATTACATGCCCCTTTTGAACAGGGGCTGAAAAATTGGGCCTTTCGTGGTGGTGGTGGTGGTGGCGTTGCCACAAGACTGTAAGCCCTCAGAGTTACTCTTGGTGGGTGCAGCAATGGACCCTGCTGTGAATTATTAGATCAAGAATTGTAATTGCATGCCCCTGTTGAACAGGGGCTGAAAAATTGGGCCTTAGGCACTGGTGGCACAACACTACAACCCCTCACAGATACTGTACTTGGAGCACAGCAATGAGCCCTGTTGCAAAGTATTGCTTCAAAAATTGTAATGACACGCCCCTGTTAAACAGGGGCTGAAAAATTGGGCCTTAGGCACTGGTGCCACAACACTCCAACCCCTCACAGATACTGTACTTGGAGCACAGCAATGAGCCCTATGGCAAATTATTGCTAAAAAAATTGTAATTACACGCCCCTGTAAAACACGGGCTGAAAAATTGGGCCTTAGCCACTGGTGGCGGCACCCATAAACAAAAATGATCTTCCAAGCTATCATCATCAATCGTATCATTGAGGACTCGGAGGAGGAGGATAGCCAGTCAACATAACAGCACAGGCACTCAGCATCAGCATCAGTCTTGAAGGGATGTGACATGTTAAAATCAATTAGTCTGTTATATCAGCATCAGGTGTGTGGTAGCTGGTGGTGATCCAAGACTGGTTCATCTTGATGAAAGTCAGTCGATCAACCGAGTCGGTGGACAGGCGCACCCTGTGATCCGTGACAAATCCTCCAGCAGCACTGAATGTGCGTTCCGAAAGAACGCTGGATGCAGGACAGGCCAGTAGCTCAATTGCATACTGTGCAAGCTCTGGCCAGTGATCCATCCTCAAGACCCAGTAAGCCAGAGGATTTTCGGTGGGGAAGGTGTCCAAGTCTGACCTTGCCCCTAGATATTCCTGCACCATGTTTATCAGACGCTGGCGATGGTTGCTGGAACCGATCATACTTTGGGGCTGCGGACTAAAGAATTGTCTGAACGCATCGGTCAGACGGCCACCTTCCCCACCGCTCCTTCTTTGACTGGCCGAAGCCTCAGCAACTCGTTGTCCAGGACCAGGAGTTTGTAACCTCCCAGTCTCTGGGAACGCGTTGCACAGACCTTTCTGCAAGGCCTCCCGGAGTTGTCTCATCCTCTGCTCCCTCTGCGACGGTAACATAAGGTCCGCAACCTTACCCTTGTACCGTGGATCAAGGAGAGTGGCCAGCCAGTAATGGTCCCTCTCCTTGATCCGAAGAATACGAGGATCCTTCCGCAGACTTTGCAGGATCAGGGAGGCCATGCAGCGTAGGTTTGCTGAGGCATTCGCTCCGGAGTCCTCTGGGTCACTAAGGACGACATGATCCGCAGCCACCTCCTCCCAGCCACGTACAAGTCCACTGGTTTCTTGGGACTGTAAATCATCCCTAAAAGACTGCTGCTGATGATGCTGAGTGCCAGCCTCCACCTCCATGCTGACACAATCCTCCTCCTCCTCCTCCTCCTCCTCCTCCTCCTCTTCCTGTGCGATGGGTGGGACAGAAGGAACACTGTCTGGGTAAAGGGGGCCTTGAGAGGCAAGGAAGTCCTCCTCTTCCTGCCTCTGTTCTGCCTCAAGTGCCCTGTCCATTATTCCACACAGCGTGTGCTCCAACAGGTGGACAAGAGGTACAGTGTCACTGATGCATGCACTGTCACTGCTCACCATCCTCGTGGCCTCCTCAAATGGTGCCAGGACAGTGCATGCATCCCTGATCATGCCCCACTGGCGTGGAGAAAAAAAACCAAGCTCCCCTGACCCTGTCCTGGTGCCGTAGTCGCACAGGTACTCATTGATGGCCCTCTGCTGCGTGTGCAGCCGCTGCAGCATGGCCAACGTTGAGTTCCACCTGGTGGGCATGTCACATATAAGGCGGTTCTTGGGCAGGTTCAACTCCTTTTGCAGCTCAGCCAGGCGAGCACTGGCATTATAAGATCTGCGGAAATGCACACAGACTTTCCTGGCCTGCCTCAGGACATCCTGTAAGCCCGGGTACCTGCCCAAGAACCGCTGCACCACCAGGTTAAGGACGTGAGCCACACAGGGCACATGGGTCAGTTGTCCCTGTCGGAGGGCGGAGAGGAGGTTGGTGCCATTGTCGCAAACCACCATTCCTGGCTTAAGCTGGCGTGGCGTCAACCACCTCTCGGCCTGGCCCTGCAGAGCAGACAGGACCTCTGCCCCAGTGTGGCTTCTGTCCCCCAAACACACCAGCGCAAGCACGGCATGGCATCTTTTTGCCTGCGTACTTGCGTAGCCCCGTGAACGGCTACGGAGCACCGCTGGTTCATAGGACAAACCACAGGAAGAGGCCATGGAGGAAGAAGAAGAGGAGGGGGTGGAGGAGAGAGGTGTGTCACAACCAGTAGTAGCATTTTGGAGGCGTGGCAGTGGGACAACCTCCAACACTACTGCACCTTGTCCTGCATCCTTCCCAGCTGCCAAAAGAGTGACCCAATGGGCCGTGAAAGAAAGGTAACGTCCCTGTCCATGCCTGCTGGACCATGAGTCAGCGGTAATATGCACCTTACCGCTGACCGCCCTGTCCAGCGAGGCCAAGACATTGCCTTCCACATGCCGGTAGAGAGCCGGAATAGCCTTCCGTGAGAAAAAGTGGCGTTTGGGAACCTGCCACTGAGGAACCGCACATTGCACAAACTCACGGAAGGGGGCCGAGTCTACCAACTGAAAAGGCAGCAGTTGAAGCGCTAGCAATTTAGCCAAGCTAGCATTCAACCGCTGGGCATGTGGATGGCTGGGAGTGAACTTCTTTCGACGGTCCAGCAGCTGGGGCAGGGAAATTTGCCTGCTAGAATCGGACGTCGGTGTACTGCTAGCAGAGTGGCCGCAAGTACTTGGCTGTGACACACCTAATTCTACACCTTCATTCCTCTCAGTGCATGTTTCAGAGAGGACTGAAGTTATAGTGGGGTTGGAGATCCCAGCTGATGCGGTGCAAGGAGAGGTCCGCTTTGTTCTTTGGTGTGGGTCTTTGAGGTAGGCTTGCCAACGAGCTGCATGGCAGGTCAACATATGTCTGGTCAGGCATGTGGTACCCAAGCGGCTGATGTTTTGGCCACGCGATATACGCTTGAGACATATGTTGCAAACAGCAGCTGTGCGATCTGATGCACTAGCCTCAAAAAAGGCCCACACCAAAGAACTTTTTGAATGACGGGCAGAGGCAGCGCCCTGCACAGGCGGAGCTCTGCGGTGTGATTCCGTCGGTGTACTGCCCTTACGCTGGCCACCAAAGGGCATCCTGCCTCGTTGGAGATGTGCCTCCTCCTCATCCTCCTCCTCCTCCTCTCTCCTATTAGGCACCCACGTGGAGTCAGTGACCTCATCATCACCTCCCTCCTCATCACTGGAGCCAATCTGGCAGTATGCTGCAGCTGCTGGAACATGACTGCCAGATTGGTGTCCTTCTTGAGCATCCCCTCTGTCTGCTCTCACGCTACTGCCTTCCTCTAGCTGGGTTTCATCATCAGACCCTTCGAAACGCTGGGCATCCTCCTGGAGCATGTACCCAACACTGTGCTCAAACAGTTCGGGGGACTCCTCAGGAGGAGGACATGGTGGGTCTAGGGAAGGAGTGACTGATGATGAGTCTGACATTGATACCAGGGAAGAGGACGCTTTGGCAGCTGCTTTTCCAGTACCCTGAGCCTGGGTGAGAGAGGATGAGGAGGAGGAGGAGGGCTTGGTCATCCACTCTACCAAGTCTTCGGCATGATGTGGCTCAACATGTCCAGCTGCCGAAAAGAAGGACAAGCGTGTCCCATGGCCATGTGCTGATGACAATGCACCGCGTCCACGACCAGCACTGTTGCCCCCAGACACAGAGCCTGCTTGCCCTCTTTTATTGCCTCCTGACTGTCTGCCTCTCCTTGTTTGCCTTCCAGACATTCTAAAAAGATGGCCTGCAGGGAGATGGGAAAAAAGCAATAAGGGCTACCTTCAGGTGTCCTTCTCTGTCCCTTGAAACAAGGACTTTGACAGTGAAAGAAACTGACACACTCTCCCTACCTACAGTTTTCTGTCCCTAGAAAAAATGTTTTTTTTAAGCACAATTTAGCACAAGGAGAATTCACTCACTGTCCTTCCAGGTCCCTGGAAACAAGGACTTTGACAGTGAAAGAAACTGACACACTCTCCCTACCTACAGTTTTCTGTCCCTAGAAAAAATGTTTTTTTTAAGCACAATTTAGCACAAGGAGAATTCACTCACTGTCCTTCCAGGTCCCTGGAAACAAGGACTTTGACAGTGAAAGAAACTGACACACTCTCCCTACCTACAGTTTTCTGTCCCTAGAAAAAATGTTTTTTTTAAGCACAATTTAGCACAAGGAGAATTCACTCACTGTCCTTCCAGGTCCCTGGAAACAAGGACTTTGACAGTGAAAGAAACTGACACACTCTCCCTACCTACAGTTTTCTGTCCCTAGAAAAAATGTTTTTTTTAAGCACAATTTAGCACAAGGAGAATTCACTCACTGTCCTTCCAGGTCCCTGGAAACAAGGACTTTGACAGTGAAAGAAACTGATACACTCTCCCTACCTACAGTTTTCTGTCCCTAGAAACATGTTTTTTTTAAGCACAATTTAGCACAAGGAGAATTCACTCACTGTCCTTCCAGGTCCCTGGAAACAAGGACTTTGACAGTGAAAGAAACTGACACACTCTCCCTACCTACAGTTTTCTGTCCCTAGAAAAAATGTTTTTTTTAAGCACAATTTAGCACAAGGAGAATTCACTCACTGTCCTTCCAGGTCCCTGGAAACAAGGACTTTGACAGTGAAAGAAACTGACACACTCTCCCTACCTACAGTTTTCTGTCCCTAGAAAAAATGTTTTTTTTAAGCACAATTTAGCACAAGGAGAATTCACTCACTGTCCTTCCAGGTCCCTGGAAACAAGGACTTTGACAGTGAAAGAAACTGACACACTCTCCCTACCTACAGTTTTCTGTCCCTAGAAAAAATGTTTTTTTTAAGCACAATTTAGCACAAGGAGAATTCACTCACTGTCCTTCCAGGTCCCTGGAAACAAGGACTTTGACAGTGAAAGAAACTGACACACTCTCCCTACCTACAGTTTTCTGTCCCTAGAAAAAATGTTTTTTTTAAGCACAATATAGCACAAGGAGAATTCACTCACTGTCCTTCCAGGTCCCTGGAAACAAGGACTTTGACAGTGAAAGAAACTGACACACTCTCCCTACCTACAGTTTTCTGTCCCTAGAAAAAATGTTTTTTTTAAGCACAATTTAGCACAAGGAGAATTCACTCACTGTCCTTCCAGGTCCCTGGAAACAAGGACTTTGACAGTGAAAGAAACTGACACACTCTCCCTACCTACAGTTTTCTGTCCCTAGAAAAAATGTTTTTTTTAAGCACAATTTAGCACAAGGAGAATTCACTCACTGTCCTTCCAGGTCCCTGGAAACAAGGACTTTGACAGTGAAAGAAACTGACACACTCTCCCTACCTACAGTTTTCTGTCCCTAGAAAAAATGTTTTTTTAAGCACAATTTAGCACAAGGAGAATTCACTCACTGTCCTTCCAGGTCCCTGGAAACAAGGACTTTGACAGTGAAAGAAACTGACACACTCTCCCTACCTACAGTTTTCTGTCCCTAGAAAAAATGTTTTTTTTAAGCACAATTTAGCACAAGGAGAATTCACTCACTGTCCTTCCAGGTCCCTGGAAACAAGGACTTTGACAGTGAAAGAAACTGACACACTCTCCCTACCTACAGTTTTCTGTCCCTAGAAAAAATGTTTTTTTTAAGCACAATTTAGCACAAGGAGAATTCACTCACTGTCCTTCCAGGTCCCTGGAAACAAGGACTTTGACAGTGAAAGAAACTGACACACTCTCCCTACCTACAGTTTTCTGTCCCTAGAAAAAATGTTTTTTTTAAGCACAATATAGCACAAGGAGAATTCACTCACTGTCCTTCCAGGTCCCTGGAAACAAGGACTTTGACAGTGAAAGAAACTGACACACTCTCCCTACCTACAGTTTTCTGTCCCTAGAAAAAATGTTTTTTTTAAGCACAATTTAGCACAAGGAGAATTCACTCACTGTCCTTCCAGGTCCCTGGAAACAAGGACTTTGACAGTGAAAGAAACTGACACACTCTCCCTACCTACAGTTTTCTGTCCCTAGAAAAAATGTTTTTTTTAAGCACAATTTAGCACAAGGAGAATTCACTCACTGTCCTTCCAGGTCCCTGGAAACAAGGACTTTGACAGTGAAAGAAACTGACACACTCTCCCTACCTACAGTTTTCTGTCCCTAGAAAAAATGTTTTTTTTAAGCACAATTTAGCACAAGGAGAATTCACTCACTGTCCTTCCAGGTCCCTGGAAACAAGGACTTTGACAGTGAAAGAAACTGACACACTCTCCCTACCTACAGTTTTCTGTCCCTAGAAAAAATGTTTTTTTTAAGCACAATATAGCACAAGGAGAATTCACTCACTGTCCTTCCAGGTCCCTGGAAACAAGGACTTTGACAGTGAAAGAAACTGACACACTCTCCCTACCTACAGTTTTCTGTCCCTAGAAAAAATGTTTTTTTTAAGCACAATTTAGCACAAGGAGAATTCACTCACTGTCCTTCCAGGTCCCTGGAAACAAGGACTTTGACAGTGAAAGAAACTGACACACTCTCCCTACCTACAGTTTTCTGTCCCTAGAAAAAATGTTTTTTTTAAGCACAATTTAGCACAAGGAGAATTCACTCACTGTCCTTCCAGGTCCCTGGAAACAAGGACTTTGACAGTGAAAGAAACTGACACACTCTCCCTACCTACAGTTTTCTGTCCCTAGAAAAAATGTTTTTTTAAGCACAATTTAGCACAAGGAGAATTCACTCACTGTCCTTCCAGGTCCCTGGAAACAAGGACTTTGACAGTGAAAGAAACTGACACACTCTCCCTACCTACAGTTTTCTGTCCCTAGAAAAAATGTTTTTTTTAAGCACAATTTAGCACAAGGAGAATTCACTCACTGTCCTTCCAGGTCCCTGGAAACAAGGACTTTGACAGTGAAAGAAACTGACACACTCTCCCTACCTACAGTTTTCTGTCCCTAGAAAAAATGTTTTTTTTAAGCACAATTTAGCACAAGGAGAATTCACTCACTGTCCTTCCAGGTCCCTGGAAACAAGGACTTTGACAGTGAAAGAAACTGACACACTCTCCCTACCTACAGTTTTCTGTCCCTAGAAAAAATGTTTTTTTTAAGCACAATATAGCACAAGGAGAATTCACTCACTGTCCTTCCAGGTCCCTGGAAACAAGGACTTTGACAGTGAAAGAAACTGACACACTCTCCCTACCTACAGTTTTCTGTCCCTAGAAAAAATGTTTTTTTTAAGCACAATTTAGCACAAGGAGAATTCACTCACTGTCCTTCCAGGTCCCTGGAAACAAGGACTTTGACAGTGAAAGAAACTGACACACTCTCCCTACCTACAGTTTTCTGTCCCTAGAAAAAATGTTTTTTTTAAGCACAATTTAGCACAAGGAGAATTCACTCACTGTCCTTCCAGGTCCCTGGAAACAAGGACTTTGACAGTGAAAGAAACTGACACACTCTCCCTACCTACAGTTTTCTGTCCCTAGAAAAAATGTTTTTTTTAAGCACAATTTAGCACAAGGAGAATTCACTCACTGTCCTTCCAGGTCCCTGGAAACAAGGACTTTGACAGTGAAAGAAACTGACACACTCTCCCTACCTACAGTTTTCTGTCCCTAGAAAAAATGTTTTTTTTAAGCACAATTTAGCACAAGGAGAATTCACTCACTGTCCTTCCAGGTCCCTGGAAACAAGGACTTTGACAGTGAAAGAAACTGACACACTCTCCCTACCTACAGTTTTCTGTCCCTAGAAAAAATGTTTTTTTTAAGCACAATTTAGCACAAGGAGAATTCACTCACTGTCCTTCCAGGTCCCTGGAAACAAGGACTTTGACAGTGAAAGAAACTGACACACTCTCCCTACCTACAGTTTTCTGTCCCTAGAAAAAATGTTTTTTTTAAGCACAATTTAGCACAAGGAGAATTCACTCACTGTCCTTCCAGGTCCCTGGAAACAAGGACTTTGACAGTGAAAGAAACTGACACACTCTCCCTACCTACAGTTTTCTGTCCCTAGAAAAAATGTTTTTTTTAAGCACAATATAGCACAAGCACAAAACACACTGACACTCTCCCTACCTATCCTTCTCTTTCCCTAAACTAAAGGAATCCAGGTTAAGCAAGAAAGAAATAAAAGTCACTGTCCCTGCCTATGCTGCTCTATCCCTGCTCCGGAACACACTACACTAGGCCGCCGTGCTGGCGGCCTTTTATAGTGTGGGGCGTGTACTAAACACCCTCAGCAATAATTGGCCACAGGCATCCTGCCTGTGGCCAATCATTGCTCTCCTCGCTGACGGCGCTGTGATTGGCCAAGCATGCGGGGTCACAGTGCATGCTTGGCCAATCACAGCACCTGGATGACACTGCGATGGCGTAGTGCATTGTGGGCCGTTCGCGTCACTCGAATTTGGCGCGAACGGCCCAAATCGTTCGATCTTCGTCGAACGATCGAACAGCCGATGTTCGAGTCGAACGTATGTTCGACTCGAACACGAAGCTCATCCCTAGTCACCATGTGCCCCTAATAGACACAGGGTGACTTACACATAAGAGGAGCATGGGGAGCTGAAACAAGGGTTTCCCAACCTTTCCAATGGAAGCTGGGTTCCATGGGCCCCCGCCCAAAGTGGCTCCCATCACAGCTGGTACATGGCAAAACTATTTAAATGTGAAATATAGAGTGAGTGAGTGAGTGAATAACTTGTATAGTGCTGCAAATGCGTACTTAATCGCCTCAAGGCGCTTATTTCCATCCAGTGTCGTCCTGATCCTTCAAAAGAGGCGGGTCTTAAGTTTTTTCCTGAAGGCCCGATGGTTTTCTTTCATGCGGATGTTTATGGGTAGAGCGTTCCATAGCCGTGGTCCTTGGACTGCAAATCTTCATTGTTCGTGTGGAGGAGGTTTTGGTTGGTTGATCAAGGAATGCGATTGGGGGTGTAGTGTTTTATTTTCTCGCACAAGTATTGAGGAGCATTTCCTTGTGTGCACTTGTGGGTGAGACAGAGGGTCTTGAATGTGACCCGATCCTTTACGGTTAGCCAATGAGGGGTCCTCAGGGATGGGGTGATGGATTCCCAGGGTTTTTTCCTCGTTACCAGTCTGGCTGCCGTGTTCTGGATAACTTGTAGGCGCAAAATCTTGTATTTAGGTAGTCCTATGTAGAGGGAGTTTGCGTAGTTGATTCGGGAATTGATGATTGTTCCAACTACTACTGCTATGTGCTCTTCTGGGATGAAGGGGATGAGTCTACGCAGCAGGCGAAGGAGATGGTGAGATCCGCTGACTACTGATCCTATTTGTGCATCCATCGACATCTCAAAGATGAACAAAATGGGAGTATGGCCTCATATAAAAAATTAATAATAAAAATAAACAACGTACCATCATCCAAGTAATAGTAGAAAAAACACGGGGGAAGGGTGGGGGCAAGGGGATAGTTGCTGAGGCTAAACCTAAAGCAAACCCACCCAAACAATTTGTGGACTATCTCGGTACTGATACAACACAATAACATTGTTGAATAAAAAAATATTTTTATTACAAAATAAAAATATACAGAGATGGACAGTAATGCACATCACAGATTGGTCGGTGTCTCTACAAGGGAATACCGCTTCTTCAGGAGAGCCAATCTATAGAATAAATAATACAATAGAATATATGTAATACAGTTCAGCAATAATGTAAATAATACATAAGGAAAAAAGTAGCTTACCCGATGAGTAATAAAACAGGCAAGGAAGCGGGCCGCCCAGTAAGTTCCCCCCCCCCCCCCGCGGTGGACAAGGGGGAGAAGGTGCGTCAATCTCTAGGTATAAGGCGTATAATTAATTAAAGGACCCAATAAGTAAACCCATTGCAGGGTCGGAGAGGGGTGGAAAGAAGGTAAGGAAAACAGATAATAGGGGGGGAGGGGGAAGGGTAGGGAAGGAGGGGGGGTGAGAAAGGGGGGAGAAAAAGGAGAGGGAGGGGGGAAAAGGAGGGGAGGAAGATGACTCCGAGACCTTTGACTTTGGTGCTCGGGGTAATGGTCTGTCCAAGGATGGTGGGTGGTATCCATGAAGTCTTAGCTTTTGTCTTTCGGTTTGCGTGGAGGAGAAGAAGTTCTGTTTTGGATCCATTGAGTTTGAGGGAGCTCTCATTCATCCAATCATCGATCAATCTGAGGCATTTTTTTAGTCCGAGATATTGGTCTTTTTTTTCGGTGATGCGAAAGTAGAGTTGAGTGTCGTCAGCGTAGAAGTGGTAGCACAGGTCCTGTTTGCTGATGATTTTGAGGAGTGGGCGGAGGTAGATGTTGAAGAGCACGGGTGACAGGGGTGATCCTTGAGGGACTCCGCAAGAAATTGCGCGAGTTTCAGAGGTAAAGGCTCCTAGGAAGGATGCGAACCAGGGTAGATCTGAGTCTGTGACTCCTGCTACTTCTTTAAGGCGAATGAGTAGAGTTTTGTGGTCTACAGTGTTGAACGCTGCACTGAGATCCAGCAGCACCAGGAGACATGGTATACAGCAACGACTGCTGCTGTTTCTGAGACACCAAATAACAGCTGGACTTCTCCAATTGTACTTGGCAGAAATGCCGCAGCAAGGGAGCAGGACCAGGTTATAGACCAACAGCTAGGTGTGGAGGAGAGGGTGGAGGGAATAGCCATAAACAATGAAGCCAAGTTGATATTTGCATGTCATATCGATTGGCAAGGTGCTTGCAAACTGATGCATTGCTGCTTTACAATATTTTTTGACTGGAAAGGACTGCTGTAAAAGAAAAATCTGCATAAGTAATATTTCAGTGCCTGTATCAGGGGGAAAAAAATCATTCAACCATTTACCGCTGTGACCAAATCCTTATCAGTGCAAAATATAGCTTAGGTCAGCAGGGCCACGATCATAAAAGTTGTTGTACTCAAGGCAAATGAAAGTCAATATCGCGGCCGTCTGCAACCAAAGCTGTGCGATGGAAGATATTAGAAATTGAAAATTAATGTAAAATGAAATAGGTTAGACATTTACATGCTAATGGGAACAGATGAAGGATTAGGCAGTAACATTTAAGCTCTGTTATATTAATTTACTTTGACATGTAAAATGCGATTGAGTGAAACTATTGCAGGAAATTAAACAAAAATCATAATACCATCAAATCATTGGCTGAGGGACAAAGTCATTTGTGTCACTTTCCTGAAAAAAAAGGGTCAACTTTCCACTGAGGTTTCCACAAAACGAAATGTATTTTTATAGGTGTAGGAATTTACTTTTGTACATATTTTCTTTTTTTGGACATGTACTTTGTACCGCACACTGGACAAAAAAATGGTTTTCTTGACAAATCCCACCCCTTCTCCCCTTTCCTTTATGTACAGTCATAACCAAAAATATTGGCACACCTGTATTTCTGTCAGATAATGCACCACTTCGCCCATAAAATTGTTGCAATTACAAATGTTTAGGAATTCTCATACTTATTTATTTTGTTTGTATTGGTTTGACACATAAAAGTGGAGAAAAAAAAAAGGCCAAATCTGACACATTCCACGTCAAACTCCAAAAATGGACTGGACAAAATCATTGGCACCCTCAATTTAACATTTGGTAGCACAACCCCTGCAAAAAATAACCAAAATCAACCACTTCCTGTAAACATCAATGAGTTTCTTACACCTCTCTACTGGAATTTTGGACCACTCTTCTTTTGCTAACTGAAAAATGGATGGGGTGTCTCCGCGCAAAGGAAATCAAATCAAAACACAGTAGACTGAACTGCTGCCTCTACTAGATTGCTATATCACGATGGGTAAAGCAAGAATATGAAAAAGGGGGGGGGGGGGTGGTAGATGTGGCGCTGTCCAGATATGCAATGTAATAGACGAGGAAATTTTAGGTGATGGTATACCTATGACGGTATCCACTTTAGAGTATTATAAATACAAGAAAAATAAATATATAAATAAAAGATTAAAATAAAATTGAAATAAAATTGAAAAAATAAATTGGCTCAGCCGGGTGTTTGTTAAAAATAATTTTTTGTTAAATTGAAATATTTTGATTGGGTGTCTTTCCAACAAGACGTGTCCCTCATGTGTGAAGCGAAAATTTTATTTGAAAAAGTGAATAAAATACTTTTTTAATGGAAAAGCATTAGTGAGACCGATGGTCGGCCGGGTGTTTGCTAAAACAAAAAATTGTCCAAAATGTGTTAAAGATGTGTTCATAAAGAGATGTGTGATATTGGTAATAGTCTATGCTAGTAAAGGGGTAGATAAGCTGATATGGTCTCAGCCGGGTGTTTACTACTCCTAATATGTTCAGAAAAAAGTGCTGCCTTATAGCATTCAAATGAAGCTTAAAACTATATAAAACATGCGATATACATAGTATAGTGATAACAGAAAAGTCCAATAATTAGGTGGCAGTGAAAAAATGTGACTTTTTCTTGGTATGCTTTATGTTCCTTCAGTTTTCTTATGAGTGAGACAATCCGTAAGAGTTTAAATATATGCACTCACCAGATCCTTCATACCCTCCAGGGGTATGCTGCAGCCACAGTATGTGCCACTGTGTAGCAATCAGGGGATAGTTCCAGGGGTTCCTTGCGGTTCTCCGGGGTGCAGATTCCGAGATGATGAAAAAAGTTGTTATAGGAGGGAAGAAAGGATGTCCATAGCGTGAACCCGTTTTAAAATGTTTTAATTTTAAAATCAGAAGGGGGTACTTACAATACGACAAGTAAAATTGAGCGTTTTTGTATAAAATGGCGCTCAGCCAATACAAAGTGATTCCAAGTAGGAAGTGATGTGCCGACGTGTCTCCGCCCTACGCGTTTCGTCAGTCTGACGTCATCGGGAGCGTAACGTCGGTCTGCACTTCACTCTAGAATTTATAGCCCTTCTTGCGCATGTGTGATAAAACTTTTCAGCCGCCATTTTGGATGAGATTTTGAGGACAGAAGTCCATGGCTGTATTTAATAGGTTTTTTGCAAATCAGAACAGTTTCTTTCAGGTCTAACAGCAATCTCATTACTAAAAAGTGCTCTGAGGGGCTATAGTATTCTAATTTGCAGAAACATATATATATATGTACACTTATACTTTAATATAGAATATTTGATACAAATTTCATTAAAATAAGAAAAAATTAAAATAAAAATAAAAGTAAAAATGAATATGAAGAACAAGCAAACATCATCATTAACAGATTCATAGCCAAGGGCTACAAAGAAAAAGACCTACTCAATCTAAAAGAGCAGGTCAAGAAAATGGATAGAAATACCATGGTAACAGGAAATACCACAAAGAATAAGAACAAGAAAAATCTAGATATGGCCTTTCTCACAGGTTTCAAAAGTGTAGAGAAAATTATAAGGAAACACTGGCCAATCCTAAAATCCGACAAAGTACTAAACAGCATATTACCAGCCAAACCATCCTTCATCTACAGAAAAGCCCCTAACCTAAGAAACAGATTAGTTCATAACGTACTGGATCCTCCAAAACAGATCAAGATCTTCAAAAATCTTAAAGGATTCTTTAAATGCGGACATTGCCTTCCCTGCAGAACCAGTAAGAAGACTGAGAAGAAAACATCAAAATTCACCTCAACTGCAAATGGAACTGAATACAATATCAGAGAACTGATCACATGTCACACGTCGGCACATCACTTCCTACTTGGAATCACTTTGTATTGGCTGAGCGCCATTTTATACAAAAACGCTCAATTTTACTTGTCGTATTGTAAGTACCCCCTTCTGATTTTAAAATTAAAACATTTTAAAACGGGTTCACGCTATGGACATCCTTTCTTCCCTCCTATAACAACTTTTTTCATCATCTCGGAATCTGCACCCCGGAGAACCGCAAGGAACCCCTGGAACCATCCCCTGATTGCTACACAGTGGCACATACTGTGGCTGCAGCATACCCCTGGAGGGTATGAAGGATCTGGTGAGTGCATATATTTAAACTCTTACGGATTGTCTCACTCATAAGAAAACTGAAGGAACATAAAGCATACCAAGAAAAAGTCACATTTTTTCACTGCCACCTAATTATTGGACTTTTCTGTTATCACTATACTATGTATATCGCATGTTTTATATAGTTTTAAGCTTCATTTGAATGCTATAAGGCAGCACTTTTTTCTGAACATATTAGGAGTAGTAAACACCCGGCTGAGACCATATCAGCTTATCTACCCCTTTACTAGCATAGACTATTACCAATATCACACATCTCTTTATGAACACATCTTTAACACATTTTGGACAATTTTTTGTTTTAGCAAACACCCGGCCGACCATCGGTCTCACTAATGCTTTTCCATTAAAAAAGTATTTTATTCACTTTTTCAAATAAAATTTTCGCTTCACACATGAGGGACACGTCTTGTTGGAAAGACACCCAATCAAAATATTTCAATTTAACAAAAAATTCTTTTTAACAAACACCCGGCTGAGCCAATTTATTTTTTCAATTTTATTTCAATTTTATTTTAATCTTTTATTTATATATTTATTTTTCTTGTATTTATAATACTCTAAAGTGGATACCGTCATAGGTATACCATCACCTAAAATTTCCTTGTCTATTACATTGCATATCTGGACAGCGCCACATCTACCACCCCCCCCCTTTTTCTTTTGCTAACTGCTCCAGGTCTCTCAGATTGGAAGGGTTCCTTTTCGCCACTGCTGTTTTGAGATCTCTCCACAGGGGCTCTATGGGATTTAGATTTGCACTCATTGCTGGCCAGTTCAGTACTCCCCAACACTCAAACCATTTATGGGTGCTTTTTGATGTGTGCTTTGGGTCATTGTCCTGTTGTAAGAACCATGACCTCTGATGAAGACCTAATATTCTGACACTGGGCACTACATTGCACCCTAGAATTCTTTGGTAGTCTTCAGATTTCATAATGCCATGCACACGGTCAAGACATTCAGTGCCTGAAGCAGTAAAGCAACCCCTAAAACATCAGTGAACCTCCACCATGTGTGACTGTAGGGACTGTTCTTTTATTGAAAGGCCTCATTTCTTTTTCTGAAAACAGTAGAATAATGGGCTTTACCGAAAAGCTGTAATTTTGTTTCGTCTGTCCAAAGCACATTCTCGCAAAAGGATTTTGGCTCCCTCAGGTAAGTTTTGGCTAACTCCAATCTGGCTTTTTTTATGTTTCTGTGTCAGCGGTGGGGTTCTCCTGAGTCTCCTACCATAGCGTCCCCTTTTCACTCAGATGGCGACGAATAGTGTGAGCTGACACCGATTTGTCCAGTCCATCTTGGGGTTTTGCGTGGAATGTGTCAGATTTGGCTTTTTGTTTCTCCACTTTTTTGTGTCATACCAATACAAACAAAAGAAATAAACATGAGAATGCCTAAACATTTATAATTGCAAAATTTTCTGGGCGAAGTGGTACATTATCTGACTGAAATGCACGGGTGCCAATATTTTTGGCCATGACTGTATACTCACATTTGCCAAACATAACCAGCACCCCATTTGTCAGTTGGACCCATTTGAAATCACTGGTACCTTCAGGTATGAGGGAGCATGTGACCTTCTACTCTTATGCTGTCCTTATACCTATAGAATTTTATTAGAATGAGTTCATTCGATGGTGTCTTCACGGACTCCTATTTTTGAAGATTTTTTATTTTAGTGCATGTCAAAGTCTCACTTTTCATAGAATAAACGTTCTACTCCCGGGTTACCTTTGAAAAGTGCATGCACTTTTCAAATACTCATTATGATTTTTCTCGGCCAGGAGCAAATTTAACGATTAAGAATTTGTTTCTTCCCATTAGACTCGACAAAAAAACTTCCATCCTTTTTTCTTTGATTTCTTTTTTTTGCTTGCTCTGGTCAAAACTGATTCTAAAATCATCCCCTATTGTAGATAATTGAACAAATGTTCTGAAAACAAACATATTTATAAGAGAATTCTACTGGCGTAAGGTCAGCTTTACTCCAAGCATGCAGTGTTGCAGCCTGAGCAGCTAATCACCAGGCCCAAGCACTATCACGTGGGGTAAGGAAGAAGGTCACAAACTGTGTGTAGTTGAGGAAGGTGGAGAGACCAGTAGGGTTATCTTACTGGTATTGTTAAAGTAGAACTACAGGCAAAGCCTTTTTTCACTTTGGATAGAGTAAGGAAGAGTAGTAACCCCTGTCAGATTTTTTTCTCCATCTGTGACCCATTGTGGAGATTTACCCTAACTTCCTGTCCCATAGCCAAACAGGAAGTGAGAAGAAATCCCTGCAAATTAAGGGAATTCCTTGGGGGACCCTAGGTCACCAGAACTAGTGTCCCCATTATAAGATTCTCCCTCTTATACTTCTTCAGGGACATCCCAGATATTTGTGATTTTCTTTAATTTCACTTTTAATGATAATAGTAAACAGGACAAATAGAGAGACTGAATCTCTTTAACAGGGACATAGAAAGCAATAAAAACTGGTAAGCCTTCTAATCCCTCTCCACTCCATCCAAACCTAGAAAAAAGTTTATCCTTTAGTTATACTGTACTTTAACTTAGGCTATCGATGTTGGTGTAAATGATAATTTTTCCCCTAGCAAGCGACTTCTACACCTCAGAGGATCTCCATAGTATGGTGACCAGACAGCCCCGGTTTCCAGGAACAGTCCCTGGACTGAGGATACTGACCCCAGACCAAGTTTGTCCCCAGGTTTTGTCCTCCGATTAAATTTGAATTTTGCTGCCCCATCCTTCCATACCTCCCTTTTCAGCCTGACCGCAGCGGCGCCCACTGTAACAGGGATCGGAGCCTTGCTTGCAGTGCAGGGTCCTGTTTTGTAACTTTAAGGGAGGACAGATATATCCTGGTCCTCCTGACCTTGACACACGCTACATTTCCACGTTCGAGAATGGTTTAATCCCATAAGGTAAGACTGCGCTCAGGGACCTCCTGACACCATAAAAACTTAATTTAAATGAAGTCTTTATGGTGCCTAACAGTTCCTTTAACATTTGTAGTCTTATAACAGTTCGCTATTAATATTTGATCATTTATGTTGATAGGTATCCTACGTGTTGTTACCATGCAATTTTTTACTGTACTGAATTGTTCATTTATATTGTTACATAGTTACATAGTAGGCGAGGTTCAAAAAAGACACAAGTCCAACCTATGTGTGTGATTATATGGTAGTATTACATTGTATATCCCTGTATGTTGTGGTCGTTCAGGTGCTTATCTAATGGTTTTTTGAAACTATCGATGCTCCCCGCTGAAACCACCGCCTGTGGAAGAGAATTCCACATCCTTGCCGCTCTTACAGTAAAGAACTCTCTACATAGTTTAAGGTTAAACCTCTTTTCTTCTAATTTTAGTAAATGGCCATGTGTCTTACTAAATTCCCTTTCGCTAAAAAGTTTTAGCCCTATCGTGGGGTCACCAGTACGGTATTTGTACATTGAAATCATATCCCCTCTCAAGCGTCTCTTCTCCAGAGAGAATAAGTTCAGTGCTCGTAACCTTTCTTCATAACTAATATCCTCCAGACCCTTTATTAGCTTTGTTGCCTTTCTCTGGACTCTCTCCAGTTCCGACACATCCTTCCTGAGGACTGGTGCCCAGAACTGGACAGCATACTCAAAATGCGGCCGGACCAGAGTCTTGTAGAGCGTTTATCTCTGGAGTTAATCCCCTTTTTAATGCATGCCAATATTCTGTTTGCTTTGCTTGCAGCAGCTTGGCATTGCTGAGCCTGCCATTGCTGAGCCTGCCATTGCTGAGCCTGTCATATAGTAGGACCCCCAGGTCCTTTTCCATCCTAGATTCCCCCAGAGGTTCTCCCCCCAGTGAGTAGATTGCATTAATATTTTTGCCACCCAAATGCATTTTTTTTACATTAAATCTCACTTGCCATGTAGTTGCCCACCCCATTAATTTGTTCAGATTTTCTTGCAAGGTTTCCACATCCTGCGGAGAAGTTATTGCCCTGCTTAGCTTATTATAATCCGCAATTAGAGAGATTGAGCTGTTTAAACCGTTCTCCAGGTTATTTATGAATAAATTAAATACGATTGGGCCCAGGACAGAACCCTGGGAACCCCACTTTCCATACCAGACCATTGTTGAACCAAAATACTTTCTTTGGTAAGAATAAAATACAAAATATGCATTGAAAAGTTTTTCTTTATCTTCTCTTTTTAACAGTTGGTAGTCATATCTCCAAAAATTCTAAGCAGCATCTTTTTTTTTTCTCATGGATGAACTGTGAGAGATAACGTATATATCATAAATCATTCTATAAACACATACACTACATATAATTTGAGGAAAATATGCTTATATAGTTTACCATTTGCCAAAAAATAAATAAAAAATGTCCCCGGATTTAATTTGAAAAAATCTGGTCACCTTACTCCATAGTCTCCTTGGCTTGTAGTGTAATGTAGACATGTGCACTGCCGAAAAAATTGTTTTCTTCGTTTTCGTTTTTTTGGAAATTCGGGAAATTCGAAAAATTAGTTTTTTTCGTATTCGTTTTATTTCGTTTTTTGTCTTTTTCGGAAATTCGGAATTCGGAAATTCCGAATTAACGAAAAAAACGAAAACGAAAAAAACTAATTTTTCGAATTTCAGAAAAAAAGAAAAAAAAGAAAAAATAGAATTTCCGATTTTCGGAAATTCGGAAATTCTAAAAATTCAGAATTCAAAAATTCAACTTTCCAAATTTCCCATTTTCGAATTTTAGATTTTCGAATTTTCGAATTTCCAATTTTCGAATTTCGGGAATTCGGAAATCCGGAAATTGAAAAAAATCGGAAATTGAAAAATTCGGAAATTTCGGAATTAACGAATTTCTCTAAATTCGTGAAAAACAAATTAGAAACTAAACGAATTGCACATGTCTAGTGTAATGTAACTAGAATTAAAACTGAAGCACCACACCACTGCTAAGAAGCTGCTGATAAGGCCTGTGCTTGGATCCCCAATACGCGTTGGCTCCTTTTTTTGGATTGTACCCATGACTTTTAATGCAATCAAGTCATATCTGGACCTTTTAGCAGTGGTGTGGCCCTTCAATTTCAGTTATCATAAACCGTGTGTAAGCTCTGTGTAGGGGATAAGACTCTGTGCACCGAAAGATGAGCTGAGTGAAGGGAAATCAGTGGGTGGGGAAAGGTGGCCTGTTCCTGTTGAAAGAACCGGTCCCTTTGCACTGAATAGGCAAAATGAAAGATTCCCTTTAGGTCAGGGGTCTCAAACTGGTGGCCCTCCAGCTGCTGCGAAACTACACATCCCATGAGGCATTGCAAGGCTGACAGTTACAAGCATGACTCCCTCAGGCAGAGGCATGATGGGACTTGTAGTTTCACAACAGCTGGAGAGCCACCAGTTTGAGATCCCTGCTTTAGGCAGTCATTATGTACCTTCCTCATGCTATCACCCCCCTCTCCTCACTCTCATGCTATGATTTACCTGCATTATATAGAGAACTACTGAGACCCAGATCACTGGATCTAAAAAATAAAATTAAAAAAAAGTGTATAATCAAATGGTTTTATTTAATTACTTCAATACTGGGCACTTTCGCCCCCTTCCTTCCCAGACCAATTTTCAGCTTTCAATGACAATTGCGCGGTCATGCTACACTGTACCCAAATGAAATTTTTATCCTTCTGTTCTGAAAAATTTAGCTTTCTTTTGGTGGTATTTATTCACGACTCCGTTTTTTATTTTTTGCGATATAAGCGAAAAAAGAGCAGAAATTTGGAAAAAAAACACAATATTTTCTTCTTTCTATTTTAAAAGAAATCCAATAAAATCGAATTTTGTCATAAATTTAAGCCAAAATGTATTCTGCTTCATGTCTTTGGTAAAAAAAATCCTGTTAAGTGTATAATAATTGGTTTGTGTGATCACTGACAGATGTACACAGATGATCATTGGGACATGTGATTTTACTGTTACATATGTGGGGGACAGGTGTTTTTACTGTGTGAGGACATGTGTTTTGGGGACATGTGTTTTGGGGACACTATTTTGGGGGCTTGTGTGTTTACATTGTGCGGGGACATGTGTGGGAACACTAGGCCGGTGATCAGTGTGTAAAAAGCTGTAAAAAACAGCTCATACTCACTGATCACCAGCCGGCTGCAGCAATCTGCTCTCCTCTCCTCCCTGACAACTTCTGTGTGAGGAGAGGAAAGCCGATCACTTAGCAATTGGCTCTCTATTTACTCTCTATTTAATCGGCTCTCTATTTACATCACATGATGGCTGTGATTGGACACAGCCGTCATGTGATCAGGAGGGCCAATCACAGAGACCTCCTGCCGATCGGAGATGAGCCGGGTTCGGGTGACACCAGTGCATCGGGATCGCTCCGCTGCGCGGGCTCGTGCGCGCGATCACCCTCCTTTTGAGGGACATTCCTGAACGTCCACTCAGAAGGAGGAAGCGCCCAACCGGCCGTATATGTGCAGTGGGAAGTAGTTAAGGAAAAACAAACATTAGCATGTTGATGCCCATATTTTTTATTTAGGGCCTGTGTTGACAGGCTTTTGTTCACGTCATCTCTCCCTATAAAAGTCAATGGGATTGCAAAGACAGCTTGAAGTAGGTCAAATGCAGGTCAATGAGAAAAATAACTGCAGGTCAAATGCACGCATCAGTGAACCTGGAATAATCACTTGTAGGCAAGCTGCCTTTGCCCGTTAACACAAGCCCATTCAGAACACCTAACACCCATTACCTCTGGCCAATGTCTGGTGCCAACTTTGTAATATGCTGCTATGTCCCAACTGGAGTAGACAGACAGTTTATACCAGTGATGGCAAACCTTGGCACCCCAGATGTTTTGGAACTACATTTCCCATGATGCTCATGCACTCTGCAGTGTAGTTGAGCATCATGGGAAATGTAGTTCCAAAACATCAGGGTGCTAAGGTTCGCCATCACTGGTTTATACAAATCATTGGTGACAGATTGGCTAGTCTATGGCACTCTTAAGGCCCGTACAAACGATCGGATTTTCCGACGGGAATTGTATAATGACAGAATTTTGTCGGAAAATCCGACCGTTTGTATGCTCCTTCGGACAATTGTTGTCGGATTTTCCGCCAACAAATGTGGGTTAGCATGCTTTTAAATTTTCCGACAACAAATGTGTGTTTTCGGATTATACGATCGTGTGTACAAACACGCATGTTCAGAAGAAGCAATGCTCACCATAACACATTAGCAGAAGTTGTCCAAAGGGTGGCTCTAAAGAACTGAAAAACCACATAGTTTCGTGTTTGTATGCAAGACAAGTTCAAGGCCAACGCCCTTCGGACAAACGTCCTACGCTTTGTCCGTGGAAAATCCGATCGTGTGTACCAGGCTTTACAATCAATGCATAGGAAATCTAGATGACAAAGAAAACTCACGTGTGGCTAGCAAGCGATTACAAGCAGAAAATTGAGTTTTCATGTGTTTCAAGTCATAGATTAGCGATATTGACAGCGATCCAGGTTATTGATGTGCACATTTGATGTATGTAGCAATACTCTACATCCCGTCCACTTTACAGCTGCAGAGGAAGCAGATAATGACAGTAATCAAGTTGGCTTTCTGTTAAGATTACTGTCCCTTTATCTGCTCAACCTTGCCGTTAATGCCAAGCCATGCCCTTGTGGGAGCTTTCTCTAATTAAAAGACAATCAGTTGAGCAGCAATTAACACATTTATTTTGAATACAGAAATGCAAGGAGCAGAAAGCTTCATCATTTTTGTAAAGATGGTTTGTTTGAAGTGGTGAGTATTGTGGAGTGGAGTGTGGGCGCCATCTGCTGGATCCCCACTAAACGATCGTGGAAAATGTTACTCTTTTCATTTATACTAAGGGGCTGATTTACTAAAGGCAACTAGACTGGGCACTTTGCAAATTGCAATTGCTCCAGAGCTTAGTAAATGAGGTAAGGCTTCACTTTGCAAAAAATACTCAATCGCATGCAAGGAAAATAAAAAATAAAACAGCATTTTTGCTTGCACATGATTGGATAATCAGCAGAGCTTCTGCTCATTTACTAAGCTCTGGAGCAACTGCAACTTGAAAAGTGCACAATCAATTTACCTTTAGTAAATCAACCCCTTTGTGTCATGTTCTTTTATTTATCGTTCATTATAAACAGACCATTAACCGGTCCCCGATCATGTCACACAGACATACTGCGGCACAATGGCTCCCCTGGGCAAAATCCCTTACGGGTACGTCCTACCCTTTTTCGGGCACCAGAGGGTGCTCGCCCGCTGCACGGCGGGGAACCCGATGCGTGTGGCCGGCGGGCACCATCGCCGCCAGCCACGCACGGGGATTTGTGTGTAAACTCACAAATCCCTGTGCTGTCAGAGGAGAGGAGCCATATCGTTTGTTCCTACAAAGTAGGAAAAACGATATGGCTCCTCTCCTAGTCACTCCCATCCCAACACAGTTAGAACACACTGAGGGAACACACGGTTAACCCCTTGATTTCCCCCTAGTGTTAACCCCTTCCCTGCCAGTGACATTTACACAGTAATCAGTGCATTTTTATAGCACTGATCGCTGTATAAATGCCAATAGTCCCCAAAAAAGTGTCAAAAGTCTCCGATCTGTCTGTCGCAATACCGCTAAAAATCGCAGATCACTAGTAAAAAAAAAAAAAAATGCCATAAATCTTTCCCATAGTTTGCAGACGCTATAACGTTTTTGTGCAAACCAATCAATAAACGCTTATTGCAATTTTTTTTAACCAAAAATATGTAGAAGAATATATATTGGCCTAAACTGATGAAGAAATTTGTTTTTGTTTTTTTAAATTGGGGATATTTCTTATAGCAAAAAAAAAAAAGTTATTTTTTTCAAAATTGTCGCTATTTTTTTGTTTATAGCGCAAAAAACCAATCAAATACTACCAAAAGAAAGCTCTATTTGTGAGAAAAAAAATGGACGCAAATTTAGTTTGGGTACAGTGTTGAATGACCGCGCAATTGTCAGTTAAAGCGACGCAGTGCTGAATTGTAAAAAGTGCTCTGGTCAGGAAGGGGGTAAAATCTTCCGGGGCTGAAGTGGTTAAATAGTTCCTAAATAATACAGTAGTAAAGCTATCCATACAAAATGGTGTAAGCATTCTGTAAAAACAAAGTTAGAAGACTTGGGTGTGCAAGGACCAAAAATAGATAATGTTCATTAGGACAGTGTTTTTTTTTCTTCGTTTTTTTAAACTGGGGTGCTGCAAGCATGTAACCCAATTGGCCTGGCCTTGATCAGTGTCATGACTTACAATAGTGCGGATGGGCTGGCCAGCCACCAGCACCATAACAACTAATGACATTTAGGGCAGAATGGACAGCGCCAGTCGTTACTAGGGTGCTGGCTGGCCTGCATAATGGCATTGCATGATGCTGATCGAGGTAGGTGCAGAGCTGCCCCCAGCATTCAGGAGAGGGCTGAAGTCTGCCTCCCCAGACATGCACCACACCTCGCCCTTTGCTGTGCTGCTGGAGCCAAATGGTAATGCTTTGATGTGAAGATGGGACTGTGTGATTGGGGGGGGCTCTGTTGTGATCAGAGGGTAGGGATGAGCCGAACACCCCCCTGGTTCGATTCGCACCAGAACATGGGAACAGACAAAGAATTTGTGCGAACATGCAAACACCGTTAAAGTCTATGGGACATGAACATAAAAAAAATCTAAAGTTTTAATTTTAAAGGCCATAAAAAGTGTATGGGGACTCTGCTACTGCCCCAGGGGACATGTATCAATGCAAAAAAAAAAGTTTTCAAAAAAACAACCGTTTTTTCAGGAGCAGTGATTTTAGGAATGCTTAAAGTGAAACAATAAATATGAAATATTCCTTTAAATAATGTGCCTGGGGGGTCCCCTTTGTCTGACTGTAAAATAGCACATCTGTCTCATGTGTTTTACAGTCCCACAGCAAAATGATACTCAAACTTGCTCGCGACTGTAATGTATTGCCGGATACCGGTATTTTATAGATGAAAATCAAGGAAAAAAATGGTATTGGGTTCGTCCCCCACCCCCAGTCCATACCAGGCCCTTTAAAAAAAAATATGGGGCCATACCAGAGCCTTATCCGAGCATGCAGCCTGGAGGACAGTATAGGGGGGAATGAGCCAGCACCCCCCCCCCCAAACCATACCAGGCCACATGCCCTCAACATGGAGAGGGTGCTTTGGGGTTGTGGGGGTCTGCGGGTGGGGGGCTTATCAGAATCTGAAAGCCCCCTTTAACAAGGGTGCCCCCAGATCCTGGACAACCCCCCCCATGTGAATGGGTAGGGGTACATTGTACCTCTACCCATTCACCAATAAAGTGTTAAAAACTAAAAAGCACAAAAGACAGTTTTTGCCAATTTCTTTATTTAAAAAAAAAAAAGAAGTCCCTTGATGTCCATTCTTCTTCAATCACAGCGACGACGGACCCGAAAAATGAAAAAAAAAAAAAGCTCCGCCTCGATGGGAGGCGTCCCGCCGACTGCTGTCTTTTTTGCAGTGACAGCTGTTATAAAGGCTAACGTAACTGGGTGACCCCTCCCCCTCTGATGGCACATGATGTCAGAAGGGGCTGGGTCACTCGGTTATGTCACTGGGAGGCCAGGCCCTTGCCTATATGTCAGCTGTCACTGCAAAAAGACAGCAGTCGGCAGGACGCCTCCCATCGAGGTGGAGGTTGTTTTTTTTTCCCTTCTATTTTTCGGGTCCATCTGTGCCGTGATTGAAGAAGGATGGACATCGCGGTACACTTTTTTTTTCCTTTTTAATAAAGGAATTGTCAAAACTTGTCTTTTATGGTTTTTACTTTTTGACACTTTTTTTGGTGAATGGGTAGGGGTACATTGGCCGGGATCTGGGGGCCCCCATGTTAAAGGGGGCATCCAGATTCTGATGAGCCCCCCACCCGCAGACCCCCACAACCACCGGGCAAGGGTTGTGGGGATGAGGCCCTTGTCCCCATCAACATGGGGACAAGGTGCTTTGGAGGGGGACCCCAAAGCACCCTCCCTATGTTGAGGGCAAGTGGCCTGGTATGGTTCAGAAGGGGAGGGGGCGCTCGCTTCCCCCCCCCCCCAATCCTATCCTGACCTGCCAGGTTGCTTGCTTGGATAAGGGTCTGGTATATTTTGGGGGGACCCTGGACAGAGGGGTGGCTGTGGACTTGTCTGGATTTTGCAAAAGTGGTCGACACAGTTCCCCACACACGGCTAATGTGTAAGGTCTACAGGCTTAGAAAGATCTGGTTGTAAATGGATAGAAAACCTGTGCACTTCTCTTTACATCTGGCAAGTTCATGGCGCTCCAGGAAGGTGGCTTCCAGAACTTTGACCCTGGACCTTCTGGTCTCAGCTCCTTCAAGTACAGAGTCGATCCAGTTGCTATGCACACTTCTCCCCTCCTCCTGTCCAATCACAGAAGCCTTTGTATTATGTTAACTCAATCACAAAATACAAAGGCTTCTGTGAATGGGGAGCATAGCTGTTGTGTGTGCGACTCTCACCTTTCAGACCCCCAACTGTCTCCTCCGGGAGCTCCACAAACCTATCGGATGCAAGTCAAGGAGGTGGCATGTTGCCTTCACTTTTTTACAAGTGGCTGAATTCCAGGAATTTAGATTTAAAACAGCAGACAGCCCTGGGTAATTCCCACATGTGATGCTGAGCCTCCATGATGGAAAGAACTGAAATTCAATGAATGAAAGGTGCAGGCCAAGAAGAATAAGCCTGGGGAACAAAGAGCTAGGTAATTCTGAACATCCTCCAGCCAGGATAAGTCAGGTGGGCCATTTGAGACTTCTTTCTAACACATACTATGAGACGCTTATCAGACTAAGCGTTTTCAGGGGAGGTAGTGAGCCTGTACAATTGAAGGTAAGGCTGTAATTCAGCTTCAATGCATTACACAATCTGCATTTACACATGTAATGATGCCAAAAAGAAAATAGGAGGCAGTTTTCAAAGACTTTAATTCAGAAGCAAAATAAATAAAATCATTTTGTGACCCTGCTTTAGGTAAAAAACCAGCAACCATATACTAAACAGTAAAAGTATCAAAAAAGGTACAAATTGAAAATGGTATATGCATAGGTTGAAGATTCAAACAATAGAAGAACTACATTGCATGAAAGAACAGTAATGACTAGAGACATAAAGCAGTAGATGCTCAGGCAGGAATGGTAGTTTCTCAATAAATCTAGGCAAACTGATTGCCCATGGCTCAGGCACATGGTCCACCATCATCCATTTAAAAGTTTTAAAAGTCTTGAGTTCTTATTGAACAGATCAGTATATCTTTTTAGTTTCCACATCTGTACTGGGATGAGGCATGGGGACTGCAGACAAGGACATCTTATTAATTAGGCCCTGTGACCTTAGCCTGCCATAGTCATTCAGAAATATTGTGAAGATTTATTCTGAGTGACAGGAATAGGAGGTAACATTTGACGTGCCATTGATTAGGCGAGATTGCAAAGGTAAAAAAAAAAAAAAGTCAGGACATACAAAAAAGCCACAAATGCAGTTACTAAAGGTTAGCATCATTCATTTGGACCCTGTAATACAAGTCTGCCTCCATCCTCTCAAACATGTCCATTGGTCTGCTGGCTCTGGCTGGAAGCCAAGGAAGACCATGAGTGTGCTACACAGGCAGGTAATGCGCTCTTAAACAGTGCAACACCAAGTCTGTCCACCCCAATTGTAAGGATTAGTCCTGAGTAGGACCAGGTCTGTCTACACTGATCCAGCACATTAGTTCATAGTAGGTTACATTACTCTGGACTAATCCCCAAATGAGGGTGGCAGCACCCATGCGATCCGATTCTGGTACGGACCAAAAAAAGGGTCCTGCACGACTTTGGTCTGAATGCGACGCAAATTCAGCCATACAATCTGTGTCAAACATTCCTATAGACACACTCCTAAACCTTGTGGACAGTCTTCCCAGAAGAGGTGAAGCTGTTATAGCTGCAAAGGGTGGGCCAACTCAATATTGAACCCTACGGACTAAGACTGGGATGCCATTAAAGTTCATGTGTGTGTAAAGGCAGGCGTCCCAATACTTCTGGTAATATAGTGTATAATTAAATAACTTTAAAAACAATTCCCTGCAGTTCCAGATGAGTGTGCCGCAGCAAAGGTGTCAAATGTGTCAGCAAGGGGTGGGGGAGGAAGTAAATAGGCAGAGCTTGCCCTTTTGGGTGGAACTCCGATTTAATATAAAAAAAAAAAAAAAAAAAAAAAACACAATAAGTATTACATGCACACTTTGTGCAGTGTATGTGGACATTAATTCCTAAACAAGTGTAAAAGTTCATGTATGTTCATGGTGAGGAACTGATGTTGATATACACTTAACAGGGTGGGCATGCAATACCCATTGCGGTTTTTATTTTGATGGGAAATTAAAGACAATTTGTATAAAATGCAGTTGTTTATAGGATCGCTCTATATACTATACAATGAATATTGTTTATGAAGTCTGTTTTTTATGATGGCCTGTGACAGCACAGTTGAGTCGATTTTGGAACTAGCAGACTCCGGGCCTTGGGAGGAATTTTGTAGGCTGTTTAAAATTGCAGAAAAATAGCACCTACTGGAATGAAATGGGTTGGCTTTGATGCCAACACAGGACTTGACCCGCTGTCTAACCCAGGAAAGGAAACCGTACTGCTGCCTGACCCATGTGAGAAGACACGTCTTTGCAGCTCAGAGAAACAACAGCGTTACCCAGGAGCTCTGGAATTAATTGGATTTGCTTTGTGAAAACTGATGTAATTTGATTAAAAATGGATTACATGTTGGGGGTTACGATTAACAAAGCATCTGTAAGACGTAGCTATGAGACCAAAAGCAACCAATTAGACTGCTCCATTCATTCCTGCAGTTCACAATACAAAGGGATAGGCAAGATTTGATTGGCTAAAAGTGATCTCACTACATTCAAGTGAACCTGTCAGTTGTTTTAAAATTTAACAGGTAAAAAGACCTGGCTAAGTGCTGGATACTGGAGGACCAGTGCTTTAAAACAAAAACCACAACAAAAAGGTTTAAATTATGTGATGCTGTTAAGGCTGGTTTCACACGGGTGATCTGATCAGGTCTGCTTGTCAGTTTTCAGGCGGACCCAATCGGACCCTCCATTATTCACTATGTATATGTATCACTGACACTAATCCGATCCTCCAAAAACAGATGGATGGGAGATCCATTCCTCATCCGTCTGGCAGATCAGATGACAGTCCGGATGGAACACGGACAGCCTGTCCATTTCCATCCTTCGCACAGACCTGTCATCCGCCTGCTCATCAGGAATCAGCAGAGATATCCCCAGCTGAGCAGAGGGATATGCTTTACGAGTCTGCCCCGTGTGAAAGGGGCCCAAGTCATAAGTTCCTAAAATGTGCACCATTAGTTTTTAACTTGGCATTCTCCTTTTTCCACGCTGGCAATGCAAATCTGCACTGTGGAGATCTGTCATTTGGTAGAGATGCAAGTCATATTTGCCCTTTCTTTTAGTGCCTCTTGATTCCTCTCCTTTTATAGTTCTATGTCAAAACAACTGGAAGTCCTATGGAGTTGAATACAGACATGCTACCTAATCCACGCAGGGAAGAGACAGTCCTGCTGCCCAACCTACACAAGGTGACATTTGTTACCCAAACCAAAAAGGAGGATCCAGAGAGACGTAAACCTCTCACTGATAAAAAACACAAATAACTACCGCCCACCACAGGAGGAGGGGGGAGGGAAGAGCAGACAGGGGACCCTGCCACACACCACACCGAGGGGGGAGCAGACAGGGGACCCCGCCACCCACCACAAGGGGGGGGGCGGGAGCAGACAGGGGACCCCGCCACCCACCACAAGGGGGGGCGGGAGCAGACAGGGGACCCCACCACCCACCGCAGGGGGGGGCGGGAGCAGACAGGGGACCCCACCACCCACCGCAGGGGGGGGCGGGAGCAGACAGGGGACCCCACCACCCACCGCAGGGGGGGGCGGGAGCAGACAGGGGACCCCGACACCCACCACAAGGGTGGGCGGGAGCAGACAGGGGACCCCACCACCCACCGCAGGGGGGGGGCGGGAGCAGACAGGGGACCCCACCACCCACCGCAAGGGGGGGAGCAGACAGGGGACCCCGACACCCACCGCAAGTGGGGGAGCAGACAGGGGACCCCACCACCCACCGCAGGGGGGGGCGGGAGCAGACAGGGGACCCTGCCACCCACCACAAGGGGGGGAGCAGACAGGGGACCCCGACACCCACCGCAAGTGGGGGAGCAGACAGGGGACCCCGCCACCCACCGCAAGGGGGGAAGGAGCAGACAGGTGACCCTGCTGCCCACTGGAGCAAGGCCCACTTTAACTAAAAAAAAAAAACACTCCAAGATAATGTTGGGTAGTATCAACACAATCCTAACTCACAGAACAACATTGACCGAGCATTACAGTTCACCTTCTTAGCATATAGGAGAAATTGGGTACAAAATACTTACAAGTACAGTGTTTGAGCCCCAAGTGCTTCAATGATTTAGGATATGAAAAAAAGTATAGAAAATTATCAGGCACTTAAATATAGAAAAACCTTTTGATCCCACCTTAGACAGAGCTGAAATAACTGATCCACAGTAAAAAGAGAGAGAGAGAGAAAGTGTGTGTGTGTATGAATTATAGAAGTATAACTTATTTTTAAAAACAATATTTGGTTCAGTAAATAAGGGGGAAGGAGATTCTGTGACAACAGTTGATTAAAATCTGCCGTCTATTTTAGGGAAGTGCTGGAATAGCATCTGTTATTTTTACATCCATATTTTCCTTTTTTTGTAGATAAAGACTAGGGTTTAGATAGAAAAATATTTTCCCCCCCCCCCCTTTGCAAAAGTCTACCAGTCAACAAGTTGTGAAATAAATAAGAAATCTGAGTTCAGCATCTTTATAAATAAATATTTCCCAGACAGGTCCCGTGCTTCGAGCAGCAGTGTCAAGTGGTGCAGAGTGCGACAGGAAGCAACACTCATCCTAAACCTTCAGAGTCCCGGTCACCAGCAGCAGTACTTTACGCTTTCAATGGGCCTCTCGAGGATTAAGCCAATTCTGTTCGAGGTCATTTTTCGAAATGCCAGGATGGTTTCGGGGGTCAGATGCAGGTTATTTGAAATATCCAAAACCCGCAGAGAGTACAAATTAGCTAAAACAACCAGAGCGTCTTCCGTTAACCTGGTGTTACTGCAAGAAAAAGGAAAGTTATTTAAAACAGCAGGATAGTGAGGTGGTACACTTTAAAAGGTCTGGTTCACACTAGTGTCATTTCTGATTCAACTTGAGTCGCACAGATCAGATGCACATATTCACCAGCACACCTTGAATCGTCAATTACTGTATTTATTGGCGTATAACACTCACTTTTTTACCCTGAAAATAGAGGGTAAACTGTGCCTGCGTGTTATACGCAGGGGGCTGTGGAATTTTTTTCCCCTGAAACTTCCCTCTTAAAGTTAGGGTGCGTGTTATACGCCGATAAATACGGTACGTCCTAATCTTTATTGAAGAATGATCAGATGACAGAAAACAGTGCAATGTTTCAGAGCCACACAGGTCCCCCCTCCCCAGGCATGTGACGGGGTGTGATGTCATCACATGCCTGACGAAAGGGTCCTGCGCAGCTGCAAAACGTTGCACTATATTGAAGAATGATCACATCACAAAAAAACAGTGCAACGTCTCAGTGCTGCGCAGGACCCCTTCATCAGGCATGTGATGACATCATACTACATCACATGTCCGACAAAGGGGGACCTTTGTGGCTCAGAAATGTGATGCGATCATTCAATAAAGATTTGGACGTAATGGACGATCCAAGGTGTGCTGGTGAGGTTTCCAATTTCAGCTGATTGTTACAGCAGCACCCGTTACTTGTAAAGCCTTATCCAGGAAAGTGTGTTATGGAAATATTAATACACAGAAATCACATGGCAATGGAAAGAACACCGTTTTCATTTTACCATGTGATTGGCTGTAGCCAATCACAACCATAACCAAACTGTTCATGAATTGGAATCCCATTCATGACAGTTAAAATATTGCTTATACCGTGATAATCACTGTATAACCAATACCCGCATATAAAATGTAGATACCTCATCTCCTTTTTTGCAAAATACACAAGTTTTGTAGACACTATAAAAATTCAACGCAAACCCATTAACCACTTCAGCCCCGGACCATTTTGGCTGGTTAAAGACCAATCCACTTTTTGCGATTCGGCACTGCGTCGCTTTAACTGACAATTGCGCGGTCGTGTGACGTGGCTCCCAAACAAAATTGATGTCCTTTTTTTTCCCCACAAATAGAGCTTTCTTTTGGTGGTATTTGATCACCTCTGCGGTTTTTATTTTTTGCCCGATAAAAAAAAAGCGACAATTTTGAAAAAAATTAAATTTTTTACTTTTTGCTATAATAAATATCCCCAAAAACTATATTAAAAAAAAGTTTTTTTTCCTCAGTTTAGGCCAATACGTATTCTTCTACATATTTTTGGTAATAAAAAAATAATAGCAATAAGCGTTTGATTGGTTTGCGTAAAAGTGATAGTGACTACAAAATAGGGGGTAGTTTTATGACATTTTTATTAATAATTTTTTTTTTTTACTAGTAATGGCTGCGATCAGCGATTTTTATCGTGACTGCGACATTATATCGGACACTTTTGACACATTTTTGGGACCATTGTTATTTTTACAGCGATCAGTGCTATAAATATGCACTGATTACTGTGAAAATTACACTGGCAGTTAAGGGGTTAACCTCTAGGTGGCGCTGTAGGGATTAGGTGTGACCTAATGAGTGATTCTTATTGTAGGGGGGCGTGGCTTGGCGTGTGACATCATGGATCGTAGTTCCCTATAACAGGGAACAGACAATCACTGACATGCCACTAGGAAGAACGGGGAGAGGTTTGTTTACACTTACCTCTCCCCGTTCTTCAGCTCTCGGACCCGATCGTGGGACACCGGCAGCGATCGGGTCCGCGGGCGCGGTCAAGGAGCTTTAGACCGGGTCGCGAGCGTGTCAGCGACCGCTCAAGGACGGGTTCTTAAAGGGGACGTACCTGTACGCCCTTGTGCCCGTCCATGCCATTCTGTCGACGTACATCATCGTGCGGCAGTCCTCAAGTGGTTAATATACACTTATTGGGATTTTTTTTTTTATTACTAAGACATGTATCAGAATACATTTTGGCTTAAATTAATGAAGAAATTTGATTTTATTGGATACGTTTTATAAACAGAAAAAAGTAGAAAAATATTGGGGTCTATTGTTCCACCTAAAAAACAAAAAAACCCCAGTGGTGATGAAAATACCACCAAAAAAAAACGATTTGGCCTCTTGCACATCTATTTTTTCAGCATTTTTTTGGATGTATTTTTGCGCATTTGCGCATATTCTTGTGTTCACAATGTTAATGAAAATGTTTGCACAAATATGCGCATGAAGCGTAAATTACTGACAAAAAATTTTTGCAGAGATAGATAAAAAAAATAAGCTGTACTGAGCTTTTTCAAGCTGCAGTGTGCAAGAGGCCTTGGTGTGAAAAACTATTTATATAAAATTTAAATTGGAGTACAGTATGACCGAGCAATAATCAGTTAATGCAGCACAGTGCTGAATAGCAAAAAAAAAAAAATGGCCTGGTCATGAAGGGGGGAAAATCTTCCTTAGGGCAAGTCGTTAAAGTGGATGTAAAGCCACTCTCATCCTTTCTAAACTACTGCCATAGTGCTGATCTATAAGTATATAAATGCCTCCTGCATGTATCCTTACCTGTCAAATGTCTCCCCTCTGTCTGTTATAAGAACTGAAAAACTGCAGATTCTGTGGGTGGATCTGTTGTCTGGAGCTCGGTGGGTGGAGTCGTGATGTCAGTAGACTCCCCGCCCACCTCTATACTCCCCTTGTCAACATGCATTTTATCCTGTGTATTCCTTCTGCTATGATCACTAACATCCAGTCAAAATCCAGAAAAGTAACCACATTACTTCAGAAAAGGAGTGGGGGTGGGAATTAAAAAATAATGCCTGTCTAAATCTAGTGCATGAGATATGTAAATAACCTGTCACTCAAAGCAAGGGGGTGGAACGGACAAAGATTTTTCTCCGTTTGACCGTTTTTATCTCACTGAACAATAAAAGAGGATTGCTCAGAGCTGGATTAACTCTTTGTGGCAAGACCTGGCACAAATGATAGGAAATCTTATACACTACATTGTGACAGCAAAAAAGTAAATAAAAAAAATAAATGTTGGGTTTACATCCACTTTAAAGCATTAAAATACTGCATACCATCATTACATTAGTAATCCAATATACTTCTTAAAATACAATATTTATTTTGTGACAGTGGTCTTTAAAAGTGCAAAATTTTCATGTTTGAGTACCTTTAAGGGATAATCACACCAGATGCGGTGATGCTACGTTGGGCGGCTATTCCAGCGCAGTCCCACTGCATGGAGGAGGAAAAAAAGGGATTTTTATAACAGCTTACCTGTAAAATCCTTTTCTTGGAGTACATCACGGGACACAGAGCGACTTAGTCATTACTAATGGGTTATATAGTTTACCTTCAGGTGTTGGCACTGGCCAATTCCAAACCGGAAGTACCCTCCCCTATATAAGCCCCTCCCACCCGGGAGCACCTCAGTTTTGTAGCCAAGCAATAAGTGTCCCAAAAAGAGGGGTGGGAGCTCTGTGTCCCGTGATGTACTCCAAGAAAAGGATTTTACAGGTAAGCTGTTATAAAAATCCCTTTTTCTTTTTCGTACATCACGGGACACAGAGCGACTTAGTCATTACTAATGGGACGTCCCAAAGCAATGCCAAATGAGGGGGGGGGTACATAAGCTGGGCGCCATCAGGCATGAGGATCTTTTGCGGCCTGCAACACACTGCGCCCAAAGGCGACATCCTCCTGACTTCTAACGTCTACCTGATAGAATCTAGTAAACGTGTGTACCGAAGACCATGTTGCGGCCTTACATACTTGAGCCAGGGAGGCCTGGTGATGCACTGCCCATGAAGTTCCAACCGCTCTTGTGGAGTGCGCCCTAACTTTGAACGGAGGCGGTCTCTTTCTCAAGCCATAGGCTTGTATTATGACCTGTCGAATCCACTTGGCTAAAGTAGATTTTGATGCTGCCTGACCCCTTCTGGGGCCTTCCGGCAGAATAAACAAAGAATCCGTTCTGCGAATCTGAGCAGTGGCTTTAGATAAGCTTTAACTGCTCTTACCACATCCAAAGAATGTAATAACTTTTCCTCTACTGAGATAGGTTTGGGGAAAAAAGAAGGAAGAACCACATCTTGGTTCAAATGAAACCTCGATACCACCTTAGGAAGAAAGGCTGGATGAGGACGTAATACTACTCTGTCCTTATGGACAACCAGATATGGCTCCTTACAGGACATAGCTGCTAATTCCGACACTCTTTTAGCCGAACAAATGGCTACTAAGAAAACCAATTTCCTGGTGAGAAGAACCAAGGAAATGTGTTGTAATGGTTCAAACGGTTGTTTCTGTAGAACCGACAGAACCAGGTTTAAGTCCCAAGGACATATGGGAATACTAACCGGAGGGCTAATACGCATCACTCCTTGTATAAAGGCTTTGACTAGTGAATGCGAAGCCAAGGGCCTTTGAAAAAATATTGACAAGGCCGAAATCTGACCCTTGATAGTACTCAAGGCCAGCTTCCTATCTACAGCCCACTGTAGGAAGTCCAGAATCCTCCCTATCATGTACTTACGTGGATGCCATTTCTTGGTCTCACACCACGTAATGTACGCTTTCCAGATCCTATAATAGATCTGCCTGGATACCGGTTTCCTGGCATTGATCATGGTAGATACCACAGAATTAGAGAGCCCTCTCTTTTTCAGAATGTGGGCTTCAATAGCCAGGCCGTCAAACCTAGGGCTGGTAAGGAAGGGTGGTATATCGGTCCTTGCGACAGCAGGTCCGGACGAAGTGGGAGGGTCCAAGGACTCCTCACTGACATTTTTACCATCTCCGCGTACCATGCCCTTCGGGGCCACGCTGGAGCCACCAGAATCACTGGTTTCTTTTCTACCCTGATTCTGCGGAGTAATCGCGGTAACAATTGTGGCGGTGGGAATGCATATATCAGCTTGAACCGATCCCAAGGGAACACTAGGGCATCCGAGCCGCAAGCTAGGGGATCCCTTGTGCGAGACACAAACCTGTCCACCTTTGCGTTGAATCTGGATGCTAGCAGATCTACATCCGGTGTTCCCCACCGCTGGCATATTGCCTGGAAAACCTCGGGGTGAAGAGACCATTCCCCCGGGCATAATTGTTGGCGACTTAGAAAGTCCGCTCTCCAATTTTCCACTCCTGGGATGAAAACCGCGGATATGGCTGGGACATATCTTTCTGCCCACTCCAGGATGCAATTTGCTTCCTTCTGGGCTGCACGACTTTTGGTGCCACCCTGATGATTGATATATGCCACTGCCGTGGCATTGTCTGATTGAATTCTGACAGGGGACCCCTGGAGTTTGGATGTCCATGCTACTAGGGCATACCGGGCTGCTCGTATCTCTAAGAGATTGATGGGCAGGGCCTTTTCTGCTTCTGACCACCTGCCCTGGAGAGACCATTGCTCCAGCACTGCCCCCCAGCCGATGAGGCTGGCATCTGTAGTGACCACCTTCCAAGAAACCGGACTGAAGGGTTTCCCTCTTTCCAGATTCTGGGGCACCAACCACCAATGGAGGCTCTTGCGAACGGAAGGGGACAGGGACATTGGTAAGTCTAAAGCCTGAACTTTTTTGTTCCAGGCTGACAGTATGGCCCTTTGCAAATTCCTTGAATGGAATTGACCGTAGGGTACCGCTTCGAATGAAGCCACCATCTTTCCCAGCAGCCTCATGCAGAGACGTATGGATGGTTTTCTTTTTGTACCCACTAAGTGGGTCAAATTTCTTAAAGACGACACCTTCTCTGGAGGTAAGAAAATCTTTCTCTGATTTGAATCCAGCCTTAGCCCTAAGTATTCCAGACTTTTGACTGGTCTTAGAGCTGACTTGTCCCGGTTGATAATCCAACCGTGATATTCCAGATACTCGATTGTCTTGTGAATAGCTACTTCCAGCTTTTCCACTGAGTGGTCTATTAGTAGCAGGTCGTCTAGATATGCCATTATCGTTACACCCTGTGTTCTTAGATTGGCCAATAATGGGGCCAGAATTTTTGTGAACACTCGTGGTGCTGTGGCCAGACCGAAAGGTAAGGCTCTGAACTGAAAATGGCGCCCTTCTACTGCAAAGCGTAGAAATTTCTGATGGGCCGGAAAGATGGGAATATGCAGATAAGCATCCCTTATGTCGATCGAGGCTAGCCATTCCTGCCCTTGTAGGGCGGTGGCCACTGATCGGATCGACTCCATCCGAAAGGTCCTGATATTTAGGAACTTGTTTAGCCCTTTTAGATTTAATATGGGCCTCACGTCCCCATTTGGTTTGGGGACTGTGAAAAGGTTCGAGTAAAACCCGAATCCGCTTTCTTCCAGGGGAACCTTCATGATTACCCCTTGGAGCAATAGTTGTTCTAGTGCCAGAAGGAGGGATCCTCTCTTTTGGGGATCTCTTGGCACGTTTGACCTCATAAATTGGGCAGGAGGAGTGCCTTTTAACTCCAGCTTGTATCCCAGACTTACTGCGGAGAGCACCCATCTGTCTCTGATGGTGTCCCGCCAGGTCTCTGTGAACAACTGAAGTCTTCCCCCCACCCGATTGAGCGGGGGCAATACTTCATGCCTTAGGGGGAGGTTTTGTACCTCTCTTGATCCAGGGCTTCTTGTTACCCTGTGATTGTCCCTGATTTCTGCCCCCTGAATTTGACCGCGGAGGCCGTCGGAACTGCTTCACAGCCGATGTGCCCGGGACTGGAGAGGTAGGCCTCTTAAAAGAAGGACTTCTACCCTTGTTCTTAACCGGTAAGAGTGAACTTTTACCGGCAGAAATTTTCTGGATATATTTGTCCAGATCTTCTCCAAATAAGCGTTCTCCATGAAATGGGAAGCTAACCAGCAGTTTTTTACAGGGAGCTTCAGCAGACCAGTTTTTGAGCCACAGAAGCCTACGCATATGTACTATAGACAGCGTAAAGCGGGAGGCCTGTTGGATTGTATCCTTTATGGCGTCCACCGCAAAACACAAGGCTCTAGGCAGGTCAGCTAGGGCATGAGCCTGCTGATCTGGTAAGTCCCTTAAGACTTGTTTCAACTGATCTTTCACTGCTTGGCAGACTCCAATCGCTGCTACCGCAGGTTGTGTCACCATACTTGCTGTAGAGAAAGCAGATTTTAGTAAAGACTCCAATTTTTTATCTATTGGGTCTTTGAACATTGGAACATTATCTACTGGACATGTCAGTGATTTGTTAACAGAAGAGATGGCTGCGTCCACTATAGGGACCCTCCATTTTCTTATGAACTTATCCTCCATGGGATAGATCACCGGAAATCTCTTGGGGGGAGCAAATATTTTATCAGGATGCTCCCAATCCTGGTAAATAAGCCCTTCTAATAAAGGGTGGATTGGGAAGGAACAGACCGCCTGGGGAGCTTTTAGCGACCCCAGCGAGGAAACCGTAGTGGATGGTGGTTCCGCCAGAGGCATTTTAAATGCTGATCGGACCATGTTAGTCAGAGACTGAACCCATAATCTTTCAGCCTGAGAAGCTGAGAAAGGTTCTTCCACTGTTGATTCCTCTATAAGTGAATCAACCTCATCCTGATCCCCTTCAGGTAGGTCGATCTCTGTGTGGGGCTGTTCCTCCACTAACAGGCACTCTGAAGGAGGAGACGGAGATCGGACGCGCTTTTCCTGTGACAGGGAAGCAGCGATCAATGCTGTTAATCTCTCTTCCAATCCTCCCAGAGTTGAGGATAAAACCTCCTCTGTTATATATACAGGAGCAGGTGGACTGGGGACAGCCGCAGCACCAGGCATTCCTGCGGGGTTTCTACGGCTACTGACCTCTGCATTCTCAGGGGAGATTGGTGCAGTGCAAGCATGCCCAATATCCTCAGAGCCCGATGGAGACCCCTTTGGCTTCCTGGAAGATCTATTTCCGGAGCGTCTGGACGACATATCCTTTAAGCACAAAGCTGAGGTATTCCCGTCGTCATACACCAATTTTTGCTGGTAATAGTCTAACACAGGTGCTGCTATATACCAGCTGGTGTCCACTAAAGTGCCTTTCTATGGGGATGCCTGCATCAACCGCCTCTGTGTGCCACTGTTTGTTGCTAGCTCTGTTTGCATGCAGCTGACACTTGTACTGTGTCTTTTAACCATGCTGGGACGCCCGCACATGCGCAGAAGCGCCGCGGCGCGCATCGAGCGTCATCCACCCGCCCCGCCCCTTTTTTTTCATAGGAGGCGCGTGCACGCGCCCGCGCGCGCGCCCGTGCGCCAATGGCGCCCTTTTCGAAAACCAACAGAGGACTAGGAGCCAGGGCCCTTTTTGCCGGAGGGCCTGTGCGGTGGATGAACGCAGCAACAGGGCAGAGGAAGTGGATTCCCTCAGAGAAACTTACCAGCTGCCTGGATCTTTTGAGTTGAGAAAACCAAAGATCCACATTTACAAGAAAAATGGACTACAGCGGCCTCTAGTGGTTTAACACAGGTACCGCGGTCCCTGTTTTTTTTTTTTTCTTGACTACTATTAAAATTTTACATTTTCAGTAGTTATAGGCAAACACAGATATTTAGCGGGAATACCGTTAGGTAACAGACAGAAAGACAAATTAGGCTTGGGGGTCCCCCAATAGAACCAAGTTCCTGAGGGCCCCCACTTACCTGATCCCCGCCGCAGGACTTTGTTTGGTCCACAAAAGTCCAAACTTCACCTATCACGGCAGGCATTGTAATTAAACCTTCAGGGACCGGGTTCCCAAGGATTCCACTCCCCTGGACCTGTATAGCACCCTGCACAGACAGCGTCTTGGTCGTGGGTATGACCAGAGCTCTGGATCCCAGGGTCCAGCCCTCCTAAGAGAAGCATTACAGGCAAAACCTTGCTCTTCTGCTGCAAGGCCCGGGTACCGACCGTTTAGCTATGAAGCTTTTTTGGTGGGATCCGGAACAGCTTACTAAGGCCCAAAAGAACCTGTACGCAAGCCCAGTGAAAACATATGTTACTCTTTGGCCAACACCTTAGACACTGGCAAAAAACTGAGGTGCTCCCGGGTGGGAGGGGCTTATATAGGGGAGGGTACTTCCGGTTTGGAATTGGCCAGTGCCAACACCTGAAGGTAAACTATATAACCCATTAGTAATGACTAAGTCGCTCTGTGTCCCGTGATGTACGAAAAAGAAATGCCTCGTCTCCCATGTGCCTGGTTCACACCTCTGCGTTGTGGTGGCGATAAGGCATGGTGTACTGAGAAAAAGCACTGCATGCAGTATTTCTCAGCGCAGCACGAGGCAATGTAACCTTTCACATGGCAATTGAACTTTGGAGATATCAAAAAGTGAAATCTGCCGAGCTCAATCGGATCGCACTGCAGTGGCTGTTGTGAACCTGCTCTTCCTCTGGCGTGCAGAGTTTCCTCCTGCCAGCTCATACATGCTCTAGTGATGAAAAAGCTGGTGGGAGGAACCAGTTTTTGGTGGGGGAGAGCCAGTATTCAAAACACACCTGGAAGTGTGGAATACCTACAGCAGCTTCCCCCCTACCCATAGAAAGCAAAAAATAAAGCAACTCCACCAAACCCCAGCAAGACTCTGGGGAAAAGGAGCATTGGAACAACGGGACAAAAACTGGCCAGCATGAGAGACCGCGTGTTCACCACTAGTTCCATCTGTGTCACCTTCACATGGAAGAAACCCCAAAACTGAGATGGACAATGGAAGGACCTCCTCTTGTCTTTTACAGTGGGCATAAACTCCCATGCATCATTTTTACATAAAAGGTAAGGCTATAATACGGTGCATGTTTAGAAAACATTTACTTTAGATACAGCCGTTGACGCCACCGGTGCATGCGCTCTGAAGGAATGGGCACCTGGGCCATTCCTTCAGAGTTCAGGGCCGTAAACGGTGGTCCTCTTTCTAAGTATATTTTTCCAGGCAGGTCTTTCATTTTTGACCCTCTAGTGACAGGATTACTTGAAAGTACCATAACTAACGACATATTAGGCACCCTAGGCAAAACACTCCTCGATGCAGTCTTAGCATTGGGTTACCTGAGGTAGAGGTTTTGCAAGTGCGGAAACAGCCGTGGAAAGCTTTTCACTAGGTCTTGGTCGTAGCCGTGGGAGAAGCTCAGATTCAGGCACTTCAGCTGAGTGGCGCTGCGGGAGATCCAGCTGAGAGTCGCGTTGGAAATGTTAGTCCCTACAACACTCAACTTTTCTAATTTAGAACTTATCGGACCCATAAGTGGCACAAATGGTGCAGCCCCTGGCAAACAAATACATCAGTCAGCCTGGAGAAATGAACACTCAAAAAAGGCATACCTAACCTTTTTTACATTCACTTTCTACAAGACCATTGCACAAGAGGAACTCTAGTCTTAAGTATTATTTCATTACAACAACGAACACTGGTAATCAATCATTCGAATATCTACACGCTTTGTCCTGACAGAGCACACCGGATCTTATTTTTGAGGGGCTTTACATACACTATATTTTCAAAAGTATTGGGACGCCCGCCTTACATGAACTTTAATGGCCTCCCAGTCTTAGTCCGTAGGGTTCAATATTGAGTTGGCCCACCCTTTGCAGCTATAACAGCTTCTTCTGGGAAGGCTGTCCACAAGGTTTAGGAGTGTGTCTATGGGAATGTTTGACCATTCTTCCAGAAGCACATTTGTGAGGTCAGGCACTGATGTTGGACTGAGAAGGCCTGGCTCGCAGTCTTCGCTCCAATTCATCCAAAAGGTGTTCTATGGGGTTGAAGTTAGGACTCTGTGCAGGCCAGTTAAGTTCCTCCACCCCAAACTCGCTCATCTATGTCTTTATGGACCTTGCTTTGTGCACTGGTTTGCAGTCATTTTGGAACAGGAAGGGGTCATCCCCAAACTGTTCCCACAAAGTTGGGAGCATGAAATTGTCCAAAATGTCTTGGTATGCTGACACCTTAAGAGTTCCCTTCACTGGAACTAAGGGGCCGAGCCCAACCCCTGAAAAACTACCCCACACCACAATCCCCCCCCTCCCCCAAATGATTTGAAGGTGTGGCCAAATACTTTTGGCAATATAGTGTGGATGAGCAAGTTTGGGGTGGAGGAACTTGTCTGGCCTGCACCTCAACCCGATAGAACACCTTTGGTATGAATTAGAGCGAAGACTGCGAGCCAGGCCTCCTCGCCCAACATCAGCATCTTATTTTACAAATGCGCTTCTGGAAGAATGGTCAAACATAGACACACCCCTAAACCTTGTGGACAGCCTTCCCAGAAGAGTCGACGCTGTTATAGCTGCAAAGGGTGGGCCAACTCAATATTGAACCCTACGGACTAAGACTGGGATGCCATTAAAGTTCACATGCATGTAAAGGCAGGTGTCCCAAAACTTTTGACAATACAGGTGTATGTTGCCGTTGTTGGGATCATCATCCAATGAGATAGGGAATCTCAGCTGGTTGTTAGGCACCAAGGGTCCCTAACTACCATCCTAAAATTTACAGTTTTAAAGGAGAAGTATGAAAAATATTTTTTAGCCGCTTCTCCTGTGGACCACAGAAGTCCAGTCAGTTCTGCACTCCTGGGACCCGATTTCAGCTGTCAGCTGATGTCACAGAGCCAGTCTGAAAAGATTTCAATCATATGGTCAGGATCCACCCAGAAGACTGGACCGACATCTGCCTCAGCCTCTCAACGTGCCACCGAGAGCCTGAAAAAGCCGCTCCCGCCCCCTCCACAGCCCAGCGCTCCAGTGAGAGCTGGAGGGCAGAGCAGAGATCCAGTGACTGATGGTGACAATATCTCTGCAGGCTGAGGATCAGGAGCTGACCGATCAGCTGCCTTTGACTACTCCGTTTTCAGTCTTAGAGGTGGCAGGGGACAGTTGCTGGGATCGGTGCTGCAGCCATCTAGGCGAGAAGGATTTTATTATTTTATTTTAACAATGCCAATACTTCACTTAATTAAGTTAACAAGTCAAGCAGCCCCAGCAAGAATAAGGCACGTGGTGTTCCAGGTCAGGTAAACCATTTTTTTTCAAATTAACTGTAATGAAATAACCGTCACTGGACTTCCTCTTTAAAATTTACAAGATGTGAATGGAGCAAAATGAGCGACTACAAAAAACAAAGAATTTGTATCGTTTATCCACACCCCCCCTCCCCCTCCAAAAATTATTTTAGGGTCAGTCAAATTTGGCAGCTACTGAAGAGTTACACCACCATGTGGTTTCTTATATCAATTCTAAACTCTGCAGTAGCTTTCAGTGCCTCCACTTTCCCTACTTCTGAGCCATTCTAATCAGCCAAAGCTTGTCAATTCTTCCCGGTAGTGTCGGAGCCTGATGGCCATCTAACTGGTGGACAGGAAGGTGAAGTTTGGATGCTACCAGTCAGAAAAGAAAGTGATTCATCGGATTTCCGGGCTGCAGCAATTTTTCTTTTCTTTTTTTTTTTTTTTTAAGAGCAAAATAAGTCATACAGTGAGGGAAAAAAAGTATTTGATCCCCTGCTGGTTTTGGAAGTTTGCACACTGACAAAGAAATGACCAGTCTATAATTTCAATGGAAGGATTATGTTAACAGTGAGAGACAGAACAACAAAAATATCCAGAAAAACGCATTTCAAAAAGTTATAAATTGATTTTGCATTTTAATGAGTGAAATAAGTATTTGACCCCTTCGCAAAACATGACTTAGTACTTGTTGGCAAAACCCTTGTTGGCAATCACAGAGGTTAGATGTTTCTTGTAGTTGGCCACCAGGTTTGCACACATCTCAGGAGGGTATTTGTTCCACTCCTCTTTGCAGATTCTTACCAAGTAATTAAGATTTCGAGGCTGACGTCTGGCAACTCAAACCTTCAGCTCTCTCCACATACTTGTTATGGGATTAAGGTTTGGAGACTGGCTAGGCCACTCCAGGACCTTAATGTGCTTCTTCTTGAGCCACTCCTTTGTTGCCTTGGTCGTGTACTTTGGGTCATTGTCATGCTGGAATACCCATCCACAACACATTTTCAATGCCCTGGCTGAGGGAAGGAGTTTCTCACTCAAGGTACATCGTCCCTTGATGCCAAAGAGCTCGATATTGGTTTCATCTGACCACAACACTTTCACCCAGTTCTCTGCATCATTCAGATGTTCATTAGCAAACTTTAAACGGGCCTGTACATGTGATTTCTTGAGCAGGGGACCTTGCGGGTGCTGCAGGATTTCAGCCCTTCGCGGTGTAGTGCGTTACCGATTGTTTTCTTGGTGACTATGGTCCCAGCTGCCTTGAGATCTGTGATAAGATTCTCCTGTGTAGTTCTGGGCTGATTCCTCACCGTTCTCATGATCAATTTAACTCCACGAGGTGAGATCTTACATGGAGCCCCAGACCGAGGGAGATTCACAATTATTTTGTGTTTCTTTCATTTGCGAATAATCGCACCAACTGTTGTCACCCTCTCACCGAGCTGCTTGGCGATGGTCTTGTAGCTCATTCCAGCCTTGTATAGGTCTACAATCTTGTCCCCGACATCCTTGGACAGCTCTTTGGTCTTGGCCATGGTGGAGAGATTGGAATCTGATTGATTGCTTCTGTGGACAGGTGTCCTTTATACAGGTAACAAGCTGAGATTAAGAGTACTCCCCCTTTAAGAGAATGCTCCTAATCTCAGCTTGTTACCTGTATAGAAGACACCTGGGAGCCAGAAATCTTGCCGATTGATAGGGGATCAAATACTTATTTCACCCATTAAAATGCATATCAATTTATAACTTTTTTGAAATGCGTTTTTTCTGGATATTTTTGTTGTTATTCCGTCTCTCACTGTTAAAATAACCCCAATACCCTATCATTAAAATTATAGGACTGATCATTTCTTTGTCAGTGGGAAAACTTACAAAATCAGCAGGGGGTCAAATACTCCCGCCCCCCGTTTACTGTAGGGTCATCTCTGCTGTTTTAATAAATAATTAATATAAAAAGTTACTAGGGCCTTGGGTGTGGCAATTTCCGATTTGCTGGACCGGCACCCAGAGATTTTGCAGTGGAGCCTTTGGTGAGCCGGTGACCTCCAGCACTATACATATCTTGTGGACATCGCCATAAGGTGGCCAAGCTTTGCCCAATCACAAAGGACCAGCAAATAGGCAGAGTGGGAACACTGAAAGCCACTGCATGAATTTGCATTTTATATACCAGTCAGCAATCTTTTTTTATCAATCACTTGAGGTGCTCATATATCTGCATAGATTCTAAACCCTTACCCCTTTATTTTATAGAAGCTTATTTCCAATTTTGCAGCCAAATTGGGATAAAATCTACTTTACATTTGACATCTGTGCTTTATTCACATACCATAAACACCTTAAAGTGGACCTTCAGTCATTTTTAATTTTTCCATTTCTATTAAATCCTCTGCCCTTGTTGTTTTAACTTTGGATAGTAAATTTTTTTTACTCATACAGCCCACTTCCTGTTTGTCTGGTCATTAATCTAGGCTTATGACATCATGCACAGCTCTCTTTTACTCTCGTGAGTTGGCCAGGAAGGGAGGGGGATGAGTCATAAGAGGGCAAATGAGAGCTACAGAGCTGGAGGCGTGTCTATGTAAATCCAGGAAGTGAACAGGCAGCAGCTTCAGCTGCCCACAGTTAAAATGGATGCAGCCAGACTGGAGGGAGATTTCTGCAGCATATTTGGCAAGTACAGAATCGCAGTATATATATATATATATATATAATATGCAAAGTGGTTGGAGGGAAGCTTCAGAATGGCAAAGATGTTTCTATTCCAAATTATGTGAGCAGACTGCAGTTCCTCTTTAAAATACAAAACACCATGGGGTTCATTTACTAAAACTGGAGTCTGCAAAATCTGGCGCAGCTCTGCATAGAAATCAATAGGCTTCCAGGTTATTATACTAGAGGCAAAACTTTTCCTTTCATTTTGTATAGAGTGAAGCCCCGTACACACGATCGGTTTAACTGATAAAAACCGTCCGATGGATGGTTTTCATCAGACAAACCGATCGTGTATGGTACCCATCGGTCTTTTTTCCATCGGATGGAAAAAATAGAACTTGTTTTAAAATTTTCCGATGGATCAAGAACCGATGGTAATTTGCGATCGTCTATGGGCAAGTCCATCGGTTAAAAAACCCACGCATGCTCAGAATCAAGTCGACGCATGCTCAGAAGCATTATAAATTTTTCTCGGCTCATTGGAGTGTTTTACGTCACCACGTTTGGAACGGTCGGTTTTTTGACTGATGGTGTGTGGCCAAGACTGATGAAAAACAGTTTCATCGGATTTCCGATGGTCAAATCCATCGGACAAAAATCCATAGGTTATCCGATCGTGTGTACAGGGCTTAAGGCTCGCCATGCATTATACAATTTTCCTTTAGATTTACCAAAATCATACGATATGAAATCAAACCTAAAACACTTACACTTTCAATTTGTATGCAATCAGGCCAGGCCTTGCATTACATGGTTGAAAGGTAAATCTAAAAGGAAATTTAAGAGAAAAATTGTATAATGTATGACCAGCTTAAGGCCTCATGCACACAGGGCATTTAAAAAAACTTTTACAGGCGTTTATTGCGCGTTAGCGGTTTTGGGGTCTTTACAGCAAAAACGCTTAAAAAAAAACAACGCCAAAAGCTTGTTACAGGGTTTAGGCACATTTAGCGGCCTTTCACACTTTTTACAGCCAACAGCCTCTGCTCCTAAACGCACAGGCTGTAGTTCCCCCCAAATGCTTATGTCTCCAGACGCTTCTGAAAGTTTGTGTGCATGGACACATAGGTTAACATGGAGGAGAGTTCAGAGGCAGTATAAAGAAAAAACACCACATGCCCCCAAGGCTGCATTCACACCTGAGCGTTTCAAAGTCACACGTTTTTACCACGATTTTGTACGCTTTTCAGGCGTTTTATGAGCTGAAAAACGCTCAGGTGTAAATGCTGCCTCAAACCAGCTGTAAAAACATCCTGTGTGCATGAGCCTTTAGAAGCCGATTGGCTACCATGCAGAGCTGCACCAGATTTTGCACTCTCCGGTTTTAGTAAAATCAACCCCAACGTGTCCCTCGTTGTCAAGAGGAACAGATTGAGTTGTCGCTCATTTCAAATGGTTCAGAGAAGCTCGCAGTCTACTCTCAGGCTTACTTCATACAAAAGTTAATTTATTTTTAGGTATTCTGTGTAAATGGGAACAAAACATAGTTGGGTTTTCTTTCTTAAAATGATTGTAAAGCTTTTGTTATGTTTTAAAAAAAACAATCATACTTACTGCCTCTATGCAGTTGGTTTTGCACAGATCCTCCTCTTTTGGGGTCCCTCCGTGGCACTCCCGGCTCCTCCCTGCATCGAGTGCCCCCACAAGACATCGCTTGCCTGGGGACACACGTGCGGGTGCGCTCCCGAGTCCTGCTGCTATGTCCATTGACACAGACAGCAGGACTCTCACCCCCCAGTCATTGGATTTGATTGACAGCAGCAGGAGCCAATGGCTGCCCTGCTATCAATCTATCCAATCAGGACCCGAGACACCGGCTTGAGCGGGTGTGCTCATCCCCGGCCCTGGAAAGATGGGGTTCAGGTAAGTAAAAGGGGAGCTGCTACACTAAAGGAGGTTTTTCAACCCCTTTAAATTTGACTGCAAAAATGGAAATGCACTTTGAAATACAAAAAAAAAAATTATATTATATATATATATTTTTTTTTTTCATAGGTTTACATACCCTGGCAGAATTTATGATTTCTTGGCCATTTTTCAGAGAATATGAATTATAAACACAAAAAAAACTTTTCTTTCACTCATGGTTAGTGTTTGGCCGAAACCATTTACCGTATATACTCGAGTATAAGCCGAGTTTTTCCAGCATATTTTTTTGTGCTGAAAATGCCCCGCCCCGATCCCGGCCAGCCGTAGGTCCCCTGGAAACCAAACTTGGTACACATGTAGCCCCACTCTCTCTACAAGTGTGCAAAGTTGGTTGTCCGGGGGACCTACGGCCGGGGAGCAGCAATTTTTCAAAGCCGGGCACCCCTTTCGTAGACTCGCATGTTAAACAGTAATTTCTCCGGTATTTTGGGGTCCCAGTACCGGCCGGCCCTAGATCCCCATGACCCCAACTTGGCACACATGTAGCCCCACTCGTCATCTACAAGTGTGCAGAGCTTGTTGTTCAGGGGACCTACGGCCGGGGAGCACCGATTTTTCAAAGCCGGGCACCCCTTCCATAGACTCCCATGTTAAACGCCAGTCTAGTCACACAGCGCCGGAGATCAGGTAGGGAGATTGGGCACAGTGAGGCATGGACATGAACACCCTAGGCTTATACTCGAGTCAATAAATTTCCCCAGTATTTTGTGGTAAAATTAGGTGCCTCGGCTTATATTTGGGTCGGCTTATACTCGAGTATATACGGTATTGTCAAATCAACTGTGTTTACTCTTTTTAAATAATAATGACTACAGAAACTACCCAAATGACCCTGATCAAAAGTTTACATACCCCAGTTCTCAATACCGTGTATTGCCCCTCAAACATCAATGACAGCTTGAAGTCTTTTGTGGTATTTGTGGATGAGGCTCTTTATCTTCTCAGATGGTAAAGCTGCCCATTCCTCTTGGCAAAAATTCTCCAGTCCTGTAAATTCTTGGGCTGTCTTGCATGAACTGCACATTTGAGATCTACCCAGAGTGGCTCAATGATATTGAGGTCAGGAGACTGAGATGGCCACTCCAGAACCTTCACTTTATTCTGCTGTAGCCAATGACAGGTCAACTTGGCGTTTCTGTTTTGGATCATTGTCATGTTGGACAATGATGTTTGTAGCTTACACATCCCCAAAACATCAGCGATGCACCTCCGTGTTTCACAGTAGGAATGGTGTACCTTTCATCATAGGCCTTGTTGATTCTCCAAATGTAGCTTTTATGGTTGTGGCCAAAAAGCGAAATTTTGGTGTCATCACTCCAAATGACTTTGTGCCAGAAGGTTTGAGGCTTGTCTCTGTGCTGTTTGGCATATTGTAAGCGGGATACTTTGTGGCATTTGCGTAGTAATGGCTTTCTTCTGGCGACTCGACCATGCAGCCCATCTTTCTTCAAGTGCCTCCTTATTGTGCATCTTGAAACAGCCACACCACATGTTTTCAGTCCTGTATTTCACCTGAAGTTATTTGTGGGTTTTTCTTTGCATCCCTAACAATTTTCCTGGCAGTTGTTGCTGAAATTTTAGTTGGTCTACCTGACCGTGGTTTGGTTTCAACAGAAGCCCTCATTTTCCACTTCTTGATTAGAGTTTGAACACTGCTGATTGGCATTCTCAATTCCTTGCATATCTTTTTATATCCCTTTCCTGTTTTATACAGTTCAACTACCTTTTCCCAAAGATCCTTTGACAGTTCTTTTGCTTTCCCCATGACTCAGAATCCAGAAACGTCAGCGCAGCACTGGATGAAAGATGCAAGGGTCTGTCAGGAGTCCAAAAACTCATTCACCTTTTATACACACACACACACACTAAATTACAAGTAAACAGGTCACAGGTGAGGATGGTTACCTTTAATAGCCATTCAAACCCCTTTGTGTCAACTTGTGTGCATGTTATCAGGCCAAAATCACCAGGGTATGTAAACTTTTGATCAGGGTCATTTGGGTAGTTTCTGTTGCGATTATGATATAAAAAGGAGTAAAAACAGTTGATTGATAATAAATGGCTTCAGCCAAACACCAACCATGAGTGAATTTTTTTTTCGGGTTATCATTCATATTCTCTGAAAAATGGCCAAATAATCATAAATTCTGCCAGGGTATGTAAACTTATGAGCACAACTGTGATTTATTTGTAATTATATATATATATAAATAAATTATAAAACACACACACACACACAATCAGGGTGATTTCACCCTCTGAGACAGGTGAGATATAAGAAGCCAAGTGATGATTCAGGCCACCAGACTCCACCTATAACAAATACAGTTGAACTGACCCTTTTTTTTCTGCCAAATGCCAACATGCACCCAAAAAAAAAAAAAAAAACTGTCCCGCACCTGATAGCAAAGAGGGAGAGCTCTGCCACTGGGACTACTTTCCCCTTGTCAAGGCTTAACACACACTGAGGTTCCAGGAATAATCTACATCTCACCCCATGGAGGAGGTAACAGAAGGTTCCAACCCTGGAGGCACAGGGAGGACACGAGAAGACAAAGCGGGGTGAAAGGAAGAGAAGTGACAGGGAAATGAGGAAGTTAACTCTTACGTTTTATTCTTTTGCAACATCAGGAACGAATTGTCAAAATTATAAGGAGGAGCAGGGAAACTTACACTCAATGCACAGCTCGGTCAGTTGGGGAAGCTTTAGGAGAAGCGTTTCAATGAATTCCTCGTGCTGCAGATATTTATAGTGCCGCAAGCATACACTTCTCAGAGTGGACAGCTGATCGAAAGCATTGGAGGAGAGGCTGGCGCAGCAAGAGTTCATCAGTTCCAATTTGTGAAGCTGTAGCCGTGAGATGCATGGCTGCTCTGGAATGAAAAAAAGTAAAAATATTGAACAATCTGCATATGTAAACGCACAGACTAATTTTATCAGAAACCCACCCTGAAAAACATGTAGGTGGGGTTTTTTTTTTTTTAACGGCTTCTAAAAAAAATTGGAGCTGCCGGGCATCTCTGTCCTCAATATTTTGAGTTACTCACCAGGCAGAAGTGTGCAGCAAGTAACAAATCACAGATATGTCACGGGTTAACGACTTAAGAGATGTATAGGATTTGATTTATACTCACCTTGGTGGATGCAGCATTGGCCCGATGCCGTATCTGTCCACCGCCGGCTCCAACACTGAGAACCGAGTAAACACCACTGATCGCTCAGTTCTCACAACTCTGTGAGCAGAGACTGTCAGTCACTGGCTTTTTGCTCTGCCCCCCACCCCAAGATCACTGGAGCGCTGCGCTGTAGAGGGGCGGGAGCGGCCGGCTCAGGCTCTCAGCGGCTCGCCGAGAGGCCAAGCCAGGTGCCGGTCCAGGCATGTGGGTGAATGGTCGTGATCTTTCCCGAGCCAAGACCGGCTCTGTGATGTCAGTGGGCTTCAGCCTGCTGAGAACGTGTCACAGGAGTGCAGAACAAACTGCACTCCCATAAACCACAGGAGCTTTGGCTGTACTTCGTTAAATTACTGAAAACGTCAAGCCCAACTCGGGGCGTCCCCGTCCCCCCCATGCAGTGGGGGATGTATATGCACTACATGGGTTAACTACTCATTTTCCTTGGGCCTATACTCACCAGATTCTTCATAAAACTGCGCCTCCCCACCACCAACAGACTGTTCTTCACATCTTTACGTCCAGAGCTAGTTTATGGGTGTGATCCCATTCTGACACTGCCCACGTCATCCACAGGAGTCATGGCTATGCTCATTTACTATTTATACATCGATGCTGGCTTGTGTACACAACAGGCTTCCTTACATCTATGGTACCATATTATGATTTATATGGTCAGGCTGGCAAATGTACAGTAAAACCTTGGATTGCGAGCATAATTTGTTCAAGAAACATGCTTGTAATCCAAAGCACTTGTATAGCAAAGCAAATTTCCCCATAAGAAATAATGGGAACTCAAGCGATTCGTTCCACAACCATTTATTCATAAGTCCTTCAGTTTACAGTCCATATAAAAAGATTATAGCAATGTGATAGGTTGTGTAACCATAAAATGTCCATCCACAGATGGAAGCCTCCCCAAGGGGATTAGAAGCAAAATCCATCAGGAGCCACAGAGTATAAAAGAGAAGAGAGGCGCCTCTAAGTGTAGCAATATGGTTACATTTAATGAAGGTACAACATTTAGCAACTCACATGGTTGATGATTAAAAGAGGCCCATCTAAGTATACCGGCATCCGGGGTAAAGCCGTCCACATAAACCATCCTCCGCAACGTCGGCTTTTATCGCGGTCAGTCTGCAATCGTTACCGAGAATACTACCCTGCAGTAGAAGGATGAGGAGGATGGTCTACATGGACACCTTTACCCCGGATGCCTGCAGGCCTCTTTTAATCAACCATGTCAGTTGCTAAATGTTGTACCTTCATTAAATGTAATCATATTGCTACACTTAGAGGTGCCTCTCTTCTCTTTTATACTCAGTTGTGACATGACATTACTTGTATATCAAGTCAAAATTTATTAAGAAATTTTGCTTTACTTCCAAAACACTCTCAAACCAAGGTTTTACAGTACTGAACTAGGAGCTTAGTGGCGTCATTGGTTAGGAAGGGGCATATTTTGGAGATGTTGTGCAGGTTGAAGCGGCAAGATATGGACAGTGATTGGATGTGGGGCTTAAAGGAGACTTCAGAGTCCAGGATTACACCTAGAACCTTGGCATTTAGGGACAGTTCGATAGGATGTGCTTATCGAACACAACAGAGAGAAGTGGGCTCTTTTATTTTTAGATTCAGGTCGTAAGATTATTCACTTCCTCATGTTATCTATATATTTATGTTCAGTATTCACACATTTCTCCTGTCTTGTGGTCAGTGTGTGGCGTTTGTAGCATATTGAAGTGCATCTTTGACCTTTAACCCGGTTGGTGTCTCAGACTCAATCCCGCTTTTTAGGGAGGGGGTTTAAGGTCGAGAGATCGAGAGAGAGAGAATACATATTATGGTATGGATGTGCTGGCCAGCCTAACTCTCAAGGAAGAGAGTACATCCCTGAAATGCGTCAGCTTGCTAGCAGTGTTAATTTCGTCAACTGAAATATTTTAGTTGACAAAATCAACAGTATTTTAATCAACTAAAATTAAAAATGGCATTGTAGTCAAAAGACGGACTAAAACCAAATCAAAATTTGACGACAAAGTTCAGACTGGTTATAGATCACAACAGCCAAATGTGTGTCTGCAGTTCATGCTCAAACCTTAATAACCATAAATAACAGTGAAGGAAAAAAGTATTTGATCCCCTGAGAATTTTGTACGTTTACCCACTGACAAAGAAATGAGCAGTCTATAATTTTAATGGTAGGTTTATTTTTTAACAGTGAGAGACAGCAGGGGGACTTTGCGGGTGCTGCAGGATTTCAGTCCTTCACGGCGTAGTGTTACCAATTGTTTTCTGGGTGACTATGGTCCCAGCTGCCTTAAGATCATTGACGAGGGGGGGTGTGGGGGGTTAGGGTTCAGGAGCCCAAGGGTCCACTTTTGCACTGGGAGGATTAGGGGAGTAGATCTTGGCTCTCTGAACCCTAGACAATAATGAGCAGTTACACTTACGGGTAATGGAATTTATGGGAAGTCTTCGAGGACGGCACCCTGAGAAGTAGGCCTGCCGTCCTGGAAGACGACTTGAGAAAATGAGCAGTTACAGCGGAGTTCCACCTTACAGTGGAACTTGCGCTCATCTGATCTCCCCCCCCCCACCGGTGCCACAATTGGCACCTTTCGGGGGGGAGGGGTGACAGGATACCCGTCTTTGACAGATGTCCTTTGCCACTTCCGGGAGCCTCAGCAGCGGATATTGATGTCACGGCTGTGGCTCCCTCCTCCTTCCGCCGGGCCAGTAGGAGAGAGGAGCGGAGCCTCGCGCATGCGCAGTAGGGTTCCCGGCGTGAAGCCAAAAGGCTACACTGCAGGGTACCCTTACCCGCAATGGCGGCAGCAGCACCCGACAGCTGTCGGAAACATCAGCTGCGGGTGCCGAGCATCGCTGGAATCCAGGACAGGCAAGTGTCCATTTATTAAAAGCCAACAGCTGCAGTATGTGTAGCTTCTGGTTTTTAAAAAAAAAAATTGGGGGCGGAACACCCCTTTAATACACGCAGTGCAGGCACAATCCCACTGCATGTGTAATTCTGCTTTGCCAGGAGTTCAGCTTTGAGTATCAGCATTTTCAGAAGAGGTGATGCTTATAGGCACACTACCTACTCATTTTTGCAATCCTGGCCTTCTGCTATGCTGATGTCAGCAACACTCACCTTCAGCTGTAGATACAAAGTTATCAGGAACATTAAAGCACAGGGACAGCTTCCATTTATTCATGTTCCCAATAGCAAGAGAGAGCTCTCGAAGCTTTGGTAGCCTAAACAGGATGTACTGGAGAGCCCTTTCAGGGACAATGCCTTCATTAGAATGAAGTGAAAGAGAGTACAAGTTCTTCAGCAGGACTATGCTCGTTACTGGCAGGACACCTGAGAAGGACAGTCGACATAGAGACAAATGGGTCAGTTGTTGTAAAAGTGCAATCTCTGAAAAAATGTCTTGATCGGTCACGTTGGAACAGTCTGTCAAATGTAACTTCTGAAGATTCACCAGCGGCCTCAATCCTTGGAGAATCTCCCCTTTCAAGCAGGAGTCCATCGTGACGCTAGTCAAATCTGGCAAGGAACTGGTCATTTTCTTGAACTGTTTTAATGTCACGCGGGTCACCTCCACAGAGGAGATCTTCCGGCACTGTAGAGTGTCCCAGAAGCGAGCGTTAAAAACCCCAATGCTCTTAAAGACAATGGTGCTGTTTTTCCATAGGGAGGGGTGGTCCACCAAGGTCCGTAAATATGTGCACGTGGCCCGAACATTCACCTTTTCCGCTGGGGAAAGGTATGCAAATATGTGGAGGAGGACTTCTTGTGGCAACTGGAGCCACTGAATCACTGGCATGTTTGACGTGGAATCGCACTGAAGACCTGCAAGGCAAAAACAAGAATTGAAGGGGAGCCTCAAGAAATATCTGCAAATTTACAAGAATAACTTATCGTGTAATTAAGAGCTGCAATTGGCTGCGACTTTCATTTGACAATATAAACTAGACAACAGATCCTGTAACATGGGGGACCATTAGCTCTCGTGGTAGATGCTTTTGTCAGTGATTCATTCCAGCCAGGAACTATATTTTAGGGCATGGTAGCCCATTTTTATTAAAAAGGCAAAGAAAATTCCGTAACATAAAGGTTTCCCATGCAGGGGTTCTTCTCCAGCAAATAGACACAATGGAAAATGCTAGCCCACCTGGCTCTCTTTACCAGTACCTCTGCTCTTTATCCTGGTCACACAGACCACAGAAATATTCTTCAATGTGGACGGCTTCACTTTAGCGCCCACAGCTCCGCTCTGGCCTTAGTCCTCAGGCCGTTGCACTGCCTCTTGCAATCACACATGTTCTGGCTGCCTCCTGCAGCCCCTCTGACTCCTGGAGACCTCCTGGCTCTCTTGGTGTGGAGCAGTCTCCAACTGGGAGCCTTGAGGTCTTCCCATACATTCATTAAAAGGGCTGTTCTCACCTGAGCACACACCCTGCTGGTCATCTACAAAATCTGGACACAGGGTTGGAGATCCCATCCCACCCAAGACACTATGGAATCTCCAAACTACAGAGCCCCATGCCAGAATGCCAAAACCTGGAGAAAGCTGCGAAAGCCGTCTTCTCCATTCCACATCTATGCAGTCTTGCACCAAGCAAATGTGCATACCTTGTGTCCCCCCCAAACTACCAAGTTAACCGTGACAGCATCTCCTACTGTCACAATATTTATTTATTTATATATGGGTGGGTAATAATGCCATAATGTACTAGTATGCACAGCATATTCGTACATTATGGCAGACTTACCTGTCATATGTTGATCTCCAGCACAGCGACCGATCCGACCAGCCCCCAACGCTTCCATCTTCGCCCGGTCTTCCTTTGAGTCCCGTGCCTGCAGCTACTTGATAGCTCAGGCCGTGAGGATACCACTCCCATGCATGTGCATGGAAGTCAAATCACCACGGCACGGACTGGGGGATGATTCGGGGAGTAAATGTTCACTAAGCTGCACCTGTGCAGCTCAGTGAACAAGACAGCTGACAAGCAGAAGGATGCATTTATGGCAGAAGAGACCAATAGGTCTCTTTGGTCATAAATACCCTGCCTGTCACCCATTTGAATGCACAGCAACTTTACATACACACACACACACTATATTATATCATATTATATATTACATTATATATATATATATATATATATATATATATATATATATAATGTGGCCCCACTGAACTGGGCTTTTTTTTCCCAATGGGGCGCATATATGCGTATCTGTCATGCAACACAGCGTGCTCCCAGCACAAAGACCGGGTGCCTCAGCAGAAACCACGGGTCTCGTACTAACGATCAGCACCCGGAACTCCCAGTTCAGGATCGCCTCTGATAGGCTATCACAATGATCAGTCACTGAAAAGCCCGCCCCTGTGTTTCTCTCTCAGTGATTGGAGAGGAAAGATATTTTGGGCAGGATTTTTTTTTTTTAATTGGTATCAGTGTTGAATAATAAAAAAAAAATTAAATTATATTATATACACACACACACACACACACACACACACACACACACACACACACACACACACACACACACACACACACACACACACACACACACACACACACACACACGGCTGATTGGCCATGAGGAGAAGAAAAAGGCAGAAAATAGCAAATTTTGATTCGCTATTGTCACAAGTAGGTGGGCCCAGGGTGCAGTGCTCTGTGCCCCAAGCCCACCCTTTTTGAAACCACCGGCCCAAATCACGTGCTTAACAAAAAAAATAAGACCCTGTAGAACTATGCATCCGGCGCCCTGCATGGAGATTAGGGGCTGGGCGCATAGAGATTAGGGGGGGGGCGCCCCAGATGGATGGGCTACTGCTGAGAGCAGCCCCGATCTTCCTACCTCTTTGAGTCCCCCGCCAGTGTTCCTGGCCCCCTACCTCCCTGCCAAGTGCCCCAATAGCAAGCCGCTTGCTATGGGGACACTCCTTTGTGTGTGTGCTCAACATCATGCCCCACTCTGTGTGTTCCTTCAACACAGCTCGGCCCTGCCTCTTCCTCACTGGCTGTGATTGACAGCAGCAGGAGGGAATGGCACCCACTGCTGTCTCTGTGACAATGAGGAGGGAGAGAGCCTCTGCTCACATGCACAGTGCTGGATCAAGATTGGCCTCAGGCAAGTTTAAAAGAGGCGGCCGTGGGAAGAGCTGCATGCAAAAGGTTGCATAGAATGCATTAAGATAAAAGAAAAATAAACACCTTCTGCCGTTGGCAAAGAATCCCAGTAGAGGAGGCTTGGGGCTGCTCTGTGCAAACCCACTGCACAGAGCAGGCAAGTATGACAAGTTGGTTGTTTGAAAAAAAAAAAAATTCAATGTTTACAATCACTTTAAAGGTTCTGTGCATGGAAGATCAGCATCTGAACCCAGAGAAGCTTGTATCAAGCTACTTGCCTATGACAAGGGAGTCTGTCATGCATATTATGTTACAATCCGGTCTGAAAATCTGCAAAACAGTGTTTTAGGTGTAAAAAAATAATTTGATCTCGATCTATATCATCTATATCTATCTCTTCTGTCTGTTATTCAGAGAGGATTATATACCGTGCTTCCCTAAAAATGAGACCTAGCGTTATTTTCCAGGAGGGCTGCAATATAAGCCCTACCCCGAAAATAAGCCCTAGTTTAAAATGCTTGTAAAATCCTAGAATCCACTCTATTACAGTAGTACAGGGGTGCCCAACCAGTGGCCCATGGAGTCCTCTGATGTGGCCCGCGACCTCCTGCCCTGGGATGGGGTTTGGCAAGCCCAGATCGCAGGTTGCCAACCCGCCATCCCAGAGCATCAGTGTTGTGAATGAAGCCGGCGGTAGAGAGAGCAAGCAGCTGCAGAGCCACATAAGTTGATGCTTCCTGTAAAGCGCCAGCTCCTGTCACAATCAATATCAAATACACTCTGCCTGGGACAGCAACAGCCGGGGAAAACTGTATAGAAGACTATTAAAGATAAGTTTATTACTGAAATCACAGTGTATAGATGGGCATATCTGTTTTGCAGTGGTTACTAGGCTGCTTTCATACGAATCCACAGGTGTAGCGCAGTGCGCCTGCAGGTGTACTTGCACTGAGCCATAGACTTCTGTTATTACCTGCGGGTTTGGTGCGCTTTCAGAAATTGCACCACACCTGAGGGATATAATAGAAGTCTATGGCAAAGTGCAGCTAACCTGCAGGAAAGCCACAGGTGCATGTGGTGCATTAGTGTAAAAGCAGCCTTAGGACCCAATCGGACCCTCCATTCACCTCCTCCTGCCCATTTACCCCATGCTTACCTCCAATCCGATAAAAAAAAAAACAGAAGGGGATCCGTCCTCTTCCGCCTAGGCAGATTGAATTGGAGGGCCCATAGAGTAGCATGGGCTGTGTCTGTGTCCGTTCAGCATATGCAGCATAGACACAGACCTGTCATCCGCCCATTCCACTCATTTTGGCCCGCGACTGGTTACCAAGTCACTTCAGTGGCCCTCGCTCTTCAAAAGGTTGGGCACCCCTGCAGTAGTATATATAATGTACAATGTGTGTGTTTCTGTAATATAATTGCAGGGAAGAGAGCTTCGGTGGGTCACAGACGTGCAGATCGGCGCTATAACGAAGGTATTTGGCACAATTATATTACAGAAACACACACATTATACATTATATACTACTGTAATAGAGTGGATTATAGGATTTTACAAGCATTTTAACAAGCTCACACTGGGGATTCCAGTCAGGCAGGAAGAGAGAGGGGGAGAGAAGACATGGTAATAAGACCTACCCCGAAAATAAGCCCTACTGTGTCTTTTATTGCCAAAATTAATATAAGACCCGGGCTTATTTTCGGGGAAACACGGTCGAATGTTCTCCAATTATATAGCTGGTTATTTATATTTACCACTGCATATAGATATTCAAGAATAAACTATCTTTTTTTTAACTTTACATATTAACTAAATTATACACCACACTTTTGTTTGGGTTTTTATCCGATGAATCGAAACAGTAAATCGGTCAACTAATCGATTATGAAAATAATCGTTAGTTGCAGCCCTAGTTCAATATGCAGCCAATTTACATCGATACCTGCGGGAACACTGGAAAAGGGACCCTGCAACCTTTTCAAAACACAGTGGAAGGGAAGTTCCATGTTCATGCACCATGTGACTTTGTGCACCCAAAATGCACTGTGTTTTAAGATGTGAGGGGGCGCTGTCTGCAAAGGAGCAGCGCGTTTTGGCTGTGGGAACAGTTGCAATTTACACACTTGCATCAGCAACCACTGCACAAGTGTGAACCTAGCCTAACTGTGGAACGCTGTTATTTGACAGGGCAAAGCACACTCAGACGATGGAAAACATTGAAGCCAGTTAACACCACAGCAACTGTCAAGCATCGGGTGAGCTCTGACCCTGATCTGGTTAAACTGAAAATGGACTGACACCTCCCAGCCTTCAGCTTTGTTTATGTACTCGGTTGGCCCCATTCTGAATCAATGGATCCCCAGGAAATGGAACTTGACATGCACAGACCTCATACAAACCCTAAAAGGGTGGGGCATCTTCAAAGCAAGAGATTGCTAGAAGGCATATTTTATCAGAACATGGCACAACTGGATGACTAGGACTAAAGAAGCAGACCAGTACCTGAACAAGGACTCCTTTGGTTCATTCTGCATTGATGCGAACCCCTGCAAAAACAAACAAGGTGTATGAAAAAAAAAAAAAAAAAAAAGAACAGTCAATATACAAACACACACATTATATAGAATTTTATATAATAAATAAATATATATATATATATATATATATATATATACATACACACACATACTGTGATATTGGGGTGTTTTAGCTCAAGTGGATAGATGCGGTTTTATGCAGTGAGTCCATATCAGACAGGCATTCTAGTTAAGGGCCTGGTAGCCCACGTTTATTTAAACAGAAAAACAAAAGCAAACTGTCCCTTCAGGATTCCCACGCAGGGGTTTAACTTCCTTTAGCAGTCCAAAAATAAGAAAAACATACCAAGCCTCCTGGCTCTCTTGTTAGCAGTTCCTCTGCTTGCTTTAGGTACTGATACCTTTAAACCACCAGATCTTCCAATCTCACAGTCTTGGATGCACACAGCTTTGGGCTTCCTAAACGCACACAGCTTGAAGTCCCCTCATGCACACAGCTTCTGGCTCCTTGGACGCACACAGCTTAAAGCCCTTCAACGCACACAGCGTTTGTCCTCACACAGAGACACTCACTAGCAGCTACTGCAGTTAGCAAGCTGCTCACCATCCTTCACTCTCACCAGCCCCTCATTATATTGGTTGTGTGCACCTGAGCACACACCATGCTGGCTGTCCACAAGACCCGGACACAGGGTTGGAGATCCCATCCCACCCAAGACTCTGAAGGCTCTCCAAGCCATAAAAGCCCCATGTAGAAAATAGCAAAATCTGAGAAAACTGCCAGAGCAGTTTTCTCTGTTTTTTTAAAAAATTTACGCTCTGTAGCTCTGCAGTCAGCCGATATGCAGACTCTGTGTCCACTTTAACCCTTTTTTCACTGGGACAGAGCCTCGCTCTGCCACAATACATATACACACACACGGCTCAAATTTTCAGTCCTGAGCTACTAGCCAGGCCTCAAAGGTTACTCGCCACCAGTTGCTCCGCCCCGCCCCTAATCACGCCCTCAAATTATCTCATGAAATGACACTTAAATGTTTTATGCACAATTAAGTTATAAAAATAAATATTAACAAAAACTGTATCCGTGCCCACCAATGCAGGCTGCTTGTGCCCACCAATGCTGCCTTGTGCTCAGTGCCCACCATGAAGCCACGTCCCGTGTCCACCTGTGCAGGGGAGGAGAGGAACAGGAGAGCCATCCAGGTGTTCAGAGTGCAGCGCGGGGAACACAGGATAACAGTTTTCATTTTAATTGCTGTGTTCCCGCCAATCAACGTCATATTCAGCCCTGCCCGGGGAACGTTGATTGACAGATCGCTCGTCAACAGGATTGGCCGGGTGATCTGTCTATCAAAGTCCTGTGACCGGAAGGCAGGGCTGTATCTGACAGTGAGTGGCGGGGAACACGGCAATTAAAAAAGGAAACTTATCGCTGTGTTCCCTGCGCTGCACTGTAAACATCCGGGCGGCTCTCTCTCTCTCTCGCTTCCCCTCCGCAATCACTGGGAGAAGGACTCCCAGTCCACACAGGCTGCCGGCGGTGCTCGCCCCCCCCCCCCCCCCCCAGGCAGCCCTTCCTCGCCAGCCCTCCAAATCCACTCGCAAAATGCAAACAGGTGAGTGGATTTTTTGAGGGGGGTGTGTGTGCGCGCGTGTGTATGTATGTACACACACACGGGAAAATAATGATGATTTGATCCTCTGCAGTGTGTAAATTTGCCCACTTAAAAAAAATGAAGGGTCTATCATTTTTATCATAGGTGTATTTTAAAGGATAGGGACAGAACATCAACCAAAAATTCAGAAAAAACATACGATACTAATTTTATAAATGGAGTTGCTGTTCAGTGAGTAAAATAAGTATTTGATTCCCAAGCAAAACATGACTCAGTACTTGGTGGAAAACCCTTGTTGGGAAGCACAGAGGTAAAGTTTCCTGTAGTTGGTGATCAGGTTTGCACACATCTCAGGAGGGATTTTGGTCCACTCTTTACAGATCTTCTCTAAATCCTTAAAGGGTATGTAAAAGGAAATTTTTTAATTTTTTTTAAATAACAAAACATGTTATACTTACCTCCATTGTGCAGCTCATTTTGCACAGAGTGGCCCCGAACCTGGTCTTCTGGGGTCCCTCTGCGGCTGTCTCGGCTCTCCCCCCGCAAGAACTCACCACCTATATGAGAGCTCGCATGGTGGCGAGTGATTGCGGGCGCGCTCCAGTGATACAGCCGGCGGCTATAGCCGCTCACTGTATCACTCGGCCTCGCCCCCCGGTGCGCCGCGTCATTGGATGTGATTGACAGCAGCATGAGCATGAGTTTTCAATCCATCCAGTGTAGCCAATCAATGGCCAGGCTCAGAAACGAGGAGGATGACGGGGGCGAGCGCGGGACTTTTGAGGGGTTAAGGTAAGTAAATTGGGGGCTCGGGGGCCAGTATTGTCATATGTTTTTTCCCCCGTAATGCATCCTATACTTTTACCTTTACAACCCCTTTAAGGTTTCTTGGCTAATGCTTGGTAACTTGAAGTTTCAGCTTCCTCCATAAATTTTCTATAGGATTAAGGTCTGGAGAACTGATTAGGCCACTCCATGACCTTAATGTGCCACTTCTTGAGCCACTTCTTTGTTGCCTTGGCAGTATGTTTTGGGTAATTGTCATGCTGGAAGACCCATCCATGACCCATCTTCAGTGTCCTGGCTGAGGGAAGAAGGTTACAATACATGGCCCATCCATTGGCCCCTTTAATACGGCAAAGTCGGGTTCTACCTTTCAGCAGAGAAACAGCCCCAAAGAATAATGTTTTCACCGCCGTGCTTGACTGTTGCAATGGTGTTCTTAGGGTCATAGTCAGCATTTTTCTTCCTCCAAACACAGAGAGTCGAGTTAATGCCAAATAGCTAAATTTTGGTCTCATCTGAACACAGCACTTTCTCCCAATCCTTCTCTGAATCATTTAGATGTTCATTGGTAAACTTCATATGGGCCTGTACATGTGCCTTCCTGAGGGGGACCTTGCGGGTGCTGCAGAATTTCAATCCATGGCAGCGTATTGGGTTACTGATGGTTTGTTTGGTGACTGTGGTCCCAACTTCCTTGAGATCATTCACAAGCTCCTCCCGTGTAGTTCTGGGCTGATCCCTCACTTTTTTCGTGATCATTCTTACCCCACGAGGCAAAATTTTGCATGGAGTTCCAGAATGAGGGCGATTGATGGTTATTTTGTATTTCTTCCATTTGTGAATTTTCGCTCCTACAGTTGTCTCCTTACCAAGCTTCTTGCCGATGGTCTTGTAGCCCATTCCAGCCTTGTCCTTTGACAGCTCTTTGGTCTTGCCCATATTGGTGAGGTTCTCGTTAGGAGCACCTTCTTACATTGACAGGACTAATCTGTGTACCACATGAGCACCTACTATATATAGCCAGTCTGTGGGAGCCAGAATTATTGTTGGTTGGTAGGGGATCAAATACTTATTTTACTCCATTTCTAACATTTGTGTCGTGTCTTTTTCAAGCATTTTCCACCAGGCTCCTCTGATTTTCAGACTGAAGTTTGAGCCGGATGATGCCATCAGGCAGGGCCGTCGGAACAGGACAGGCAAAACATGTCAATGAAATGTCTATCAAGATAACTGGAGACAGGAGTTTTAAATTGTATGTATGTGTTGTGTAACAAAGAAAGAAAAAAAAAAAAAAAAGAGTATTTAAAAAATAAATAAATAAAAAAAAAGAAGTAAAAAACTAAAACTTCCTCTGCAGACATTTACCTATTATAAGGCTTACCTATAAGTAGTGTAAAGATCTCCTAAACGTGCGCCATTTAGGAGATATTTACATTGCATGAAGCCAGTGACATCACTGGTACATGCGCTCTGAAGGAATGGCCAGGGGTGCCGTTTCTTCCCGAGCCCCGTGCCGTGAGTGGAGGCTCCCACGCGTATGCGCCACATCATCCGCGAACCCAGAAGTATCTCCGGGGAACATGTCAGCTGTCTCGGTGTGCGGGCGCCGCTGGAGGGCTTCGTTCTGAATTGGAGTATTTCATAATGAGCTAGTATGCAATGCATACTAGCTCATTATGCCTTTTGTCTTGCAGGTTTTTTATTTTTTGCCCAAGTTTACAACCTCTTTAAAGGGGGTTGTAAAGGTTCGTTTTTTATTTTCTAAATAGGTTCCTTTAAGCTAGTGCATTGTTGGTTCACTTACCTTTTCCTTCGATTTCCCTTCTAAATGTTTTTTTCTGTGTCTGAATTTCTCACTTCCTGTTTCTCCTCAGTAAACTTCACTCCATCATCTGAGCTGTGTGGAGTCAGCCAGAACAGCTTACTGAGGAGGAACAGGAAGTGAGAAATTCAGACAAAGAAAAAAAACATTTAGAAGGGAAAATCGAAGGAAAAGGTAAGTGAACCAACAACAATGCACGAGCTTAAAGGAACCTATTTAGAAAATTAAAAACAAACCTTTACAACCCCTTTAACCTTAAAATTGTGCTAGAACGATTATTATTTACCATAATTTAGTTTCACAGTTGAAAATAAGGATCGCTGTGACAGATAAAACAGGCGTCATTGGAAACATTATTAGCAGTTCTTTCACACAAAGCACATAATCCCTTTACTTTGAAGAGTCCTTTAAAGTGCAGTATAATAGTGGGATAACCGCTGAGATTAAAGCGGGATTCCACCCACGATTTTTATTTTATTTTTAAAAGTCAGCAGCTACAAACACTGTAGCTGCTGACTTTTAATAAGGTCACTTACCTGTCCTAGGCGCCCACGATGTCGGCCCCCCCCCCCCCCCCGAGGGCGATCCCTCGATCCTGGCAGGTCCCGGCGCCACAATCCTCACTAAGGGAAACAGGCAGTGGAGCCTTGCAGCTTCACTGTCCATTTCCTACTGCGCATGCACGAGTCTCGTGCCGCTGTATGAATGGGCGGCTGCTCTCTGGGATACACACAGTTCCAAGAAGGCAGCGTGCCCCATTCCCCAGAAGACAACGCGAGGATGACGACCAGCCGTGGTATAGGAAGAGGCAGATTAGGAAGATTCGCAAACCGCAACCTCTCCCACCGCCGATAAAGGTGATCTGGCGGCGAATCTGCCACAGAGACCACTTTTATCTTAAAGCAGACCGCCCGCCGTTGGAGAAGAGACCGGGGTTATGGTAGCTACCTGCGTCAATAACAACGGTATTTAACAGCAGAGGACCGATGTATATCGACGGCGGGCGGTCCGGAAGTGGTTAAATAAAAAAAAAATCTGATTAAAAAATAAATAAAATCATTGATTTTTCTCCACCCTGGTGACAATTCTAGGCAGTGAATCATTTCCCGCACACACACACACTGCCTGTGATTGGTGGGGTGCAGCGTCAGCTTTGATTCGAACACGTCAGAGCCAATCGCCAGTTGCAACCCAAACATTGTGGATTTTCTGTTGCCAGTTGTGATAACGGTATATATATATATATATATATATATATATATATATATATATATATATATATATATATAGCGGCCTCACCCCATCTCCTTTTGCTAGGGGTATGTCACATGACAGGGTGAGATGCGCTACGGCCCATGTCCTCCCCATAGCTGTGGGTGAGGTGAAGGCCAGTATCAGTACATTCCTCGGGCCAATGTGTTAGTTATGAAGCTCAGTCCTGCTATGCTGAAACCTCCCTTGCTCCCATTAACCAGAGTCCATACACCGATGCAGGGTCCAACACTTGTTTATTATACTTCCACAACAAACAGTCCTTTCACAGCCGACTGGTTGCGACCCATAACATAACGCAAACGGTGTGATGAGCAGGTCGAGGCACTATCCTGATTTCAATCTAAACCCCTGTGGTTTCACCAGGGGTTATAGCAACTTTGCTTAGCACAGAACATAGAACTTGTGAGTCTCTACCAGCAACTCCATAGAACATAGATGGGAGTACCTTCGCTGCGTTGCGGCCCCTATCAGGGGAAGATGTCCCTCTAAGGGAGTTACCGGAGGCCCATCCGTCACCGGGTTGATGCTGCTCCGGAATCTCCGGACGGGTGACCTCCCCGGCCTCCTCACCTCAGATGCGGGTCCCCTCGCAAGGCGGCACCCTCGGATCACTTCGCCCTCGCGGGACCCAGTCGAAGTTACTGGGCCCCAGGCCTACGATATAATACCTCACCCCAGGCTGAAGGTGCCTGGGATGGACCCCAACTTCATTCCGGTCAGGCCTAGGGTGCCTGGGCCGGAACCTTGAACCGCCCGCACCCAGGCCTAAGGTGCCTGGGTGCGTGAAGAGAAAATCCTCGAAGACCTCGTGGCGAGGGCGTCTCCCCCTTTTAACAACAAGGTTGGTCTTTATTAAAGAATCAATGGTACATGACATATTATAGTCAGCATAGAGAACAAAAATATAATAAAATAAAATAAAATAATGTAAATTAGAAAAGGGAAAAGGAAAAATTAAAAATAAAGAAATAAACATTTGAGATAAGCTGAGGGTTATAAGAGCATGTAATACAATTGTTTGTGAAAAAGGATTATACTCAAGAGGAGTTACCAATATCCACTTAGAAAGAGTGAGAGGACGGGGGGGGGGGGGAGGAAAGCAGGGAGGGGGAGGGGCCGGAGACGGGAGAGGAAGAGGGGGAGAGAGGGGGAGGGAAGGAAAGGGACAAGCGGGGGGGGGGGGGGGAGGCGAGAGAAGAGGGGGAAGTGGAGCGCACATGAATAATCAAGTGGAACATCAGAGAATGCAGTGTTAAACAGGGTCGATCCATGGGCCCCACACCCGTTCATACTTCGTCGGGCACCCTCTATTAATATATGTAAGTTTGTATAAAGGCAACACATTATTGATCAAATCTATCCACGCCCCTACTGTAGGAGGCACTCTAGAGGTCCATTTCAACAGAATTAACTTTTTTGCATAGAAAAGCAGCATTGAAAGCAGGAGTTTAGTGTAGCGAGGTCTCTGTTCATCGTCTTGTATCCCCAATAGAGCCAATTCGGCAGACACCGGGAGATCCAAGTGTAGCCGTACATTTATGAACTCGAAAATGGCGGACCAAAATTCCGCCAGCCTGGGACAGGACCAAAACATATGGATATATGTCCCAGAAGCAGCTCGGCATCGTGGGCAGTTCGAGGAACGCTGCGGATAGATGCCATGCAGTCTCTGAGGAGTAAAGTACACTCTATGTAGAAACTTGGCCTGTATTAACCTGTCCCTAGAGGATATCACCAACTTATAGCTATCTTCAAAACACTCCTGCCATGACTCCCTGTCTAGCGTCGGGATATCTCCCACCCATTTTCCCCACAGCAATTCCATCCTCGGAGAATCCTTCCGGATAATTGTGAGATATAGCGCAGAGAGGGCCTTATCGAGGGAACTCTGGGCCAGCAAGTCCTCCACCGCATCCGCCCGTAGGCTAGGAGGCGTCGGAAACTGGGCCCGAAATGCGTGCCGCAACTGATAGTAGCGAAACAGCATCGAGGCCGGCAAGCCAAACCGGTCGGACAACTCCCGGAAGGAAAGTAGGGACCCGTGGGAGACAATATCCCTCAATACCTTAATACCACACAGGGCCCACAACTGCGGATCCGGGATGGAACGGAAATGTGCAAGGGAGGGATTCCCCCACAGCGGGGCAAAGGGGGACCACTGATTAGGGGATAAGAAGCGGCACCTAGCCACCCCCCACACCCGCAGCGTAGTCCCAGACGGAACAGGCAGAGAGGGGTACGCCGAGGCACCCCTGTAAACCAGATTACTGAGTTCAGTGAGAGATCCCACCAGCGCCGCCTCTAGGCAGACAGCCGCATTGGCCCTGGACTGCTCGAACCACCATCGCACAGTGACCAAGATAGCCGCCCAATAGTACACCATCAGGTTGGGGAGGGCCAGACCCCCACAGCTGACGGGCAGCTGAAGGGTCGATCTAGCTATGCGAGGAGATGAGCCTCGCCACAGAAAAGAGCCAATGCAACCGTCCAAATCTTTAAAAAAGGAAGGGGAGATCCACACCGGACAGTTCCGAAAGATATAATTAAACTTAGGCAAGTAGACCATCTTTAGGACATTAATACGCCCCAAAAGGTTGAGCGGCAGGTTGGTCCAACGTGAACAATGGTCCTTAAGGCGGGTGACTATCGGCAGTAGATTAAGGCGGAGGAAGGAGTTAAGGTCCCTAGAGACCCTAATGCCCAGATAGGTGAAGACCTCTACCCATTGTAACTGGGTCTGTGGAATCGTGCCACCTGCCGCAACATCCAGGGGGAACAGAACAGACTTAGTCCAGTTAATACGGATCCCTGAAAACTTACCAAACTCATCAAAGGTCTCGAGGGCTGCTGTTAGCGAGGAGTCAGCATCATGTAGATATAGAAGGGTGTCGTCCGCATAAAGCGATACCTTCTCCTCCAGAGGGCCGACCCGGAGTCCAATTATCCGGTCCGAGTCCCTGACCAAAACTGCCAAGGGCTCTATAGCTAGAGCGAACAAACTTGGAGATAGGGGACAACCCTGCCGAGTCCCCCTCCGGAGGAGAAAGTAATCCGACAGGAAGTCATTCACCCTGATCCTAGCTCTGGGGGATTTGTACAGCATACTCAACCACCGCAGGAATCCAGGCCCAATACCGAACCGCCTGAGGACCACCCAGAGGTACTCCCACTCAACAGAATCGAAAGCCTTTTCGGCATCAAGGGAGGCTATGACTCTAGTACCTCCGTTATCATGGGGCGTGGCCAGGTTCAGAAAGAGTCGACGGATGTTGATGTCGGTGCCCTTACCCGGCATAAACCCAGTTTGATCAATGTGTATGAGGTCTTCGATCACCCTACCAAGTCTAATGGCCAAAATTTTTGCGAGAAGCTTGGCATCGGCATTAATTAAGGAGATAGGCCTGTAAGAGGCACACTCCTCTGGGTCCTTACCAGGCTTGGGCACCAACACCACTATAGCATCAGACATAGAATCCGGGAGGGAACCAAGGGTATAGAATTGCTGCAGCATCGTTGTAAGTCTGGGAGCCAAAAGCTCCTGATACGTAGCATAGAACTCGATTGGAATCCCATCCGGCCCGGGAGTCTTCCCGGTCTGCATGGAGTGTAGGGCAATCTGCACCTCCTCGAGGGAAATATCTGCGTCCAGTTGCCTAGCTTTCTCTTCATCTAAGGAGGGAAGTGAAACCCGATCTAGGTAGCGGATAAGCTCAGAGTAATCATAACTAACTTTAGAGGAGTACAAGGCCTGATAATACTCCAGGAATCTGGCACCAATGTCCGCAGGAGAGGTCAGCAAGCCACCACCCTGCGCCCTCAATCTGCCAACATGGGTCACAGCCTGCCGCTCCCTGGCAAGCCAAGCTAGCAGCCGACCGCTCTTATCCCCATATTCGAAGACTCTCTGGGAACTCTCTAGCATGGACTTTTTGGTAAGGTCTATTCTAAGTAGGGACAGGTTCCTCAGGGTATCTTGCCAGGGCACATAGTGAGCCGCATCAGGTGAACGAGTGTAAGCCACCTCTTGTAATCTTGCCTGATCCTCGAGATCCCTCAGAGACTGCATAGACCTCCGTTTCCGCACCACTATCCGAGCCATATAATCACCCCTAAGCCAGGTTTTAAACGCATCCCATTCTACAAGGGGATTAACTGTGTCAGCATTGTTCATCCAGAAGGTACAAAGTGCCTCCGGCATCTCCTCCTGTATCTCCGGGTCCTCAATCCAGTACCTAGACAGCCTCCACAACCTCACACCCTCCACCTGAGAGAGACTGATAATAACAGCCAGCGGAGCATGGTCCGAGATACCCCTCGAGAGGATCTCAGCACTGACCACTCTCCGCAAGAATGCGGAGGAGGCAAATGCCAGGTCAATGCGGGACATGGTCCGAAAGGTACTAGAAAGACAGGTGTATTCTTTATTAGATGGATGAAAATGCCTCCACACATCCGTCATATGGAAAGTGGATGCCCAGTTGGCAAGGCCGTGATGCTGGGGACCAGAGGCGTGCAGTCTGTCCAGATCTCTGGATGGGACCAGATTAAAGTCACCAATAATTAGGACATTATCCACATTACATGCCGTAATCTGTTGCATAAGCGCATGCAAAACATCAAGGTCGGCCGGGGGGGGGGGGAGGTACACCCCCACCAGCACAAAGGGAATGTCCGAAATTAGGGCATGTAAAAGCACATACCTGCCACCCGGGTCTAGCTTCACATCTAAGAGCCGAAAGGGCAGGGATCTGTGCACAAGGATACTAACACCCCTGGCGTAATTAGAATAAGGTGCATGATAGTGTGCACCGACCCATGCCCGCCTCAAACTCAGGACCTTAGACCCCACAAGATGCGTCTCCTGGAGTATACACACCTGGGGATGCAATTTCCTCAGATAATTAAGTACTAAAGAGCGCTTGACAGCAGAGTTAAGTCCCCTCACATTCCACGAAACCACCATGCACTCAGCCATGAGGGGGACGAGGAATCATAATATACCCAGTATTTCCAAGCAGTCTGTCGGAGTCAACGCTCCCGGGGAGGGAACCCCTCAATCCCGGGTTCATCAAGTCCGGAAAGCTCAGCAACCGTAGCACAGTGTCATACCAAAGAAACAACCACAGATTAGGCAAATTCTTAGACATAGGACCAACCTTAACCTTATGAGAACAGTAAAACAAACCCAAGCAAACATCAGCGGCAGCTGCCACTCCCCCCCACCCCATGCACCTCTAAACCGTGAGGAGCACTTAAATCCCAAAACACCCATAGTCTAAGAACCAATACTTAAGGTTGGGGTCGTGTAACCAGTGCGGAGCCGTACAACATCTCCAGTGATCGTGAGATCAAGGAGAGCAGGCAGCACAAGTCTGTTCCCGGCATCTCCGAAGTGAGTCAATAGCGGATGAAATCATAAACAGTCTCCTGACCAGGCAGGGGCACATTCTTAAGAGTCTGTTGCAAAAATCAGGTGCCATAACCATCAGCGCCAAGTAGGAAAATCAGAGTCTCAGTTATTCAAGTGAGGAGCCAAACAGGGCCCCCGGTCTGCCGAACACGCATAGGCATCCCTGCATCTTGGGGGGCAACAGCACGGAAGATCACTTAGGGAGGTAGGCTATCCAGCCAGACTGAGGCATCTTTAGGTGTAGTGAAAAACCGGAGCGACTCACCATCGACCACCCGTAACTTGGCCGGAAAAAGGATACTGTATTTGATGCCCTTGCGTCTCAGGGCCACCTTAACCGCATCAAAGGAACGGCGCTGTCGCTGGGTCTCCACCGTGTAGTCAGGAAACATCAGAAGCTTTACGTTCCGGTAGAGGAGGTCCCCGGCAGCGCGGGAGGCACGGAGCAGCTCATCCCGGTCACGGAAGTTCAGCAGCCTCAGGATAAAGGTGCGCGGGGGGGCCCCTTCAGGTCCGGGGTCTCCCCCTTTTATCTCCTCCCTTCAACACCACGGCGGGTTCCCCGCCCCAGCCGTACCATCTCCGGAAAGGGACAAAAAGGGTAGCACTGCGGCAGTGATTCTACCTTGAGCCTGTAGGTACCCCGCCACCCACAGGCCAAGGAGAATAATACACCACCCAATCCTCCACGAATTACAAAAGGGGTCCAGAACCTTTCACAATTACACACCTGGGTCACACTACCCCCAGGTGTACCCCAACTAAATTTAAAGACCCCGATAGATAGAGAAAATCTCCCTAATGGGGACACAGGCAGCAATAAAAACACCTGACAAGGGTTGTAACCCCCTCACCACTCCACCCAAATCCGAGCAGAAAGTTGTGTGTACTTCTAGTTTACTTTGTGAGAAGAATAGAGAGAGATGGGGGAGGGGTGAGAGACCTCCAGGTGAGGTGATCACACTATACAGAGATAGATGAGGGGGGCCCCTCTATCCTCTCACCCCCTCCTCTCTATCATCACCCCTCACCAGATCACACACCTCACCTCAGAAGCGGCCTCTCTCCTCTCCTCACTGACAAGCGCCCGTCCAAGCGACTCTTTCCTTCTTTTTTCAAGCGGGGACTTTTTTTTTTCAGCTTCCTCAATCACAGACAGAAGCCGAGTCCCCGCCGTCCATCTTAGTTGAGGGCATTACCAGCAGCCCTGAACTTAACAGCTACGGGAATGTTAGACGGAGGTGCCGCCGCGGGAGCTCTCCCCGTTTTTGTTATCCCGGGCACCGGCTTAGTTCGTTAGAGCGAGTCTAATAAGTGGTTGGTGTAAGAGGCTGAAACGGACGCTAATGGAGTTTTTTTTGTTTTGTTTTTTGCCCTAGAGCAAAATGGCTGCTACGCGCTTCCTGTCACCTTTTAGCCGTCACGGCCGGCTTCCGGGGGACTGGATGTGAGGTCACAGACAGGGGCGACCAATCCGTGAGGGGCTGGGGTTGAAGACGAAGTTGAATTGATATGAAAACGGCGGGCGGAGTGCAGCTTGGCGGGAACGGTGAGAGTGATGTGTGTGAGGAGAGAGGAGAGGTGTATAGAGAATGTATTGGAAGGGCTTGTGGCTGGGAACTCGGGCCAGCATGGAGCCCTAACTACACACCTCACAACATTCTGAGATAGGAACGAGGGACACCTATTGGTAAAAGTATATAGGCATAGGACACACCCCCTTAAAGGAGAATTGTACAAAAAAAATGATTGGTTAATTACTTCAGTCCTGGAAGATTTACCCCCCCCCCCCCTTAACCACCTCAATACCAGGCCTTTTCTGGCCCTTTTTTCCTTCATGTAAAAATCTTTTTTTTTTTTTTTTAAAAAGCGTTTGAAAAATTATTGCGCAAATACCGTGCAAGAAAAAAAAGTTGCAATGACCGTCATTTTATTCCCTAGGGTGTCTGCTGAGAAAATATATATATAATGTTTGGGGGTGCTGAGTAATTTTTTTAAAAACCACTAAAAAAAAAAAACGGTTTCATGAATTAAAAAATAACAAAACAGTAAAGTTAGCCCAATTTTTTTATATAATGTGAAAGATGAAGTTACGCCGAGTAAATAGATACCTAACATGTCACACTTTAAAATTGTGCACAGTCATGGAATGGCGCCAAACTTCGGTACTTAAAAATCTCCATAGGTGACGCTTTAATTTTTTTTACAGGTTACCAGTTAAGAGTTGGGCTGGTTTCACACTGGGGTGGTGGCGGTATAGCGCCGCTATACCGACGGGATTGCTGAGGTATTCGGCCACTAGCGGTGCGGTTTTAACCCCTGCTAGCGGCCGAAAAAGGGTTAATACCGTAGCCGCGGTTTGCGGGCGGTATTACCGCGGTATCCCATTCATTTCAATGGGAAGGAGCGGTAAACACACCGCTCCTCTCACCGCTCCAAAGATGCGGCTAGCAAGACTTTTTTTCACGTCCTGTATGAATGGGCGGCTGCTCTCGGGGCTTTCACATTGGAGAGAAAGGAGCCGCTGTTTAGGCTCGGTTTGCAGGCGCTATTTTTAGCAAAATAGCACCTGCAAACCGCCCCAGTGTGAAAGGGGCCTTACAGAGGAGGTCTAGTGCTAGAATTGTTGCACACGCTCTAACGCACGCGGCGACACCTCACATATGTGGTTTGAACGATGTTTACATATGTGGGCGGCACTTGCGTGTGTGTTCGCTTCTGAGCGCGAGCTACCGGGGACAGGGGCGTTTTTAATATATATATTTTTTTATTATTAATTTACTTCATTTTTTTTTGTTTTTTATTTTATTTTTTTTACACCTTTTAATTCTTTTTGATCACTTTTATTCCTATTACAAGGAATGTAAACACCAGAAGACGCCATCAATGTTTTTATAGTTCACATCAATGTGACTGATAGAACTTGATAAGTAAGACATTCATCCATCTGGGGATTTCTGCTATATTTGATACGCCCCCCTTTCTTTCTCCACCTGTCCAGAGGCTTATCTGTCACACCCTGAGCTGGTTGGTGGGTGGTTGATTGGTCATTTTTGACCTGACCAATAGGGGAATGGTGGTTTATTGTGGAGGTGTTCACTACTGCACTTTACCACCCCCCCCCCCTTTATTTGGCGGTCTTTTACCAGGTTATGTTTGGCTTTGTGAATATTACTTCCTGGGTCAAACAAGCTGTGACAGCTGACCTAGGATGAGTTTTCACCAATGCCAGGTTCCTATTGGCTCTTGCTTGGAGGCTGCAAGTCCGATTGGATATCCAGTTCGCTCTCCTCCAATCATTGATCCATACAGTTGAAACTCACCTGATTGGTTGTTTCTCTTTCTAACCTAGAGTGTTTGGTGTATAAATACATGTGCAATATGGGGGAGCAGGTTGATGCCCCAGTAGAAGTCCTATTTGGACGAAACGCGTAGGGCTTGGTACGCCACTCCCCATATTGCCTTTTTACTCTGTTTTATGTGATCACTTTTTTAAATGTCATATTTGTGGTTTTATTCCAATAAAACCGTTTACTACTTTTTTGAACTGCACCATTTGGAGCCTTGTCTCTTTTTTCCTGCATGTGAATCGGAGAGAGTTTTACATGTGGAGCCACTCCATATTATCCAGTCACCCCCATCTGGGGTGTTTTGTGGTTGAATCATCTTTACATCTATTGGAAGTATGGCAGACACTCTGTGAGCCCAGACCTGTTCCATCCATTCGGGATATTCTCCCAAGATCTGGAGCTGAGGACTATCGAGTCTTAACGGCCAAGACTAGGATTCCAATGCCACATGAGTCATCAGACAAGCTGATCGGTCCGGTGGTTGGATTTTCCATGCTTACATGATCTGCTGTCATCAACAGGCAGATCCACGGGCTCTGGTAAGAGTATTTCATCCATTCCTTGTAGTCGGAAGATGTCTTTTCACGGATGACCCCTAAGCCTGCATGTCCTTTTCTTCATTGTGTTTTCACATATCACTTTGATGGACACATTATATATAATTTTCTTTATGATTTTTGATGTTGGCTTTTATGGACTTTTCAGCCCATATACACACATTATTATTGGTTATATATATATGTGTGTATTTTTCTTCCACCCAGTTCATTTATATAATTAGAGAGACACTCAGTTGTTTTTCCCTCACTTGTCAGCGCTACTTTTTTTACACTTCTCATTTACAATTCTTGTCACATTGTTGTGTAGCAGCTTGTTGTTTTCTGTTTTCTTTTGCATTTAGCGCAATATTTATTTATATTTTCACAACCTATCTCATGCAGACAGCCGCGATTGTGGCTTTGTTTACTTCCGGGTACCCGGGCGTGATGTCATAGCGTCGCGCCCCGGCCTCCGACGGTCGTAGAGATGACTGGTGACCATCTGGTCACTGGAAATCTCTATCCTTGTCATCCGGCACCGGACGATTCATTCTCCGGGCCCCCGATGGCACGGGAGAGCCCAGAGAAGCACCAGATGGGGGGGGGATGTCCCCTCCCGTCGCCTATAAAAACGATCAAGCGGTGGAACTGGCGCTATGATCGTTCTTATGGTGCACAGAATCGCCGGCAGAACAGAAGGATATCTGAATGATGCCTCTAGCTGTACCCATCATTCAGATATCCCCCCACAAAGCCCAGGACGTCATATAACGGCGTGCGATATTGAGGCGTTTATTGACCAGGCCATTTTTTGCGATACGGCACTATGAGTAAGCACTGAAATTACAGTGCGAAACGCGTCAGCTTGTCTGCTCTTATTTTTTTGCTGTGGCTTGGATTTCTGTGATTTTCCAATAAAGGAACTGTTTTTGGAGTGCAGCTGTCCAATAGTTTCCTTCCATTTTTCGCATCATTATATGCATTGCCTGCACCCGTGGCTTGGGATAGAAGTGAATAAATCAATCGGGTACATCTGAGCGGTAATTTTCTTTTTTACTGCGTCACTTTAATTGACAATTTCGCGGTCGTGCGACGCTGTACCCAAACAAAATTTATGTCCTTTTTTTTCCCCACAAATAGTGCTTTCTTTTGGTGGTATTTGATCACCTCTGCGTTTTTATTTTTTGCGCTATAAACAAAAGAAAAGCGACAATTGAAAAAAAAAACGCAAAAAAGCGTATATTGATTGGTTTGCGTAAAAATTATTGCGTCTACAAAATAGGGGGTAGTTTTATGGCATTTTTTTTTATTTTTATTAGTAATGGTGGTGATCTGCGTTTTTTTTTTTTTTTTTTTTTTTTTTTTTTATCGGGACTGCGACATTATGGCGGACACATCGGACACTTTTGACACTTTTTGGGGCCCAGTGATATTTATATAGCGATCAGTGCTATAAAAATGCACCGATTACTGTATAAATGTCACTGGCAGGGAAGGGGTTAACACTAGGGGGCGATAAAGGGGTTGTAAAGGTTCGTGTTTTTCCACCTTAAAGCATCCTATGCATTAAGGTGAAAAAACACCTGGCAATCACCGACCATTCCCCCCCCCCCCCCTTACTTACCTGAGTCCATTCGTCTCCTCGGTGCGTCCCCGCTGTTCTCCTCTTCACGGAGTCCCGGCTTTGATTGGATAGATTGATAGTAGCGCAGCCATTGGCTCCCGCTGCTCTCAATTAAATCCAATGACGCGGGCGCCGTTGGGGCGGGGCGGGGCCGAGTCATACACTCAGCATCTACAGACGCCGAGTGTATGACACAGGAGCGCGCCCGCAAGGTAACCCCCCCCCCTCGGGAGAGAGCTTCCCAGAGGGGGTTATCCAATGCGGAGAGGAGCCGCGAGAGCCACAGAGGGACCCCAGAAGAGGACGTTCGGGGCCACTCTGTGCAAATTGAACTGCACAGTGGAGGTAAGTATGACATGTTTGTTATTTTAAAGGAACCTTTAGTATAACTTTAAGTGTGTTCCCTCGTGTGTGTTCTAACTATGAAGGGATGGGAGTGACTGGGAGAGAAGACCGATCGTTGTTCCTACTTAGTATGAACACACAATCTATTTCTCCTCCCCTGACAAGACAGGGATTTGTTTAGACACACAAATCCCCGTTCCTGCTCTCGTGCCCACAATCGCGGGTGGCCGGAGGGGATCGCGCCCACCGGGCACGTGCTTCGGGTCCCCTGCCATGCAGCGGGCACATGCGCGCACCTGCTACGGCTCTTAAAGCGGCCGCAGTATATATTCAGCGATTCGCGCAGCAGAGCCATTCTGCTGCCGTATATGTACAGAAGCAGGTAAACCCACAAGTGCTTTTTTACTTCTACAATTCTTTTATACTGGCTCTTGAAATTTACAAATGCAGCAATTTAGAAATGAGGGACAGTCCCTCAAAATCAGGGACAGTTGGGAGCTATCATGTGATTGGTCCGCAGTGCTCTGTGAGCTCTGACCCCTTTCTATCAGAGCTCCAGTATCTCTTCAACCGGTTTCCACACTAGGGCGGTTTTCAGGTGTTTTAGCACTAGAAATAGTCTCTAAATAGCGAACTGAAACCCGCCTCCCATTCATTTCAGTGTGACTTTTCACACTGGGGCGGTGCACTTGTGGGACATTGGGAAAAGTCCTGCAAGCAGCATCTTTGTGGCAGTGCGGGAGCAGTATATACATTGCTCCCAAAATGCCCTGTCCATTGAAATGAATGGGCAGCGCTTCCTGAAGCACCTGAGAAGTGATACAGAAGCGCCGCAAAACGGGTGTTTTTAACCCCCTTCTTTGGGGGTTAAAAGCGCCCCGCTAGCAGCCGAAAAGGGCCCCTAACCGCTTTCCGACCACCGCACGCCGATGTACATCGGGCAGAATGGCATGGGTGCGCAAAGGGGCGTACCCGTACGTCCCTTTGTAATCCCGGGCTAGCGGGCGCGTGCACACCGGCGGTGCATGCCCACGGACTCAATTTCCGCCGGTGGCCCGCGATCGCGACGAGGAGAGGCAGAACAGGGAACTGCCAATGTAAACAAGGCAATTCCCTGTTCTGCCAGATGACATGACAGGGATCTACTGCTCCCAGTGATCGGGAGCAGTGATCTCTGTCATGTCCGTGGTAGCCCACCCCCCCTACAGTTAGAACACGCTGAGGGAACACATTTAACCCCTTGATCGCCCCCTAGTGTTAACCCATTTCCCTGCCAGTGACATTTATGCAGTAATTAGTGGCTATTTTTTGTTGAATTTTGATCGCTGTATAAATGTCACTGGTCCCAAAATGGTGTCAAAAGTTTTCGATCTATCCACCGCAATGTTGCAGTCCCGATAAAAATTTTGAGTGCCTCCACAGCAAGCGGCTTTCTATTGGGGGGGGGGGGGGGGGCACCTAAGCCAAGCTGCTGCTCTGTGTGTCCATTTAGACACGTACCCAGCCTCTTCTCTCTCCTCATTGGCTCGCTGACTCTGACAGCAGCGGGAGCCAATGGCGCCGCACTGCTGTCTCAGCCAATGAGGAGGGAGAGTCCCGGGCAGCTGGATCGAGGTAAGTATGATTTGGGGGGGGGGCTACTGCACAGAAGTTGTGTTTTTATTTTTTGTTTTTTTTTTATTTTATTTTTTTAGAATGCATTAAGACAGGGTTTGACAAATTTGCTTGGAATCTAAGAGCCAGCTAAAAAAGTTAGGAGCCAGAAACGCGCCCCGTCCCGCCGAGCTCGCACGCAGAAGCGAACGCATACATGAGTAGCTCCTCTGTAACTCAAAACCTGCAACCTGTAGAATTTTTTTAACGTCGCCTATGGAGATTTTAAAGGGTAAAAGTTTGTCGCCATTCCACGAGCGGACGCAATTTTGAAGTGTGACATATTGGGTATCAATTTACTCAGCGTAACATTATCTTTTACAATATAAAAAAAATTGGGCTAACTTTACTGTTGTCTTATTTTTTAATTAAAAAAAGTGTATTTTTTCCCAAAAAAGTGCACTTGTAAGACTGCTGCGCAAATATGGTGTGACAGAAAGTATTGCAACGACTGACATTTTATTCTCTAGGGTGTTAGAATAATATATATATATATATATATATATATATTATTCTAATTGTTTGGGGGTTCTAATTAGAGGGAAGGAGATGGCAGTTAAAACAGACAGGGGAAGCTCTATTAGCATTGCTGGTCATATGTCATACTAACGGCCACCACAAGATGGCGCCAGATCACAGAAGGAAGCATAGGCCTGCAGAAGGCCGCAAAGCCACGGGCTCAATTACCGGCCGGCGTGGCCCGACGCGAACGCGCGGTGGGGGCGCACGGAGACACAGGATAGGGTATCCTGTGTCTCCGTGCGCCCCACTGGCAATTGTGGCCGTGGCTTTGCGGCCTTCTGCAGGCCTATGCTTCCTTCCCCAGGCGCCAGGTTGCTAATTCTAGTCGCAATTGCGACCTGGCGCCCGGATTTGGTCGAACCCTGCATTAAGATAGAAAACCTTCTGTCTATACAACCACTTTTGTAAGTTTTACCTATAGGTAGGGGAAATATCTCCTTAAACGTGCATGTTGTATCTCATTGCTCTTTGTACACTGTACATTTGTATCCCATTGTTCTTTGCACTTTGTACGTTGTATCCCATTTTTTTTTTTTTTTTTGCACTTTGTATCCCATTGTTCTTTGGTACAGTTTTATTTTGATAAGTAACCGCTTCATGTTGTCTTCCTAGGAAGAACTGACACTGGCCCTATGATGAGTTACAGTAAGAATTGCAATGGAAAAAAAAACATTGTTGTAAAAGCTTCAGGGAGTACCAGTACTATATTGAGAATCTTATTGGGAAATGAGGGCTCTGAGAATTGTAAAAAAGCCACGCCTAAAATTGCTTTCTGGCCTGGATCTTGAGAGAATTTCTGTTCCTCTGGACCCCATTCCTCCAAACACACTCACTTCCCTGAAAGAAATAAGGGAACGATGGCAGCAGAGTCTATCCATTCAGAGACCCTCTAGAACAAGGGCTCTAAGCACAATGCTTCAATCAACGTTGATTCTGGGCAGCGTGGGTCCACCAGACTTCTCGGATGTTAGCGCTGTTTTCTTCAAATCGGAGAGGCCAAGGAGGTAGTGCCTCGTCGGAGGACAAGGGAGAGCCCCCTTAAACCCCCAATGACTTTATGGGTGTTTTTTTAAATAACCAATATAAAGGTGAGATGATCTGTTATTGGGACCATACCAGGTGTCTCTTTAGAGGGGATATCAACCCCAAAGTGTTCCTTTATCATATCTGTAGGTAGTAGACATCCCAAAACCTTTGTTGTCAGGGATTCAACATGTAATTTTTTTCACATTATTGTTAACGGTTTCCACAACTACAGGGGGTCCCCGAGTTACGAACATCCGAGTTGCGAACGACTCCTACTTACGAACGGGGTCCTGCACTCCATCCTTAGCCATCCGTGCACATAAACACTTAAAAACAACCTAATTACATGCCTACCTGTTCCTCTCCATACCCTGCTGTGTCCTGTGCCTGTATTGTGGCCACGGCTTAGTGAAGCCTGCAGATCCCCCGTCTTTCCTGCGCTGCTGCCCCACGGAGGTGCACCGCGGCTGGCCTGGACTCGGATGTGCAGACACTGCTGCTCTCACCTGCCTCACCAGCCATCCATCTCCCTGCTGTGATCTGGTGAGCTGCCCAGCGGAGACGGCCTGTGTGGGCTGGTTGAGGTGTCCTGGAGTCCAGCATCTTTACATCCTTCTGCCTGTCTTGCAGCGCTCCTGGGCCTTCCCTACCTGGTACTCCCAGCCAACCACCCTCACGTGCAGATGTTCTCCACGCCCCACATACAGTACAGGACTGCATCAGAAGGGCCCTGAAAGCTGGTGAGATTACATACTGTACTGTTCTGTGCCCACTACTACAGTATATGCCCTGTACTGTACTTGTACCACACACGATTGAATGAGAGCTCCACATAGGCAGATGATATGAGCTCATGCTGGAACACAGGGATAGACTGTACAGTACATTCTATCCCTGTGTCCCAGCATGAGCTCATGTCATCTGCCTATGTGAAAAAAAGGTACTGTCCCGACTTACAAACAAATTCGACTTAAGAACAAACCTACAGTCCCTATCTTGTTCGTAACCTGGGGACCCCCTGTATACAGGTGCATCTCATGAAATTAGAATATCATCAAAAAGTTACCGTGTTTATGGGTGTATAACACAGTCCCCCCCCCCCAAAAAAAAATCGGATGCAAATCATGTGTGCATGTTATATGCTGATATTTGCATTGGGGTGCCTCGGAGGGGAAGGGGGGGATGACCGCCGCCCGGAGAATCTCCTGTTTACTCGGTGGCCTTGCTTATATGAAGTCCCGCCTCCTGGACCGGCTCCTATGTTAGACGTCACATGTCCCGGCATTGGACCAGTGTTCTGTCTATCATAGGAGCTGGTCCATGAGGCGGGACTTTGTATTACAGAGGCCGCCGAGTAAACAGGGGATCCCTGCTCTGTGTAATATGACATGAGGCAGCAGATGGGGCACTGATCAGGCTGCATTGATGGGGCACTGATGAGGCTGCAGATGGGCACTGACCCTTATTTTGCTTCCAAGTTCTTTATTTAAAATGTAAGGGTTTTTTTTTTCCCTGAAACTTCCCTCTTAAAATTAAGAAGTGTGTTATAAGCCGATAAATACGGTAATTTATTTAGGTAATTCAATTCAAAAAGTGAAACTCGTATATTATATAGATTCATTACACACAGAGTGATATATATATATATATATTTTTTTCTTTTAATTTTGATGATTATGGCTTACAGCTAGTCAAAAACCAAAACTCAGTATCTCTGAAAAATAGAATATTACAGAAGACCAATTAAAAAAAAAAAAAAAAAAAGGATTTTTAACCACTTCAATACAGGGCTTTTTGTACCTATTCAATACCGGGCCTATTCTAGCACTTCTCTCCTACATGTACAAATCATCATTCTTTTGCTAGAAAATTACTCAGAACCCCCAAACATTATATATGTTTTTTTAGCAGACACCCTAGGGAATAAAATGACGGTCATTGCAACATTTTTTCTTGCACGATATTTGCGCAATAATTTTTCAAACGTCTTTTTAAAAAAAAAAAAAATGGTTTCATGAATTAAAAAATAACAAAACAGTAAAGTTAGCCCAATTTTTTGGGAAAATATGAAAGATAATGTTACGCCGAGTAAATAGATACCTAACATGTCACGCTTTAAAATTGCGCACACTCATGGAATGGCGCCAAACTTCGGTACTTAAAAATCTCCATAGGCGACGCTTTAATTTTTTTTACAGGTTACCAGGTTAGAATTGCAGAGGAGGTCTAGTGCTAGAATTGTTGCATGCGCTCTAACGCACGCGGCGATACCTCACATGCGTGGTTTGAACAGCGTTTACATATGTGGGCGACTTACGTGTGCATTCGCTTCTGATCGCGAGCTACCGGGGACAGGGGCGTTTTAATTTTTTTTTTTTATTATTTTTTTTTTACTTGTTTATTTTTTTACAATGATTTGACTTTAGGCTGGAAAGCATGAGATCAGTGAAAATTTTTTTTCACTGATCTCATTAGGGCTGCAACGATTAATCGATATTATCGATAATAATCGATAATGAAAATCGTTGTCAACGATTTTCATTATCGATTAGTTGGTCCGCACCTTGCGCCTGTCCGTCCGTTGCAAAAATCCTTCCCTCCTGTGTACTGTAATCCTGTGTCTCCTTCCTGTGTCCTCGGCGCTGTGACCAGGCACGTCCTTGCCGCTGCACGTCCGCGGTGCGCCTCTCCTCCATGCTGACGTCATTCCCACAGATCTTCTCAGCCCCGCCTGCTGCTGCCTCGATGGAACAGAGAGGCGAGGGCGAGAAGCTGTGAGGAGACTGAGCCGAGCTGCAGTGTGAAAAAAGGTAGCGGCTAGCAGCTAAGTAAAAAAAGTACACAGCACCCACAAACAGTACACATTCAGTCAGTGCCCCAACTTATGTATTCCGGGGGGGGGGAGTGCCCCATCATTGGTTTTCCTGGGAGGGAGGGGGGAGAATAGTAATAGCCCCATTGGTGTTTCTGGGGGAGAGGGAAATAGTGCCCCATTGGTGTTTCTTGGGGGATGATAGTGCCCCATTGGTGTTTCTGGGGGAGAGGGGAATAGTGCCCCATTGGTGTTTCTTGGGGGATGATAGTGCCCCATTGGTGTTTCTGGGGGAGAGGGGAATAGTGCCCCATTGGTGTTTCTTGGGGGATGATAGTGATTCATTGGTGTTTCTGGGGGGGGATAGTGCCCCGTTGGTGTTTCTGGGGGGATAGTGCCCCGTTGGTGTTTCTGGGGGGGGTAGTGCCCTATTGGTGTTTCTGGGGGGGGGGGGGGGTAGTGCCCTATTGGTGTTTCTGGGGGGGGGGGGGTAGTGCCCTATTGGTGTTTCTGGGGGGGGGGGTAGTGCCCTATTGGTGTTTCTGGGGGGGGGGGGTAGTGCCCTATTGGTGTTTCTGGGGGGGGGTAGTGCCCTATTGGTGTTTCTGGGGGGGGTAGTGCCCCATTGGTGTTTTCTAGTGGGGATAGTGCCCTATTGGTGTTTCTGGGGGGGATAGTGCCCCATTGGTGTTTATGGGGGGGGATAGTGCCCCATTGGTGTTTATGGGGGGGGGATAGTGCCCCATTGGTGTTTATGGGGGGATAGTGCCCCATTGGTGTTTATGGGGGGGAATAACGCCCCGTCATTGGTGTCCCCGGGAGGAATAACGCCCCGTCATTGGTGTCCCCGGGAGGAATAACGCCCTGTCATTGGTGTCCCCGGGAGGAATAACGCCCCGTCATTGGTGTCCCCGGGAGGAATAACGCCCCGTCATTGGTGTCCCCGGGAGGAATAACGCCCCGTCATTGGTGTCCCCGGGAGGAATAACGCCCCGTCATTGGTGTCCCCGGGAGGAATAACGCCCCGTCATTGGTGTCCCCGGGAGGAATAACGCCCCGTCATTGGTGTCCCCGGGAGGAATAACGCCCCGTCATTGGTGTCCCCGGGAGGAATAACGCCCCGTCATTGGTGTCCCCGGGAGGAATAACGCCCCGTCATTGGTGTCCCCGGTAGGAATTCATTATTACTTTTAAATAAATGAATAAATGGCACATTCAGTTTTTTTTATGATTTTATCCGAATAATCGATTAATCGAAAAAATAATCGGCCGATTAATTGATTATGAAAATAATCGTTAGTTGCAGCCCTAGATCTCATACTTACAGCCGCAATGGCGGCTTTGTTTACATTTGAAGCCCGGGCGTGACGTCATCACATCGCGCCCGGGCCTCCGACTATCATAGAGATGACTGGTGACCATCTGGTCACCAGTCATCTCTATGCTCATCACGTGACCCCACCAACGACGCCAGAAGATTCGCTCCGGGTCCCCGATCGCACGGGGAGCCCGGAGAAGCACCGGATGGCGGCGGAAGGGGGGGTGTCCCCTCCCGCCAGCCTGTAAGAACTATCAAGCGGCGGAAACGCCGCTATGATCGTTCTTATGGTGCGCAGAATCGCCGGCACTTCAAAAGGATATCTGAATGATGCCTCTAGCTGCAGGCATCATTCAGATATCCCCCTACAAAGCCGAGGACGTCATATGACGTCCACCCAGGATGGGAGATCCCATCTGTGGACGTCATTTGACTATGGCTGGGTAGGGAAGTGGTTAAACAGCCACACGTTTTCAGAGTCCTGTATTTCACCTGAAGTTATTTGTGTGTTTTTCTTTGCATCCCAAACAATTTTCCTGGCAGTTGTGGCTGAAATTTTAGTTGGTCTACCTGACCGTGGTTTTGGTTTCAACAGAACCCCTCATTTTCCACTTCTTGATTAGAGTTTGAACACTGCTGATTGGCATTCTCCTTGTCAAAGTATTTTATTGGACATATATATTAGTCACATACAGATCATATGTAATACATGTTGTTGATATTTGTCCAATTATTACAAATATAGAAAAATAACAAATAATAGGGTCTACAGAATATATCCTAATGAAAATTATAAGGACTTAAATGAGATAGAAAGTAAATAAATCCTTGTACTAATATATTCAAGACTGTAGTTGAAAGAAATATTTAACATATTAATTATAAATTGATCTGTATCTTCGAAAAAAGTAATGTAGAGTAATACTGTAGCTTCAATAAGGTGCGTTATGAAGTAAGAATAATAGAGAAAAGAAAAGAGAAAAAGAAGTAAAGATATCAAAATAAAATAGGGTAAAATAAAATTAGATAATATAAAATAAAATAGATGGAATAGAATAGTAGGAAACCGGGGGGGGGAGTGTAGGAGTCCACCTGAATGAATCGGTCCGCGGCTTGAGGGTTTAAGTAAAACACAGTGTTCTATATTGAGCAGGGTAGCTCCCAAGCTTCAGAAATTTGGTTTAGTAGCTAGTTTAACCGATTGAGTCCTCCGGCTACCATGGTATGAGAATCGAGTTGTCACTAATAGAAGGTAGGTGAAATTTAATCCAAGGATCCCAGATCTTTTCAAAGATTGGAATTTGATTTCTTTCTATAGCTAACATTTTGGCGTGAGACATAAAGTAATTTACTCTATTTATGGTCTCGGATATCTCCAATTTAGGCTGATTGGCATTCTCAATTCCTTGGATATCTTTTTATATCCCTTTCCTGTTTTATACAGTTCAACTACCTTTTCCCGCAGATCCTTTGACAATTCTTTTGCTTTCCCCATGACTCAGAATCCAAAAACGTCAGTGCAGCACTGGATGAAAGATGCAAGGGTCTGTCAGAAGTCCAGAAACTCATTCACCTTTTATACACACACTAATTACAAGCAAACAGATCACAGGTGAGGATGGTTACCTTTAGGGCTCTTTCACACGGAGGTCCGTTCAGGTCCGCCTGTCAGTTTTTTAGGCGGACCTGAAACGGATCCTCCATGCACCCCTATGGAAGCACGGATGTCAGCGGTGACATGTCCGCTGACATCCGCTCCGCTCCGAAAAAGTGTGACGGAGGAAAATCCTATTTTTCCTTCCGTCTGCGGAGCGGATCGGATGACAACGGACTCTATGGTCCGTCGTCATCCGATTCCTCATAGGGGAGAGCGGCGCTCTGGCAGGGCGGTCCCTGCACAGTGTGCGGGGACCGCCCAGTCATCCGTCGGCTCAGCGGGGATCAACAGAGCGATCCCCGCTGAGCAAGTGGAGCTTCACGGGGCGGATCTTCACGGATCCGCCCCGTGTGAAAGAGGCCTAAATAGCCATTAAAACCCCTTTGTGTCAACTTGTGTGCATGTTATCAGGCCAAAATCACCAGGGTATGTAAACTTTTGATCAAGGTCATTTGGGTAGTTTCTGTTCTCATTATGATTTAAAAAGAGTAAACACAGTTGATTGATAATTGTTCTGTCTCAACTACAAAGCGATAAAGTTCATCTCCAGGTTTAAGTAGATCTTACTCAAGCTGGTTTGATATTCATCCCTTGCATCGATACAGGCAGTTTAACTCAATGAATAAACTCACAGTTAGGACAACAGACGATGAACCCTTTCGAATGTTCCGTTTAATGATGGATATTCATAGATAGAAAAACGTTGCAGTTGTAAGCCACATGTAAGATGTTTAGCATGGAAGATATACAGGAGTAATGACCAGAATCAGGAAGTGGAGGAGATATATAAAGAACTACGGTGAGAGAGAGAGTTCAGCTAGAAAGAAGGGGACAGATCTTAAAGACACAGAGCAAGAATAATCACATAGTGTAACACAACACTCCCCGTCTGAAATCTTTAGATTTCATAACCTTAAACTAAAATATATATTTTCAAAAAGTCCAATACTGACGAATGTCCTGGAACCTGTAATGAAAAACATGCAACAAGCAAATAATAAACGTAAGTTCAACAGGATGAAGAACATAAAGTCACAGTATGATGTCTTCAAAGAATTCCAAAGTTCTGAGTAGAACCTGTAGATGGCAGCAATGTACTCCCCGCCGTGCCAACAGCATGGCTAGTCCTTGCACAAGTCACTCACCTGGCAAAAGGAGTACTAACTCTGTAATTGGTCGACTAAAGGTTCGTGTCGATCTTCCCTTGGTTACTTTGACTTCTACCTTCCGGACTTTATCGTCACTGGGCATAACCTTAGTAATAAGACCCATAGGCCACTCATTCCGACAAACTTCCTTGTCTTTTAGAAGGATGAGGTCTCCAACCTTAAGATTCGGCTTAGATGCTTGCCATTTGTTACGACCTTGAAGGTGGTGAAGATACTTTTTCTTCCAGCGATGCCAGAACACATTGGCTAGATGCTGCACCTGCTTCCATTGATGCTCATAACGGTGTGACCGCAGCTTCTGTTTTGTACTTACAGAAGTGTGGAGTGAGGTGTTCACAGTTCTTATTTCCTTATCATCTTCAGGGTTTACTAGCCCATAGGTGGTGTCAATAGGGAGTAAGTAAGAGTCCTCACACAGAAACCTTGGAGGTGACAGCCATAGGCTGTCCTGACGAGCAGCAGGTGACACGGCTCTGGTCCCACAGTCAGCTGGGTTGAGTTCAGTGGGAACGTGATGCCATTGACTTGGTAGAGAGAATCTCTTGATACGTTCAACCCTGTTGCTGACGTACACATAAAATTGTTTTGTTTGGTTGTTTATGTAACCAAGTACTACCTTACTGTCTGTATAGAAGGTGAAAGAATCAATTCTAGTGTCCATTTCACTTCGTATGACCTCGGCAATTTCTACTGCTAGCACGGCTGCACAAAGTTCAAGTCTTGGTATGGTATGTGCAGGCTTGGGTGTGAGTTTTGCCTTGCCTAGGACAAAACTACAGTGTGATTCTCCATTCAGTTCAGAGGTCTTCAAATAGGCTACTGCAGCAATAGCTTCAACTGATGCATCAGAGAAAATATGAATCTCTCTCCGGTTAGCAGTTGAAGTGGATCCTGGAACATAGCAACGGGGAATCTGAAGTTTTTCTAGTGACTTCAAAGAATATCTCCACCTTTCCCACTTGTGTTGATTCTCACTAGGCAAGGGAGTATCCCAGTCTATGTTCTCAGTAGACAACTGTCTTAGTAAAATCTTACCTTGAATGGTAACTGGAGCAAGGAAACCCAGTGGGTCATAGATGCTATTCACCACGGACAGGACTCCTCTCTTAGTGAAGGGTTTGTCACAAGTTGACACTTGGAAGGTGAATTTGTCTTGCTTGATGTTCCACAACAAACCCAGACTTCGCTGTACAGGAGGCACATCTGTACCTAAGTCAAGGTTTTTTAGACTAGTGGCATAGTCCTCAGAGTGAAAGGCATTCATAAGTTCCTGGCTGTTGGATATAATCTTGTGCTGTCTAAGGTTTGCTACAGACAGCATCTCCTTTGTTCTGGTGAGAAGATCAATTGCTTCTTTAGGAGTTGGAAAGGACTTAAGTGCGTCATCAACATAGAAGTTTCTTTCAACAAATAGACGGGCATCAAATCCATATTCAACTTCTACAGTTTGAGCTGTTCTCCTTAGCCCATAAGTTGCCACTGCTGGGGAAGGACTGTTACCGAAGACATGTACCTTCATGCGATAATCTATAACTTCCTTGTTGAGGTCATTGTCCTTGTGCCATAGAAACCTGAGGTAGTTTCTGTTGTCTTCTCTGACGATGAAGCAGTGAAACATCTGTTGAATGTCGGCCATTACTGCTACAGGCTCTTGTCTGAAACGAATCAAGACTCCTATTAGACTGTTGTTCAAGTTGGGTCCCGTAAAGAGCATGTTGTTAAGAGAAACACCTTCGTGCTGAGCACTGGAATCAAAGACAACTCTGATTTGGTCTGGTTTGCGTGGGTGATACACGCCAAAGGAAGGAAGGTACCAGCATTCTTCTCCCTCCTTTAGTGGGGGAGCAGGCTCTGCATGATCTCTGTCAAATACATTTTGCATAAAGTCCACAAAGTGCTTTTGCATCTCTGGTTTCCTGCTTAAGTTTCGCTTTAAGGAGGAGAATCTACTGATGGCCTGCTGTAGGTTGTTGGGCAATCTCTCTCTTGGGAGACGAAAGGGTAGGGGTGCTACCCAGTTATTGGAGTCATCTTGAAAGAACTCATTGTCCATTACCTTGATGAATTCTTTGTCTTCCATTGAAGGAGCCAGTATGTCATCTTCACTGGTTGCATTAAACACTGTAGACCCGAAGTCGCCATCATGGCAGGAGAAAGGGCTTGTGTCACCTGAGATACCATGTTGCCATTTGTGGCTGGCTATCTTCTCTTTCACCCAGTAGTGATGTGGGCATGGCTCAAAGTAAGTGTTTCGGCCATTTGGCAGAACATTTGTCTTGAATGACGAAATTTTGGTAGGTCTTTTCATTTTGCCTATGCAGACATTGCCTATGATGACCCATCCTAGATCCGTGCGCTGGGCAAATGGGGCATCTGGGGGTCCACTGACTTGTCTGTGTACCTTGTGAACTCTTAGAATGTCTCTTCCTAACAGAAGAAGGATCTGAGCATCTTTGTCAAGCGGCGGTATCTCATTTGCTATTACCTTGAGGTGAGGGTGATGGAAAGCAGCAGCTGGAGTAGGGATTTCTTCCCTGTTGGCAGGTATCTGATTGCACTCAACAAGTGTAGGTAAGGGTAATTGCAAGTTACCTTTGAGAGAAGATACCATGAGTCCATGAGCCCTTCTTCCAGAAACCTCTATAGTTCCACTACAGGTACCCAAGGTGTAAGGATGAGCTTCGCCTTTTATTTCAAATAGATTGAACAATTCCGATTTTGCAAGTGATCGATTGCTCTGATCGTCTAAGATAGCATATGCCTTTAGAGACTTTTCTGGTTGATCCTTGTGGTATATGTTCACCAAGCATATCTTGGCACAGGACTTAGCACAGCGGTCTTCTCCACAAACTTCAGTGCAGGATGAAGAAATGATGGTAGAATTAGGCACTTGGTCTGTATTCTCCCCGCCGTGCGTTAACCTGGGAGGAGCGTTGGCAGGTTGTGCAGAGCTGGGCTCAAGAGGATGGAGGGCTTGCACATGTTCTTCAGAGCCACACCACTTGATGGACACATTACAGTCCCTTGCAAAATGTTCTGTAGAAGCACAGCACCTGAAACATACCCTAAATGTCTTTAAAAGCTCCTTGCGCTCTTCCAGAGGCTTTTTCCTAAAGCCGATACATTTATTGAGGGGGTGTGGCTTCTTGTGTATGGGACACTCTCTGTTAGGGTTTTCAATCTTCCTACTCTGTTTGTTCGTGGCCAGAACTGTGGTAGGAGTGGGAAGGATGTCAGTCTTTTTCACGGACACTGGGCCTCTATGGTTTCTGTAGTTGCCCTGAAGACTGGTACTCTTAGGAAAGGGTGAGAAGAGACTGTACTCACCGTAGGAAAAACTTGGATCGTTCTTGGTCTCTGCAATTTCCCTGATGAATTCACAGAAGAAAGAGAATGGAGGGAAGGAAATCTTGTTCTCTCTTTTGTATGATGACCCTAGTGCAGTCCATTTCTCTTGCAAACCATACGGGAGCTTGGAGACAATTGGGTTTACCCCTCTTGGAGTGTCAAGGTAACTGAGTCCAGGTAGTTTTGGGTCTGTCTTGGCTAGCTGAAGCTCAAGGAGAAGGTCACTCAGTCTCTGGAACTCCTTGTTGTCCTTACCGGATATCTTTGGGAAAGTTTCCAGACGCATGAACAAAGCATTTTCTATAGCTTCTGGACTGCCATAACTTTGCTCTAGTCGCTCCCATGCAGCTGTGAGGCCTGCAGTAGGATTGTCCATGAAAACCGATCTTAATGGCTTAACACGTGCAGCAGATAGAGGACCAAGCCATTTGATCAGCAGATTCAATTCTTGATCAGCTGTAATGCCAATATTGCTGATTGTAGTTCTGAAGGCACATTTCCAACTTCTGTAGTTCTCAGGTTGGTCATCAAAACTTGTAAGACCAGTCTTTGTGAGCTCTCTGCGAAGCATGTACCTCACAAACTCTTCTGTCTTAGTTGTCTCCGCCTTTATGTGAGATGCTGTTGGCTGTATGGTGCTGATTGCGTTATCTTTGACATTGTTGTTAAAGGACACAGGGAAATATGGTGCAGCAGATGTATCCAGGTGAGTTGCTTGCTTGAAGCCAGTTGTTCCAATGGTACGTTGATTCAAGGCTGTACCGATGACTGGAGATTGATGACTTGCTTGAAGCTTGCGCTGATGCTATGTGACGTATGAAGGCAGGCAAGGTAGGCAGGTAGGAAATGCAGTGGAGTGATTTTGAGTGCAGGAAGTTGCTGGAACCTCTTTAACTTGAAGCTGTGAAGGAGTCTCTATGTAGCTGGGAGCATTGGAGACAATGGAGTGTGCACTGCAGTGGCTTAGGACATAGTCTTTAGTGTGTTTGAGGGGGTCTTCCATATCTGCTATGTTTAGGTTAATGCTGTCTTTCTCACTTGCACCTTCATCTGCACTGATAGCTTGCTGTAGGACCCTTAGCTTTGCCATAGCTGCGTCATGTTTACACTGTTCATTTAAGGTTTCCATTGTTGCTCTTTGTCGTGCTGACTGCGCTTCCAACTCTGCCCTTTGAGCTGCCAACTCTGCTCTTTTTTTCTGCATATGCCACCTGCACTTTGCTGGCTTCCACTTCAGCGCGGGCATTAATAAGTCGCTCACTGAGTGTTGAGTATCTTGAACTATGGGATCTTGACGAGTTTTTAGAACGTCTGGTGGAAACAGATCTGTGAGATGCAGTGTCCTGTAACAGCTTTATTTTTGCTTCTGCCTTTAATCTGGTTTGCTGGATAAAACTGTCTCTTTCAATATTGAGAGCATTGACGCGCTTTAATTGTGTCATCGCACTTTCTGTATTCATGTTTTGCAAGACATTAGTGAATTTGCTGCTGGTAAGCTGATAAAGCTCATATGAGGCAGAAAGTTGTTTAATGGCGCCCTCTAAAGTCAGTAGTTCACGTTCAACAGACACTGTATTGGCTTCAGCAAGGATTTTCTCCCAGACTAATTCCAAGCTATTTGACAATTCAGTCCTTGAAGCTTCATAATTCTCCATTACTTTCCAAGTGGGTTTAACTGAGCGTTTGGGTAACTCAGTTTCTTCAGGAACTTGTGGGGAGGTAGATGTGAGTTCACATGCAGAAGCTTGGTCACTCATGATAGCAGACTGACTGTGAAAGCAGGCAGGATCTGTGTGCTGAAATATGACACTGTGCAGATTGTCTCAGGCTATAAGGCTGCCATGTGCTGCTCTGTCCCTTCTGTCTTGCTATGAGGGCAGTACATCTTGTCTGTATCAGTACTGACATGCAGAAATCTTGTAATTAGGCTGTGAAACTCAGTTTTTCTACTGTTCTGTCTCAACTACAAAGCGATAAAGTTCATCTCCAGGTTTAAGTAGATCTTACTCAAGCTGGTTTGATATTCATCCCTTGCATCGATACAGGCAGTTTAACTCAATGAATAAACTCAGTTAGGACGACAGACGATGAATCCTTTCGAATGTTCTGTTTTAATGATGGATATTCATAGTTAGAAAAACGCTGCAGTTGTAAGCCACATGTAAGATGTTTAGCATGGAAGATATACAGGAGTAATGACCAGAATCAGGAAGTGGAGGAGATATATAAAGAACTATGGTGAGAGAGAGAGTTCAGCTAGAAAGAAGGGGACAGATCTTAAAGACACAGAGCAAGAATAATCACATAGTGTAACACAACAATAATAAATGGCTTCAACCAAACACCAACCTGAGTGAAAAAATGTTTTTGTGTTATTCATATTCTCTGAAAAATGGCCAAGAAATCATAAATTCTGCCAGGGTATGTAAACCTATTGAGCACAACTGTGTGTGTGTGTATGTATGTATGTGTGTGTGTGTGTGTGTGTGTGTGTGTGTGTATGTATATGTGTATATATATATATATATATATATATATATATATATTACACACACATTTTTTTTTTTATTTATTTTTTTTCAATTATCTTTTTTTTATTTATTTTTTAAACGTTAATGAAATGTTAATCCTAATGGCTGCAGTGTGGTGGGTGTGACACAGTGGATGTCGAACCACACTGTTGAAAAAGGTGCTGCATGCTGTAGGTTTTTTTTCAGCACACACCACCGCAGCAAAGTGATGTTACGGTTACCTGAGCTGATTGTAAACAAGGAAAATTTCCTTGTCTTCAAATGGGATCATGCTGAGCAAGATGGCCCAGCACAGTCCTACTGTCCCTGGTGTGAATGGGCCCTAATGCTCAAGAAAGAATTGTGAACAGTGGGACTCCTTTGGGATCAGCATTGGGCAGAATATCTGCGGATATGATAGAATTCTATGGCAAAGTACAGCTAACCTGCAGGAAAGCCACAGGTGTACTGCGCTGCATCCACGGTGTGGGTAGACCACAGACCATCAGTGTAAAAGTAGCCTTAGGCCCCTTTTAACATGATCTCTCTGACCCAATCGGACCCTCCATTCAATTCACCTCTATGGAGTGCAGATGTAAACAGACTTGTGTCCATTTACACCCTCCTACCTCCACTCCGATCTGCTAAAAAAACAGAAGTGGATCCGTCCCCTTTCATTTGATCAGATGAGAGGGCCCATAGAGTAGAGTGGACTGTGTCTGTCTGTGCTTTGCATACGCAGAGTGAACGCAGACTTGTCATCTGCTCATTGTGGCCCGCGCTCTTCAAAAGGTTGGGCTCCCCTGGGTTAACTCATTCATTGCCAGTGTAATTTTCACAGTAATCCGTGCATTTTTATAGCACTGATCAATGTGAAAATGACTGGTCCCAAAAATGTGTCCGCCATAATGTTGCAGTCACAAAAAAAATCACTGATCGCCGCCATTACTAGTAAAAAAAAAAAATAATAATTTATAAAAATGCCATAAAACTTCCCCCTATTTTGTAAACGCTATAACTTTTGCGCAAATCTATCAAACGCTTATTGCGTTTTTTTTTTTGTTTTTTTTTTTACCAACAATATATAGAAGAATACGTATCGGCCTAAACTGAGGGAAAAAAAAGTTTTTTTTTAATATATTTTTTGGGGATATTTATTATAGCAAAAAGTAAAAAATATTGCATTTTTTTTCAAAATTGCCACTCTTTTTTTGTTTATAGTGCAAAAAATAAAAACCGCAGAGTTGATCAAATACCACCAAAAGAAAGCTCTATTTGTGAGAAAGAGGACGTCAATTTTGTTTGGGAGCCACGTAGCACGACCGCGCAATTGTCAGTTAAAGCGATGCAGTACCGAATCGCAAAAAGAGGCCTTGTCTTTAACCAGCCAAAATGGTCCGGGGCTGAAGTGGTTAAAGGATCACTAAAGAAAGATCATTTTTAATTTTTTTTTTTAAATAACAAACGTGTTATACTTGCCTCCACTGTGCAGCTCATTTTGCACAGAATGGCCCCGAACCTGGTCTTCTGGGGGCCCTCTGTGGCTGTCTCGGCTCCTCCCCACAAGGACTCCTCACCTTCATGCGAGTGAGTGAGCGAGCATGGTGAGGAGTTCTTGCGGGTGCGCTCCTGTGATACAGCCGGCAGACATAGCCGCTCACTGTATCACTCGGCCCCGCCCCCCGGCGTGCCGCGTCATTGGTTGTGATTGACAGCAGCGCAAGCCAATGGCTGCGCTGCTTTCAATCAACCAATGAATGAGCCGAGAAGCCGGCCGAGATGCCTGCGCATTCTGGCGTGGGACTTTCGAGGGGTCAGGTAAGTAAACGGGGGGCTCGGGGGGGGGGGGCGCTAATCCAGAGATGTTTTTTCACCTTAATGCATAGAATGCATTAAGGTGAAAAAACTTTTGCCTTTACAACCCCTTTAATGCTGTAAGGGGAGAAGTGTGTGTGTGTGAAACGCACCTAGATCATGGGTTTCCCTTGCCAAGTACTAGTGTGAACCTACCTTAAAAGATGATGTTGTATCGAGTAAATTGATGCTAAGCATGTTAAAGATGTAATAAACCTCATCATTTAACCACTTTAAGACCAGGCCTTTTTCTGACATTTGTTGCTTACAAGTTAAAATGTAATTTCTCTTATCGTCCATGGACTGACACAGCCTCTTACACTTTGCACGTGGGTTATGTCCCTGCTTGTAGGAGAAGACCTAGGCAGAATGTGAAATGTTATACATACATTCTAAAAAGCCAGATCTGAACAGCCCCGCCCAGGGGGGCGGTCCCTCTGGACATAACCCTCCCACTGCAGTCAGCAGACCTCAGTTTTTTTTCTGCCTAGCAGAAGAAGACGTGGCTCTCTCAGGAGCCAGTCTCCTGACCAAATTTTTTCTTATTTTATTTTTTGAGACCTTCTATCAACTGTCAGCTGGGTAACAGGGTTGGGTATAAGATATCCTCGTAGTCTTCCCTGTCCGACCATCGAGCGTGCTGATCCTCGCCTTGTGTGCGTGAGACTCAGTTCACGACATGCCCCACAACTCCAGGGGTGGCCGGTGGGCTTTCATGCTCCGCGGTCCTCTCAAGATTGAACAGTCCTGCTGTGTCTTTTGCGGTGGACCGGGCCGACAGCTACTCAGTACCACACTGTGATAGTCTTGTCAGGAACACACCAGTGGGTCCTTTGGGACGGGTAAGTAGTCTCTCCTGCCTGCAGGTGAGTACATGCGGTGTGTTTCTCTGTGTGGGGGATTTTCCCTGTCTCCCCCTGTTTTTGTCACTCTCTGTCACCATTGCTGGCACTGTGCTGTGTGGGGTGCCTGGGGGTCATACTGTCCTGGGGGGGGGGGGGGGGGCTCATGCTGGTCTGCATATCGCTGGGGCTGCTTTTTGTGAGTTTTGGGGGCCTGGGCGCCGTTCGGCGCCATGTTTTGTTTGTGCATTACTTTACATTGGCGGCCATCTTGCCGTGGGTCGCCTGAGCACATTGCGGCGGCCATTTTCTTGAAGCCACGCGCTTTTCAAACACTCGTTTGGCCTCTCGCTGCTGGAAACGGCGCAAATCTCCTCCACACTCTCCTCTCAGCTTACTCACGCTGATACAGCGCGGCGCAGAGAGAGACAAGGCAGCGAAACCGAGCGGTCCGGGTTGGTGAGTCCCCTGGGCATTCCCCTACTCAGTCAGCGCAGCCTGTGGGTGGACTTTTTTTCTGAGGAGTCTCAGAGAGGGACAGTATGGAGTCAGTGTCACCAGCTTCCCCTTGCATGTCGGAGGCAACAGGCAATGCGCCAGCACCTGCGGTCCCTATGGACCAGTTGTCGGCAGTCCTGGAAAAATTTCTGACCAGGATGGAAGCAGTGTGCGAGTGCAAGGGAGCAAAAAAGCGTCCTCTCCCCACTTTATCTCCACAAGAGGAGTGCGCTGATTCAGATATGGGCCTAGCTACTGCTGCTCAGGACCCTAGCTCTGAATATTTTGATGGTTTTGAACAGGACATTCCTTGTGAGGAAGACTCCAGTTCTGAGTCAGTAAATGACAGGGCGCTTGTTGGTGAACTCATTGATGCTGTGAGGGACACTCTCAAGCTGGATGCTGTAGCTGCAGAACCTTAGGCGGAGGCAGTCTCCTTTTTGGTTCTTTTAAGGCCAAGCCTTCTAAAAAGGTTTTTCCATATACCGTATATACTCGAGTATAAGCCGACCCGAATATAAGCCGAGGCACCTAATTTTACCACAAAAAAATGGGAAACGTATTGACTCGAGTATAAGCCTAGGGTGTCCATCTGCATGCCTCACTTTGCCTCACTGTGTCCAGGTGCATGCCTCACTGTGCCCAGGTGCATGCCTCACTGTGCCCATGCCTAGACTGACGTTTAACATGGGAGTCTATGGAAGGGGTGCCCGGTTTGAAAAATCGGTGCTCCCCGACCGTAGGTCCTCCAGACAAACTTTGCACACTTGTAGAGGAGAAATGGGGCCAAGTTTCGGGACCAAAGGACCTACAACCGGCCGGTACCGGGTCCCCAAAGTCACCAGAGAAATTACTGTTTAACATGGGAGTCTATGGAAGGGGTGCCCGGTTTGAAAAATCTGTGCTCCCCGGCCGTAGGTCCCTTGGACAACAAACTTTGCACACTTATAGAGGAAGAGTGGAGCTACGTGTGTGCCAAGTTTGAGGTCCAGGAGACCTACGGCCGGCCGGTATTGGGTCCTCAAATTTCGGGAGATCAGGCGCAAAAAGGTGACTCGAGTATATGCCGAGAGGGGGCATTTTCAGCACAAAAAAATGTGCTGAAAAACTCGGCTTATACTCGAGTATATACGGTACACCTTTCTTTGACCAGTTCATTGATCAGGTCTGGGAAAAGCCACAGAAGACTTTTTTATGGTCCCGCGGCGTTTGTCTATCAGATACCCCTTTTGAAGACGCCTTACTTAAAAAGTGGGCTTCTCCCCCAGTGGTCGACCCTCCGGTCGCCCGTTTAAACAAGGCCACCACTCTCCCGATGGATGGGGACTCCTGCATTTAAGGACCCCACTGACAGGAGGTCAGAAGTGGTGAGCACAGCCATGTTTGCCTTGTTGGGATCCGCCTTACGTCCTGTTGTAGCGGTGACCCTTGTGTCTCAGACACTTACGGAATGGGCAAAAATTTTGCACCAGACTGTACAGGAGTATAATCTTCCTCCAGACACTATTGCTCTGGCCCACCAGATGGTGCAGGGCCTGATATATGTGTACATGCCCCTTTAATATCCAGGGCCTCGGTCTCTGCGGTGGTATTGCGTCGTCTTATCTGGTTGAAATGCTGGTCTGCTGACCTAGCCTCTAAGAAGCTCCTGACGGATCTGCCATTTAAGGGTGGTAGACTTTTCGATGCTTCTCTGGACGACATCATCAAGGATGTCACGGGAGGTAAAAGCACTCTTCTTCCTCAGACTATCAAGGGTAAGGAGACCCGCCGTAAACCGGGTCTTTCCTTTCCAGCAAAAACGTTTTTTTTTTTTCGTCAGAGTCCACGGGTAAGCCCTCCCAGACTGACAACAGTGCGGCTGGTGGACACAAGCGCCCTTGGGTGCGTAAGCCGAACAAGCTGGCTCCCAAGCCCGCCTCCGCGTGAAGTCTTGCCCCCGCCCGACTCTGGGGTGGGGGGACGACTTCGCAGGTTCACGGATCGGTGGACCTCCCGGATCTCCGACCGGTGGGTGTGCGAGGTGGTCACCTCAGGATACAGGATAGAGTTCCGTTCCTGGCCCCCAGACAGATTCTTTTCCTCAAATCTCCCTCTCCTTCCTGCCCGTCGGGCAGCCCTCTTGGGGGCTGTACAGGATTTGATCAGGTCCGGAGTGATTGTGCCGGTTCCGTTCCAGGAGAGGTTTCAGGGGTTCTACTCGAATCTGTTTGTTGTCCCAAAAAAGGACGGGGTTCGGCCAATCCTGGACCTCAAGGCCCTGAATGCCTTCGTGAAGGTGCAAAAATCCCGCATGGAATTCATTCGCGCGGTGATCGCTACACTCAAGGGGATTTTCTGGTGTCCTTGGACGTCAAGGACGCCTACTTGCATGTTCCGATCTGCGCAAGTGACCAGAAATTTCTGCGCTTTGCGACCGGCGAAGTCCACTATCAATTTGTTGCTCTTCCCTTTGGCCTAGCCTCAGCACCGAGGGTGTTCACCAAGGTGCTTGCTCCGGTTCTAGCCTTGCTGAGACAGCGAGGCATTGCTATCGTGGGCTATCTGGACGATCTTCTTCTACGAGCAGACAGTGGCTCAGAATTAGAAGAAAGTGTGACTATCATCAGTCAGTCCCTCAGGGACTTCGGGTGGCTCCTGAACATTCAGAAGTCGGTCCTGGTCCCGACTCAGCGTCTGGAGTATCTAGAAGTATCTAGGTCTGATCCTGGACTCCTTGGAGGCGAAGGTATTCCTACCTCCGGAGAAGTTGCTGATGCTTCAGTCTGCAGTGCGGGTACTGACGTCCCAAAAATGGTCGTCAATCCGTTTTTGCATGAGAGTCCTGGGACTCATCGTGGCCTCTTTCGAGGCCGTTCCATATGCCAATCGCACACCAGGGCATTACAGAAAGAGATCCTGTCCACTTGGGACAAATCCCCGTTGTCCTTGGATCTTCAGATCCAGGTGAGTCACCCGGTCAGGGCGTCCCTGGCGTGGTGGTTGAGGTCCCCGGCCCTTCGGTCCGGAAAGTCGTTCCTCCCAATCCAATGGACAGTGATCACGACGGACGCCAGCCTGATGGGCTGGGGTGGAGTCTGGGGAGTCCTGTCGGCCCAAGGGCTTTGGACTCCGGACGAAACCCGTTTGCCCGTATTTCCAGAACATTGATCGGCAATCAGGCTGTGCCTCTCCTCGTGGTCGGAGAGATTACAGGGTCGCTCCATCAGGATCCAGTCGGACAACGCATTGGCGGTGGCGTATGTCAACCATCAAGGGGGGACTCGGAGCTCAGCTGCGGCTTCCGAGGTCGCCCGCATCCTAAGGTGGGCCGAAAGAAGCGTGCCGGCTCTGTCGGCCGTCTACATTCCGGGCGTAGACAATTGGCAGGCGGACTATCTGAGTCGCCAGACGCTGGACCAGGGAGAGTGGTCCTTGCACCAGGAGGTCTTTTAACTCCTTTGCCGACGGTGGGGCACGCCGGATGTGGACCTGATGGCCTCTCGACTCAATCACAAGGTGTCGGTTTGTGGCCAGGTCCAGGGATCCTTGGGCGGATGCCTCGGATGCGTTGGTGGCCCCATGGGGTCATTATCACCTGATATACGTTTATCCTCCGCTGCGCAGGGTGGCGACCAAGGGAATTCCGGTGATCATCATTGCTCCGGATTGGCCTCGGCGTCTTTGGTACGCCGATCTGGTATGTCTCGTCGCGGACGCTCCTTGGCGGTTTCTAATGAGGGAGGACCTTCTGTCTCAAGGTCCTATATTTCATCCTGCTTTACAGTCTCTGGCTTTAACGGCATGGCTATTGAAAGCAAGGTGCCGAGAGACCGAGGTCTCTCGGATTCGGTCATTTCGACCCATGTTAAGGGCAAGGAAGTCTTCCTCCAGAAAGATCTATCACCGTACCTGGAAAGCTTACATCGCCATGTGCGAAGAGCTGGACTGGCGTCCACGGACGTATTCCGTCCCCAGAATCCTGCGGTTCTTGCAGCGTGGCGTGACCCAAAAGCTTGCTTTTGAGTACCATTTTAAGGGTCAGATTTCGGCCTTGGCCGTCTTCTTTCAACGACCGCTGGCAGGTCATTCCTTGGTTAGCACCTTTTGTGCAGGGGGTTCACCATGTGCTGCCTCCTCTCCCCCCCCTCCCCCCCCCCCCCCCCGTGGGATCTGAATTTGGTGCTTTCGGTTCTCCAGGAACCTCCATTTGAAAATATCCGAGATATTCCCCTCTTGACTTTGTCTCGGAAGGTGGCCTTTTTAGTGGCCATTACGTCTGTTAGACGAGTCTCTGAGTTGGCGGCCTTGTCCTGCAAGTCGCCCTATTTGGTCATCCATAAGGATAAGGCGGTGTTGCGTCCGCGACCTTCTTTTTTTGCCAAAGGTGGTCTCGGCCTTTCACCTGAATGAGGACATTGTCCTCCCGTCCTTGTGTCCTCACCCATCGCATCCCAGAGAGTTTGCGCTTCACACATTGGATGTGGTACGAGCCTTGCGGGTGTACCTGTCTGCTACTGCTTCTATTCGGAAGTCTGACTCACTGTTTGTGACTGTCTCTGGTCCAAAACAGGGCCAAGCGGTTTCGTCTGCGGTTTCTAGGTGGATCAGACAAACCGTCATTCAAGCCTATGCTCTCAAGGGACGGGCGCCTCCCTTTCCAGGCACGGTGCATTCCACCAGGGCAATTGGTGCTTCCTGGGCTTTCGGACATCAAGCGTCGGTTGCACAAGTGTGCAAGGCGGCGACCTGGTTGTCCGTTCATACCTTTTCTACATTTTATAAGGTTGATGTGGCTGCATCTTTGGATGCTTCCTTCGGCCGCAAGGTGTTGCAGGCTGCTGTTTGATGTTGCAACTCCTCCGTTGAGGAGCTCTGCCTTGTTTGGAGTGAAGTTTTTGGTTTTCCATTTATACTGCTCCCATCCCTCTTGACACTGCTTTGGGACATCCCACGTGTAAAGTGTAAAGAGACGCTGTCAGTCCATGGACGATAAGAGAAAATAGGATTTTTGTACTCACCGTAAAATCCGTTTCTCTGACGTCCATGGACTGACACAGCACCCACCCTTCTTTTTAAGGTTTGTACTGCTTTGTTACGAACTGAGGTCTTCTGACTGCAGTGGGAGGGTTATGTCCGGAGGGACCGCCCCCCTGGGCGAGGCTGTTCAGCTCTGGCTTTTTAGAATGTATGTATAACATTTCACATTCTGCCTAGGTCTTCTCCTGCAAGCAGGGACATAACCCACGGGTAAAGTGTAAGAGAGGCTGTGTCAGTCTATGGACGCCAGAGAAACGGATTTTACGGTGAGTTCAAAAATCCTATTATTTTTTGCTAGAAAATTTACTTGGAACCACAAAAAAAAAATATATATCTCTATATCTCTCTCTCTCTCTCTCTCTCTCTCTCTCTCTCTCTCTCTCTCTCTCTCTCTCTCTCTCTCTCTCTCTCTCTCTCAAAAAAAGCAATACCAAGTGTGACAGGGGTCACTTTGGGCACAGGGTGAGCAAGAAAATAATGGACATTAAGAATATATCTTGGCCTACCTAAAATGCGTCTGTAATATTAATCCACCATATTCCCCAGGATATCTGTAAATAACTAGTTACTGTTTGTTGATCCTGAACTCAACAAGTTAATTGAGAGATGCTGATGTGCCACCTGCCTGTTGAGATGTAAATGAACCTTCTGAGGATCTTTCATTGTGATAATTAACTCTGTACTTGTGTGTATTGTAAAATAGCAGACAGACAGTCTGGGGAACATAAAGGTTATGCATAGTCATTTAAGATGAAAAGGGATTAGCTAATGACCTCACCTGTTGTCTGCTAAGAGATGTTAGATGTGTATTAGGAGCTCATTATGTAACCATTGTGTGATGTTGTAAGTGGAGTTGTCCATTTGGACTACAGTATTCGTTTAGTGTATATAAAGAGCCTGCTCTCATTAAAGATTGCCGGACAAGCTGGAAACTTCATACAGAGCGTTTGTCTCGTACTTCTGGAAGAATTATTCCTATGGGAAGCGGTCGCCTGACTGTGGAGTGTCGGTAGTGGATGTGTTCAGGAGAGGGAATATCCTAAACGGCGTTAACCCCTTTTATACTTGGGGTGCCGTTTACACCAAGTTCATAGCTGCGGCTGAACCTCTTGAATGCCAGGGTGGCTTCTAAAGGGATTAAGAGAACTCTTTCCAAATATGCTGTGAAATTTTAGGTGAGCCTCGTTGACCACTTGCTGCCCACCGTATAGTAAAATGACGGCGGAGCGGTGCGGCTCTTGTTCTGGGACATTGGGCGTATGATGGCACCCAGTTTAGCAGCGATCGTGGGTGCGGCCGCGGCTTTTTACCCATGTGATCAGCGGTGTCCAATTTAAAGCCGATCACATGCAAGCAAGGAAGTGTCGTTTATCGTTCTCCTCGCCTCACACTGACAGAGTGTGAGGTAAGGAGAGCCAATCGGTAGCATCTCCTCCCAGGGAAGACATGTAAAGGTAATCAGAGCACTGATTACAATGCATCCCCAACAGTGCCCATCAGTGACACCAGTCTGTGCCCATCAGTTATGCTAATCAGTGCAGCTTATCAGTGAAGGAGAAAAATTACTTGCTTACAAAATTTTCTGACATTTTCATTTATTTATTTATTTTTAACAAAAAAAATCCAGCAGTGATTAAATACCACCAAAAGAAAGTTCTATTTGTGTGAAGAAAATGATAAAAACGTCATATGGGTACAGTGTTGCATGACTGCGCAATCGTCATTCAAAGTGCGACAGCGCTGAAAATTGGCCTGGGCAGGAAGGGGGTAAAAGTGCCCCATATTGAAGTGGTTAAAACTGCATTCAATTTTGTGATTTCCTGTCCTAAAACGCGTTCTACTGGAAACATGATTAATATTTGTATTCTTAGCAGTGCCTGCCAATACCTTCAAACTATGGTTTCAATGCTTCTAGGTGGCTTGAAGATGATTGAACGTTTGGTGGACACACCTCTGGTTGCCTGCTTGTTAGCAGTTTAGCAGACTTTACCAGCTGGCGGGTTTGCTTTAGGATTATCCTTTTTTTTTTTTTTTTTTTCTATCTAGGTCGGAAGCAAACGCAGAATTTACAGGACACGTTGTCTGCGGTTGATGGCTCTTCAAGGAGCACCAGTAGTTTGAGTGTTTTTGAGGACAATGTTGGTCACGTAGAGGATGAAATACCCCAAGAAAACCAAGGAATTGCTAAAGCCACCAGTCCAAAGTTGGCCAAGCAGAGGCTTCCTGGAGCAGACCAGGCAAAGAAAACGTCAGATCCTCCGCCTGAAAAAAAGAGAACCAGCCATGATCCTCTTGATGATCTCTACGAACTTGAGCTTACTTCACCGGCGAAAATACACATCCCCCGAAAAGAGAGAGCCCCTGAAGTGACCTTGAAAAAGGGTAACTACCCAAAGCAGGATAACCATTCGAAACAAGAGGTACGGACTTTCTAGTATATAATTACTGCTGTGTGACTTTACATTATATCATGCTTGCTATTGGTGCATCATCTAATATGTAGAATTGTTCTCGCCCTGTATGTTGCCACATTTCCATTTAAAGTGTTACTAAACCCAGGAGCCTGCGTTCACTATATCTTGTCTCCCACAGAACATGGAAATACAATTATTTTAGTAAATCTAAATTGCTAATTACCTTTTCTCATCAGCAGTATATAGCAGTCGCGTGACTTATATCAGTGTCTGGTTAAAGCTTGTGTAGGAGGAGTTTTCATTTTCCCCTGATTGTCCTATGAGGCTGCAGGATAGGGTTGCCACCTCATCCCTTTAAACCCGAACACATATTAATTACACAGGTTCTGTGGATGATTAAAGCGGTGTTCCGCCCCAAAAAAAATTAAAAGCCAGCAGCTACACATACTGCAGCTGCTGGCTTTTAATAATAGGACATTTGCCTGTCCTGGAGTCCAGCGATGTTGGCACCCGCAGCTGATGTTTCCATTAGCTGTCGGGTGCTGCCGCCACCATTGCAGGTAAGGGAACCCAGCAGTGTAGCTATTCGGCTTCACACCGGGAACCCTACTGCGCATGCGCGAGTCCCGCTCCTCTCCTACTGGCCGAGTAGGAGGAGGGAGCCTCGCGGTGACGTCACGGGCCATGGCCCAGACTCCCAAAGGTGGGAAAGTACACCTGTCAAAGACTGGTATCATCTCTCTCTCTCTCTCTCCCCCCCCCCCCCCGAAAGGTGCAAATTCTGGCAACAGAGGGGGGAGGAATCAGATGAGCGGAAGTTCCACTTTTGGGTGGAACTCCGCTTTAAGGTGGTAATTAAGCTTAATTAGTGCATTATCTGCATTAAATTGGCCTCAGAACCTAAGTAATTCATATATGTTTGGGTTTAAAGGGATGAGGTAGTAACCCTACTGCAGGACCCCCGACCCTCTGTCTGGACAGTGCTCATTGGCCCTGTGCTGATCACATTCACCTTCCCAAGAGGAAAAAAAAATCTCTGGCAACACACACCCAACTTAGCATGTGCAGCTTGTCCCTCTAGCCTCTGTACTATCTGAAGATGGTTTGGGGACTCTGGAAGAAGGGGAGGATAGGAGATCAAACTGCCTTTTTACACAATGCAGAGGATTAACCCTTTAGGTACCACAGTGAGTATAACAAACATGCTTTACTGCATATACAGACTGATTTTACTGTTGTGGGGTTAGTAACACTTTAACTCCAGGCAGGGGGATTGGTGGCCAGGTCAAGAGATGGGATATTCTCGGAGTCTGTCCTCTGCCCCTCTTCACACCACAACCCCCCCCTTTACAGCAGAGTCCCCCCCCCCCCTTTATATCAGTGTCCTTGGTACCCCTTCACAACATAGCCCTCTTTTACTTTACAGTGCAGTCCCCTTTACATCACAGGGCCCCTTTACATTAATGTAACGGGAAATGCTCTGTAAAGGGGGCACTGTGATGTAAAGGGGACTGCTCCTTTTTGCTTCACAGCCGGTTCCCTACTGCACATGCGTGAAGCACACTGCTCTTTCTGAATGGCCCAGCGCCAGGGGAAGCAGGAGGGGCGCCGAACTTCCGAGTTATCATGCCGTGGCAAGATCTCTTGGAAATGGGGACAGGTACCTGTCAAACAGGAACCCATCCCCTCCCTCCGAAAAGGTGCCAAATGTGGCATCGGAGGGGGGTGAGGCAGATACGCAGAGCTTCCACTTTTGAGTGAAACTCCGCTTTAGGACTTTCTGTGTCCCTTTAAATCACACCTGAGCATTGCGTTTTTTTTTTTTTGGTCGGCATTCTAATGCGTGTTTTGTTACAGCTTTTAAAGTGATTGTAAGGCTTTGCTTTTTTTTTTTTGTTTGTTTAATAACAAACATGTCATACTTACCTCCACTATGCAGTTTGTTTTGCACAGAGTGGCCCCGATCCTCGACTTCTGGGGTCCCTCGGCGGCTCTCGCGGCTCCTCCCCACATAGTATAACCCTCCTAGGAGAACCGATCTTCCGGGGGGCACGCCCCCTCCTGAGTCCAGCATTTCGGCGCCTATAGACGCTGAATGTAGGGCTTGACCCCGGCGCCCGCGTCATTGGATTTGATTGACAGCAGCAGGAGCCAAATGGCTGCACTGCTATCAATCTATCCAATCAAGAGCCGGGAACCACGGGCAGAGGCAGAGCGCGTCTCTGCCGTGGGAAATTCCAGGGCTCAGGTGAGTAAAATGGGGGGGGGGGCTAGGGGGCCGGTCACTAGAAGAAGTTTTTTCACCTTTAATGTATGCATTAAGGTGAAAAAACATCTGTGGATTAGCGGCCCCCCAGCCCCCCCGTTTACTTACCTGACCCCTCGAAAGTCCCACGCCGTGAACGCGCTTGCTTCTCGGCGCATTCATTGATTTATTGAAAGCTTTGCAGCCATTGGCTCGCGCTGCTGTCAATCACATCCAATGACACGGCTCGCCGGGGGGCGGGGCCGAGTGATACAGCCGGCGGCCATAGCTGCTCACTGTATCACGGGAGCGCACCCGCAAGAACTCCTCACCTCGCTCGCTCGCATGAAGGTGAATAGTTCTTGCGAGGGGGAGCCGAGACGGCCGCCGAGGGACCCCAGAAGACCAGGTTTGGGGCCATTCTGTGCAAAACGAGCTGCACAATGGAGGAAAGTATAACATGTTTGTTATTTTTTTACATACCTTTTTAAGCTTCAGGCTTTTTTATATTGGCCTAATAGAGAACAGTATTATCTGTGACATCACTTGTTGCTATGTGGACATATCTGCTCAAAAACGCACATAAATTTGCGTGTTTTTGCACAACGATGAAAGTCTATAGAACTCAAAATGCACCAATGTGCCTGAATCGAGCTTCAAAATTGACTCCAAAACTTTTGAGCTTTCTTTTAACCACTTGTCGTCCGTAGGCCATCATATGATGTCCTGGACTTTGAGTGGTGATATCCGGATGATGGGTGCAGCTACAGGCATCAGCCAGATCTTCTTCTTTTTTATTTATTTTTTTCAGCCCTCCATTCCCTCACACGTAAAAGCCATCATAGCGGCTGCTTGGTTGCTTTTACAGGCGGCGGGAGGGGATGTCCAGTTTACCATAGAGCTGGCCATGAATCCGATGGTCCCCAGTCATCTGTATGACCCTCAGAGGCCGAAAGCGATGTCATGACGTCGCTTCCGGCTCTGGCAGATGTAAACATTTCCAGTTTGTTTGGCTTGAAAGCCTGAGATTTTTTTTATAATCTCAGACTTTTCAGCATAGAGGAGAGATATGGTGACTTATAGACTCCAGATCTCTCCATAAAGAGGACCCGTCATGCCCTATTCCTATTACAAGGGATTTTTACATTCTTTGTAATAGAAATTAAAGGAAAGTGTAAAAATGAAATACATTTTAAAGCTGCATATGCAAACGGCATTCAAACGTCGCCTAGATTTTTTTAAAGCGTTTGTTACCCTAAAAAAAAATAATGGATCCTGTCCCTTTTTTAAAGCATGTTATACAGAACAGTGCATGTGCAGTGTAATTTGGCCCCTTGTTTAACCACTTCCCGCCGGGCCGAAAGCAGAATGATGATCGGGCAGTGGTTCAGTTATCCTGACTGGGCGTCATATGATCTCCTGCAGGATAACAGCGCCTGTGGGGGCGCACATCGGGGCAATCGGTGGTGCGGCGTGTTAGTCTGACACACCGATCTCGGTAAAGAGCCTCCGTCGGAGGCTCTTTACCACGTGATCAGCCGTGTCCAATCACGGCTGACCACGATCTAAACGGGAAGAGCCGTTGATCGGCTTTTCCTCACTCGCGTCTGACAGACGCGAGTAGAGGAGCCGATCGGCTGCTCTCCTGAGGGGAGGTCTGTGCTGATTGTTTATCAGCGCAGCCCCCCCCCTCGGATGCCCGCCCAGGACCACCAGAGAAATGCCAATTAGTGCCCAGGCAGCTGCCAATCGGTGCCTATACCCAATACCTGCCAGTGCCATCAGTGATGCCCATCAGTGCCACCTATTAGCACCCAGCAGTGCTGCCTATCAGTGTCACTCATAAGTACGGATCAGTGTCGCTCATGAGTGCCCATCGTCGATGCCCATCGGTGCCGCCTTATCAGCGCCTGTCAGTGCCGCCTTATCAGTGCCCATCAGTGAAGGAGAAAACGTACTGATTTACAAAATTTTAAAACCGAAACAAAAGAAAAACGTTTTTATTTTTTCAAAATGTTCGGTCTTTTTTTTTATTTGTTAAGCAAAAAATAAAAACCGCAGAGGTGATCAAATACCACCAAAAGAAATCTCTCTTTGTGGGAACAAAATGATAAAAAAATTCTGTTTGGGTACAATGTAGCATGACCACGCAATTGTCATTTAAACAGCGACAGCGTAGAAAGCTGAAAATTGGCCTGGGCAGGAAGGGGGTGTAAGTGCCTGGTATGGAAGTGGTTTACCTAAAAAAAAAAAAAAACCTGGCTGATCCTGCCAGTTTCTACCCTCCCCCTGTGAACTGCCCACGTTTCATCGTGACTGCTGAGCCCTGACACCATGGTCCGTTTACGTGCCTCCATATTCCGCAGTTCTCCTTTCTCTCCTCTGTCCTCTTCCCCCTCCCCTCCCTGCCTGTCAGATAGTGACAGCCCCTGTGTGTGTGTGTGTGTGTGTGTGTGTGCTTTATTTATTAAAAAAATGCCATCTATACCTGATTTCAGACCGTGACCGGCCACCTCTCTCCTCCTGTCCTCCCGGCTGACAGCAGGGGAATCTCGGCCCCTCCTGCTGCAGCTGTCAGACGGGGAGAGGAGAGAGGCGGCCGGTCACGTTTTAGGGTTTGAGTCATTTTCTAGCAAAAAACCCACAATTTGAGAGAGAGAGAGAGAGAGAGAGAGAATTGGCCCAGTGTTTCATCAGATTTGGCAACTCGTCAGAATATGTAACGGAAGTGGCGTTCCGTCGCCACCATCTTGCTACACCCCGCACTCCTCCACAGTAAGGATACGCTGAGAAGGGGGCAAGCGGACATCTTGTTACACTCACCGGAGTTTTGCATTTCACACTTATTTTTAACAGTAAACAGAACTTATATGGTGAAATACAGGATTTCGAAATCTGACTGACTGTTTACATGTTGAATTATAAAATCAGCGGTGTTCTGTCAGATTAGAAAACCTGTGAGATCAGCAGGTTTGCCGCTGCTTTTAAAATTTAACATATAAACAGTCCGTCTGATTTCTAAATCTTGTATTTCACCTTTTATAAGCTCAGTTTACTGTTAAAAATAAGTGTGAAATGCAAAACTCCGGTGGGTGTAATAAGATGTCCACTTGCCCCCTTCTCAGGGTATCCTTACTGTGGAGGAGTTGCGGGGTGTAGCAAGATGGCGGCGATGGAATGTCACTTCCGTTACTAATTCTGACATGTCTCCGAATCTGACTAAACACCGGTAAGCCAGTGGTTAAAATGTAAATTTGTGCGTATGTTATTGATGGTGAAAAATTTGTGTTTTGTCTTCACAGAAAGGGTTGTAGTTATTCTGAAATTATTTATGATCATTTTAGATCCTAATTCTAGAGGAGTTGTGCTAAAATCGTATTTCCAAATGGCAATCTAGCTATACACCCAATAGGGATTATTCAGCGTTTTACACAAAATCTCCTTCTATGGCTCATGGTTTTCCTTGTTTTAATGAAATCAACTTTTTTTTTATTTTTCCTTTTCCCCAGGATAAGGTTGTACTGAGCGAGTGGATTGTGAAAGGTGTTGAGAACAAAGGAGTATGTGTAGAAGGAAAGCGAGTGTAAGTGTTTTTTCTGTTTTACTAGGGGGGGGGGACATTGCACCAAGAAATTGCATGACCATTCAAAAGGCTTGTGCATGTGAAGAAGGCAGCTGGCTAAAAAGCCGCGAGTAGCCAGCTGCCCAAAGTTATGATGTCGGGGACGAGGACCAAAGAAGAAACCGGGTCAGGTGAGCACGGTGCTGGATCCCTAGACAGCTGATTGGCTGTTTTGTAACCACTTCCCACCTGTATGTTGGTTAAAGTGGTCATGCTGGGATGAAGCCTGCACCTGCAGACCTCACCTCAGTATGAAAATTTTAAACCGGCGATTCTTTTCTTTTTTAGGCAGAAGTGATTTGAGTGACTCAACAGCCACTCGATCACTTGTGCGGATGGCGGAAAGGGCCCCCCCCCCTCCTCCCACTGCCGCCGCCACCACCTTTCTCTAGCTCTGCTGTACAATCGTGGAGACCAGGAGCGGTGGAACCGGCGCCACTACACAGAGAAAGGAACCAGTGTTTTTCCTTTCTCTCTGACCCTGGAAACGACCAGGATTTCGTCACTGCATTATAACGGTAACGGCCAGGGAAGCAGCTGATCAGACCGATCTGTGTCTGATTGGAGCCTCAAGGAGAGATCTGGGGTCTAATAGACCCCAGATATCTCTATAAAGAGGACCTGTCGCAGCGCATGCTTTCACAAGGGATGTTGTTCATCGCTTGTGAAAGTAATAAAGTTGATATAAAAATAGAGACAGTGTAAAAAAAAAAAGTTTGTAGAAAATAAATATGAAAAACAAAATTAGGGCCCTCTTCCACCATGCCTATGCGTAAATGCAAAAGCATACGTAAGGACCGCATGCGTCTATACTGCTAACAGAAATGGAAGAAAATTAGGCACAATTGCCACACTTGGCAGTCTCTCAAGTGATAATTGATTATCTGTGTGTATCTCTGTCTATCCCGCTTCTCAACTCCTGTCCTCAGGGCCCACTAACAGGCCAGGTTTTATGTATTACCTTGGGGAGATGCAGACTAGAATACTGCAATAAATAACGAGAAGAAATAACATATCACCCCCACACAGTATTGCTCCCTTTTATACGACCCCTCCACACAGCACTGCCCCCATTCCCCCGCTTCCCATCTCCATATATTTTCCTCCCTTCACTCTCCTACCTTTCACAGAGCAGGAGGCGGGACAATCCTAAATTGAAGGCACAGCAGCACTGGGCAGGGCACAGGAGCTGCAGGGTTGACTTTTCATATTAGCGAACGGGTGATTGGCTGTTAGGACCGCCTCCTAGCAGCCATTCACCTCCTGATTAACGTGACAGGCAGCTACTTCTCTCCACGCAGTGCTGGTCCTGCCCCAGTGCAGAGCTGTTCCGCCTCCTGCTCCCCTCTACTCTGCTAATGATAGCGGAGGAGGCTGGGGACAAAAGCGGCGACTAAATGGCGCGATCGCGGTGATCCAGAAAGTGCAGCAGCTCGGGCCGGATGCGGACCGCGGACGGCCATTTATTGATGCCCGCTTTAGATTTACCAAAACCATGTAGTGCAAGGTCCTGTCTGATTGCATACAAATTGAAACTTTTGAGGTTTGATCTCATTTTATATGGTTTTGGCAAATCTAAAGGAAAAATTCTATAGAAAATTGTATAGAGTGTATCCAGCTTTACTGCAGACACTTTTCTTAGAAATACAGTTTTAAGATTTGCATAAAAATGATTTATAAAGCAAGGACACTTTTTTTTTTTTTTTTTCTACAGCACTTTACAGAGTAATTGTACCATTCACATCATTCCTGCCCTTGAAAGGAAACAGGATAGAGTCCCATTGGTCCTCAACTCCTGTCCTCAGGGCCCACTAAAGCCTCCTACACACGATCGGATTATCCAACGGGAATTGTGTGATGACAGGCTGTTGTCGGAAAATCCGACTGTATGCTCCATCGAACAATTATTGTCGGATTTTCCACCCACAAATGTGGGATAGCATGCTTTAAAATTGTCTGCCAACAAATGTGTGTTGATGGATTATCCGATCGTGTGTACACAAGTCCATCGGACAAAACTCCAAAGTACAAACACGCATGCTCAGAAGCAATGCTCACCATAACACAACATTAGCAGAAGTTGCCCAAACGATGGAGCTAAAGGGCTGAAAAACCACATCGTTTTGTGTTTGTTGGCCGACAATTCTTTGCCGTTTTGTATACAAGACAAGTTCCTGGCCAACACCCTTCTGACAAAAGTCCTACGCTTTGTCCGCTGAAAATCCGATCGTGTGTATGAGGCTTTAAAGGCCAGGTTTGCAAGATAACTGAAATACATCACAGGTGATATAATTTGCTGCTCAGTGATTGCAGTATTCTAAAAACAAACAAAAACTCCTGCGCACAAGTGGAATACCGGACAGTCTGAAAGTGAACAGATAGATGACACTTGACTTTGCTGCCTTCACGGATAGGGGTATCCTAGCGGTAAATAACAAGAAGAAAAAAAGAAAGGCGCACCAGCCTCGTGCACTATCGTTGGATAAATTTATTTAAAACAAAATAAAAGAATCCTACTTACAAACGTAAAAACCATGCGTTTAAAAAGAACCACAAAGTCGCAGCAATGCGTCCAAAAACGAACCCACTCAGATCAGTTATGGAGGGATTTACAAAGGTCACTGCCGGCTGACGTGTTTCGAAGACAGGTCTTCTTCAGTGAAGGGGGCAATACTGTGTTGGGGGTCATTTAAAGGGGGCAATATTGTGTGGGGTGTCATAAGTGAAGGGGGCAATACTGTGGGGGGGGTCATTTAAAGGGGGCAATACTGTGGGGGGGGGTCATTTAAAGGGGGCAATACTGTGGGGGGGTCATTTAAAGGGGGCAATACTGTGGGGGGTCATTTAAAGGGGGCAATACTGTGGGGGGGTCATTTAAAGGGGGCAATACTGTGTAAGTAGGCAATTCTGTGTGGGGGGGATATTTGAAGGGGGCAATACTGTGTGCGGGGTGATATGTGAAGGGGGGGGCAATACTGTGTGCGGGGTGATATGTGAAGGGGGGGCAATACTGTGTGCGGGGTGATATGTGAAGGGGGCAATACTGTGTAGGGGTCATATAAAGGGGGCAATACTGTGTGGGGGTCATATAAAGGGGGCAATACTGTGTGCGGGGTAATATGTGAAGGTGGCAATACTGTGTGGGGGTAATATGTGAAGGTGGCAATACTGTGTGGGGGTAATATGTGAAGGTGGCAATACTGTGTGGGGGTGATATGTGAAGGTGGCAATACTGTGTGGGGGTGATATGTGAAGGGGGCAATACTATGTGGGGGGGGAGAGGGTATGTAAAGGGGGCAATACTGTGTGGGGGTGATATGTGAAGGGGGCAATACTGTGTGGGTGTCATATGTGAAGGGTAGCAGTGCTGTGGTGGGGAAGGTGTGAAGCGGACAAGCAGCTGCGCACAAAAGGAGGTGCTGCACAGAAAACGTGTAGGGGTATCATTGACTCTTAAACACACTGAAATGCAAGGTGTAATTTCCGGCACATGGAAATTGCATGGTACAATCGCACCATGCAGTTTCCATGTGGCTGCATTTTTAAAAAGGTGCCAGGAAATTCTCCCAGCAGAAGACGCAGGCACAGCAGCCCATTCAAATGAATGGACTGTCTTGCCTGCACACCGGGGCTGTGATGTAAAGAATCTGAGTCTTCGCACAAAATTGCAATTCGGACCTCGGCTGAAAGATAATTTTACTAATCGGACAGCCATGAATTTTAATTCAATACCCCTGATCTATCGGACAAAACTGTGGATTGTTGGCCGTGAACTTGTTCTGCATACACGGCACAACTTTTTCAGCCAACATTCACGAAACTACGTGTTTTTTTTTCTGCTCTTTAGCGCCACCCTTTGGGCAACTTCTGCTAATGTTGTCTTATGGTTAGCATTGGTTCAGAGCATGCGTGTTTGTACTTTTGGGTTTTATTCCGACGGACTTGTGCGCACACGATCAGATAATCCGACGGCACACACTTGTTGTCGGAAAATTTGAGAGCATGGCTATCCAACATTTTGTTGTCGGAAAGTCCGACAACAATTGTCCAAAGAAGCGTACAAACGGTCGGATTATCCGACAAAAACCCTGCCATCACACAATTCCCGTCTGAAAATCCAATTGTGTGTACGGGCCTTAAAAGATATGAAACAACTAAAGTTGTATAGTGTGTATCCAGCTTAAGATTTCTATACAAAAAAAAAGGTCAACTCTTCTGTAATGTTGGACATTTTTATAGATCTTTCCACCCAGTCTTTGACTACTCGCTGTGGGCGCCAGGTCAAGCCTATTCTCAAGTATTGGTGTGGAGAGAGACTATCGGTCGACTTCATGTTGAACATCAGCATTATCAGAGCAGACAGGGATGCTCTAACAGATTCTTTAGTGAGTATATCTTTTTCAATGGTGAGTTACTTGTTGAAACCTTGTGCACAAAAAAGTGAACTCGCAGCAAACAAAAAAAAAAAAGAAATAAAGAAAACCTGCATGAGGGTACAGTAATGGCCCAACCTTCAAAGAGGAAGGGCCTTGGCTCCTTACAGCTAAGACACTATATGGTTTACCTAGGACAGTCTAAGTGAAGCTCACTCCTTAGGGACCTGCCAATGCCGATTCACCAAGTCTTTGGACGGGGGGGGGGGGGGGGTGTGGTTCCCTAAGAAAGACCCCCTTATTTGCTTGTTGAGTATTTTACAGCTTCAAGCAGAAAATTGCTCAGCTGTGAACAGGGGCCTTTAAACGGAAGTATTATTGCTCCACCTAGAGACTTGCAAGACAACTTTTTTACTGTGGCAAGTCCAGTGTTAATTTTGTAGAATAAAATGACTAAAACATTTTAGTCGACTAAATGAATACTATTTTAGTCGACTAAAATGCCATATTAGTCAAAAGACTAAAGCCTCGTACACACTATCGGATATCCTATGGATTCTAATCCGATGGTTTTGTCCATCAGAAATCCGATGAAGCTGCCTTCCATCAGTCTTGCCTACACACCATCAGTCAAAAAACTGACCGTTCCAAACGCGGTGACGTAAAACACTCCGATGAGCCGAGAAAAATGAAGTTCAATGATTCTGAGCATGCGTCGACTTGATTCTGAGCATGCGTCGACTTGATTCAGAGCATGCGTGGGTTTTTTATCCGATGGACTTGCCCATAGACAATCAGAGTTTTCGATCGGTTTTTTATCCATGGGAAAAATTTAAAACATGTTCTATTTTTTAAAACCGATGGAAAAAAGACAGATTGGGCCCATACACGATCGGTTTGTCTGATGAAAACAATCCATCGGACGGTTTTCATTGGTTAAACCGATCGTGTGTACAGGGCTTAAGACTAAAACTAAATTGAAATTTAACTTCAAAATGAATACTTGTGCATGTTCATACCTCAATCCCATAAGTAACATTAGATTTTTCACTCCAGCAGTATATAATGAGTTTGGAAATTGTAGAGAAATGTTAACTAATACATTACAATTTAATTACACTCATTCGATTTTAGACGCCTAAAATTAGTTTTAGTCGACTAAAATGTACTAGAGATTTAGTCTACTAAATACGACTAAAACGATTGCAGAAGACTAAAATGGGACTAAAACTAAAATGCCATTTTAGTCCTAAGGCTTATGCCGCGTACACACGACCGTTTTTAATGTCATTGAAAAAAACAAAGTTTTTCTCGACGTGATTCTTCTCAAGCCTGCCTTGCCTACACACGATCGTGAAAAAAAATGCTTGAGCAAAGCGTGGTGATGTACGAAACGTATGACGGCACTATAAAGGGGAAGTTCCATTCGGATGGCGCCACCCTTTGGGCTTCTTTTGCTGATCCTCGTGTTAGTAAAGTTTGGTGAGAGACGATTCGCGCTTTTCAGCCTTGTGCTTTTCAGGCCGTTACAACGTGACGAATGTGCTATCTCCATTACGAACGCCAGTTTTACCAGAACGAGCGCTCCCATCTCATCACTTGCTTCTGAGCATGCGCGTTTTTTTCCCGTCATTAAAGCCTACACACGGCCGTTTTTCATGACGAGAAAGACGACGACGAGAAAAATTAGAGCATGTTCCAAATTTTTAATGCCCATTTTTCACGTCCTGAAAAATGCTCTGGAGCCCACACACGATCATTTTTAATGAGCAAATTAAAAAATTTAATTTTTTCCGTCATGAAAAACGCTCGCGTGTACGCGGCATAAGACTAAAACTAAATCGAAATTTGCTGCCAAAATTAACACTGGTGGCAACATAGCTTCTTTCTTATTTTGCGTTTTTGCTCATTTTCAAGGAACGTGTGCGTGGCTCGTGTCCAGGGAGGAGCAATGGAAAGGGAAGTTCATCAAAGTCGTCATCGTCGTCTTCTAAAAGAAACATGCTGAATAAAGACGGTAAATGCATGCATATTCCTAGCCAGGGTATGTGTAAGTCCTTGCATTTTTTGTTGTATGTAAAGAAACACTGGGGGCTACCATCATAAAAGTGAAGGGGAGTATCCTGCAATATCCAGGGAATTTGCATGTCATGTGGAAGTAGGACAACTGAATGTTAGAATGATTTCACTGTACACTGCAGGATGCTTACAGTATGTTTTTTTTATTTTTTGAGGCCTCCTTAACTTGGGTGATTACCTGCAAAAATGAGTGGCTTCTTGCAGCTGGGATGAGGGGTGTATGTGACCAGTGATGGCCGCTCAGTCTGTACAGAGTAATGACCGACTAATGCCTTGTACACACGACCGGTTTTCCCGGCAGGAAAACTGCCATGACAGTTTTTCGGCAAGAAAAACGTCCGTGTGTGTGCTAAATTGCAGTTTCCACGGCGGGGAAAAAAGACAGCATGTTCTCTGTTTTCCTGCCGGGATTCCCGTCGTGTTTTTTTTTTCCGGCAGTTCTCCAATGTTAAACACTGCGAGGCAGTGCCGATGGAGCATACACATGGCCGGGATTCCAGACCAAAGCTCTCAATGGCAGTTTTCCTGGCGTCAAACCCAGCCGTGTGTAGGGGGAAAAAGCAACCAAGCAGGTTCTCAGTTTTCCCCTTGGTTTTCCCGGCGGACTTTTTACCGCCGGGAAAACCGATTGTGTGTACTAGGCATTAGAGGAGCCATTGCTGTTTGCTAACTGCATGTCACCACCCACACTCAGCAGGTACATGCAGCTTGGGACAGATGAGTGACCCTGAAAACAGAAAAAGGCATCCAGGCTTAGACAGCTGTCCCTAAATGTCAGTTGGTTCTGCAGCTACCTGCAAACAGTGACAGCTCTTATCGGCGTGTGGTGCACGGTATTGAACACTCAATTTTAAGTGGAATTATGGGCAAAACAAAAAAAAAATGGTCCTGTATCTGCTGGTTGTGTGGGGGTGGAATTTAAGAAGACCATAGATTGATATTTTAGCTCTATTGCCCCATAAACACAGTCCGATTTGATGGGGGAATCCCGCCCACTGAGCTATTAAATTCTCCTTGTGGGTAGGGGGGCGCGCAGGGCCACTGGCAATAAGCTCATGCCAAAAATCCTACATGCTGGTTGTACCCAAGTCAATCGATGGATCGACATGTGTACAATCGGCCTTCCCATAGATGGATCGAGTCTCAGCCAGTCACTGCTGAATTGACTGAGATCAATCCATCTATGGCCGGCTTTAATCCACAGTCTGTGTAATATGATGATCAGTTAGTTATTTCAAAGCATCAGCTAAAAGTTTGCCTACAGAAAGCTGCTGCTCTTACATGGAGCTCTTCACCTGCTGCCCGCAAATATTCGGTTTTCATGTGCAATAGTATTTATTTACATAGCTAAAATGACATTTAGAAATTATCGTTTTCAGTCCTGAAGGCCATGCATGTCAAGATATTTAAAATTTTCTTTTAACCGCTTAAAGCGGAGTTCCACCCAAAAATGGAACTTCCTCTTTTTGGAATCCTCCCCGCCTCTGGTGTCACATTTGGCACCTTTCAGGGGGGAGCAGATACCTGTGTAATGCAGGTATTTGCTCCCACTTCCGAGCATAGATAGCCGGCGCCTCCTCCGTCCCCCCTTCTGTCTTCTGGGAGACACACAGGTCCCAGAAGACAGCAGGAACCATTCAGATCGCGCAGTGCGACTTGCGCATGCGCAGTAGGGAACCAGGAAGTGAAGCCGCAAGGCTTCACTTCCTGATTCCTTTACCGAAGGCAGCAGCACCCGAGGGACAGATCGGCTTCGGGTGCCAACATTGTGGGCGCCCTGGACAGGTAAGTGTCCATATTTAAAGTCAGCAGCTGCAGTATTTGTAGCTGCCGACTTTAAAAAAAAAAAAAATCGGCTTTTAGGACCTCCCCATGTACAGCGTGAAATCACGTATTATTTTTTTCCGGGTCTGGGGCCTGCTCGTGCCACCGGCAACCCACTCTTGCTGTGATTAGACACAGCGGAAGCCAATCAGCCGATCCAACGGACCCGATGTCCGCCAGGACCTGCTGTTTGTTCCCGAGGCAGACAGAACGGCGGTCTGCCTATGTAAACAAGGCAGATCGCTGTTCTGTGACAGGAGAAGACAGAGATCTTGTGTTTCTGCTAAACAGTACAAGTACCCGCCACACAGTTAGAAAGCCCCCCCCCCCCAGGGACACATTTAACCCTTTGATTGCCCCTGAAGTTAACCCCTTCCTTGCCAGTGTCATTAGTACAGTGACAGTGCATATTTTTAGCACTGATCACTGTATTGGTGTCACTGGTCCCCAAAAAAGTGTCACTTGTCCGATTTGTCTGCCGCAATATCGCAGTCCCACTCAAAGTCGCTGATTGCCGCCATTACTAGTAAAAATCAATAAAAATTCCAGAAAAATGTACACATATTGGGATTTTTTTTAACAAAAATATGTAGAAGAATACATATTGGCCTAAATTGATGAAGAAATTCGATTATTTTTTATTATTGGATGTTTTATAGCAGAAAGTAAAAAAAAATTATTTTTTCCCTCAATATTGTCACTCTTATTTTTTGTTTTTATAGCGCGAGAAAAAAAAAACTGCAGAGGTGATCAAATACCATCAAAGGAAAGCTCTATTTGTGGGGGAAAAAAGGACAATGAAATTGTATTTGGGTGCAGCGTCGCAGTGCGTATCTCAAAAAATGGCCTGGTCAGGAAGGGGGTAAAACCTTCTGGGGCTGAAGTGGGTTAAAGTCTACCTGAGGGCCCAATCAAATCCAACACTGGGGCAATAATAGTGATAATAGTGCATCTCCTGCTGCATGCACTTGTTTCACACAATATATAGGCTGGCCATTCCTGTTCTTTTCGACTCTTTATTGGAAGAAAAGTGTGGTGCGGTTAATAGCGACCAGAAAGAGAATTCGAAATGGTCATGCTGAGACTTTGTCTTGAAGTGGTTAATCCAGAACATTTGACTGTTTTAATACTGTACTACTTATTTGTATTTTTAAACCGCTGCTTAGTCATATTCCTTTATATTTTTATACTATTTTGCAGACATGGGAGTAAGTCACACATGTGCAAGTCACAAGCAAGTCTCAAGTCTTAACCTTCAAGTCTCAAGCAAGTCCCAAGTTACTGTGATGAAAAGCAAGCAAGTCAAGACGAGTCCCTGCTAGAAGTCAAGCAAGTCAAGTCAAGTCATTTATTTTGGTCAAGTCACAAATCAAGTCAAAATACTGATCTACCCCATACTGTATAAAAATAATAGGAGGGATAACAATAAATAATATTGGTTATGTGCCCATGCCTCACTGTGCCCATGCCTCACTGTGCCCATGCCTCACTGTGCCCAATGCCTCACTGTGCCCATCAGCCGTGTACCTGATCTGCGGCATCCCGGCGGCCATTCCAGTATTCAAAAGCCGCGCCTCCTCCTCGTCTGTGATGGGCGGAACACTCAATTTCCCAGCATTCAGTGTTCCGCCTATCACGGACATCCGCTCATGCTCATAACACAGACGAGGATAAGAGGATGTCCGTGATAGGCTGAACACTGCCTGCTGTGAAATTGAGTGTTCCGCCTATCACAGACGAGGAGGCGCGGCTTTTGAACACTGCAATGGCCGCCATCTGTTTGCATGACACGCTGATCAGGTAGGCAGACGGCGGCTTGCGGTTAGTGGTGCCAAGTCATTGCAAGTCATATAGCCCAAGTCAAAGTCAAGTCGCAAGTCATTAGTGACAAGTCAAAGTCAAGTCGAGTCATTTATTGAATTCTGTCAAGCAAGTCGCAAGTCCTCAAACAGGTAACTCAAGTCTGACTTAAGTCAAGTCCCCCACCTCTGCTATTTTGGAATATTTTTCATATTTATCATTTTTTGCTGCTTGAGAATATATATATAAAAAAAATTTGTAAATATCTTGCGATCATAACTTTTATATATAACACTCACGTTTTTGTATATATCGCTGCTCGATTTCAGATTTTAATGTTTCCTTAGGGAAGACAGTTTTTGGGTATAAAAAATCAAAAGAGAAGAAAACTGTGAATAACAAAGCCACTTCCAGTTTTCCACAAGACATAGAAGATTCTGAGGCTAGCACTTTGACAGAAAGCAGTAATGCTGAAAGTAGGTCCTCTAGTGGTATTACCATAATCAGTGAGGATGAAAGCGAGTATCTTCCACCTTCCACTATAAAAAAAGGGAACAAGTCCAAAAAAGCTTTACAAATAAAGCCAAATAATTTTAAAACAAGTATGCAACAAACTGTCCACCCTACAGGACTTCAAAATTGTGTGCGAGCCTCCAAAAGGTTGACGCATAAAAACAGTTTGAGTAAAGACCATGTGAAAGAAATGCAGAAGGAAACCTTTTGTGATCAATTTCCAAGTAGAGGACCACTATCTGGTTCTCCAGTGTTATTGGCTAACATAACAGAAGCTTCTGAAGAAGAAAGCCTTATTTCTGATCTTTCTGACACAAGTGGAACACAGACATCTGGGTCTGAGACGCCAATAACTGATTCTGAGAAACCTCCAGAAGTGGAGAAGGTAGCTATTTTATGTGAAAACATCAGCAAACGGGCTGTAAGGAAAAAGGATGAAGCCATTCTACATAAATCAAACAAGCAGAAGGCAGAACCTGTTGAAACTTCTTCCCAGAATAGGTAAAGGTTGTCCTCTTATTCCTCAAAAGCACAAAGTTATTTAACAGAATCTCAGGACTCTGAAGAAGAAGAAGCAGAAACATGGGTCTGCAGGCAAGTGCCGAACAGTCGGAAGAAGTCAACCCTTTCCAAACCCACTCGGGAAAGGAATCCTGTGTAGAGGAATCCTCCCATTCTGAAGTGTCTAGTCCATTGAATAGTGTGAGGGGGAAACAAAGACATCTCAATTCCAAGAAAGATAATAAACCAACATCTCATTCTACTCAACCTTTGGATGACTTTTGAGGAAGAAAGCTCACAAGATAATGAGGCATGGACAGAGCCTTGTGACAAAGTAGCTGTTCCTTCTAGAAAATCTCAAAGCAATTTCGATTTTGAAGAGTCTGAAGTAGAAACGGTTTCTAGAAAAGATTTGACCGAAACTGTGAAGTCAAAAAATAAAATATTTCTTTCTACACCCGGCCCACAGAAAAGACAAAATACTAATTCACAGAAAGCTCAAAGATGGGCTGAAGAGCAGGAGAACACTAAGAAGCACTTTACAAAAAATAAAATTGCAACCAAGCGGTCAAATCCTAGAGCATGTCAAAGGAAAACCAATCTATCTGAAGAAACTTCAGAGTCTGAATTAGACTTTGCTGAAGAAGATTAAGATGATGACGAAGAGGACTATGAGTCTGAGAGGGAAGCCAAGACGAAAGCCAGAGGGAAGGCCACCAAACCAAGTAATCAATTGTAGAATTTTCAGAAACATCAGCAAACCTTGAGAGGCAACAGTGCTTCAAAAAAACTTTACAGGCAAGTATTAAAGCAGAGCTCCAGTCATTTTTTTTTTTTTGGTTACAGGTCAGCAGCTACAAAAACTAGCTGCTGACTTTTCTTAAACACATACTCGCCTGTCCCATGATTCAGCAATGTGATCACGCAAGCTGCCCCTTCCAACGGGCTTCTCTCCGCATCCGGCATCAACTGTGGGCATCCAGCTGTGACAGATTGCGGCTTCACAGCCGGGTGCCCACTGCCCATGTGTGAGTTGCACTGCATGTTGTAAATGGTCCTGCAGTATTCTGGGACCTGTGACGTGTCCCAGAAGACTGCAAGCAGAGAGGGGGAGAGGAGAATTTCCGCTCGGAATGACTAGGGGAAGTAGGTCAAAACTAGGTGTTGCAAAAAAACTAAAGTGGGTGCAAAGGAGTATATATATTTCAAACCACAACCAGGCAGCTCAAAAACACAGGCCTCTCTCCATTTGTAGCGGCTTATTTGGGGCCGGAATTTTGGAGGTCCTGAGTGACATTTTGGTTGGGAAAAGGGCCTCCACTCCTGACTTCAGGGACTCCGGTCCCTAAAGGGTTAAAGCGGTTGTATAGTCCCCAAAATCGTATTTAATTTTTTGTCACCTGTAAGGCAAAATGAGCTAGTATGCACCGCATACTAGCTCATTATGAAATGCTTACCTTAGAACGAGGCGTCGGTAACTCACCTGGTCCACGCCGAGGTAGCTGAATTGGTGTCTTCCGGGTATCGCTGCTCCAGCGCTATGAGTGGCTGGTGCCGCAATGTCGTCACTCCCGCGCATGCGCGCGGGAGACTTCCTTCTGGCAAGGTCCGGCGTCTGCCGGGCCCTGTGTTGCTATGGCAATTTCTATGGTGACTTTATAATAATAATATAGAGTTTAGGTAGTAACAGGATGTGTAAAGAGCCCCTTCCCTCCCCCTCCATTGACTGGAAGTTCTTTGCTGGAAATGGGTGGGAGGGGCCCCTCCATTGATCAGGAAACAGGAAGGGGGGGGTTTGAAAAGGTGTTTTTTGGTGGAGAGACATGTTTTGAACAACAGTTGTGTTTGGGAAGGACAAAGAAAGGAGTTTGTCTTTGGAAGGAGAAAGGAAGAAGACATCCCTGCCTGAAGCTGGATAACTTTGGAGACGCTTTTGGGAGTTGGACTGAGCAAGGAACAGTGGACATTACATCTTGACCTCCAAGTTGAGTAATTATTTCGTTTACTTAATGTATACGGTACATGTTGTACATGCTTATATATATTTGTAGGCATATATTTTGTAAGCTATAAGTTAAGTGTGTTGTATTGTGCATCCTACAGTTGTATGTGCAGATTTTTCCTTGTTTAGTAAAGCATTGATACACTACAGAAGTTTAAGCTTACTTGATTTTACCACAGAGTAACCTTAATAGATAGACGTAAAGCAAAACAGGCCTTCAGCTGAGAATCCCCTGTGCGCATGCGCCGCTGCAGTCAACGGCTCATTGCGAGGGGAATATCTCTTAAACCGTAAAGGTTTAGGAGATATTTTTTTTACCTACAGGTAAGCCTTATTGTAGGCTTACCTGTAGGTCAAAGTGTAAAAATGGACAACCGCTTTAAGCAGCCTCTAGGATGCCGCACATAAGGCAGAAACTCCTAGTGTTGGAGGGTGGAGGAGGAGTTGAGGAGACCTGGCTCTGTGCTGCATGTGTGCTAAAAAGGTTTGTAGCTGGATGCTGCTAACCCTGGGGTAAAAACCCTTATTTGACTTTTTTGATTTTTTAAAAACTTTATTTGTGCTGAAGATAAGCGGACTTTTTGTGTTGCATTCTTTGAAGTTTGTTTTGCTGCTGAAAGCTTTTTTTTGTTTGACTAAAGCAAAATAAAGACATTTATGTTTAAGTTAACTGGTTGTTGCACATGGTCCTGATGCACTACAACCCCCAAACTTTACAGCATGAAGGTAAAAATCCTGTGTGCAGCAGCCCCCCTAATACTTAACTGAGATCCAGCGATGTGCACTAGATCAGCGGCTCTCCCAGGTCTCTTCCTCCTCATTGGCAGAGACCAGCAGCAGGAGTTTTTGGCTCCCACTACAGTCAATCATAGCCAGTGACCCAATGAGGAGAGAGTAGGGCTGAAAATGGGGACACACAGCAGCGTCTCGGGTGCCCTTATAGCAAACCGCTCAGTAGGAGGGAGGGGCTAGGAGTGCCAGTGTGGGACCCGAGAATAGGAGGATCTGGGCTGCTCTGTGCAAAACCATTACACAGAGCAGGCAAGTATGACATGTTTGTTTAACCACTTGCCGACCAGCCACCGTCAAACTGTGGCAGGTTGGCTCGTTCCCACAAATCGCCGTAGCTGTATGTTGACCCTTTAAACAGCTATAGCAGTCATGTGCCCGCTGCACGGCGGGGGAGCTGATGCACGTGGCCGGCGGCCACGATGTCCGCCAGCCAACCGCAATCGCTCCACCGAGAGGCAGAATGGGGATCTGTCAATGTAAACAAACAGATCCCCTTTCTGTCAGCAGAGTGGAGAGTGATCGTCTGTTCCTAGTGATTAGGAACAGCGTTCTCTCTCCTCCTCCAGGCAAAGCAAAAGAACAAATCTTCTGGACAGCAGCACGCCAAATAAAATTGCCTTACTCTTTCGTCCATGGACCGACACAGCTTCTCTATTGACATAGTGGGTATTATCCGTTAATTAGGAGTGACTAGTCAGAAAACTTGTAAAAAGTGTTGCATCACACCTTCTACAGTACCGCCCAGGGGGCGGACCATCTGGGTATATCCCCTCAGTCTGCATCTCGCAGATCAGTTTTTTTCTGTCTAGCAAGGAGTAGGACATGGCTCCCTTCGGGCCCATTGGTCCGGGGGAAAATTATATTTTTTCTACGTTTTTTGTTTCCTGCGATCAACTGCCGACTGGGTGACAGGCTGGATCCTCGATCCTTGTAGTCTCCCCAGTTTTGGCCATCGAGCGTGTGCCGACACTAGCTACGCGCTGGGTTTTCCACGACATACCCGTCGCTCCACGGGTGGCCGGTGAGCCTATGCTCCAAGGCTTGCATCGGACCGCTCAGCTTTGGCGGACCTCACGGCCGAGTCGCAGCAGCCTGTCCGGTGAGCGTCGCGCTCCAGGGCATACATATGATCGTCCCCTTGGGTCCAATCACAGCATGCCTGGCCAACAGTCACCTTCCGTGCGCGGACGATGATCTGTTTGGAATGTCTTCCAGCATGATACATGCAGGATAGGTAAGTAAACTCCCCTGCCTCGGCTGGGTGATTTGGCTGGACATTTCTGGAGAGAACAAGTAAGTGGTTGTGGCCCCATTCTTCCCTCTCTCCTTGCCCTTCCTTCCTCCCTGGGCTTCTAGCTAAGGTTTCTGGGTGTAGGGGGTTCCACTGGAGCGAGGCTGACTGTAACTAACATTTAAAAAATGTAATTTCTGCTTACCTGTGTGTGTGCGCTTCCCCCCTCCATGCTGTCGGCGGCAATTTTGCGGTGGTCCATGCCTGTTTCGGCCTCTAGTGACTACCCGGTGGCCATTTTCCTGTCGTTTCACGTCTATAGTTATATATCACCGCTCTGCGCCATTTTCTTGTAGTTCACACCCACTGGCCTCTATTGACTGATCGGCGGCCATGTTTGTTATGATTCACGCTGTATGTGTATACCGCCGTACGGCAGCCATCTTTTTGTGGTCTACGGCTGCTTTGGCCCCTCTCTTCGGCTCGGCAGCCATTTTCTTGGAGCCCACATTATCTTCCATACAGCCATTTGGCGGCCATTTTGCGAGAGTCTCCGGCCTCTAGGGTGCATTACACTGGCGCGAGAAATTCACACAGGAAGCGCTGATAAAAGAAACAGACTGACACAGCAGCGGTGGGACAGCATCACAGGCGCAGCACACGGCAGCATAGCAGTACCGATACAAGGGTGGTGAGTCCTCTGAGTGAGCCAGCATCTCTGCAGCACAGGAGGGTGGCCTATTGATATCTTGCCTGGAGCCCTGTGGGTGTCAGCGCGTGGTCAGCATGGCATCTGAGCCATATGTCTTCTCCCCTGAAACACCAGATTTAGCAACTGGTGCCCTTGAGAGGTGTCTATGGCTATGGCGACAATCCTAGAGGCATTTGCTGCCAGGGTGGATGCAGCACACGGGAATACAGGGGGTAGTAAACGCCCCCCTCCCCTGCAATCTTCTGGGGATATTTCTGAGACAGAACCAGGTCCAGCTACGGCTCATAGCCCAGATTCTGACGCATCAGAGACTGCAGACTGTGACCGTTCGGACAGTGAGGATGACTCCAAGTCCAGGTCAGTACGCGAGACGGCTTTGGTATCTGACCTTATTACTGCAGTACGGGATACGCTAAAGTTGGAAAATACTGCAGAAGCAGCAGAGACTCCGGTCCCCTTTGGGTTTCGTAAAGCTGCCCGCACTACTAAGGTGTTCCCTTGTGTGTCTTATTTTGATAAACTTTTATACAAGGAATGGGAGAACCCACTGAGGGTCTTTACAGCCCCAAAGAGGTTTGCGGTACGGTACCCCTTTGGGGAGAGTTTTCTGAATAAATGGACCTCTCCCCCTATAGTGTACCCTCCGGTGTCCAGACTAAATAGAGCTACCACAATTCCAGTAGAAGGGGCTCCTGTTTTCAAGGACCCTGTGGATAAGAAGGCTGAAGCACTCGCTCGCTACCTATACTCGGTGGTAGGCTAGGCAGTACGCCTGGCATTGGCGGGGGCCCTAGTGTCTCAGACACTTACTGAATGGGCAAAATTGCTACTCCAGGGGTTAAAGAAGCGAGATGCTCCTCCTGATGAGATCACTTTGGCCGACCAGTTGGTCCAGGGCCTTAAGTTTGTATGCGAGTCAGACATGGATACTATTCCCCTGCTGTCAAAAGCTTCGGTTTATGCAGTAGCAATACGCCGTTCGATCTGGCTAAAGGGCTTGTCTGCGGACCAGACTTCCAAAAAAGCCCTGTTGGATATGCCTTTTAAGGGCGACAGACTTTTTGGGGCCTCTCTGGATGACATCATCAAGGATGCCACAGGAGGTAAAAGCACTTTGCTTCCTCAAACTAGCAAGGGTAAGGGGCCATGCCAAGGGCAAGGGCCCTCCTTTTACAGCACGCAAGCGTTTTTTTCGTCCCCCTAGGGCGACGGGGAAAAGACCCCAGGCCGACAAGGCGCCTGCCCAAGGACAAAAGCGTCCTTGGTCCCGCAGACCCAACAAGCCTGCGTCCGCATGAAGGTCTGCCCCCAGACAGCTCTCGGGTGGGGGGACGTCTTCGCAAATTCGCGACTCAGTGGACAGCTCTAGTCTCCGACAGGTGGGTTTGTGAAGTAATCTCCTCAGGCTACAAGATAGAATTTCTCTTGTCCACCGGAGAGATTCGTCGCCTCCAATCTCCAGCTACTACCGACCCGTCGGGAGGCCCTGTATGGGGCGGTCCATGGTCTGCTGGAACGCAGGGTAGTTATTCCAGTTCCAGAACAGGAACGGGGTCTGGGTTTTTACTCAAATCTGTTCATTGTGCCGAAGAAGGATGGGGTTCGTCCAATCTTGGATCTCAGGGCCCTCGATTGCTTTGTGAAGGTACAAAGATTTCGGATGGAGTCGGTTCGATCTGTAGTCACGGCGCGCCATCCGGGGGACTTTCTGGCCTCCTTGGACATCAAGGACGCATACCTGCATGTCCCCATATACTCCAGACACCAGAGGTTTCTGCGATTTGCAATCAGGAAGAACCACTATCAGTTTGTGGCCCTCCCGTTTGGCCTTGCTTCAGCACCCAGGACGTTCACCAAGGTGCACGCTCCGATTCTGGCATTTCTAAGACAGCGGGGTATCGCTATCGTGGGCTACTTGGGCACCTTCTTCTGAAGGCCCCTTCAAGCTCAGAATTGGAGGTAAGCGTGTCCATTACCTGTCAGACTCTTCGAGACTGTGGTTGGATACTAAACACGCAAAAGTCAGTATTGGTGCCCACTCAACGCCTAGTGTACCTGGGGTTGATTCTGGATTCCTCAGAGGCAAAGGTATTCCTCCCTGTGGAGAAGTTGCAGACCCTTCGGGCTGCAGTACGGCAGCTGACTTCCAGGAATTGGTCGTCACTTCGTTTTTGCATGCGAGTGTTAGGCCTCATGGTAGCCCCCCCCCTGAGGCGGTCCCATATGCTCAATACCACACGGAACAGATGTCCATTAGCTCTGGATTATCAAATCCGAGTGAGCCACCTAGTCAGGAGATCCCTGATATGGTGGCTGACAGCACCGGCTCTTCTGGCCGGGAAGTCATTTCTTCTGGTTTACTGGATAGTGATCACGATGGACGCCAGCCTTACAGGTTGGGGGGGGGGGAGTCTGGGGTGTTCAGTCGGCACAAGGTCGCTGGACCCCAGAGGAATCCCGCCTGCCGATCCATGTCCTGGAGATCCGGGCGATCATGCTGTGCCTCTTCAGATGGTCTCAGAGGCTACAAGGGCGGCCAGTCAGGATCCAGTCAGACAACGCCACAGCAGTGGCATATGTCAATTATCAAGGAGGAATAAGAAGCTCAGCTGCAGCATCGGAGGTCGCTCGCATCCTGAAGTGGGCAGAGAGGAGCGTACCGGCACTATCGGCCGTGTAGATTCCGGGTGTGGAAAACTGGCAGACGGACTCCCTGAGCCGCCAGATGCAGGACCAGGGAGAATGGTCCTTACACCCAGAGGTGTTCCAACTCCTCTGCCAAAGATGGGGCACACCAGACGTAGATCTTCTGGCTTCCCGACTCAATCGGAAGGTATTGAGGTTTGTGGCCTCGTCAAGAGACCCATGGGCAGACGTAACGGATGCGTTGGTGGCATTGTGGGGTCAGTATCGGCTAATCTATGCCTTCCCTTCCTTAAGGCTTCTTCCTCTTCTGCTCCGCAGAGTGGAGGCAGAGGGAATTCCAATTATCCTAATCGCTCCAGATTGGCCTCAGCGTCCTTGGTACGCCGATCTAGTACGTCTGTTAGGAGACGTCCCCTGGCGCCTACCACTACGGAAGGACCTGCTATCGCAAGGTCCCATACTCCAACCTGCTTTACGGTCACTGGTTTTAACGGCATGGCTGTTGAGAACCAGGTGCTGAGAGACCGGGGCCTATCAGATTCAGTAATCTCTACTATGAGAAGTGCTCGGAAACCATCCTCTAGGAAGGTTTATCACCGCACTTGGAAGGCCTACATCTCCATGTGTGAGGAAATGAAATGGCATCTGCGTACTTATTTGGTTTCCAGAATCCTGCTGTTTTTACAGCATGGGGTGGACCAAAGGCTTGCCCTAAGTACGAATAAGGGACAGATATCTGCCCTGGCTGTCTTTTTTTAGCGTCCCCTGGCGACTCACTCTCTCGTGAGTACATTTGTGCAGGGGGTTCGACATGTGGCTCCTCCGGTCCGTCCCCCGTGGGACTTGAATCTGGTCCTCTCGGTGCTTCAGAAGGCACCGTTTGAGAATATTAGAGATATTCCCCTGTTGACATATTCTCAGAAAGTGGTCTTTTTGGTGGCTGTTACGTCAGACGAGTCTCTGAGCTGGCAGCCTTGTCCTGCAAGGCTCCCTGTTTGATTTTCCACAAGGATAAGGTGGTGCTGCGGCCACAGCCTTCCTTTTCTTCCGAAAGTCGTTTCGGCTTCTCATCTCAACGAAGACATTGTACTTCCATCCTTGTGTCCTCAGCCGTCGAATCCTAAGGAGTTGGCGTTGCATTCCTTGGACGTTGTCCGAGCTTTGAGAGTATACCTATCTGCTACTTCCCTGTTCCAGAAGTCAGACTCACTGTTTTTGTTTCGGTGGCTGGTCCCAAGAAGGGCCAAGCAGTCTCGTCGGCCACCATCTCTAGGTGGAGCCGACAGATAGTATTCCAGGCTTACGCCTTAAAGGGTCAAGCGCCCCCCTTTCCGGTCACGGTGCATTCGACCAGGGCAATAGGTGCCTCTTGGGCTTTCCGACATCAAGCGCCTGTTTCCCAACTATGTAAAGCGGCGACTTGGTCGTCCGCACACACTTTCACAAAATTCTACAAAGTTGATATAGGTGCATCTTCGGATGCCTCTTTCGGCCGCAAGGTTTTGCAAGCGGATGTTTAGAGTTGAAGCTCCTCCTTCGGAGGAGTGCTGTTTTGTGTTTGGGGTGAAGTTTATTCTTATGCTGTTACCACCCCTCGTTTTTTCTCTGACACTGCTTTGGGACGTCCCACTATGTCAATAGAGAAGCTGTGTCGTCCATGGACGAAAGAGTAAATAGGATTTTTTACTCACCGTAAAATTATTTTCTCTGAGTCCATGGACCGACACAGCACCCACCCCTCCTTTTAAGTTTGTACTGCTTTTTGACGAACTGATCTGCGAGATGCAGACTGAGGGGATATACCCAGAGGGTCCGCCCCCTGGGCGGTACTGTAGAAGGTGTGATGCAACACTTTTTACAAGTTTTCTGCCTAGTCACTCCTAATTAACGGATAATACCCACTATGTCAATAGAGAAGCTGTGTCGGTCCATGGACTCTGAGAAAAGGATTTTACGGTGAGTAATCCTATTTTATTTGTAAAATCCAAAAAGCACACTGCAGATCACAGCACACTGGTCAAGCTGACGCGTTTCACACTGTACTACGGTAGTGTTTAATCATAGCTATGATTAAACACTAGTACGGTGTGAAAAGCGTCAGCTTGACCAGTGTGCTGTGATCTGCAGTGTGCTTTTTTGATTTTGTTTTTACAAATAAAGGCAATTTTATTCGGAGTGCTGCTGTCCAGAAGATTTGTTCTTTTGCTTTGCCTGAGTGTGCATTGCCTGCACCCGTGGTTGTTGGGAAGAAGCTATTACTGGGAAGACATCTGCACCTGAGCGGCTTCCTTTCTCTGCTACTCTCTCCTCCTCCAGTCGGTCCCCTCCCCCCCACAGTTAGAAACACCTCACAGGGAACACAATTAACCCCTTGATCGCCCCTAGTGTTAACCCCTTCCTTGCCAGTGACATTTTATACAGTATTCAGTGCATTTTTATAGCACAGATCGCTGTATGAATGTCTCTGGTCCCCAAAAAATATCAAGTGTCCGATCTGTCCGCGACAATGTCGCAGTGCCGCTAACAATCGCCGATTACCGCCATTACTAGTAAAAAATAGAGAAAATTTCATAAATATAGCCCCTATTTTTGTAGACGCTATAACTTTTGCGGAAACCCATAAATATTCGCCTATTTGCGATTTTACCAAAATATGTAGAAGAATACATATTGACCTAAACTGATGAAGACCTTTTTTTATTTATTTGTATGTATGTGTATATATATATAACAATATGTTTTACTTTTTGCTATAATAAATTTTATATATATATATATAATATTATAGCAAAAAATATTGTTTTTTTTCCAAAATTGTCGGTCTTTTTTTTGTTTATAGCACAAAAAATAAAAACCGCAGGGGTGATCAAATACCACCAAAAGAAAGCTCTGCTTATGGGAAAATAAGGATGTCAATTTTAATTTGGTACAGCGTCGCATGACCGCGCAATTGTCAGTTAAAGCGACTCAGTGCCGTATTGCAAAAAATGTACTGGTCATTAAGGGGGACAATCTTCCGGTCCTTAAGTGGTTAAAAAAATAAAACATATTTACTATCACTTTAAGCTTTGTAACAAAGTACCTGTTCTTTCTAGAAAATCCCAAAATGATGATTTGGATTCAGAGTCTGAACTGGAAATGGTTCCTGGGAAGGATTTGCACCAAACTGCCAAGTCAAAAAATAAATGATTGGTTTCTACTCCTGGATCACAGAAAAGTCAAAACACTCGTTCCCAGAAATCTCAAAGAGGGGCCATAGAGCAAGAGAACACTGAGAAGCACTTCACACAAATAGGTGATACAAAGAAGCAGTCAAATCCTAGTTCACGTAAAAAGAAAAGCAGCCCGAGAGAAACTTCACACTCTGAATTGGACGTTGCAGAGGAAGAAGAAGAAAGCGAAGAGGACTGTAAGCCTAAGGGGAAAGCCAATACAGAAGTCAACAGGAAGGCTACCAAACCAAGTCCTCAGTTGCAGGATCTTCAGAAACATCAACAAAACTTGAGAGGCAACAATGCATCAAGAACAACTACTCATTCCAATCCAGAACGTCAACTGCCCCAGAACCCATTTGCAGCACTGGTTCATCAGGAGGACTGGACAGAGAAAGAAGTGAAAAGACTTTACAGGTAAGTATTCTACTTAGTGTTGTATTACAACGTTATGAGTCTGCACAACAGGAGCGGGTCATGTGGACTTGATGTCCGCCGGCAACTGCTGATCATTCAGCACACTGACAGAACCGGGACCTGCCTATGTAAACATAGCATTTCGCCATTCTGTCAGTAAGGATAAAATAGGTCCTGTGTTCCTGCAAAGTAGGGACGCAGATCTATGCCTTCCTTTAGTAAAAGCACCTCCCCATAGCAGTTTTACTGCTACAGGTCGGCCGCGCTGCGCAGGATCACATGTGTGTATATATACATGACCCTGCACTTCCGGGTATCGGGCATGCCGTCGCCAGCTTGCTCCCGCTGTGATTTGACACAGCAGAAGCTGATCAGCGGGTCACGTGGACTTGATGTCCGCCGGCACCCGCTGATCATTCAGTACACTGACAGAACGGCGATCTGCCTATGTAAACAAGGCAGATCGCTGTTCTGTCAGTAAGGAAGATATAGATCCTATGTTCCTGCAAGGACGCAGATCTATGCCTTCCTTTAGTAACAGCATCTCCTCCACTACAGTAAAACACCCGCTGGGCCCACAGTTAAAGGGGAGTTCCAGCCTTTTTTTATGTTTATTAAAAGTCAGCAGCTACAAAAAGTGTAGCTGCTGGCACTCACTGCGCATGCGCGAACGGTGCAGCGCTCTGAGTGGACAGGTGATCGCCTACAGGGAGGGGCCGCCAAAAGGCGATATGACAAATTGCCTTGGTGGCCCCAGGGCGGAAGGAGGAAGTGGGACAGGAAGTCCCACTCCTACTGAAGCCCCCACTCCCCCCCCCCCAAAAAAAAATTACATGCCATATGTGGCATGTAAGGGGGCGAGGAGTGGATTAAGCGGAAGTTCCAAATTTGGGTGGAACTCCGCTTTAACTCTTGGATCGTCCCTAATGTTAACCCCTTCCCAGTGTCATTAGTACAGTGATTGTGCATATTTTTAGCACTAATCGCTGTAATGTCACTGGTCTCCAAAAAAAATGTCAGTTGGTGTCCAATTTTTTGTTTGCCGCAATGTCCTGCTATAAGTCGCTGATCGCCGCCATTACTAGTAAAAGTAAAAAAAAAAAAGAAAATCCATAGTTTGTAGACGCTATAACTTCTGCACAAACCAATCAATATACACTTATTGTTTTTTGTTTTTTTTTACCAAAAATATGTAGCAGAATACATATTGGCCTAAATTTTATGGAGAAATTATATATTTTTTTTACTTTTTATTTTTATTATTGCATATGTTTGAAAGCGGAAGGTAACCACTTAAGGGCCGCCGCACGGCAATGTACGTCGACAGAATGGCACGGCTGGGCACAAGGGTGTACAGGTACGTCCCCTTTAAGATCCCAGCTGTGGGTCGCGCTCACGTCCCGTTCCGAAGCTCCATGACCGCGCCCGCAGGGACCCGATCGCCGCCAGTGTCCCGCGATCGGGTTACAGAGCTGAAGGATGGGGAGAGGTAAGTGTAAACAACCCTTTCCCCGTTCTTCCTAGTGGCATGTCAGTGATCGTCTGTTCCCTGTCATAGGGAATGACGATCAGTGACCTCACACGCCAAGCCACGCCCCCCTACAGTAAGAATCACTCACTAGGGCACACTTAACCCCTACAGCGCTCCCTACGGGATAACCCCTTCATGAATGACGATTTGCCAAGGGGTCACCGAATCCTGGGCTGTTCCTGAAGCCCGCATCGCTCTCCCAGCCTTTTTCGCGGCCGCCCAGTAGGGCTGTTCCTGGAGCCCGCGGCCGCCCACTCGTCCTCTTCACAGCTGCCCATTCAGTTCACGGCATGGCTGGGGGGCAGGGACTAGAGGTCAGCTGACTGGTGAGGAATGTGAAGTGGGTGGGGCTGGAGGAGACCATATGTCATGATTTCGGCAATGGTGTCACGGATACGAGACACCACAAAGAGCGGAGACACAGTGAGTAACACTACCTGTGATTATATTTGCCATTAAAAGTCCCCACTATAGTTCTCAGATCACAAGATGACCTTGATCAAGCGCACCTAAGTTGGCTGATCAGAACTCCCCCCAGCACTGCCACTGATCCCATTTCCCCACCAAGGAGTAAGAGAAGGAATAAAAATAGAGAATACATGGAAGGAAGAGGAAAAGAGAAGGGGGGGGGGGACAAAGAAAAAGGGAGAGAAAGAATAAGAGAACAATGAAAGAAGGCTAGAGAGAGGGATGGGGGAAAAAAAACAAAAAATTAGGATAGAGAGAGATAAAAGGGAAAGAAAGGAGAACAAAGAGTAAGAATGCTACATCCTAAAATGTACCATAAGGGGTTTTAATACTGTACGAGTGGAATGGACTCCGAGATCGCTAAATGTCCGTGGGTTAGGGGCGCAAATTACTTGTCTTGCCTTGGGTGCTGACAACCCACGCTACGAAAATAATTTTACTGTTAGGGGACCCCACAACTTGGGAAATTTTATCAAGGGGTCACGGCACTAGAAAGATTTAGAACCACTGATCTACAGTAAACTGCCGGACTGGGCTGGATATCTAGATCCAGTGGTCCCCCCAGTCTGGCCAGCGAGCGCGTGCAGACCAGAGCTCCGCGATGGGTCGGACACGACATAGTCCCAGTGGATGGGGGTTGGCCTGCCAGTTGACTGCCTCACAAGGTCGCATACGACCGGGTCTTGGCCCGAGTCGCAGTGTTCCTCCTGGCCAACGTCCCCCCCTATTTCGGTGGGGAGGAGGTTATGTCTGGAGCGATGTTCGCCTGGTTCCTTGGTATGGGGTGAGTACATGTCCCCCCTCTCCCCCTGGATGTGGTTTGGGGCAAGCACCCCTTTTTGGGACGGTCAGACCTGCGGGGTTCCCTTCCTTCCCCCCCCCCCAGTCCCCCCTTTATGTTTGTTGTCCCTAAGTCGGTCACACCGCATGTGGGGACCATTTTGCCGTTTTCGGCCTGTGTGATTCTCTGTGGCCGGCGGCCATGTTTGTGTAGTCTGGCGGACATTTTTGGCTGGTCCAGCGTGCATTAGGAGTGGGGGCCATCACGTCAACAACATGGCGCCGTAAGATCAGCGCTTAGGCAGGCTCCAAACCTCCTCCAGGAAATCAGATCAGGGTGCGGAATGGATCGTTCAGTGGTATATGGAAAGCACTGAATATTCGAACAGAGAAGCGGTCGTATTACTCCGGACCTAAAATCAGACTAAACCTACCCGGCTAACAACCCTCCGCCCTACCTGACCCTCCGGAGAGATACCGTAGAGGGGGAGATGTGAGAGACCGGAGCCGCTGAGATCCCGGGAGTTGGGTGAGGCAGAGACGCGGGGACGTGGAGTGGGGATTGGCCACCACCAAATACAGAGAATACGAAGGACAACATGAGACCCCCACGTGACCCTCCGGGCTTTGGTGTATTGGAGCGGCGGCCCGGGCCGGAGCTGCCGGGAGAGAGGAGAGCTGAGGTCCGGGAAAAGGGGGGGGGACTCGTGATCAAGTATCCCTGTATCCTTGTACTCTCTCAGCCAGAGGTGAACCCAAGAGAGCTTCCTCCTTCCAAGACAGGAGACTCGGGGGAGAGCCGGAGACATTCCAGGCTGTGAGGGGTAAGCTAAGCAAAAAAACTCTATCACTCTTCCTCTCGGCTTTCCCAGATCCCTCTAGACCTTTTCATACAGTAGAGGCTGAAGTGCAGTAATAAGGACAGCAAGGAAGTTATTGCAAGGATTGATGAAATGTGAGGATATAGATGCATCAATAAGCCTTTCTATAATATAAGGAAGAGCCCAGATATAAAAGAGAGATGCAAAATATTAGATTCTGGACTTATTAGCCGTATGAGAACCTTGAAGTACTTTGCACTTATTTATATCTAAGGATTTTGTCTCTTGCCCCCCTTTTTTTTTTTTTTTTTGCTCATTCCCCATTTTTTTTGGTCAATTTTGTATCAAGTCTAACCATTCCTGATGAGAGATTGAGAATTTGGATCTGAGATACTGGGACTGTTTGAACTTTCCCGCCGTCAGATTGTTATAACTAAGCTGACATACATATTATTTGATACCTACTACCCAGTACGATGTGAACTGTTTACCTAGCTGCATATCAAGTTAAAAAATATATTTATTTATTGGGAAAATATATATTTTTTATTTTGCAAGGGGCATGAAAATACTGAAACACTAAGAATTTATATACATCAAAGGACTGTGCCTTTTGCCCCCTTTTTTTTTTTTTTTTTAATTTAGTGGACCTGAATTGATTATCAAGCCTATTACTCGTGTTGGGTCATTTTGAACTCTGGGATATGTATTAATAAGGTGTTGGGATGTGAGCTGTGTATCAAAATATGCATTAAGTTCAATGATTTTATTTGAGTTACTGTTAATCCTGCTAGGTGTAGGACAGGGGGGGTGGGGTAGAAAGTGATACAGCGATACAGTGAGACTATTTGAATTACCCGGTATTGAGCTGATATCAAGGGGTTGAAAGCCCATAAAGCTATTGTATATTGTGTATAAGAGAGAATTTCACTGAAGTAGAACCTATATCCACTAAATCTATACACATAAGTCTGAGGATACTCTGATAAGATTAGCGAGTGGGGAGGTGAGGGAGGGGGAGGGATAGAGGTGGGGGGTGAAGAAAGGGGGGGGTTACTCTCGGCCTTGTGCTGGAGCGAAGATCCTCAGTTAAGGAGAAAATGGTGAAAAAGGGTGCTAAATTAAATCAGGGGGAAGGAACCTGCCTTAGTACAATCAAGTCCTACCTGATTGTAGACGGGTCGGATTAAATGGCGGAGAGTCCTAGGAAAAATATATAATCAACCTCAGGAACCCCGGAAAAAAAAAAAATCACCCAGAGATGAACGAGATGAATGAAGGGTCCCCAGGGACTTCGGGGAAAAATAAAACCAATAAGGTCCAAGCTCCAGAAACCAAAAGTAAGAAAACTCCGGAAAAACAACAAGTTGATACACCTCGCGAAGGCTTACAAGATCCCCCAACAAAACAAGATATGACTGATATGATTGAAATGATATCACGTCTGGAGCGAACAATAAAAGGCGAAACAGGAGCTACGAGAAAGGATATTCAGAATGTATTACAGAGGGTGGAGGGAATAGAAGATCAGCTAGAAGAACACAAAAATGCTATAAAAGAACTTCGAGATAGGGCAGATATGGACTGGATAGAGATAAGGAACTCCCGATATAAATTAGAGGACCAGGAGAATCGGAGTAGGAGAAAAAAACCTTTGGATTAGAGGTCTACCGGAAGAGGTTAAAGATACAGAATTGGAAGAGGCTCTGAGAGGGATATTTAATAAGGCTCTAAAGTGTGAGACAGCGGCGGCAATGCAATTCGAGAGGGTGCATAGAATACAAAGATCTTATAGCACTCAGAGAGACCTACCAAGAGATATATTATAATAAGATTTCACGAGTATGGACAAAAAGATCTGGTCTCCCAAAGCACCTAGGAACTCCTCTCCGATGGAATACAAGGGAATCAAATTATCCATTTTCTCAGACCTGGCTCCAGAGACTCTGGCGCGGAAAAGAGCTTTGATACCTCTAACAAGCCATCTGCAGATAAATAATATACCCTATAGGTGGGGGTTCCCAGCATGTCTGGTGGTGAAAAATGAGGCGGTATCAGCAACTGTTCGATTCCCTGAAGACATAAAAGAATTCTGTAAAAGATTGAATATAGAAGGTATACAGGTAGAAAACTGGGAAAAGAGACCTCCAGTATGGAGAAAGTGGAAGGATCAGGATTGGAAAAGAGCTTCGTTTATTGGATATAATGGTTAGGAGGTAGGGGGGAAATTAAATTAATAGAAGTGTAAGGATGGGGGGGGGGGAAGAGGAAAGGGATAGAGATGAAGGTAGAAAAGGTGAAGAGCTTAAAGGAATGACTAAAAGCAGAATTTTCCTGAGAGGGAGGTTTGGAGTAGGAATGCCCGCCTGCGCTCTGGGCCATACCAACCATGGGAGGACCCCGGGGAGCTGGTGGACAGATGAGAAGCCCAGAGGCGGCGCCCACCTTGCAGATTGCCGGGGTGGGGGTCAAGCCAAAGGACTCATAACATTGATTTGCAATGTGATTGGGGGGAGGGGGGTATATGTGGTCTCTGCTTTTTCTACTGACGTTGAAGTATATCAGAGAGGATGTTGTTCGGACAGTAGATCCTCATCAAAAATATACGAAGATTAGTCTTGCTGAAGGAATTAGATTTTTTGATGACCCTCCGACCTTGCATATGTCTGATGTATAGCAATTGGGATGTAATGAAATAAATCATAGAATATGGCAACTTTGAAAATAGTTACATATAATGTGCAGGGATTAAATAGCCCAAATAAGCCATATCCGATATTGCAGGAGATGAGGGGAGAATCGGCAAACATAGTGTTTCTTCAAGAAACGCATTTAAAGTGGACATCGAAGACTAGATTGCATTCAAAAGAGTACCCTACATGGATACATAGTTATTCCTCTAATAAAAGATCAAAGGGAACGGCTATTGGATTTGATAGGAATACATGCTTCACAGTGGAAGCTATGGAATTCGATCCTGAAGCCTCGTACACACGACCGAGTTTCTCGTCCAAAACCGACAAGAAAAGTGCCGAGAGAGCTTTATTGTCGAGAAAACCGTTTGTGTGTGTGTGGTTTTACGACGAGAAAACTGCCGTGAATCTCGACGAGAAAAATAGAGAACCTGCTCTCTATTTTCTCGTCCGGATTCTAGACTTGCTCGTTGTTTCTCGTCGGCCTGTTTTGCGACGAGAAAATGGTTTGTGTGTATGCTTTTACTACTCTTCAAAAAGCACGCATGCTCAGAATCAAGTATGAGACGGGAGCGCATCTTCTGGTAAAACTAGCGTTCGTAATGGAGATAGCACATTCGTCACGCTGTAACGGACTGAAGAGCACAAAGACTGAAAAGCGCGAATCGTCTCTTCCCAAACTTTTACTTCACACGCGGTAACACGAGATCAGCAAAAGCAGCCCAAGGGGTGGCGCCAGGGAAATCGATCTTCCCCTTTTATACTGCCGTCGTACGTGCTGGACGTGACCGTGCAGAACAACGACGAGATTTGGAATTGTCAGTGTGTACGCATGGAAAGCTTAACGAGAAACTCGTCAAGGTTAACAAGAATCTCGTCAAGAAAAATTACCTGTTTTTAACGACGAGAAACTCGGTCGTGTGTACGAGGCTTGAGTCTCGCACCGACTTGTGAATGGGCGGCTGCTCTCTGGGATTACACACAGTTCCCAGAAGGCAGAGCGCCCCATTCACTAGAAGAGGATGCGGAAGGAGACCCACCGCGGATAAGGAAGAGGCAGATTAGGGACTTCCGCATAGCAACCGCTATTTCGCTAAATTTATTTTTTTGCAGCATTTTTTTTTTTTCAGGGTGGAACTCCACTTTGAGACTTCCGCAGCTGTGTTTATTAGACACCATTTCAATAAAACACAAAGATCCTTTTACTCCTCATTATGACAGGGGATCCTGAAAACGTTACCTAAAGGCCTGTTTGGGAATTGCTTACCTAGGGGTTTCCTGTTGTAGGTGCAGTTCATATTTTTTTCCAGAAGATGTCAGTGTGCACCTTCATTACAGTGCCTTGAAAAAGTATTCATACCCCTTGAAACATTCCAAATTTTTTCATGTTTACAACTTAAAACATGTATTTTATTGGGATTTTATGTGATAGACAAACAAAGTGGCACATAATTGTGAAGTTGAAGGAAAATGATAAATGCTTTTCAAATTCTTTTTCAATCAAATATGTGAATTTGTATTCATCCCCCCGCCTCCAATTAGCAATAGCAGGAGATTGTGACCCGCTCTCTATGAAGCCGGTTCACATATCTCCAATGCGACTCCGGTGCGAATTTGCATAGGAGCCCTGTGCGTCTTTTGGTCAGTTTCAGGTCCGAATTCAGCCCAACATTCGGGCTGAAATCGGACTTTAAATGGTGAACCAGGACGCACAGAACCCCCTGCTGGGAGCCGCATCGGCATTAGGTGTGAACCGAGCCTTAGCCCAGGTTCACACTGGGGCTGCGGGAGTGAAGCCATGTGAGTTCAGCTGAACTTGCACAATTTCACTCCTGCCTGTCCCGATTTCAGCTCGATTACAGAGACATCTGACACAGAGATCAATGTAAATCGCAGCTGAAATCGCAAAAAAAGGGATTTTTATAACAGCTTACCTGTAAAATCCTTTTCTTGGAGTACATCACGGGACACAGAGCGACTTAGTCATTACTAATGGGTTATATAGATTACCTTCAGGTGTTGGCACTGGCCAATTCCAAACCGGAAGTACCCTCCCCTATATAAGCCCCTCCCACCCGGGAGCACCTCAGTTTTGTAGCCAAGCAATAAGTGTCCCAAAAAGAGGGGTGGGAGCTCTGTGTCCCGTGATGTACTCCAAGAAAAGGATTTTACAGGTAAGCTGTTATAAAAATCCCTTTTTCTTTTTCGTACATCACGGGACACAGAGCGACTTAGTCATTACTAATGGGACGTCCCAAAGCAATGCCAAATGAGGGGAGGGATACATAAGCTGGGCGCCATCAGGCATGAGGATCTTTTGCGGCCTGCAACACACTGCGCCCAAAGGCGACATCCTCCTGACTTCTAACGTCTACCTGGTAGAACCTAGTAAATGTGTGTACCGAAGACCATGTTGCGGCCTTACATACTTGAGCCAGGGAGGCCTGGTGATGCACTGCCCATGAAGTTCCAACTGCTCTTGTGGAGTGCGCCCTAACTTTGAACGGAGGCGGTCTCTTTCTCAAGCCATAGGCTTGTATTATGACCTGTCGAATCCACTTGGCTAAAGTAGATTTTGATGCTGCCTGACCCTTTCTGGGGCCTTCCGGCAGAACAAATAAAGAATCCGTTCTGCGAATCTGAGCAGTGGCTTTTAGATAAGCTTTAACTGCTCTTACTACATCCAAAGAATGTAATAACTTTTCCTCTACCGAGCTAGGTTTGGGGAAAAAAGAAGGAAGAACCACATCTTGGTTCAAATGAAACCTCGATACCACCTTAGGAAGAAAGGCTGGATGAGGACGTAATACTACTCTGTCCTTATGGACAACCAGATATGGCTCCTTACAGGACAAGGCGGCTAATTCCGATACTCTTTTAGCCGAACAAACGGCTACTAAGAAAATCAATTTCCTGGTGAGAAGAACCAAGGAAATGTGTTGTAATGGTTCAAACGGTTGTTTCTGTAGAACCGACAGAACCAGGTTTAGGTCCCAAGGACATATGGGAATACTAACCGGAGGGCTAATACGCATCACTGCTTGTATAAAGGCTTTGACTAGTGAATGCGAAGCCAAGGGCCTTTGAAAAAATATTGACAAGGCCGAAATCTGACCCTTGATAGTACTCAAGGCAAGCTTCCTATCTACAGCCCACTGTAGGAAGTCCAAAATCCTCCCTATCACGTACTTACGTGGATGCCATTTCTTGGCCTCACACCACGTAATGTATGCTTTCCAGATCCTATAATAGATCTGCCTGGATACCGGTTTCCTGGCATTGATCATGGTAGATACCACAGAATTAGAGAGCCCTCTCTTTTTCAGAATGTGGGCTTCAATAGCCAGGCCGTCAAACCTAGGGCTGGTAAGGAAGGGTGGTATATCGGTCCCTGCGACAGCAGGTCCGGACGATGTGGGAGGGTCCAAGGACTCCTCACTGACATTTTTACAATCTCCGCGTACCATGCCCTTCGGGGCCACGCTGGAGCCACCAGAATCACTGGTTTCTTTTCTACCCTGATTCTGCGGAGTAATCGCGGTAACAATTGTGGCGGTGGGAATGCATATATCAGCTTGAACTGATCCCAAGGGAACACTAGGGCATCCGAGCCGCAAGCTAGGGGATCCCTTGTGCGAGACACAAATCTGTCCACCTTTGCGTTGAATCTGGATGCTAGCAGATCTACATCCGGTGTTCCCCACCGCTGGCATATTGCCTGGAAAACCTCGGGGTGAAGAGACCATTCCCCCGGGCATAATTGTTGGCGACTTAGAAAGTCCGCTCTCCAATTTTCCACTCCTGGGATGAAAACCGCGGATATGGCTGGGACATATTTTTCTGCCCACTCCAGGATGCAATTTGCTTCCCTCTGGGCTGCACGACTCTTGGTGCCACCCTGGTGATTGATATATGCCACTGCCGTGGCATTGTCTGATTGAATTCTGGACAGGGGACCCTTGGAGTTTGGATGTCCATGCTACTAGGGCATACCGGGCTGCTCGTATCTCTAAGAGATTGATGGGCAGGGCCTTTTCTGCTTCTGACCACTTGCCCTGGAGAGACCATTGCTCCAGTACTGCCCCCCAGCCTATGAGGCTGGCATCTGTAGTGACCACCTTCCAAGAAACCGGACTGAAGGGTTTCCCTCTTTCCAGATTCTGGGGCACCAACCACCAATGGAGGCTCTTGCGAACGGAAGGGGACAGGGACATTGGTAAGTCTAAAGCCTGAACTTTTTTGTTCCAGGCTGACAGTATGGCCCTTTGCAAATTCCTTGAATGGAATTGACCGTAGGGTACCGCTTCGAATGAAGCCACCATCTTTCCCAGCAGCCTCATGCAGAGGCGTATGGATGGTTTTCTTTTTGTACCCACTAAGTGGGTCAAATCTTTTAAAGACGACACCTTCTCTGGAGGTAAGAAAATCTTTCTCTGATTTGAATCCAGCCTTAGCCCTAAGTATTCCAGACTTTTGACTGGTCTTAGAGCTGACTTGTCCCGGTTGATAATCCAACCGTGATATTCCAGATACTCGATTGTCTTGTGAATAGCTACTTCCAGCTTTTCCACTGAGTGGTCTATTAGTAGCAGGTCGTCTAGATATGCCATTATCGTTACACCCTGTGTTCTTAGATTGGCCAATAATGGGGCCAGAATTTTTGTGAACACTCGTGGTGCTGTGGCCAGACCGAAAGGTAAGGCTCTGAACTGAAAATGGCGCCCTTCTACTGCAAAGCGTAGAAATTTCTGGTGGGCCGGAAAGATGGGAATATGCAGATAAGCATCCTTTATGTCGATCGAGGCTAGCCATTCCTGCCCTTGTAGGGCGGTGGCCACCGATCGGATCGACTCCATCCGAAAAGTCCTGATATTTAGGAACTTGTTTAGCCCTTTTAGATTTAATATGGGCCTCACGTCCCCATTTGGTTTGGGGACTGTGAAAAGGTTCGAGTAAAACCCGAATCCGCTTTCTTCCAGGGGAACCTTCATGATTACACCTTGGAGCAATAGTTGTTCTAGTGCCAGAAGGAGGGATCCTCTCTTTTGGGGATCTCTTGGCACGTTTGACCTCATAAATTGGGCAGGAGGAGTGCCTTTTAACTCCAGCTTGTATCCCAGACTTACTGCGGAGAGCACCCATCTGTCTCTGATGGTGTCCCGCCAGGTCTCTGTGAACAACTGAAGTCTTCCCCCCACCCGATTGAGTGGGGGCAACGCTTCATGCCTTGGGGGGAGGTTTTGTACCTCTCTTGATCCAGGGCTCTTGTTACCCTGTGATTGTCCCTGATTTCTGCCCCCTGAATTTGACCGCGGAGGCCGTCGGAACTGCTTCACAGCCGATGTGCCTGGGACTGGAGAAGTAGGCCTCTTAAAAGAAGGACTTCTACCCTTGTTCTTAACCGGTAAGAGTGAACTTTTACCGGCAGAAATTTTCTGGATATATTTGTCCAGATCTTCTCCAAATAAGCGTTCTCCATGAAATGGGAAGCTAACCAGCAGTTTTTTACAGGGAGCTTCAGCAGACCAGTTTTTGAGCCACAGAAGCCTACGCATATGTACTATAGACAGCGTAAAGCGGGAGGCCTGTTGGATTGTATCCTTTATGGCGTCCACCGCAAAACACAAGGCTCTAGGCAGGTCAGCTAGGGCAAGAGCCTGCTGATCTGTTAAGTCCCTTAAGACTTGTTTCAACTGATCTTTCACTGCTTGGCAGACTCCAATCGCTGCTACCGCAGGTTGTGTCACCAAACTTGCTGTAGAGAAAGCAGATTTTAGTAAAGACTCCAATTTTTTATCTATTGGGTCTTTGAACATTGGAACATTATCTACTGGACATGTCAGTGATTTGTTAACAGAAGAGATGGCTGCGTCCACTGTAGGGACCCTCCATTTTCTTATGAACTTATCCTCCATGGGATAGATCACCGGAAATCTCTTGGGGGGAGCAAATATTTTATCAGGATGCTCCCAATCCTGGTAAATAAGCCCTTCTAATAAAGGGTGGATTGGGAAGGAACAGACAGCCTGGGGAGCTTTTAGCGACCCCAGCGAGGAAACCGTAGTGGATGGTGGTTCCGCCAGAGGCATTTTAAATGCTGATCGGACCATATTAGTCAGAGACTGAACCCATAATCTTTCAGCCTGAGAAGCTGAGAAAGGTTCTTCCACTGTTGATTCCTCCATAACTGAATCAACCTCATCCTGATCCCCTTCAGGTAGGTCGATCTCTGTGTGGGGCTGTTCCTCCACTAACAGGCACTCTGAAGGAGGAGACGGAGATCGGACGCGCTTTTCCTGAGACAGGGAAGCAGCGATCAATGCTGTTAATCTCTCTTCCAATCCTCCCAGAGTTGAGGATAAAACCTCCTCTGTTATATATACAGGAGCAGGTGGACTGGGGACAGCCGCAGCACCAGGCATTCCTGCGGGGTTTCTACGGCTACTGACCTCTGAATTCTCAGGGGAGATTGGTGCAGTACAAGCATGCCCAATATCCTCAGAGCCCGATGGAGACCCCTTTGGCTTCCTGGAAGATCTATTTCCGGAGCGTCTGGACGACATATCCTTTAAGCACAAAGCTGAGGTATTCCCGTCGTCATACACCAATTTTGCTGGTAATAGTCTAACACAGGTGCTGCTATATACCAGCTGGTGTCCACTAAAGTGCCTTTCTATGGGGATGCCTGCATCAACCGCCTCTGTGTGCCACTGTTTGTTGCTAGCTCTGTTTGCATGCAGCTGACACTTGCACTGTGTCTTTTAACCATGCTGGGACGCCCGCACATGCGCAGAAGCGCCGCGGATCGAGCGTCATCCACCCGCCCCGCCCCTTTTTTTTCATAGGAGGCGCGTGCACGCGCGCGCGCCCGTGCGCCATTGGCGCCCTTTTCGAAATCAAACAGGGGACTAGGAGCCAGGGCCCTTTTTGCCGGAGGGCCTGTGCGGTGGATGAGCGCAGCAACAGGGCAGAGGAAGTGGATTCCCACAGAGAAACTTACCAGCTGCCTGGATCTTTTGACTTGAGAAAACCAAAGATCCACATGACAAGAAAAATGGACTACAGCGGCCTCTAGTGGTTTAACACAGGTACCGCGGTCCCTGTTTTTTTTTTTTTTTCTTGACTACTATTAAAATTTTACATTTTCAGTAGTTATAGGCAAACACAGATATTTAGCGGGAATACCGTTAGGTAACAGACAGAAAGACAAATTAGGCTTGGGGGTCCCCCAATAGAACCAAGTTCCTGGGGGCCCCCACTTACCTGATCCCCGCCGCAGGACTTTGTTTGGTCCACAGAAGTCCAAACTTCACCTATCACGGCAGGCATTGTAATTAAACCTTCAGGGACCGGGTTCCCAAGGATTCCACTCCCCTGGACCTGTATAGCACCCTGCACAGACAACATCTTGGTCGTGGGTATGACCAGAGCTCTGGATCCCAGGGTCCAGCCCTCCTAAGAGAAGCATTACAGGCAAAACCTTGCTCTTCTGCTGCAAGGCCCGGGTACCGACCGTTTAGCTATGAAGCTTTTTTGGTGGGATCCGGAACAGCTTACTAAGGCCCAAAAGAACCTGTACGCAAGCCCAGTGAAAACACATGTTACTCTTTGGCCAACACCTTAGACACTGGCAAAAAACTGAGGTGCTCCCGGGTGGGAGGGGCTTATATAGGGGAGGGTACTTCCGGTTTGGAATTGGCCAGTGCCAACACCTGAAGGTAATCTATATAACCCATTAGTAATGACTAAGTCGCTCTGTGTCCCGTGATGTACGAAAAAGAAAGTAGTAGAGAAACTACTTTTTGAAATCGGTGCAGCGCCGCAGATGGGGCGTCGCACCGATTAGAGACGGTGCCATTGGCCGCAATTTGCGGCAAATTTCGCCGATTTGACATGTCAAATCGCATTAGTGTGAACCAGGGCTTACTCTGATACCCCTAACTAAAATCTAGTGGAACTAATTGCCTTCAGAAGTCACCTAATTAGTAAATAGAGTCCACCTGTGTGTAATTTAATCTCCGTATAAATACAGCTGTTCTGTGAAACCCTCAGAGGTTTGTCGGGCCCTGGCTTAGGGGTTAATTTAATAATAGTATTTATTTATTTTTTTAGGCGTTTATTATTTATTATATTGATACAAAAATACATTGGCTGCATTTCCACTATAAGATTCTCACCTACTTCTTAATTGTTAAAAAATAACATGCGTGGGGTTTGTTTCTAATGGGTAAAGGAAAGGAGATGGTACAAGTCACAGCAAAAGAGGAACCTTGAAAAGAAAACGGCAGATGCGGGAGTTCTTGGATCACATGCAGAGAGATGATTACGATGACCTATTCAGCTCCACTCAGACTTAAAGAGTGAAGGTAGGGTGACGCTGCTCTGTAGTACAAAATGTGTATATACATTGGGGTGTGGCTTTTATATACAAGAGCAATGGCCACATAAAATGGCCTGGCAGGCTGCTTTCGACCCACGGGCCTTGTGTTTGACACGTGCTCTAGATCCTTTACGACTGTCAATAATGACCATCAGTAAGGCTGGCAATAGATGGTGGGAATTACTTTCCTGCAGCCACGGATTGTAGGGGGAAAAAAAGTTGCACAATCAACACAGGCAGTGCTGACAAGGGGAATCGCTCCTGCTGAGCAATTGTCTTCTCCCAGACGTGCTACTCCCATCATGTAGGGATATAATAGCGTACTGCCAGCTTTGACACATTCAGTTGCAAGCGGGTGGATGGACAGACATGATCATTTCCTGTTTGAACTTGGAATTATTTTTTTGCCTATGGAGCTCTGACCAAGGCAGGCTCACAGAGACTGCAACTTCCCTAGGGATCACTGTGGAGTAGGGGCTCGCTACGCATATGCACACTTTTTTTTTTTGTACACACGTGTGGACTCCTCTGTGTCACAGGGGTATACACCATTTCTGCCTGTATGCCTGCTCTAAGGGCAGATGGATTCCAGGAAGTAACTGCTACATGACTCATCTGCCCTTGAGATGGCCACGGCCAGCAATGCTAGGGGGTGTTTTTAAAAGTAATTTCTTAGCAAAATAAAGCATGGAGACATGAATGTATACGGGAGTTTGCATTGAATATAAAAAATTAATTAAATAGCATTTTTGGTTTGTGTGCTCAGATGACAGTGTAGTTTCACTTTAAAGCGTTTAACCACAAAAAAATAAAATAAAATCATATCCTGGTCCCTTAAAGCAGATTACGTAGCACAGCGCTTGTGCTATGTAATCTGCCCCCTCTAAACTGTTAAAAAAAAAACTCCCTGAACCTACCACTTCCTGTATGCCCTCAGACCACCATAACCAGGGCAGCTCCACCCTGATCACCGTGGTCCAAGTGCCTCCCTCAGTGATAGGCTGCTGTCCCCTCTGCTCTCCCCTCTCTCTCCCCCCTCCTTTCACCCTCTGTCTGTCTACGCTCAGCCCCCTGCCACCCCCCCACTGCTGTTATTAAAAAAAAATAAACCTATAATTGTCACTGCCAGCCCCTCTTAGAGGCTTGCATAGTACACTGTGCTAAGCATTTTTTTAAACGAGTGTTGTAAATACAGATTTTTAGCTGTCTAAACGCCTTGACTGTTGCCTTTATTGTAAAAAAGGATAGATGCACTACAAATAGCTATGAGTAAGCACTAGACTACAGTGTGCTATGCCAGCCTCTAATAAAGGGGCTGGCATAGACTTTTACAAATGGGTTCACAAACCCTTTAACCACTTGCCGACCACACTACAGCTGAATGACAGCTATCCGGGAGGCCGCCATATGACGGCTTCCCATGATCGCGCCCGCTGCGGGGCGTGGGTGGCAAGCTCTGTGATCAGTGTGGAGAGAACACTGCTGATCACGGGGTGGGGCGTGAGGCTCTGTACCTCAATCTGTGATCAGCAGTGTCCAGTCCATAGCAACCAGTCCATAGCAACTGTCCATATCACTCAGTCCATAGCAACGATCCATAGCAACTATACATATCAACCAGTCCATAGCAACCGTCCATAGCAACCAGCCCATAGCAACCCTTTTAAAAAAAAACAACTTTTTTTTCAAATGAATTAGCAACCGTCAATAGCAACCGTCCATAGCAACTATCCATATCAATCAGTCCATAGAAACTATCCATAGCAACCAGGTCTGAGAGGCAGAAATTGCCCAATGCTGAAGGAACCCCTAGCAACCTCTGGAGGAACCCTAGTTGAGAATCACTGATCTAAAGGAACCAGCCCATAGCAACCAGCCCATAGCAACCCTTTTAAAAATAACAACTTTTTTTTCAAATGAATTAGCAACCGTCCATAGCAACTATCCATATCAATCAGTCCATAGCAACCGTCAATAGCAACCGTCCATAGCAACTATCCATATCAATCAGTCCATAGCAACCAGGTCATAGCAACCTTTTTCAAAAGACAAAGAAAAAATATATTTTTTCCAATACAAAATATTTTTTTTTCAAAACAAAGATTTTTTTTTTTTTTAAATCGATTTTTTTTAAACGTGAATTTTCATATCAACCAGTCCATAGCAACTATCCATAGCAACCAGTCCATAGCAACCATCAATAGCAACCCTTTTCAAAAAACAATTTTTTTTCAAATGAATTGGCAACCGTCAATAGCAACCAGTCCATAGCAACCGTCCATAGCAACTATCCATATCAACCAGTCCATAGTAACTGTCCATAGCAACCGTCCATAGCAACATCTAAAAGAAACCAGCCCATAGCAACCAGTCCATAGCAACATCCATAGCAACCCTTTTCAAAAAACAACTTTTTTTTCAAATGAATTAGCAACCGTCCATAGCAACTATCTATAGCAACCAGTCCATAGCAACCTTTCTCAAAAGACAAAAAAAAATATATTTTTTCAAAACGAAAAAAAAATATTTTTTCCAAAACAAAATATTTTTTTTTTCAAAACGAAGATTTTTTTTTTAAAATCGATTTTTTTTTAAACGTGAATTTTTTCAAATGAAATAGCAACCGTCCATAGCAACCAGCCCATAGCAACTGTCCATAGCAACCGTCCATAGCAACCATCCATAGCAACCGTCCAAAGCAACCATCCACAGCAACCCTTTTCAAGCAACAACTTTTAAAAAAAAATGAATTAGCAACCATCCATAGCAACCTGTCCATAGCATCTATCCATATCAACTAGTCTATAGCAACCAGTCCATAGCAACCAGTCCATATCAACCAGTCCATAGCAACCCTTTTCAAAAAACAACTTTTTTTTTTCAAATGAATTAGCAACTATCCATAGCAACCGTCAATAGCAACCAGTCCATAGCAACCAGTCCATAGCAACCAGTCCATAGCAACAGTCCATAGCAACCATCCATATCAACTAGTCCATATCAACTAGTCCATAGCAACTGTCCATAGCAACCGTCCATAGCAACCAGCCCATAGCAACCAGCCCATAGCAACCCTTTTCAAAAAACAACTTTTTAAAAAAATTAATTAGCAACCAGTCCATATCAACCGTCCATAGCAACCCTTTTCAAAAAACAACTTTTTTTTTTCAAATGAATTATCAACTAGTCCATATCAACTAGTCCATATCAACTAGTCCATAGCAACTAGTCCATAGCAACTAGTCCATAGCAACTAGTCCATAGCAACTAGTCCATAGCAACTAGTCCATAGCAACTAGTCCATAGCAACTGTCCATATCGACCAGTCCATAGCAACCAGCCCATAGCAACCCTTTTCAAAAAACAACTTTTAAAAAAAATTAATTAGCAACCAGTCCATAGCAACCAGTCCATATCAACCGTCCATAGCAACCAGTCCATAGCAACCCTTTTCATAAGACGAAGAAAAAATATATTTATTCAAAACGAAAAAATATATTTTTTCAAAACAAAATATTTTTTTTTCAAAACGAAGATTTTTTTATTTTTTTTTAACCACATCAATACTGGGCACTTTCGCCCCCTTCCTTCCCAGACCAATTTTCAGCTTTCAGCGCTCTCGCATTTTCAATGACAATTGCGCGGTCATGCTACGATGTACCCAAATTTTATTTTTATCATTTTGTTCACACAAATAGAGCTTTCTTTTGGTGGTATTTATTCACGACTACGTTTTTTATTTTTTTGCGATATAAGCGAAAATTAGAAAAAAAAATAATATTTTCGTCTTTCTATTTAAAGAAAAATCCAATAAAATTAAATGTTGTCATAAATTTAAGCCAAAATGTATTCTACTACATGTTTTTGGTAAAAAAAATCAGTTAAGTGTATAATAATTGGTTCACGTGATCACGGACATATGTACGCAAATGATCATGTACAGATGTGCGCAGGTGATCACGGACATATGTGTGCAAATGATCATTGGGACATGTGATTTTATTGTCACATATGTGGGGGACAGGTGTTTTTACTATGTGGGGACATGTGTGTGTGTGGGTGTGTGGACATGTGTGTGTGTGTGGACATGTGTGTGTGTGGACATGTGTGTGTGTGGGGACATGTATGTTTACTTTCTGTGTTTTAGACTGTGTGGGGACACTAGGCTGGTGATCAGTGAGTAAAAAGCTGAAAAAAAAACAGCTCATACTCACTGATCACCAGCAGCGATCCGCTCTCCTCTCCTCACCGACGACTTCTGTGTGAGGAGAGGAGAGCTGATTGCCTAGCAACCGGCTCTCTGTTTACATCACTTGACGGCTGTGATTGGACACAGCCGTCATGTGATCAGGAGGGCCAATCACTGAGCCCTCCTGCCGAATCGAGATGTGCTGTGTCTGGATGACACGAGTGCATCGGGATCGCGCTGCTGCACGGGAACGCACGCGCGCGATCCCCCCTCCTTCTGAGGGACGTTCCTGAACGTCCACTCAGAAGGAGAGAGCGCCCACCCGGCCGTATATGTACAGTGGCCGGGTGGGAAGTAGTTAAATTGAGGATTTTTTTTAAACGTGAATTTTTTCAACTGAAATAGCAACCATCCATAGCAACCCTTTTAAAAAAACAACTTTTTTTTTCAAATGAATTAGCAACCGGTCCATAGCAACCAGTCCATAGCAACCCTTTTCAAAAAACAACTTTTTTTTTCAAATGAATTAGCAACCAGTCCATAGCAACCAGTCCATAGCAACCTGTCCATAGCAACCAGTCCATAGCAACTGACCATATCAACCTGTCCATAGCAACTATCCATATCAACCATCCATAGCAACCGTCCAATAGCAACCATCCATAGCAACACTTTTCAAAAAACAACTTTTTTTTCAAATGAAATAGCAACCAGCCCATGGCAACCAGCCCATGGCAACCAGCCCATGGCAACCAGTCCATGGCAACCAGTCCATGGCAACCAGTCCATGGCAACCAGTCCATAGCAACCATCAATAGCAACCCTTTTCAAAAAAACAACTTTTTTTTTCAAATGAAATAGCAACTGTCCATAGCAACTGTCCATATCAACCAGTCCATAGCAACCCTTTTCAAAAGACAAAGAAAAAATCTATTTTTTTTTAAACGAAAAAATATATTTTTTCAAAACAAAGATTTTTTTTTTTAAATCGAGGATTTTTTTTAAACGTGAATTTTTTCAAATGAATTAGCAACCATCCATAGCAACCGTCAATAGCAACCGTCCATATCAACCTGTCCATAGCAACCAGTCCATAGCAACTATCCATATCAACCAGTCCATAGTAACTGTCCATAGCAACATCTAAAGGAACCAGCCCATAGCAACATCCATAGCAACCCTTTTAAAAAAAAAAAAACTTTTTCAAATGAATTAGCAACCATCCATAGCAACCAATCCATAGCAACCAGTTCATAGCAACTATCCATAGCAACCAGTCCATAGCAACTATCCATATCAAACTGTCCATAGCAACCATCCATAGCAACCTGTCCATAGCAACCATCCAATAGCAACCATCCATAGCAACCCTTTTTCAAAAAACAACTTTTTTTTTCAAATGAAATAGCATCCGTCCATATCAACCAGTCCATAGCAACCGCCCATAGCAACCAGTCCATAGCACCTGTCCATATCAACCAGTCCATAGCACCTGTCCATATCAACCAGCCCATAGCAACCAGTCCATAGCAACCGTCCATAGCAACCATCCATAGCAACCTGTCCATTGCAACCATCCATGGCAACCAATCCATAGCAACCATCCATGGCAACCAATCCATAGCAACCATCCATAGCAACTATCCATATCAACCAGTCAATAGTATCTGTCTATAGCAACCAATCTATAGCAACCGTCCATGGCAACCGTCCATGGCAACCATCCATAGCAACCGTCCATAGAAACTGTCAATAGCAACTATCTATATCAACCAGTCCATAGCAACTGTCCATAGCAACCAGTCCATAGCAACCAGTCCATAGCAACCAGTCCATAGCAACCAGTCCATTGCAACCGTCCTTAGCAACCAGTCCATAGCATCCATTCCATAGCAACCAGCCCATAGCAACCCTTTTCAAAAAAACTTTTTTTTTCAAATGAATTAGCAACCGTCCATAGCAACCAGTCCATAGCAACCCTTTTCAAAAAAACTTTTTTTTTTTCAAATGAATTAGCAACCGTCCATAGCAACCAGTCCATAGCAACCCTTTTCAAAAAAACTTTTTTTCAAATGAATTAGCAACCGTCCACAGCAACCGTCCACAGCAACCGTGCACAGCAACCTGTCCACAGCAACCTGTCCACAGCAACTATCCATATCAACCGTCCATGGCAACCGTCCATATCAACCGTCCATAGCAACCAGTCCCATAGCAGCTATCCATAGCAACCGTCCATAGCAACCCTTTTAAAAAAACTTTTTTCCAAACGAATTAGCAACCGTCAATAGCAACTATCCATAGCAACCGTCAGTAGCAACCGTCCATAGCAACCCTTTTCAAAAGACGAAGAAAAAATATATTTTTTCAAAACAAAATATTTTTTTTTCAAAACAAAGTTTTTTTTTTTTTTTAACCACATCAATACTGGCCACTTTCGCCCCCTTCCTTCCCAGACCAATTTTCAGCTTTCAGCGCTCTCGCATTTTCAATGACAATTGCACGGTCATGCTACGATGTACCCAAATTTAATTTTTATCATTTTGTTCACACAAATAGAGCTTTCTTTTGGTGGTATTCACGACTACGTTTTTAATTTTTTGCGATATAAGCGAAAATTAGAAAAAAAATATTTTCGTCTTTCTATTTAAAAAAAAATCCAATAAAATTAAATTTTGTCATAAATTTAAGCCAAAATGTATTCTACTACATGTTTTTGGTAAAAAAAAATCCGTTAAGTGTATAATAATTGGTTCACGTGATCACGGACATATGTACGCAAACGATCATGTACAGATGTGCACAGGTGATCACGGACATATGTGTGCAAATGATCATTGGGACATATGATTTTATTGTCACATATGTGGGGGGACAGGTGTTTTTACTATGTGGGGACATGTGTGTGGGGACATGTGTGTGTGTGGGTGTGGGGACATGTGTGTTTACTTTCTGTGTTTTAGACTGTGTGGGGACACTAGGCTGGTGATCAGTGAGTAAAAAGCTGAAAAAAACAGCTCATACTCACTGATCACCAGCCAGGCTGCAGCGATCCGCTCTCCTCTCCTCACCGACTACTTCTGTGTGAGGAGAGGAGAGCTGATTGCCTAGCAACCGGCTCTGTTTACATCACTTGATGGCTGTGATTGGACACGGCCGTCATGTGATCAGGAGGGCCAATCACTGAGCCCTCCTGCCGAATCGAGATGTGCTGTGTCCGGGTGACACGAGTGCATCGGGATCGCGCTGCTGCGCGGGAACGCACGCGCGCGATCCCCCTCCTTCTGAGGGACGTTCCTGAACGTCCACTCAGGAGGAGAGAGCGCCCACCCGGCCTTATATGTACAGTGGCCGGATGGGAAGTAGTTAAATCGAGGATTTTTTTTAAACGTGAATTTTTTCAACTGAAATAGCAACCATCCATAGTAACCAGTCCATGGCAACCGTCCATAGCAACCATCAATAGCAACCCTTTTCAAAAAACAACTTTTTTTTTAAATGAATTAGCAACCGTCAATAGCAACCAGTCCATAGCAACCCTTTTCAAAAGACAAAAAAATATTTTCAAAACAAAATATTTTTTTTTCAAAACGAAGATTTTTATTTTTTTTTTTAAATCGAGGATTTTTTTTTTAAATGTGAATTTTTTCAAATGAAATAGCAACCGTCAATAGCAACCAGTCTATAGCAACCGTCCATAGCAACCAGTCCATAGCAACAGTCCATAGCAACCAACCCATAGCAACTATCCATAGCAACCAGTCCATAGCAACCAGTCCATAGCAACCGTCCATAGCGACCAGCCCATAGCAACCAACCCAAAGCAACCGTCCATAGCAACCATCCATAGCAACTATATATCAACCAGTCCATAGTAACTGTCCATTACAACCAATCTAAAGCAACCGTCCATAGCAACTGACCATAGCAACTATCCATAGCAACCGTTTTAAAAAAACTTTTTTCCAAATGAATTGGCAGCCATCCATAGCAACTATCCATATCAACCAGCCCATAGCAACCAGCCCATAGCAACTCTTTTCAAAAAACAACTTTTTTTTCAAATGAATTAGCAACCAGTCCATAGCAACCAGTCCATAGCAACATCTAAAGGAACCAGTCCATAGCAACCCTTTTCAAAAAACAACTTTTTTTTTTTAAATGAAATAGCAACCAGTCCATAGCAACCAGCCCATAGCAACCATCCATAGCAACCCTTTTCAAAAAACAACTTTTTTTTCAAATGAAATAGCATCCGTCCATAGCAACCGTCCATAGCAACCAGTCCGTATCAACCAGTCCATAGCAACTGTCCATAGCAACTGTCCATAGCAACCAGTCCATAGCAACCGTCCATAGCAACCAGTCCATGGCAACCAATCCATGGCAACCAATCCATGGCAACCAGCCCATAGCAACCCTTTTCAAAAAAACAACTTTTTTTTCAAATGAATTAGCAACCATCCATAGCAACCGTCAATAGCAACCAGTCCATAGCAACTGCCCATAGCAACCAGCCCATAGCAACTATCCATATCAACCAGTCAATAGTAACTGTCTATAGCAACCAATCTATAGCAACCGTCCATAGCAACTGACCATAGCAACCGTTTTAAAAAAACTTTTTTTTTCAAATGAATTAGCAGCCATCCATAGCAACTATCCATATCAACCTATCCATATCAACCTATCCATATCAACCTATCCATATCAACCTATCCATAGCAACCGTCCATAGCAACCGTCCATAGCAACCGTCCATAGCAACCATCCATATCAACCAGCCCATAGCAACCCTTTTCAAAAAAACAACGGCCAGCAATGCTAGGGGGTGTTTTTAAAAGTAATTTCTTAGCAAAATAAAGCATGGAGACATGAATGTATACGGGAGTTTGCATTGAATATAAAAAATTAATTAAATAGCATTTTTGGTTTGTGTGCTCAGATGATAGTGTAGTTTCACTTTAAAGCGTTTAACCACAAAAAAATAAAATAAAATCATATCCTGGTCCCTTAAAGCAGATTACGTAGCACAGCGCTTGTGCTATGTAATCTGCCCCCTCTAAACTGTTAAAAAAAAAACTCCCTGAACCTACCACTTCCTGTATGCCCTCAGACCACCATAACCAGGGCAGCTCCACCCTGATCACCGTGGTCCAAGTGCCTCCCTCAGTGATAGGCTGCTGTCCCCTCTGCTCTCCCCTCTCTCTCCCCCCTCCTTTCACCCTCTGTCTGTCTACGCTCAGCCCCCTGCCACCCCCCCACTGCTGTTATTAAAAAAAAATAAACCTATAATTGTCACTGCCAGCCCCTCTTAGAGGCTTGCATAGTACACTGTGCTAAGCATTTTTTTAAACGAGTGTTGTAAATACAGATTTTTAGCTGTCTAAACGCCTTGACTGTTGCCTTTATTGTAAAAAAGGATAGATGCACTACAAATAGCTATGAGTAAGCACTAGACTACAGTGTGCTATGCCAGCCTCTAATAAAGGGGCTGGCATAGACTTTTACAAATGGGTTCACAAACCCTTTAACCACTTGCCGACCACACTACAGCTGAATGACAGCTATCCGGGAGGCCGCCATATGACGGCTTCCCATGATCGCGCCCGCTGCGGGGCGTGGGTGGCAAGCTCTGTGATCAGTGTGGAGAGAACACTGCTGATCACGGGGTGGGGCGTGAGGCTCTGTACCTCAATCTGTGATCAGCAGTGTCCAGTCCATAGCAACCAGTCCATAGCAACTGTCCATATCACTCAGTCCATAGCAACGATCCATAGCAACTATACATATCAACCAGTCCATAGCAACCGTCCATAGCAACCAGCCCATAGCAACCCTTTTAAAAAAAACAACTTTTTTTTCAAATGAATTAGCAACCGTCAATAGCAACCGTCCATAGCAACTATCCATATCAATCAGTCCATAGAAACTATCCATAGCAACCAGGTCTGAGAGGCAGAAATTGCCCAATGCTGAAGGAACCCCTAGCAACCTCTGGAGGAACCCTAGTTGAGAATCACTGATCTAAAGGAACCAGCCCATAGCAACCAGCCCATAGCAACCCTTTTAAAAATAACAACTTTTTTTTCAAATGAATTAGCAACCGTCCATAGCAACTATCCATATCAATCAGTCCATAGCAACCGTCAATAGCAACCGTCCATAGCAACTATCCATATCAATCAGTCCATAGCAACCAGGTCATAGCAACCTTTTTCAAAAGACAAAGAAAAAATATATTTTTTCCAATACAAAATATTTTTTTTTCAAAACAAAGATTTTTTTTTTTTTTAAATCGATTTTTTTTAAACGTGAATTTTCATATCAACCAGTCCATAGCAACTATCCATAGCAACCAGTCCATAGCAACCATCAATAGCAACCCTTTTCAAAAAACAATTTTTTTTCAAATGAATTGGCAACCGTCAATAGCAACCAGTCCATAGCAACCGTCCATAGCAACTATCCATATCAACCAGTCCATAGTAACTGTCCATAGCAACCGTCCATAGCAACATCTAAAAGAAACCAGCCCATAGCAACCAGTCCATAGCAACATCCATAGCAACCCTTTTCAAAAAACAACTTTTTTTTCAAATGAATTAGCAACCGTCCATAGCAACTATCTATAGCAACCAGTCCATAGCAACCTTTCTCAAAAGACAAAAAAAATATATTTTTTCAAAACGAAAAAAAAATATTTTTTCCAAAACAAAATATTTTTTTTTTCAAAACGAAGATTTTTTTTTTAAAATCGATTTTTTTTTAAACGTGAATTTTTTCAAATGAAATAGCAACCGTCCATAGCAACCAGCCCATAGCAACTGTCCATAGCAACCGTCCATAGCAACCATCCATAGCAACCGTCCAAAGCAACCGTCCAAAGCAACCGTCCAAAGCAACCGTCCAAAGCAACCGTCCACAGCAACCCTTTTCAAGCAACAACTTTTAAAAAAAAATGAATTAGCAACCATCCATAGCAACCTGTCCATAGCATCTATCCATATCAACTAGTCCATAGCAACCAGTCCATATCAACCAGTCCATAGCAACCCTTTTCAAAAAACAACTTTTTTTTTTCAAATGAATTAGCAACTATCCATAGCAACCGTCAATAGCAACCAGTCCATAGCAACCAGTCCATAGCAACCATCCATATCAACTAGTCCATATCAACTAGTCCATATCAACTAGTCCATATCAACTAGTCCATAGCAACTGTCCATAGCAACCGTCCATAGCAACCAGTCCATAGCAACCAGCCCATAGCAACCCTTTTCAAAAAACAACTTTTTAAAAAAATTTATTAGCAACCAGTCCATATCAACCGTCCATAGCAACCCTTTTCAAAAAACAACTTTTTTTTTTCAAATGAATTATCAACTAGTCCATATCAACTAGTCCATATCAACTAGTCCATAGCAACTAGTCCATAGCAACTGTCCATAGCAACTGTCCATATCGACCAGTCCATAGCAACCAGCCCATAGCAACCCTTTTCAAAAAACAACTTTTAAAAAAAATTAATTAGCAACCAGTCCATAGCAACCAGTCCATATCAACCGTCCATAGCAACCAGTCCATAGCAACCCTTTTCATAAGACGAAGAAAAAATATATTTATTCAAAACGAAAAAATATATTTTTTCAAAACAAAATATTTTTTTTTCAAAACGAAGATTTTTTTATTTTTTTTTAACCACATCAATACTGGGCACTTTCGCCCCCTTCCTTCCCAGACCAATTTTCAGCTTTCAGCGCTCTCGCATTTTCAATGACAATTGCGCGGTCATGCTACGATGTACCCAAATTTTATTTTTATCATTTTGTTCACACAAATAGAGCTTTCTTTTGGTGGTATTTATTCACGACTACGTTTTTTATTTTTTTGCGATATAAGCGAAAATTAGAAAAAAAAATAATATTTTCGTCTTTCTATTTAAAGAAAAATCCAATAAAATTAAATGTTGTCATAAATTTAAGCCAAAATGTATTCTACTACATGTTTTTGGTAAAAAAAATCAGTTAAGTGTATAATAATTGGTTCACGTGATCACGGACATATGTACGCAAATGATCATGTACAGATGTGCGCAGGTGATCACGGACATATGTGTGCAAATGATCATTGGGACATGTGATTTTATTGTCACATATGTGGGGGACAGGTGTTTTTACTATGTGGGGACATGTGTGTGTGTGTGTGTGTGTGGACATGTGTGTGTGTGTGGACATGTGTGTGTGTGTGTGGACATGTGTGTGTGTGTGTGGACATGTGTGTGTGTGGACATGTGTGTGTGTGGGGACATGTATGTTTACTTTCTGTGTTTTAGACTGTGTGGGGACACTAGGCTGGTGATCAGTGAGTAAAAAGCTGAAAAAAAAACAGCTCATACTCACTGATCACCAGCAGCGATCCGCTCTCCTCTCCTCACCGACGACTTCTGTGTGAGGAGAGGAGAGCTGATTGCCTAGCAACCGGCTCTCTGTTTACATCACTTGACGGCTGTGATTGGACACAGCCGTCATGTGATCAGGAGGGCCAATCACTGAGCCCTCCTGCCGAATCGAGATGTGCTGTGTCTGGATGACACGAGTGCATCGGGATCGCGCTGCTGCATGGGAACGCACGCGCGCGATCCCCCCTCCTTCTGAGGGACGTTCCTGAACGTCCACTCAGAAGGAGAGAGCGCCCACCCGGCCGTATATGTACAGTGGCCGGGTGGGAAGTAGTTAAATTGAGGATTTTTTTTAAACGTGAATTTTTTCAACTGAAATAGCAACCATCCATAGCAACCCTTTTAAAAAAACAACTTTTTTTTTCAAATGAATTAGCAACCGGTCCATAGCAACCAGTCCATAGCAACCCTTTTCAAAAAACAACTTTTTTTTTCAAATGAATTAGCAACCAGTCCATAGCAACCAGTCCATAGCAACCTGTCCATAGCAACCTGTCCATAGCAACCTGTCCATAGCAACCAGTCCATAGCAACCAGTCCATAGCAACTATCCATATCAACCATCCATAGCAACCGTCCAATAGCAACCATCCATAGCAACACTTTTCAAAAAACAACTTTTTTTTCAAATGAAATAGCAACCAGCCCATGGCAACCAGCCCATGGCAACCAGCCCATGGCAACCAGTCCATGGCAACCAGTCCATGGCAACCAGTCCATGGCAACCAGTCCATAGCAACCATCAATAGCAACCCTTTTCAAAAAAACAACTTTTTTTTTCAAATGAAATAGCAACTGTCCATAGCAACTGTCCATATCAACCAGTCCATAGCAACCCTTTTCAAAAGACAAAGAAAAAATCTATTTTTTTTTAAACGAAAAAATATATTTTTTCAAAACAAAGATTTTTTTTTTTAAATCGAGGATTTTTTTTAAACGTGAATTTTTTCAAATGAATTAGCAACCATCCATAGCAACCGTCAATAGCAACCGTCCATATCAACCTGTCCATAGCAACCAGTCCATAGCAACTATCCATATCAACCAGTCCATAGTAACTGTCCATAGCAACATCTAAAGGAACCAGCCCATAGCAACATCCATAGCAACCCTTTTAAAAAAAAAAAAACTTTTTCAAATGAATTAGCAACCATCCATAGCAACCAATCCATAGCAACCAGTTCATAGCAACTATCCATAGCAACCAGTCCATAGCAACTATCCATATCAAACTGTCCATAGCAACCATCCATAGCAACCTGTCCATAGCAACCATCCAATAGCAACCCTTTTTCAAAAAACAACTTTTTTTTTCAAATGAAATAGCATCCGTCCATATCAACCAGTCCATAGCAACCGCCCATAGCAACCAGTCCATAGCACCTGTCCATATCAACCAGCCCATAGCAACCAGTCCATAGCAACCGTCCATAGCAACCATCCATAGCAACCTGTCCATAGCAACCATCCATGGCAACCAATCCATAGCAACCATCCATGGCAACCAATCCATAGCAACCGTCCATAGCAACTATCCATATCAACCAGTCAATAGTATCTGTCTATAGCAACCAATCTATAGCAACCGTCCATGGCAACCGTCCATGGCAACCGTCCATAGCAACCGTCCATAGAAACTGTCCATAGAAACTATCTATATCAACCTGTCCATAGCAACCAGTCCATAGCAACCAGTCCATAGCAACCAGTCCATAGCAACCAGTCCATTGCAACCAGTCCATAGCATCCATTCCATAGCAACCAGCCCATAGCAACCCTTTTCAAAAAAACTTTTTTTTTCAAATGAATTAGCAACCGTCCATAGCAACCAGTCCATAGCAACCCTTTTCAAAAAAACTTTTTTTTTTTCAAATGAATTAGCAACCGTCCATAGCAACCAGTCCATAGCAACCCTTTTCAAAAAAACTTTTTTTCAAATGAATTAGCAACCGTCCACAGCAACCGTCCACAGCAACCGTGCACAGCAACCTGTCCACAGCAACCTGTCCACAGCAACTATCCATATCAACCGTCCATGGCAACCGTCCATATCAACCGTCCATAGCAACCAGTCCCATAGCAGCTATCCATAGCAACCGTCCATAGCAACCCTTTTAAAAAAACTTTTTTCCAAACGAATTAGCAACCGTCAATAGCAACTATCCATAGCAACCGTCAGTAGCAACCGTCCATAGCAACCCTTTTCAAAAGACGAAGAAAAAATATATTTTTTCAAAACAAAATATTTTTTTTTCAAAACAAAGTTTTTTTTTTTTTTAACCACATCAATACTGGCCACTTTCGCCCCCTTCCTTCCCAGACCAATTTTCAGCTTTCAGCGCTCTCGCATTTTCAATGACAATTGCACGGTCATGCTACGATGTACCCAAATTTAATTTTTATCATTTTGTTCACACAAATAGAGCTTTCTTTTGGTGGTATTCACGACTACGTTTTTAATTTTTTGCGATATAAGCGAAAATTAGAAAAAAAATATTTTCGTCTTTCTATTTAAAAAAAAATCCAATAAAATTAAATTTTGTCATAAATTTAAGCCAAAATGTATTCTACTACATGTTTTTGGTAAAAAAAAATCCGTTAAGTGTATAATAATTGGTTCACGTGATCACGGACATATGTACGCAAACGATCATGTACAGATGTGCACAGGTGATCACGGACATATGTGTGCAAATGATCATTGGGACATATGATTTTATTGTCACATATGTGGGGGGACAGGTGTTTTTACTATGTGAGGACATGTGTGTGGGGACATGTGTGTGTGTGGGGACATGTGTGTTTACTTTCTGTGTTTTAGACTGTGTGGGGACACTAGGCTGGTGATCAGTGAGTAAAAAGCTGAAAAAAACAGCTCATACTCACTGATCACCAGCCAGGCTGCAGCGATCCGCTCTCCTCTCCTCACCGACTACTTCTGTGTGAGGAGAGGAGAGCTGATTGCCTAGCAACCGGCTCTCTGTTTACATCACTTGATGGCTGTGATTGGACACGGCCGTCATGTGATCAGGAGGGCCAATCACTGAGCCCTCCTGCCGAATAGAGATGTGCTGTGTCCGGGTGACACGAGTGCATCGGGATCGCGCTGCTGCGCGGGAACGCACGCGCGCGATCCCCCTCCTTCTGAGGGACGTTCCTGAACGTCCACTCAGGAGGAGAGAGCGCCCACCCGGCCTTATATGTACAGTGGCCGGATGGGAAGTAGTTAAATCGAGGATTTTTTTTAAACGTGAATTTTTTCAACTGAAATAGCAACCATCCATAGTAACCAGTCCATGGCAACCGTCCATAGCAACCATCAATAGCAACCCTTTTCAAAAAACAACTTTTTTTTTAAATGAATTAGCAACCGTCAATAGCAACCAGTCCATAGCAACCCTTTTCAAAAGACAAAAAAATATTTTCAAAACAAAATATTTTTTTTTCAAAACGAAGATTTTTATTTATTTTTTTAAATCGAGGATTTTTTTTTTAAATGTGAATTTTTTCAAATGAAATAGCAACCGTCAATAGCAACCAGTCTATAGCAACCGTCCATAGCAACCAGTCCATAGCAACCAGTCCATAGCAACAGTCCATAGCAACCAACCCATAGCAACTATCCATAGCAACCAGTCCATAGCAACCGTCCATAGCGACCAGCCCATAGCAACCAACCCAAAGCAACCATCCATAGCAACTATATATCAACCAGTCCATAGTAACTGTCCATTACAACCAATCTAAAGCAACCGTCCATAGCAACTGACCATAGCAACTATCCATAGCAACCGTTTTAAAAAAACTTTTTTCCAAATGAATTGGCAGCCATCCATAGCAACTATCCATATCAACCAGCCCATAGCAACCAGCCCATAGCAACTCTTTTCAAAAAACAACTTTTTTTTCAAATGAATTAGCAACCAGTCCATAGCAACCAGTCCATAGCAACATCTAAAGGAACCAGTCCATAGCAACCCTTTTCAAAAAACAACTTTTTTTTTTAAATGAAATAGCAACCAGCCCATAGCAACCATCCATAGCAACCCTTTTCAAAAAACAACTTTTTTTTCAAATGAAATAGCATCCGTCCATAGCAACCGTCCATAGCAACCAGTCCGTATCAACCAGTCCATAGCAACTGTCCATAGCAACTGTCCATAGCAACTGTCCATAGCAACCAGTCCATAGCAACCGTCCATAGCAACCAGTCCATGGCAACCAATCCATGGCAACCAATCCATGGCAACCAGCCCATAGCAACCCTTTTCAAAAAAACAACTTTTTTTTCAAATGAATTAGCAACCATCCATAGCAACCGTCAATAGCAACCAGTCCATAGCAACTGCCCATAGCAACCAGCCCATAGCAACTATCCATATCAACCAGTCAATAGTAACTGTCTATAGCAACCAATCTATAGCAACCGTCCATAGCAACTGACCATAGCAACCGTTTTAAAAAAACTTTTTTTTTCAAATGAATTAGCAGCCATCCATAGCAACTATCCATATCAACCTATCCATATCAACCTATCCATATCAACCTATCCATATCAACCTATCCATAGCAACCGTCCATAGCAACCGTCCATAGCAACCATCCATATCAACCAGCCCATAGCAACCCTTTTCAAAAAAACAACTTTTTTTTCCAAATGAATTAGCAACCATCCATAGCAACCGTCAATAGCAACCAGTCTATAGCAACTGTCCATAGCAACCAGCCCATAGCGAACAGCCCATAGCAACTATCCATATCAACCAGTCAATAGTAACTGTCTATAGCAACCAATCTATATCAACCGTCCATAGCAACCATCCATATAAACTGTCCATAGCAACCATCCATAGCAACTATCTATATCAACCAGTCCATAGCAACCAGTCCATAGCAACCAGTCCATAGCAACCAGTCCATAGCAACCAGCCCATAGCAACCCTTTTCAAAAAACAACTTTTTTTTCAAATGAATTAGCAACCATCCATAGCAACCGTCCATAGCAACCCTTTTGAAAAAAACTTTTTTTAAATGAATTAGCTACTATCCATAGCAACCATTCATAGCAACCTGTCCACAGCAACTGTCCACAGCAACTAACACAGCAACCAGTCCATAGAAACTGTCCATAGCAACCCGTCCATAGAAACCAGCTTCAAAAAACAACTTTAAAAAAAATGAATTAGCAACCAGTCCATAGCAACCGTCCATAGCAACCGTCCATAGCAACCAGTCCTTATCAACCAGTCCTTATCAACCAGTCCTTATCAACCAGTCCTTATCAACCAGTCCATGTCAACCGTCCATAGCAGCTATCCATAGTAGCTGTCCATAGCAACCATCCATAGCAACCCTTTTAAAAAAACTTTTTTTTTCAAATGAATTAGCAACCAGTCCATAGCAACTGTCCATAGCAACTGTCCATAGCAACTATCCATATCAACCAGTCCATAGCAACCGTCCATAGCAACCGTCCATAGCAACCAGCCCATATCAACCATCCATAGCAACCGTCCATATCAACCAGTCCATAGCAACCCGTCCATAGAAACCAGCTTCAAAAAACAACTTAAAAAAAAATGAATTAGCAACCATTCATAGCAACCGTCAATAGCAACCAGTCCATAGCAACCAGTCCATAGCAACCAGTCCATAGCAACCAGTCCATAGCAACCAGTCCATAGCAACCAGTCCATAGCAACCGTCCATGTCAACCGTCCATAGCAGCTATCCATAGTAACTGTCCATAGCAACCATCCATAGCAACCCTTTTAAAAAAACTTTTTTTTTCAAATGAATTAGCAACCGTCAATAGCAACCAGTCCATAGCAACCGTCAATAGCAACCAGTCCATAGCAACCGTCCATATCAACCAGTCCATAGCAACCAGTCCATAGCAATCGTCCATAGCAACTGTCCATAGCAACCATCCATAGCAACCGTCCATAGCAACATCTAAAGGAACCAGTCCATAGCAACATCCATAGCAACCCTTTTAAAAAAAACTTTTTTTTTCAAATGAATTAGCAACCGTCAATAGCAACCAGTCCATAGCAACCGTCAATAGCAACCATCCATATCAACCAGTCCATAGCAACCGTCCATAGCAACCAGTCCATAGCAACTATCCATATCAACCAGTCCATAGCAACTATCCATATCAACCAGTCCATAGCAATCGTCCATATCAACCAGTCCATAGCAACTGTCCATAGCAACCGTCCATAGCAACATCTAAAGGAACCAGTCCATAGCAACATCCATAGCAACCCTTTTAAAAAAAATACTTTTGTTTTCAAATGAATTAGCAACCATCCATAGCAACTGTCCATAGCAACCAGTCCATAGCAACTGTCCATAGCAACTGTCCATAGCAACCAGTCCATAGCAACCAGTCCATAGCAACTGACCATAGCAACCATCCATATCAACCTGTCCATAGCAACTATCCATATCAACCGTCCAATAGCAACCATCCATAGCAACCCTTTTTTAAAAAACAACTTTTTTCAAATGAAATAGCATCCGTCCATAGCAACCAGTCCATAGCAACTAGTCCATGGCAACCAGCCCATGGCAACCGTCCATAGCAACCAGCCCATAGCAACCGTCCATAGCAACCAGTCCATAGCAACCAGTCCATAGCAACTGTCCATATCAACTGTCCATATCAACCGTCCATATCAACCGTCCATAGCAACCAGTCCATAGCAACCCTTTAAAAAAAAAACTTTTTTTAAATGAAATAGCAACCAGTCCATAGCAACCCTTTTCAAAAGACAAAGAAAAAATCTATTTTTTTAAAACGAAAAAATATATTTTTTCAAAACGAATTTTTTTTTTTTTTTAAATCGAGGATTTTTTTTTAAACGTGAATTTTTTCAAATGAAATGGCAACCAGTCCATAGCAACCAGTCCATAGCAACCATCCATAGCAACCCTTTTCAAAAAACAACGTTTTTTTTCAAATGAATTAGCAACCATCCATAGCAACCGTCCATAGCAACATCTAAAGGAACCAGTCCATAGCAACATCCATAGCAACCCTTTTAAAAAAAACTTTTTTTTTCAAATAAATTAGCAACCGTCCATAGCAACCGTCCATAGCAACCAGTCCATAGCAACCATCCAATAGCAACCATCCATAGCAACCCTTTTTTAAAAAACAACTTTTCTCAAATGAAATAGCATCCGTCCATAGCAACTAGTCCATAGCAACTAGTCCATAGCAACTGTCCATGGCAACCAGCCCATAGCAACCGTCCATAGCAACCAGCCCATAGCAACCGTCCATATCAACCAGTCCAGAGCAACTATCCATATCAACCGTCCATAGCAACCATCCATAGCAACCCTTTTAAAAAAAAACTTTTTTTTAAAATGAAATAGCAACCAGTCCATAGCAACCCTTTTCAAAAGACAAAGAAAAAATCTATTTTTTTAAAACGAAAAAATATATTTTTTCAAAACGAATTTTTTTTTTTTTTTTTAAATCGAGGATTTTTTTTTAAATGTGAATTTTTTCAAATGAAATGGCAACCAGTCCATAGCAACCAGTCCATAGCAACCATCCATAGCAACCCTTTTCAAAAAACAACTTTTTTTTCAAATGAATTAGCAACCAGTCCATAGCAACCAGTCCATAGCAACCAGTCCATGGCAACCAGTCCATGGCAACCAGCCCATGGCAACCCTTTTCAAAAAACAACTTTTTTTTCAAATGAATTAGCAACCATCAATAGCAACCGTCCATAGCAACCAGTCCATAGCAACCTTTTTCAAAAGACAAAAAAAATATATTTTTTCAAAACGAAAAAATATATTTTTCCCAAAACAAAATTTTTTTTTTTCAAAACGAAGATTTTTTTTTTTAAATCGATTTTTTTTAAACGTGATTTTTTTCAAATGAAATAGCAACCGTCCATAGCAACCCGTCCATAGCACCTAGTCCATGGCAACCAGTCCATAGCAACCGTCCATATTAACCAGTCCATAGCAACATCCATAGCAACCAGCCCATAGCAACCCTTTTCAAAAAACAACTTTTTTTTTCAAATGAATTAGCAACCATCCATAGCAACCGTCAATAGCAACCAGTCCATAGCAACCGTCCATATCAACCAGTCCAGAGCAACTATCCATATCAACCAGTTCATAGTAACTGTCCATAGCAACTGTCCATAGCAACTATCCATATCAACCATCCATAGCAACCGTCCATAGCAACATCTAAAAGGAACCAGCCCATAGCAACCAGTCCATAGCAACATCCATAGCAACCCTTTTCAAAAAACAACTTTTTTTTCAAATGAATTAGCAACCAGTCCATAGCAACCGTCCATAGCAACCAGTCCATAGCAGCCATCCATATCAACCAGTCCATAGCAACTGTCCATAGCAACTATCCATAGCAACTATCCATATCAACCATCCATAGCAACCATCCATAGCAACCTTTTTCAAAAAACAACTTTTTTTTTCAAATGAAATAGCATCCGTCCATATCAACCAGTCCATGGCAACCAGTCCATGGCAACCAGTCCATGGCAACCAATCCATAGCAACCGTCCATAGCAACCAATCCATAGCAACCAGGCCATAGCAACCCTTTTCAAAAAACAACTTTTTTTTCAAATGAATTAGCAACCATCCATAGCAACTGTCCATAGCAACTGTCCATAGCAACCATCCATAGCAACCATCCATAGCGACCAGCCCATAGCAACCAGTCAATAGTAACTGTCTATAGCAACCAATCTATAGCAACCAGTCCATAGCAACCAGTCCATAGCAACCAGTCCATAGCAACCAGTCCATAGCAACTGTCCATAGCAACCAGTCCATAGAAACTGTCCATAGCAACCAGTCCATAGAAACTGTCCATAGCAACCATCCATAGAAACTGTCCATAGCAACCATCCATAGCAACTATCTATATCAACCAGTCCATAGCAACTGACCATATCAACCAGTCCATAGCAACTGTCCATAGCAACCATCCATAGCAACTATCCATATCAACCAGTCCATAGCAACCGTCCATGGCAACCAATCCATATTAACCGTCCATAGCAACCATCCATGTTAACCAGTCCATAGCAACCAGCCCATAGCAACCATCCATAGCAACCCTTTTCAAAAAACAACTTTTTTTTCAAATGAAATAGCATCCGTCCATAGCAACCAGTCCATAGCAACTATCCATATCAACCAGTCCATAGCAACCAGTCCATAGCAACCCTTTTCAAAAGACAAAGAAAAAATCTATTTTTTCAAAACGAAGATTTTTTTTTTTTTAAATCGAGGATTTTTTTGAAACGTGAATTTTTTCAAATGAATTAGCAACCGTCCATATCAACCAGTCTATAGCAACTGTCCATAGTAAACAGTCCATAGCGACCAGTCCATAGCGACCAGTCCATAGCGACCAGCCCATAGCAACCGTCCATATCAACCAGTCAATAGTAACCGTCTACAGCAACCAATCCATAGCAACTGTCCATAGCAACCATCCATAGCAACTGTCCATAGCAACCATCCATAGCAATCAGTCCATAGCAACCAGTCCATGGCAACCAATCCATATTAACCGTCCATAGCAACCAGTCCATAGCAACTATCCATGTTAAACAGTCCATAGCAACCAGCCCATAGCAACCAGTCCATAGCAACCCTTTTCAAAAGACAAAGAAAAAAATCTATTTTTTCAAAACTAAGATTTATTTTTTTTTTAAATCGAGGATTTTTTTTAAACGTGAAATTTTTCAAATGAATTAGCAACCATCCATATCAACCAGTCTATAGCAACTGTCCATAGTAACCAGTCCATAGTAACTGTCCATATCAACCAGTCCATATCAACCAGTCCATAGCAACCAGCCCATAGCAACCAGCCCATAGCAACTGTCCATAGCAACCATCCATATCAACCAGCCCATAGCGACCAGCCCATAGCAACCCTTTTCAAAAAACAACTTTTTTTTTTCAAATGAATTAGCAACCGTCCATAGCAACTATCCATAGCAACCAGTCCATAGCAACCGTCCATAGCAACCATCAATAGCAACCCTTTTCAAAAAACAATTTTTTTTCAAATGAATTGGCAACCGTCAATAGCAACCAGTCCATAGCAACCGTCCATAGCAACCGTCCATATCAACCAGTCCATAGTAACTGTCCATAGCAACTATCCATAGCAACCGTCCATAGCAACATCTAAAAGAAACCAGCCCATAGCAACCAGTCCATAGCAACATCCATAGCAACCCTTTTCAAAAAACAACTTTTTTTTCAAATGAATTAGCAACCGTCCATAGCAACTATCTATAGCAACCAGTCCATAGCAACCTTTCTCAAAAGACAAAAAATATATATTTTTTCAAAACGAAAAAAAAATATTTTTTCCAAAACAAAATTTTTTTTTTTTCAAAACGAAGATTTTTTTTTTAAAATCGATTTTTTTTTTTAAACGTGAATTTTTTCAAATGAAATAGCAACCGTCCATAGCAACCAGCCCATAGCAACTGTCCATAGCAACCATCCATAGCAACCATCCATAGCAACCATCCATAGCAACCGTCCAAAGCAACCATCCACAGCAACCCTTTTCAAGCAACAACTTTAAAAAAAAAATGAATTAGCAACCAGTCCATAGCAACCAGTCCATAGCAACCAGTCCATAGCAACCAGTCCATAGCAACCCTTTTCAAAAAACAACTTTTTTTTTTCAAATGAATTAGCAACTATCCATAGCAACCGTCAATAGCAACCAGTCCATAGCAACCATCCATATCAACTAGTCCCTAGCAACTAGTCCCTAGCAACTAGTCCCTAGCAACTAGTCCATAGCAACTAGTCCATAGCAACTGTCCATAGCAACTGTCCATAGCAACTGTCCATATCGACCAGTCCATAGCAACCAGCCCATAGCAACCCTTTTCAAAAAACAACTTTTTAAAAAAATTAATTAGCAACCAGTCCATAGCAACCAGTCCATATCAACCGTCCATAGCAACCAGTCCATAGCAACCCTTTTCATAAGACGAAGAAAAAATATATTTATTCAAAACGAAAAAATATATTTTTTCAAAACAAAATATTTTTTTTTCAAAACGAAGATTTTTTTTTTTTTTTTTTTAACCACATCAATACTGGGCACTTTCGCCCCCTTCCTTCCCAGACCAATTTTCAGCTTTCAGCGCTCTCGCATTTTCAATGACAATTGCGCGGTCATGCTACGATGTACCCAAATTTTATTTTTATCATTTTGTTCACACAAATAGAGCTTTCTTTTGGTGGTATTTATTCACGACTACGTTTTTTATTTTTTTGCGATATAAGCGAAAATTAGAAAAAAAAATAATATTTTCGTCTTTCTATTTAAAGAAAAATCCAATAAAATTAAATGTTGTCATAAATTTAAGCCAAAATGTATTCTACTACATGTTTTTGGTAAAAAAAATCCGTTAAGTGTATAATAATTGGTTCACGTGATCACGGACATATGTACGCAAATGATCATGTACAGATGTGCGCAGGTGATCACGGACATATGTGTGCAAATGATCATTGGGACATGTGATTTTATTGTCACATATGTGGGGGACAGGTGTTTTTACTATGTGGGGACATGTGTGTGTGTGTGTGTGTGGACATGTGTGTGTGTGGGGACATGTATGTTTACTTTCTGTGTTTTAGACTGTGTGGGGACACTAGGCTGGTGATCAGTGAGTAAAAAGCTGAAAAAAAAACAGCTCATACTCACTGATCACCAGCAGCGATCCGCTCTCCTCTCCTCACCGACGACTTCTGTGTGAGGAGAGGAGAGCTGATTGCCTAGCAACCGGCTCTCTGTTTACATCACTTGACGGCTGTGATTGGACACAGCCGTCATGTGATCAGGAGGGCCAATCACTGAGCCCTCCTGCCGAATCGAGATGTGCTGTGTCTGGATGACACGAGTGCATCGGGATCGCGCTGCTGCACGGGAACGCACGCGCGCGATCCCCCCTCCTTCTGAGGGACGTTCCTGAACGTCCACTCAGAAGGAGAGAGCGCCCACCCGGCCGTATATGTACAGTGGCCGGGTGGGAAGTAGTTAAATTGAGGATTTTTTTTTAAACGTGAATTTTTTCAACTGAAATAGCAACCATCCATAGCAACCCTTTTCAAAAAACAACTTTTTTTTTCAAATGAATTAGCAACCAGTCCATAGCAACCAGTCCATAGCAACTGTCCATATCAACCTGTCCATAGCAACCAGTCCATAGCAACTGACCATAGCAACCATCCATATCAACCTGTCCATAGCAACTATCCATATCAACCATCCATAGCAACCGTCCAATAGCAACCATCCATAGCAACCGTCCATAGCAACCAGTCCATAGCAACTATCCATATCAACCAGCCCATATCAACCAGCCCATATCAACCAGTCCATAGCAACTGTCCATAGCAACCATCCATAGCAACCGTCCATAGCAACATCTAAAGGAACCAGTCCATAGCAACATCCATAGCAACCCTTTTATAAAAAAAACTTTTTTTTTCAAATGAATTAGCAACCATCCATAGCAACTGTCCATATCAACCAGTCCATATCAACCAGTCCATAGCAATCGTCCATAGCAACCATCCATAGCAACATCTAAAGGAACCAGTCCATAGCAACATCCATAGCAACCCTTTTAAAAAAAACTTTTTTCAAATGAATTAGCAACCGTCAATAGCAACCAGTCCATAGCAACCGTCAATAGCAACCGTCCATAGCAACCGTCCATAGCAACCAGTCCATAGCAACTATCCATATCAACCAGCCCATATCAACCAGTCCATAGCAACTGTCCATAGCAACCATCCATAGCAACTGTCCATAGCAACCATCCATAGCAACCGTCCATAGCAACATCTAAAGGAACCAGTCCATAGCAACATCCATAGCAACCCTTTTAAAAAAAAACGTTTTTTTTCAAATGAATTAGCAACCATCCATAGCAACTGTCCATAGCAACCAGTCCATAGCAACCGTCCATAGCAACCAATCCATAGCAACCGTCCATAGCAACCAGTCCATAGCAACTGACCATAGCAACCATCCATATCAACCTGTCCATAGCAACTATCCATATCAACCGTCCAATAGCAACCATCCATAGCAACCCTTTTTTAAAAAACAACTTTTTTCAAATGAAATAGCATCCGTCCATAGCAACCAGTCCATAGCAACTAGTCCATAGTAACTGTCCATGGCAACCAGCCCATAGCAACCGTCCATAGCAACCAGCCCATAGCAACCGTCCATAGCAACCAATCCATAGCAACTGTCCATAGCAACCAGTCCATAGCAACCAGTCCATAGCAACCAGTCCATAGCAACCATCCATAGCAAACCTTTTAAAAAAAACTTTTTTTTTAAATGAAATAGCAACCAGTCCATAGCAACCCTTTTCAAAAGACAACTTTTTTTTCAAATGAATTAGCAACCATCCATAGCAACCAGTCCATGGCAACCAGTCCATGGCAACCAGTCCATGGCAACCGTCCATAGCAACCCTTTTCAAAAAACAACTTTTTTTTCAAATGAATTAGCAACCATCCATAGCAACATCTAAAGGAACCAGTCCATAGCAACATCCATAGCAACCCTTTTAAAAAAAAAAACTTTTTTTCAAATGAATTAGCAACCATCCATAGCAACTGTCCATAGCAACCGTCCATAGCAACCAATCCATAGCAACCAGTCCATAGCAACCAGTCCATAGCAACCATCCATATCAACCTGTCCATAGCAACTATCCATATCAACCGTCCAATAGCAACCATCCATAGCAACCCTTTTTTAAAAAACAACTTTTTTCAAATGAAATAGCATCCGTCCATAGCAACCAGTCCATAGCAACTAGTCCATAGTAACTGTCCATGGCAACCAGCCCATAGCAACCGTCCATAGCAACCAGCCCATAGCAACCGTCCATAGCAACCAATCCATAGCAACTGTCCATAGCAACCAGTCCATAGCAACCAGTCCATAGCAACCATCCATAGCAAACCTTTTAAAAAAAACTTTTTTTTTAAATGAAATAGCAACCAGTCCATAGCAACCCTTTTCAAAAGACAACTTTTTTTTCAAATGAATTAGCAACCATCCATAGCAACCAGTCCATGGCAACCAGTCCATGGCAACCAGTCCATGGCAACCGTCCATAGCAACCCTTTTCAAAAAACAACTTTTTTTTCAAATGAATTAGCAACCATCCATAGCAACATCTAAAGGAACCAGTCCATAGCAACATCCATAGCAACCCTTTTAAAAAAAAAAAACTTTTTTTCAAATGAATTAGCAACCATCCATAGCAACTGTCCATAGCAACCGTCCATAGCAACCAATCCATAGCAACCAGTCCATAGCAACCAGTCCATAGCAACCATCCATATCAACCTGTCCATAGCAACTATCCATATCAACCGTCCAATAGCAACCATCCATAGCAACCCTTTTTTAAAAAACAACTTTTTTCAAATGAAATAGCATCCGTCCATAGCAACCAGTCCATAGCAACTAGTCCATAGTAACTGTCCATGGCAACCAGCCCATAGCAACCGTCCATAGCAACCAGCCCATAGCAACCGTCCATAGCAACCGTCCATAGCAACCGTCCATATCACCCAATCCATAGCAACTGTCCATATCAACCGTCCATAGCAACCAGTCCATAGCAACCATCCATAGCAACCCTTTAAAAAAAAAAATTTTTTTAAATGAAATAGCAACCAGTCCATAGCAACCAGTCCATAGCAACCCTTTTCAAAAGACAAAGAAAAAATCTATTTTTTTAAAACGAAAAAATATATTTTTTCAAAACGAATTTTTTTTTTTTTTTAAATCGAGGATTTATTTTAAACGTGAATTTTTTCAAATGAAATGGCAACCAGTCCATAGCAACCAGTCCATAGCAACCATCCATAGCAACCCTTTTCAAAAAACAACTTTTTTTTCAAATGAATTAGCAACCATCCATAGCAACCGTCCATGGCAACCAGCCCATAGCAACCCTTTTCAAAAAACAACTTTTTTTTCAAATGAATTAGCAACCGTCCATAGCAACCGTCCATAGCAACCAGTCCATAGCAACCAGTCCATAGCAACCTTTTTCAAAAGACAAAGAAAAAATATACTTTTTCAAAACGAAAAAATATATTTTTTCCAAAACAAAATTTTTTTTTTTCAAAACGAAGATTTTTTTTTTTAAATCGTCAATAGCAACCAGTCCATAGCAACCGTCCATATCAACCAGTCCAGAGCAACTATCCATATCAACCAGTTCATAGTAACTGTCCATAGCAACTATCCATATCAACCATCCATAGCAACATCTAAAAGGAACCAGCCCATAGCAACATCCATAGCAACCCTTTTCAAAAAACAACTTTTTTTTCAAATGAATTAGCAACCAGTCCATAGCAACCGTCCATAGCAACCAGTCCATAGCAGCCATCCATATCAACCAGTCCATAGCAACTGTCCATAGCAACTATCCATATCAACCTGTCCATATCAACCTGTCCATAGCAACTATCCATATCAACCATCCATATCAACCATCCATAGCAACCTTTTTCCAAAAACAACTTTTTTTTTCAAATGAAATAGCATCCGTCCATATCAACCAGTCCATAGCAACCAGTCCATGGCAACCAATCCATAGCAACCGTCCATAGCAACCAATCCATAGCAACCAGTCCATAGCAACCCTTTTCAAAAGACAAAAAAATATTTTCAAAACAAAATATTTTTTTTTCAAAACGAAGATTTTTTTTTTTTTTTTTTAAATCGAGGATTTTTTTTTTAAATGTAAATTTTTTAAAATGAAATAGCAACCGTTAATAGCAACCAGTCCATAGCAACCAGTCCATAGCAACCGTCCATAGCAACTGTCCATAGCAACCAGTCCATAGCAACCGTCCATAGCGACCAGCCCATAGCAACCAACCCAAAGCAACCGTCCATAGCAACCATCCATAGCAACTATATATCAACCAGTCCATAGTAACTGTCCATTACAACCAATCTAAAGCAACCGTCCATAGCAACTATCCATAGCAACCGTTTTAAAAAAACTTTTTTTTTCCAAATGAATTGGCAGCCATCCATAGCAACTATCCATATCAACCAGCCCATAGCAACCAGCCCATAGCAACCAGCCCATAGCAACTCTTTTTTCAAATGAATTAGCAACCAGTCCATAGCAACCAGTCCATAGCAACATCTAAAGGAACCAGTCCATAGCAACCCTTTTCAAAAAACAACTTTTTTTTCAAATGAATTAGCATCCGTCCATAGCAACCGTCCATAGCAACCAGTCCATAGCAACCATCCATAGCAACCGTCCATAGCAACCATCCATATCAACCAGTCCATAGCAACTGTCCATAGCAACCAGTCCATATCAACCATCCATAGCAACTATCCATATCAACCAGCCCATAGCAATCGTCCATAGCAACTGTCCAGAGCAAACCGTCCATAGCAACATCTAAAGGAACCAGTCCATAGCAACCGTCCATAGCAACCGTCCATAGCGACCAGCCCATAGCAACCAACCCAAAGCAACCGTCCATAGCAACTATATATCAACCAGTCCATAGTAACTGTCCATTACAACCAATCTAAAGCAACCGTCCATAGCAACTGACCATAGCAACTATCCATAGCAACCGTTTTAAAAAAACTTTTTTTTTCCAAATGAATTGGCAGCCATCCATAGCAACTATCCATATCAACCAGCCCATAGCAACCAGCCCATAGCAACCCTTTTCAAAAAACAACTTTTTTCAAATGAATTAGCAACCATCCATAGCAACCAGTCCATAGCAACATCTAAAGGAACCAGCCCATAGCAACCAGTCCATAGCAACCCTTTTCAAAAAACAACTTTTTTTTCAAATGAAATAGCATCCGTCCATAGCAACCGTCCATAGCAACCAGTCCGTATCAACCAGTCCATAGCAACTGTCCATAGCAACCGCCCATAGCAACCAGTCCATGGCAACCAGCCCATAGCAACCCTTTTCAAAAAAACAACTTTTTTTTCAAATGAATTAGCAACCATCCATAGCAACCGTCAATAGCAACCAGTCCATAGCAACTGCCCATAGCAACCAGCCCATAGCGACCAGCCCATAGCAACTATCCATATCAACCAGTCAATAGTAACTGTCTATAGCAACCAATCTATAGCAACCATCCATAGCAACTGACCATAGCAACCGTTTTAAAAAAACTTTTTTTTTTTCAAATGAATTAGCAGCCATCCATATCAACCAGTCCATAGCAACCGTCCATATAAACTGTCCATAGCAACCATCCATAGCAACTATCTATATCAACCTGTCCATAGCAACCAGTCTATAGCAACCAGTCCATAGCAACCAGTCCATAGCAACCAGTCCATAGCAACCAGCCCATAGCAACCCTTTTCAAAAAACAACTTTTTTTTCAAATGAATTAGCAACCATCCATAGCAACCGTCCATAGCAACCAGTCCATAGCAACCCTTTTGAAAAAAACTTTTTTTAAATGAATTAGCTACTATCCATAGCAACCATTCATAGCAACTGTCCACAGCAACTGTCCACAGCAACTGTCCACAGCAACTGTCCACAGCAACTGTCCACAGCAACTGTCCACAGCAACTGTCCACAGCAACCGTCCACAGCAACCGTCCACAGCAACCAGTCCATAGCAACCTGTCCATAGCAACCGTCCATAGCAACCCGTCCTTATCAACCAGTCCATGTCAACCGTCCATAGCAGCTATCCATAGTAACTGTCCATAGCATCCATCCATAGCAACCCTTTTAAAAAAACTTTTTTTTTCAAATGAATTAGCAACCAGTCCATAGCAACCGTCAATAGCAACCGTCCATAGCAACCAGCCCATATCAACCATCCATAGCAACCGTCCATATCAACCAGTCCATAGCAACCCGTCCATAGAAACCAGCTTCAAAAAACAACTTTAAAAAAAATGAATTAGCAACCATTCATAGCAACCGTCAATAGCAACCAGTCCATAGCAACCGTCCATAGCAACCAGTCCATATCAACCTGTCCATAGCAACCAGTCCATGTCAACCGTCCATAGCAGCTATCCATAGTAACTGTCCATAGCAACCATCCATAGCAACCCTTTTAAAAAAACAACTTTTTTTTTCAAATGAATTAGCAACCGTCAATAGCAACCAGTCCATAGCAACCGTCAATAGCAACCAGTCCATAGCAACCGTCCATATCAACCAGTCCATAGCAACCGTCCATAGCAACCAGTTCATATCATCCATCCATAGCAACTATCCATATCAACCAGCCCATATCAACCAGTCCATAGCAATCGTCCATAGCAACCATCCATAGCAACATCTAAAGGAACCAGTCCATAGCAACATCCATAGCAACCCTTTTAAAAAAAACTTTTTTTTCAAATGAATTAGCAACCGTCAATAGCAACCGTCCATAGCAACCAGTCCATAGCAACCAGTCCATATCAACCGTCCATAGCAACTATCCATATCAACCAGCCCATATCAACCAGTCCATAGCAACTGTCCATAGCAACCATCCATAGCAACCCTTTTAAAAAAAAAAAACATTTTTTTTCAAATGAATTAGCAACCATCCATAGCAACTGTCCATAGCAACCAGTCCATAGCAACCAATCCATAGCAACCAGTCCATAGCAACTGACCATAGCAACCATCCATATCAACCTGTCCATAGCAACTATCCATATCAACCGTCCAATAGCAACCATCCATAGCAACCCTTTTTTAAAAAACAACTTTTTTCAAATGAAATAGCATCCGTCCATAGCAACCAGTCCATAGCAACTAGTCCATAGCAACTAGTCCATAGCAACTAGTCCATAGCAACTAGTCCATAGTAACTGTCCATGGCAACCAGCCCATAGCAACCGTCCATAGCAACCAATCCATAGCAACTGTCCATATCAACCAGTCCATATCAACCAGTCCATAGCAACCAATCCATAGCAACCAGTCCATAGCAACCATCCATAGCAAACCTTTTAAAAAAAACTTTTTTTAAATGAAATAGCAACCAGTCCATAGCAACCCTTTTCAAAAGACAAAGAAAAAATCTATTTTTTTAAAACGAAAAAATATATTTTTTCAAAACGAATTTATTTTTATTTTTTTAAATCGAGGATTTTTTTTTAAACGTGAATTTTTTCAAATGAAATGGCAACCAGTCCATAGCAACCATCCATAGCAACCCTTTTCAAAAAACAACTTTTTTTTCAAATGAATTAGCAACCATCCATAGCAACATCTAAAGGAACCAGTCCATAGCAACATCCATAGCAACCCTTTTAAAAAAAAAAAAACTTTTTTTCAAATGAATTAGCAACCATCCATAGCAACTGTCCATAGCAACTGTCCATAGCAACCGTCCATAGCAACCAATCCATAGCAACCAGTCCATAGCAACCAGTCCATAGCAACCAGTCCATAGCAACCAGTCCATAGCAACCAGTCCATAGCAACTATCCATATCAACCGTCCAATAGCAACCATCCATAGCAACCCTTTTTTAAAAAACAACTTTTTTCAAATGAAATAGCATCCGTCCATAGCAACCAGTCCATAGCAACTAGTCCATAGCAACTAGTCCATAGTAACTGTCCATGGCAACCAGCCCATAGCAACCGTCCATAGCAACCGTCCATAGCAACCAGCCCATAGCAACCGTCCATAGCAACCGTCCATATCACCCAGTCCATAGCAACCAATCCATAGCAACTGTCCATATCAACCGTCCATAGCAACCAGTCCATAGCAACCATCCATAGCAACCCTTTAAAAAAAAAACATTTTTTTTAAATGAAATAGTAACCAGTCCATAGCAACCAGTCCATAGCAACCCTTTTCAAAAGACAAAGAAAAAATCTATTTTTTTAAAACGAAAAAATATATTTTTTCAAAACGAATTTTTTTTTTTTTTTTTAAATCGAGGATTTATTTTAAACGTGAATTTTTTCAAATGAAATGGCAACCAGTCCATAGCAACCAGTCCATAGCAACCATCCATAGCAACTCTTTTCAAAAAACAACTTTTTTTTCAAATGAATTAGCAACCATCCATAGCAACCGTCCATGGCAACCAGTCCATGGCAACCAGCCCATAGCAACCCTTTTCAAAAAACAACTTTTTTTTCAAATGAATTAGCAACCATCAATAGCAACCGTCCATAGCAACTATCCATAGCAACCAGTCCATAGCAACCAGTCCATAGCAACCTTTTTCAAAAGACAAAGAAAAAATATATTTTTTCAAAACGAAAAAATATATTTTTTCCAAAACAAAATTTTTTTTTTCAAAACGAAGATTTTTTTTTTTTAAATCGATTTTAAACGTGAATTTTTTCAAATGAAATAGCAACCGTCCATAGCAACCCGTCCATAGCAACCCGTCCATAGCAACCCTTTTCAAAAAACAACTTTTTTTTCAAATGAATTAGCAACCATCCATAGCAACCGTCCATATCAACCAGTCCATAGCAACTAGTCCATGGCAACCAGTCCATAGCAACCGTCCATATTAACCAGTCCATAGCAACATCCATAGCAACCAGCCCATAGCAACCCTTTTCAAAAAACAACTTTTTTTTCAAATGAATTAGCAACCATCCATAGCAACCATCCATAGCAACCGTCAATAGCAACCAGTCCATAGCAACCGTCCATATCAACCAGTCCAGAGCAACTATCCATATCAACCAGTTCATAGTAACTGTCCATAGCAACTATCCATATCAACCATCCATAGCAACATCTAAAAGGAACCAGCCCATAGCAACCAGTCCATAGCAACATCCATAGCAACCCTTTTCAAAAAACAACTTTTTTTTCAAATGAATTAGCAACCAGTCCATAGCAACCGTCCATAGCAACCAGTCCATAGCAGCCATCCATATCAACCAGTCCATAGCAACTGTCCATAGCAACTGTCCATAGCAACTATCCATATCAACCTGTCCATATCAACCTGTCCATAGCAACCATCCATAGCAACCATCCATAGCAACCTTTTTCAAAAAACAACTTTTTTTTTCAAATGAAATAGCATCCGTCCATATCAACCAGTCCATAGCAACCAGTCCATGGCAACCAATCCATAGCAACCGTCCATAGCAACCAATCCATAGCAACCAGTCCACAGCAACCCTTTTCAAAAGACGAAGAAAAAATATATTTTTTCAAAACAAGATATATTTTTTTTTCAAAACGAAGATTTTTTTTTTTTTTAACCACATCAATACTGGGCACTTTCGCCCCCTTCCTTCCCAGACCAATTTTCAGCTTTCAGCGCGCTCGCATTTTCAATGACAAATGCGCGGTCATGCTACGATGTACCCAAATTTAATTTTTATCATTTTGTTCACACAAATAGAGCTTTCTTTTGGTGGTATTCACGACTACGTTTTTTATTTTTTGCGATATAAGCGAAAATTAGAAAAAAAAATATTTTCGTCTTTCTATTTAAAAAAATATCCAATAAAATTAAATTTTGTCATAAATTTAAGCCAAAATCTATTCTACTACATGTTTTTGGTAAAAAAAAATCCGTTAAGTGTATAATAATTGGTTCACGTGATCACGGACATATGTACGCAAACGATCATGTACAGATGTGCACAGGTGATCACGGACATATGTGTGCAAATGATTAGGACATATGATTTTATTGTCACATATGTGGGGGACAGGTGTTTTTACTATGTGGGGACATGTGTGTGGGGACATGTGTGTGTGTGGGGACATGTGTGTTTACTTTCTGTGTTTTAGACTGCGTGGGGACACTAGGCTGGTGATCAGTGAGTAAAAAGCTGAAAAAAACAGCTCATACTCACTGATCACCAGCCAGGCTGCAGCGATCCGCTCTCCTCTCCTCACCGACGACTTCTGTGTGAGGAGAGGAGAGCTGATTGCCTAGCAACCGGCTCTCTGTTTACATCACTTGACGGCTGTGATTGGACACGGCCGTCATGTGATCAGGAGGGCCAATCACTGAGCCCTCCTGCCGAATCGAGATGTGCTGTGTCCGGGTGACACGAGTGAATCGGGATCGCGCTGCTGCGCGGGAACGCACGCGCGCGATCCCCCCCCCTCCTTCTGAGGGACGTTCCTGAACGTCCACTCAGAAGGAGAGAGCGCCCACCCGGCCGTATATGTACAGTGGCCGGGTGGGAAGTAGTTAAATCAAGGATTTTTTTTAAACGTGAATTTTTTCAAATGAAATAGCAACCATCCATAGCAACCAGCCCATAGCAACCCTTTTCAAAAAACTTTTTTTTTGCAAATGAATTAGCAACCGTCAATAGCAACTGTCCATATCAACCGTCAAAAGCAACCAGTCCATAGCAACCGTCCATATCAACCAGTCCATAGCAACCAGTCCATAGCAACCGTCCATAGCAACCGTCCATAGCAACCGTCCATAGCAACCGTCCATAGCAACCGTCCATAGCAACCGTCCATAGCAACCGTCCATAGCAACCGTCCATAGCAACCGTCCATAGCAACCAGTCCATATCAACCATCCATAGCAACATCTAAAGGAACCAGTCCATAGCAATATCCATAGCAACCCTTTTCAAAAAACAACTTTTTTCAAATGAATTAGCAACAATCCATAGCAAACGTCAATAGCAACCAGTCCATAGCAACCAGTCCATAGCAACCGTCCATAGCAACCAGTCCATAGCAACATCTAAAGGAACCAGCCCATAGCAACCAGTCCATAGCAACATCCATAGCAACCCTTTTCAAAACAACTTTTTTTTCAAATGAATTAGCAACCAGTCCATAGCAACCAGTCCATAGCAACTGTCCTTAGCAACCATCCATAGCAACTGACCATAGCAACCATCCATATAAACCAGTCCATAGCAACCAGTCCATAGCAACCAGTCCATAGCAACCAGCCCATAGCAACCAGCCCATAGCAACCAGCCCATAGCAACCAGCCCATAGCAACCAGCCCATAGCAACCGTCCATGGCAACCAATCCATATTAACCGTCCATAGCAACCAGCCCATAGCAACCATCCATATCAACCAGTCCATAGCAACCAGTCCATAGCAACCCTTTTCAAAAGACAAAGAAAAAATATATTTTTTCAAAACGAAATATATTTTTTTCAAAACGAAGATTTTTTTTTTTTAAATCGAGGATTTTTTTTAAACGTGAATTTTTTCAAATGAATTAGCAACCGTCCATATCAACCAGTCCATAGCAACCAGCCCATAGCAACCAGCCCATAGCAACCAGCCCATAGCAACCAGCCCATAGTAACCAGTCCATAGCAACTGACCATATCAACTGACCATAGCAACCAGTCCATAGCAACCAGTCCATAGCAACCCTTTTCAAAAAACAACTTTTTTTTTCAAATGAATTAGCAACCGTCCATAGCAACTATCCGTATCAACCAGTCCATAGCAACCAATCCATAGCAACCAGTCCATAGCAACCATCAATAGCAACCCTTTTCAAAAAACAACTTTTTTTTCAAATGAATTAGCAACCGTCAATAGCAACCAGTCCATAGCAACCGTCCATAGCAACTATCCATATCAACCAGTCCATAGTAACTGTCCATAGCAACTATCCATAGCAACCGTCCATAGCAACCGTCCATAGCAACATCTTCTAAAAGGAACCAGCCCATAGCAACCAGTCCATAGCAACCCTTTTCAAAAAACAACTTTTTTTTCAAATGAATTAGCAACCATCAATAGCAACCATCAATAGCAACCGTCCATAGCAACTATCCATAGCAACCAGTCCATAGCAACCTTTTTCAAAAGACAAAGAAAAAATATATTTTTTCAAAACGAAAAAATATATTTTTTCCAAAACAAATTTTTTTTTTTTCAAAACGAAGATTTTTTTTTTTTAAACGTGAATTTTTTCAAATGAAATGGCAACCGTCCATAGCAACCCGTCCATAGCAACCCTTTTCAAAAAAACAACTTTAAAAAAAAAATGAATTAGCAACCATCCATAGCAATCTGTCCATAGCAACCGTCCATAGCAACCATCCATATCAACCAGTCCATAGCAACCAGTCCATAGCAACCCTTTTCAAAAAACAACTTTTTTTTCAAATGAATTAGCAACTATCCATAGCAACCGTCAATAGCAACCAGTCCATAGCAACCATCCATATCAAACTGTCCATAGCAACCGTCAATAGCAACTGTCCATAGCAACCAGCCCATAGCAACCCTTTTCAAAAAAACAACTTTAAAAAAAAATGAATTAGCAACCATCCATAGCAACCGTCAATAGCAACCAGTCCATAGCAACCGTCCATATCAACCAGTCCATAGCAACCGTCCATAGCAACCAATCCATAGCAACCGTCCATAGCAACCGTCCATAGCAACCCTTTTCATAAGACGAAGAAAAAATATATTTTTTCAAAACGAAGATTTATTTTTTTAAATCGATTTTTTTTAAACGTGAATTTTTTCAAATGAAATAGCAACCATCCATAGCAACCCGTCCATAGCAACCAGTCCATGGCAACCATCCACAGCAACACTTTTCAAAAACAACTTTTAAAAAAAAATTAATTAGCAACCATCCATAGCAACCTGTCCATAGCAATCTGTCCATAGCAACCGTCCATAGCATCTATCCATATCAACTAGTCTATAGCAACCGTCCATATCAACCGTCCATATCAACCAGCCCATAGCAACCAGCCCATAGCAACACTTTTCAAAAAACAACTTTTAAAAAAAAATTAATTAGCAACCATCCATAGCAACCTGTCCATAGCAACCGTCAATAGCAATCTGTCCATAGCAACTGTCCATAGCAACCATCCATAGCAACTGTCCATAGCAACCAGTCCATAGCAACCGTCCATAGCAACCAGCCCATAGCAACCCTTTTCAAAAAAATGAATTAGCAACCAGTCCATAGCAACCAGTCCATAGCAACCGTCCATAGCAACCCTTTTCATAAGACGAAGAAAAAATATATTTTTTCAAAACGAAAAAATATATTTTTTCAAAACAAATTTTTTTTTTTTTCAAAACGAAGATTTTTTTTTTTTTTTAACCACATCAATACTGGGCACTTTCGCCCCCTTCCTTCCCAGACCAATTTTCAGCTTTCAGCGCTCTCGCATTTTCAATGACAATTGCGCGGTCATGCTACGATGTACCCAAATTTAATTTTTATCATTTTGTTCACACAAATAGAGCTTTCTTTTGGTGGTATTTATTCACGACTACGTTTTTTATTTTTTGCGATATAAGCGAAAATTAGAAAAAAAATAATATTTTCGTCTTTCTATTTAAAGAAAAATCCAATAAAATTTAATTTTGTCATAAATTTAAGCCAAAATGTATTCTACTACATGTTTTTGGTAAAAAAAAAATCCGTTAAGTGTATAATAATTGGTTCACGTGATCACGGACATATGTACGCAAATGATCATGTACAGATGTGCGCAGGTGATCACGGACATATGTGTGCAAATGATCATTGGGACATGTGATTTTATTGTCACATATGTGGGGGACAGGTGTTTTTACTATGTGGGGACATGTGTGTGTGTGTGTGTGTGGGGACATGTGTGTGTGGGGACGTGTGTGTGTGTGTGTGTGTGGGGACATGTGTGTGTGGGGACATGTATGTTTACTTTCTGGGTTTTAGACTGTGTGGGGACACTAGGCTGGTGATCAGTGAGTAAAAAGCTGAAAAAAAAACAGCTCATACTCACTGATAACCAGCCAGGCTGCAGCGATCCGCTCTCCTCTCCTCACCGACGACTTCTGTGTGAGGAGAGGAGAGCTGATTGCCTAGCAACCGGCTCTCTGTTTACATCACTTGACGGCTGTGATTGGACACGGCCGTCATGTGATCAGGAGGGCCAATCACTGAGCCCTCCTGCCGAATCGAGATGTGCTGTGTCTGGGTGACACGAGTGCATCGGGATCGCGCTGCTGCGCGGGAACGCACGCGCGCGATCCCCCCCCCTCCTTCTGAGGGACGTTCCTGAACGTCCACTCAGGAGAGAGCGCCCACCCGGCCATATATGTACAGTGGCCGGGTGGGAAGTAGTTATATCAAGGATTTTTTTTAAACGTGAATTTTTTCAAATGAAATAGCAACCATCCATAGCAACCCTTTTCAAAAAAACAACTTTTTTTTTTTCAAATGAATTAGCAACCGTCCATAGCAACCGTCCATAGCAACCAGTCCATAGCAACCCTTTTCAAAAAACATTTTTTTTTCAAATTTATTAGCAACCGTCCATAGCAACCAGTCCATAGCAACTGTCCATAGCAACCATCCATAACAACCGTCCATAGCAACCAGTCCATAGCAACCCTTTTCAAAAAACATTTTTTTTTTCAAATGAATTAGCAACCGTCCATAGCAACCAGTCCACATAGCTACCAGTCCATAGCAACTATCCATATCAACCAGTCCATAGTAACTGTCCATAGTAACTGTCCATAGCAACCAGTCCATAGCAACCATCCATAGCAACCCTTTTCAAAAGAAAAATTTTTTCAAATCCCAGCTGATCACAGATGTAAACAGAAGCCGATTATCGGCACTCCTTTCCTCATGCTGACAGCATGAGGAGAGTTGAAGAGCGCCGATAACCAGCTTCTCTAAATAGGACATGTACACTAATTATTAGTGCATTCCCAACTGTACCCACCAGTGCTGCCAATTTTATAACAAACTATGAAAAAGTGTTTTTTTTATTTATTTATCATTTTGTCTTTTTTGTTTGTTTAGCAAAAAATAATCCCCCACCCCCCCCCCCCCCCCCATTGGTGATTAAATACCACCAAAAGAAAGCTCTATTTGTGTGAAAGAAATTATATTTTTGATTGGGTACAGTGTTGCATGACCGCGCAATTGCCATTCAAAGTGTGACAGTGCTGAAAGCTGAAAATTTGCCTGGGCAGGAAGGGGGTAAAATTGCCCGGTATTGAAGTGATTAGGCAATATATCATGGCCAGCACCTCACATGTAAGGAGCTTTTTGGAAACTGGTTGCATGGATTTATACACAACTTGAAGCTTCTGAATCAGCAAAATGGTATAATTGCCATCTCTAATAATGCCGCCTTGTAACGGAAATTTTGCAAGATATTATATATTTTGTCTTTTTATTTCTCGTTAGGGATGCAAGATCCAAGCGACGCCAACTTCTAGAAAGGTGACATCCTTGGGGAAAGGTAATTATTGCTATAAACGTTGAGTTGATTGTGCCAGATTTTTTTGTGTGTTTAACACTTTTATGTTTTAAAGTGAACTTGTCAGTCAAATGACATTTTTTTTATAAGGTAAAACGTCCCACATGTAAGTACCACATATTGTCTTGCTCTCCTTTTACTAGCCCTAAAATACCGTATTTATCGGCGTATAACACGCACTTTTTTCCCCTTAAAATCAGGGGAAAATCGTGGGTGCGTGTTATACGCCAATACTCCGTCGAATTCCCCTGCTGAAAACGAGCGAGAGGAGCCGAAGCCGAAGTACAATCGGCTTTACTCGGCTCCTCTCGCAGTCCCGCCCATCTCTGACTGCGCCGCTGACATAGAGAAAGCCGAGTGTACTTCGGCTAGTCTCGGCTCCTCTCGCAGTCCTGCCTGTGACTGTGAGCAGAGCCGAGTCTAGCCGAAGTACACTCGGCTTTCTCCGTCAGCGGCGCAGTCAGTGGAGATGGGCGGGACTGCGAGAGGAGCCGAGTCTAGCCGAAGTACACTCGGCCCGCTCGCTCCTCTCCACAGAAATCGGCGCCAAATTTTAAAAACCGCCGGGACTGACACGATCGCAAAGGCACTGGGCGCGGCTGCAGATGGACAGATGGACACTGGGCGCGGCTGCAGATGGACACTGGGCACGGCTGCAGATGGACACTGGGCACGGCTGCAGATGGACACGGCTGCAGATGGACAGATGGACACTGGGCAAGGCTGCAGATGGACACTGGGCAAGGCTGCATGCTGCATTTAAATGTAAGTTTTTTTTCCTTGAATTTCCCTCCTAAAAGTTTTTTTCCTTAAAATTCCCTCCTAAACTTGGGGTGCGTGTTATACGCCGGTGCGTGTTATACGCCGATAAATACGGTACTTATTTAGAGACACTTTTCTGCTTTTACCTTTGAGCATAGCATTGTCCATCTATAAGTCTGCTGTTCAATGTGAACACTCTTATTGGTATGGTTTGTTGTTTAGGACCTAGCTCTAGTGTTACATCTGTTAAAGTTCCATCTGTGTTGGAGAAATCAATTGTCGGCTTTAACCCTTTGACACTTAAACAATATGAGCTGTCAGCTTTACAGCCTTCTGATCACTTCTACAGCTGTGGGGGGGGGGGGGGGGGGGGAACTGATGTATAATAAACACCCAAAATGTCTTTATCATACATCACAGGACACAGAGGGCTTCATTCATGACTGCTTGGGTTAGGCTGCCACCTTCAGATGAATGAACACTGGCTAAAGATAACTCCCCTCCGCTAGCCTTTGTTTTTTTAAGATGGTGCTTTCAAGTTCCAGATTTTATGGCCTATTCCTAACACCTCTGCTTGGGTAGTGGAGGGCTTCATCTGGATTGGTCAGTACAGCCTGCTGTGGGTGATTTAGGTAGTTTTTCTATGTGAAGCCACATATGACTGTGGTGGAGCTCAGAAGGGGATGTCCGTCATGACAACATGATCGTCCGCAGCTGCCAATTTTCTCAGGCGCAAAATTTTCAACTCCTGGTATTCCAGCATTGGTTGCACCACACTGCAGAATGACTTACCAATCCATATTGTCTCAGCCCTGCACAGCGGCCTCTGCTTAGGCGCAGCAAGTATCGGGACACTTCTGTTGAGGTGAGTTGCCACATTGGTGTTTTGGCATAGGTTGCTCAGCCCTCTCAGCTAGGTGGCCTCTCAAAGGCCTAATAACCCTCAGAAAAGCCATATAGCCTTGTGCAGGCAGAGAGGTTGGGGGATGAACAATGTGATGGGCTCCCAAGCTCCTCTTCACAGTTCGCCCTGCAATTGCTCCCCAAAGAGTCAGATTAGATGTGAATCCAGGGCCCTTATGCCATTTCCACTTCCTTTGGGGGGGGGGGGGCACAATTCTCCACTTCCTTTGTGGGGGCACAATTCTTCACATTTTCTGCAGCAGTATCTAGATTGCATAATTAGAGGTTCTCACTGGTTTGGAACACCTGGGATGCAAATGTAGGCGCTCTCCCTCCCTTCCTACCCTTTTTAGGGATGATGAAGCATTGGCAGAAAATCCTCATGAAGAGATGGAAGCTTTTGGGGATCAGGAATTCTCTTAGATGAGCTCTTCCAGGGGGAATCTCAAGGTCTGGGGCTGTCACTGTGCACAAAACATCTGCCAAGAAGCTAACTGTGGGCTTCTAACCTGAAGTTGCTGCTTTAGGAATCCTTCTTCCCTAAAATAATTTGGTTTTGGGTCCTGGCGGCTGCCAAAAAGTTCCAAGTCTTTTTCAGTGCGCACTCATTTTCATAAAGGTATGTATTCCGACCGGACTCAGCTGAAGAAGGTGTTTTAGTGAGTGTTGCAGTGGCAAGTGTTTTGCTCATCATTACTCTATGGAGGAGGAATTTAACAAGAAATTTCTTGAGTTCTTCATATGTTGACCTGGCCATTTTCTGTACGAGTTAGACCCTTATGGCCCTGGTGCATGAGGTCCCGGTCTTTTAAGATGCCATGAATAAGAGATTTAAGGCGTCCTCTCTGGTAGGAGCAGCTCTGCAGCTTCAGGGTCAATGCTTGTTTGGACCATCCTTGGATACCTTCATCCAGATGGTGACTTTGGTTAGAAGCACTCTTACCCCTAAAGAAGAAAGCAAAGATGACCGGTCAGAAACCCGGAATCCAAATGGAGTTCCTTTCTTAAACAAAAAGCCCTGGGCTCCATGCCAAGCCTACATCACAGTTCCATAAGAAGAACTGGACCCTCGAGTCCTCTGGTGTTGGCAAATCGTCCTCACAGGGGTGCCACTACTCTTACAGTTTGGGGGATGTCTGTTGGCCTTTACAGCCATCTAGACTCAGTAAGTCACAGAGGACTGGGTGGGCGACGTAGTGCCCAAAGGCTATTAAACAGGAGTTTTGTTGCTTTCCCCCTCCCTGCTTTATGCACTCAAGAGTATCCTTGGATCCACAAAGAATAGCGGTTTTCTTTGTGGCCCCGGAAAGACTGGTTTTCCAAGGGCTCCTTGCACCCGCACCGAAGGGGGAGAGGTCTCCTGGTTTGTATTCCAACCATTTGACAGTTCACTAACCAAAACCAAGACATCTGGCTTATTCTGGACCTTGAGGATCTCTTGGTACCATAACAAAAGCATTACAGGCCATCTCTGTTCTTGCATAGCAGAGTTTGAGTACTGGACCTCAGGGAGATAGGTGACTGATCCCGATAAATAAATTTCCTTCCGAAGCAGTGATGTACAGAACAGGTAGGAAAAACCTGTGGCATCTTCAGACACATACATCTGCTAAAGACACCTGCACAAAATCAAGGTTTAGCAGAGCTGGGAGGGGTAATAGTGATATATATTTTTTATTTTTTTATATATTTGGCCAGTATTCATTCACCTGAAGGTGGCAGCATAATCTAAATAGTTATGAATATGAACCATCTATATAGTGCAGCGCAACTAGCAACAAATTTAACCAAATTATCGGTAAATAAATTATACAGAACAGTTTTTTTTTTTTATCCAAGAACAATTGCTATTCATAAATGAAACCGTGAAATTGAATCCTAAAAAGAAATAGCACAATGAACTGTTGAGTTATTGTAACTACTGGCCATTAGGTCAATTGGAGAACACAGCTCATACACAATCCTCCACCAGTGATTAGATGGCAGCTCATCTTATACTTGGACCCCTGTTTTACCAGTGAGTCAAAGTAAGCAGTCCCCTATTGGGGATAAACTTGTGTGCTTCCGCTTCGCTCTTAGTCTCCCACACCTCCTTTCAGTGATGTATACTCTCGTACAGCGGTATATGTAACTAAATAAAAGATATCTAGTGCTCTCTGTAAAAGATTTAATATCAAATCAAATAGAGATAAGGCACTCAACTGTGATGATCAGACTGGTAGCATAATCCCTGCGAGCTTCAATGTAGGTGGCGGTGACCGCAGGATGATAACCGAGGGTATGGCTCCTAATCCCAGACACGTGTCGTCCTGGGTGACCCACGAATGAAGTCCACGCCCAGGACGACACGTGTCTGGGATTAGGAGTCATACCCTCAGTTATCATCCTGCAGTCACCGCAACCCATGTTGAAGCACGCTGGGATTATGCTACCTGTCTGATACGCTGGCACAGTTGAGTGCCTTTTATGTTGGTGCATTATTGCTATTTTACTTGATATTAAAGCTTTGACAGAGAGCACTAGCTTTTTTTTTTTTATCTTATTACATCTACCGCTGTACGAGAGTATACATCACTGAAAGGTGTTGGAGACAAAGAGCGAAGTGGAAGAACACACCCAAGTTTATCCCCATTAGCTTACTTGGACTCACTGGTAAAACAGAGGGGTAGAAGTATAAGGTGAGCGGCCATCTAATCACTGGTAGAGGATTGTGTACGAGCATGGTTTCAATTGTCCTACACAGAGGTCGAAATATCACAGTATTTTGGCATTTCTCCATTTGAATTTATAACACAGATTTTTTAAGATTATATAATTTTTGGGATTATATTATTGGTTTTGTTTGTGCTGATTGAGTTTGGGGTTATTTATGACTATGAAGATGCAATGTGTTCTGTGATGTGCAGTTAAGAAATGCCTTTATTCCTGAATATTATTATTGAGAATCAGGTTTCTATGCCAAATCAGTGAGGAAGAACTGTTCAAAGTGACACTGTGAGGGTTATTTACGAAAGGCAAATCCACTTTGCACTACAAGTGCAAACTGCACTTGAAATTGCACTGAAAGTGCAGTCGCTGTAAATCTGAGGAGTAGATCTGAAATGAGGGGAAGCGCTGCTGATTTTATCATCCAATCATGTGCAAGCTAAAATCCTGTTTTTTTTATTTTCCTTGCACATGTCCCCCTCAGATCTACAGCAAGTGCACTTTGCACTTGTAGTGCAAAGTGGATTTGCCTTTCGGAAATAACCCCCTATGTGTTCTCTCCCAAACCATTCCCAAAACTGTAATAGAAAGGCTCTTATTTACACCCCTCCAATGGTTTGCGCCTTCTACCCCCCCCCCCCCCCCCCCGTTCAAGGACTTTATCCTCCATCAGACTATTTTTCAACTTATACCTTATCAGACACAAGACTGCCCACTTGGACCTGCTTTCTGATCAGCTATATGGCCTGCTGTTTGTAGAGGACTAGTACTGTATACTGAATAGAGAAATTGGGATTTTTTTTGTTACTCACCATAAAATCCCTTTCTCTGAGTTCATTGACGGACACAGCATCCACCCGTCTGTTGGCGCTTGCTTCTGACTGCTTTGTTACAAACTGGTGGTCTATGCAGCAAGAGGGGTTTTATGCACAGAGGATTGCCCATAGGAGGTGCAGTGTTTTGTTTTTTTTGGCCTAGTGTCCTCCTCCTGGTAAGTAGTGGTATAAAACCCTATCCGTCATGAATTTGAAAAGAAACTGTGTCCATAAATGAACTCGGAGGGGATTTTACGGTGAGAACAAAAAAAAATCCAGTTTTTATTACTATGACATTGCTCTCATTCTTTATACAGACTTTGGTATGCCACTTTTATCGCCGTATAATAAAAATGTAGATGGCGGGGTTGTCACAGCTTGTGTATTCCACAATGCCTTACCTGATCTCACAACTGTTACTGGTGCTCTTCCCTATTGTACCACATTTAGGCTCCAGAGACACATTGTTGATCGCTAAACTCTTCAAAAACAATGAGGAAGAAAAAGATTATTTTTCAAATTCCTTTTCTGAGGAGACCTAAAACCTGAAAAATGATGTATATACCGAACGTGCGGACATTTTTATTTCTTTGCATGGGTGAGGCAGGCTATACCCAGAGTATGCACCACTTAATGAAAGAGACATAAACCCTTGTTAAAGCATCTTCCAAATGGGATATTGAGACAACAGATTCTCTTTTTTTTTTAGGTTTCCAAAATTATGTGAAATTTTTTTTTGAACTTGTTTCATTAAATAAAAACTAGAAGAATTTGCGCTAGGTGTAAGTGTCAAAATTAAAAGACAAATTTGTGAACAAAATAAAATAAAAACCGTGAAGGATATCCTGTAGCTAAGCACTATAACCCTGATATGGGGCACAAAGAATGAATGTATAGAAAAAAAGTGCAGCGCTGGATAATAAACATATAAATTGCAGTGAGAAGTGCACAACATATATCCATGTAATCAAAAAGGTGTAGACCGTAAACAATTAAAAGTCCATGCTGCATAAGCAGAAAATAAGTGTGTAGCACACAAAATCTAAATGTTCATAAGTGCAGTCATTCAGTGGGTGATATCGAATATGAAACCATAAAGATAACATACACCACCAGTGCTGCCCGTCACCTTGTGAAGAAATGAAGGCTTACCAGAAAGCCAGCGACCGTCCTTCTCAGGGGGACAAAACAGGCTTAGCAGTATGTCAGGAACGCCACCAGGATAGCGAGGATTCCCCTCTCTGATTACCAGCTGGCTTTTAGAGATGTTCCCTCCAGATTGCATTCTCCAGACACGATCCAGGAAGAGAGCGCAAACACTCCTTTTCATGAATGGGGTATGGGCATCCAGTAAAGACTTAGCGTTCCCGGGAGAAGAAAAAGGAAGGGAGAAAAAGACTCCAGTAGTGCAGAGCTTCCTTTTGATGTCTTTTATTAAAAAGTATCAATAGTAGGACCACCGTCCCAAAGTTTAAAATGTTTCCTTGCAAGGATCTAAAAAAAAACAGATGACGTCAGTTGTGATGAAACGGTCGTAGGGTCGTCGCGCACTGCACATGCGCAAACAATCTTTGTCGTTTTAGACAAAGTTTTTTTTAGATCCTTGCAAGGAAACATTTTAAACTTTGGGACGGTGGTCCTACTATTGATACTTTTTAATAAGACATCAAAAGGAAGCTCTGCACTACTGGAGTCTTATTCTCCCTTCCTTTTTCTTCTCCCGGGAATGTGGAGTCTTTACTGGATGCCCATACCCCATTCATGAAAATGAGTGTTTGCACTCTCCAGACACGATCCAGGAAGAGACCGCAATCTGGAGGGAACATCTCTAAAAGCCAGCTGGTAATCAGAGAGGGGAATCCTCGCTATCCTGATGGCGTTTCCTGATCTACTGCTAAGCCTGTTTTGACCCCCCTGAGAAGGGCGGTCGCTGGCTTTCTGGTAAGCCTTCATTTCTTCACAAGGTGACGGGCAGCACTGGTGGTGTATGTTATCTTTATGGTTTCATATTCGATATCACCCACTGAATGACTGCACTTATGAACATTTAGATTGTGTGCTACACACTTATTTTCTGCTTATGCAGCATGGACTTTTAATTGTTTACGGTCTACACCTTTTTGATTTCATGGATATATGTTGTGCACTCATTACTGCAATTTATACGTTTATTATCCAGCGCTGCACTTTTTTTTCTAGACATTGTTTCATTAAATGGTTTTTACTTTTTTTTTTTAGAAGCGTAAAGCTCATTTTTTTTTATTAGTTAAAATCACACTTGGAGAGAAGGAACGGTTGGGCCCTCCAATGTAAACACGGCCTTTTAAAGAGCTGTAGAAATCAAGTGACGTTCCCATGGGCACTACCTTTTACTTGCAGATGAAGAGAAGTCTTAGTCACACAGGGTTCAGCTTGTAAACACTAGACTGAAGAGCTGCGTCTACAATGTATAGTTTTTTTTTTGCAAAGCTCTCTGCTTTCAACCTTCCAACTCCAGTTTGGGGATGGTAAAGCACCAGCAGCTTCCTTTAACTCTGGAAGAAAGTAAAGGTTTAAGTCGCTGCCTGCTGGGCAACCTTCCATTAAGCCAAAATCAAAATGTAGCAGTTCAGAAGGAACCGTACGAATATCGATGTCTGTCTGATTTTTAATTTGTGCAATTTTGTGCTATAGCTGCCAGCAGTGATCATTGTATTCTGCCAATAGAACACAATAGCCCTGTGGGAGGGATTCCCCCATCCAGACTGTAGAATATCCTCTACCAGATCTTAGGAGGGTAGCTTTCATGTGGGCTTGACTCCTAGCAGAAGGAGAAACCTTGGCAATGGAAAGGAAACACATCATAAGAAAAATATTTGCCATCGAGGCTTCAATATTTGAGACACGACAACTCCAGATACAGGCTTAAGGTGTACGTAAGAAACTGGTCCGCTATGAACATATCAATTTTGTAATTAGGATTTGAGATCTTTGTAAATACGTTTAGATCTGTGAGAACCTTCCTGTCTGTTTTGCCTTTTTATTTGATGCTTTTTAAGGTTGTACTGAGGCTGGTTGTATAAACATGAACTCTTGTTTCAAATCCATTCTGTGTTTGTGTAGTTGTTTAAGATTTACATCCACATAATTATTTTATTCGGGAAATCAATGAAAGCCCGGAACTCCTGAGTGCTCCTCATTTGGTTTCATTGAGGGGAAGATTCTGGAATCTATAACGTGATAAATATGAGGACAGAAGCAAATCCAGGTACCGTATTTGACAAAACTTGTATGGATGCTCATAACGCCCAAAGTGATTTGCTGCTGTGGGCATCAAGAACTGTTCTGACACTTTTATAATGAAGATCACAGGGAAGGGAATCTTGTCTTGGTCAAGAGTGGTAGTTGAATAGTTGTTTTGACTTTGTTGTATGCTTGTTTTAGGAATTGCTGCTTTGAGAAATTTGGAAACGACTTTACAATCACTTTAACACCCCATCCCCGGCTTGGTGATCATGGCAATGTTAACCACTCTTGTTGATCACTGTACCCATAATGCACCCCTGCACCTTTCTGCTCCCCCCCCCCCCCCAAAACCCAACCTAGGCTGAAACTTTACTATGGGTGGAATTCTCTCTCCCAGTACAAGTAAAGTCTCTCTTCCTGCCAGGAATACAGATGGTGTTTCATCACCCTGCTGACAATATGGGGCCCTAGCCCATGTGAAATTTGTTGGGCACAAGGGCTATACATCAGAACTCCCTAGATTAGGGGTAGACAACCTTAAAGAGGTGGAGATCTACCTCAACAATATGGGAGAAGTCAAAGGTCACCAGGCAGTGTCATATCCTCACACCTGATTTAAACCCCCAATTGCTGTACTTCAGTGTCACAAACACATGCATTGCACAGCAATCATGGGTTTAAATCAGGTTTTGAGAAGGCAACATATCACCTATCACACACAGATCGCTTTTCAGAGGAGTAGCACTTAGTTGCATTCAGCAGCGGCCCCCTTAGGGCTCATTCACAGCAGGATATAATAGAAGTCTATAGCTAAGTGCAGCAAGCCCGCAAGAAAGCTTTAGGTACATTACCCACACTGTGTGCAGTGCAAACTGCAGCACATTAGTATGAAAGCAGCCTCCATACTATTGTGCTCAGTGTATTGCTTCACACTGACCCAAAGATCTCTTCTTTCCTGCTGCTAGCACCACACTGGAGATCACTAGCCAGGATAAGAGGTGGATTGCAGTTGGTATCACTCTGCATAGGATTGGCACTATCGGCTTAGGTGGCTTTTGCTCCCTACGACAGCTCCAACTTTACAAGTAGCACTGCTGCATTTCACTCTGATGCTTTAGTATGGCAGGTCAGCAAGCCCAGACCGAGATCTACCAGTCCATGGTCTACTGCAGGGATCTGCAATTAGCAGACCTCCAGCTGTTGCAAAACTACAAGTCCCATCATGCCTCTGGGTGTCATGTTTGTGGCTGTCAGTCTTGTTATGCCTCATGGGACTTGTAGTTCTGCAACAGCTGGAGGTCCGCTAATTGCAGATCCCTGGTGTACTGGTTGCCAAACACACCCCCCCCCCCCCCCACGTAGCGCGCTTTTACTCAAGTCTGCATGAAAATCAGCTGGACCGAATCGTAAAGCTTGGGTGAAAGATTCTTAAAGGGCAGTGAGGTGGTAAAAATGTACCTCAGCTGTGTTTTTACTGCCCCCAAAATATAAAGTAACATCTCACTGTGTGCGCAGTAGGTGCTCTATGGCTGTCAGAGTGACATGGTTGTTGGGTACTGACTGTGTTATAGTGTAACGCACAGCCATAACAAGGTCAGCACCCAAAAACCGTGTCACACTGACTGTCATGTTGAGCACAGCAGGTGCTCTATGGCCGAGTCTGGGGACGGCACCTTCCAGGGTAGCCTGTGTGGTGTGCAGGGGATTGCGAGCCTGAGTATCACCACCTCAGTGATCAGTCTCTCCCTCACTAAGGCTCAGTTTTCACTAGTGTGACTTGTCATGCGACTTGGGACTGACTGCAACGTTGCATGACAGGTTGTACCCCATGATTTCCAATGAGTACCATTCATATCTGTGCGACTTCAAAGTAGTCCCTGCACTACTTTGATGCGACTTGAGGTTCATAGACCTCAAGAATACATAGGCATTGCTTCAAGTCGCATCAAAATCACACAACTTTGGGGTTGCAATAGTGGAAACCTAGCCTTACCGAGGGAGGGGAGCAGCGTCACAATAGAATCCATCTGCCAGGGAAGGCATACAGTAAGATAGCCAGATATAATCTGTATCCGGTGCTGGATAATCTGCCTGTGCACGAAAATGGAGAATAAGTCCCTCGCCCGCTCACCTTCTGGGCCACCATGACATGAAGGAGCCCATGAAATTCATATACACCCTGGTAATAAAGTGGGGGGTGTGGGTTAATAAAGTGCATGTTTTGTTGGCTAGAAATTAAATGTAAAGCTGCCCAGGCGCCCCTGTTGAGTTTATAGGGCCCGGCTGCACTGCCTTGCATGCTGTTATTGCCAGACACTGCCATAGACTGAATCAATGGTGGAGGGGCTCTGAGAACTGGATGCCATTTGTGATATGGAGAAAATAATTTTTTAGGAAAACGGCAAATCAGATGCTTTTAAAAGACCTGGAAAGGGGGGATGGTCTCACCAGAATTTACCTCCTATTTATAAAGCCTCCTGATGGGGGTCCATATAAACTTCCTTTAATGATGTGGCTCAGAAGACCGTGTTTTAGCTCCACTTTATAAAACCACTTACACACACACACACACACACACACACACACCACCCCCCCCCCCCCCCCCCCCCCCCCAGTATCGCTTTACCATATAGTCTCTCTTTTTCCTTTCCATGTTTTAGCCCTTCCTATTACTAAATAGTGTGCTTACCTATGCTTTCCAGCATATCCGCAACTCCATATTTGACAAGGTTCTTTTTCCCTACGTGTCATTATTATTTATTTCTTTGATGTATATTCTCTCTCTGTTACGGTTTTATGGATTTATCAAGATGATCTCTTCTTTCTAGCGCGTGCAGATTAGAGGAAAGGCAGTACCCTTCCTATCATGGCAAGGACCATACTAGGAAGGGTCTGCCTTTCCTCCAATCGTGTGTTAGGCCCCATGCACACAAGACGCTGTTAAACGCGTGTTTAGAGGCAGTTGGACACTTTTTTCAACTGCTCCTGAACACATTCCATGTTATCCTATGTGTCCATGTACACTGTCTCGTTTATTGCCGTTTTTAGGCAGTTGCGTTTAACCTCGTTTTTCCAGAAGCAAAAAAATGGGTTCAGACGCAAAAGTTTTCCACGTTTCAGACACTAAACGCGGCACCGGCGTTTTGCCGCGTTTTCATTTATAAGCGTTTTTAAAAGGTGACTTTTTTTTTTACATTAGAAATCTCAAAAATGATGGCAAATGATGAAAAACCATTAGAAAAATATAAAAAAAAAAACTAATTGCTTGCATTGCACTGTAGACAATCCACAACTGGTGGCAGGTGATACGCTAAATACAAGTACACTGCTGCTCTCTTAAAATGACTGAAATGGTTAAATAATACTTTTTTTTTGAGCTTAGGGAGGGTCTTATGATGTTTCTTAACTGAACGCCTATAGACGTTTTTAAACGCCTGTTTTACCCTTTAAAAACGTGTGTTCAGCAGAGTTTGCACCGGTGTCTCGTGTGCATGGGGCCTTAGACTCACCACACACATAACAATCTGATGGTAGAGCTATGAGAAAATGTACAAACCAGTATCTAGTGGGCTGATTGGGTAGGGCCTCATATTGCATAGTTCTGGACAATTCATATCCTGTATGGATAAGCCTTAGAGCTGGGGATGGCGGTGGGATGGTGTCACTGCTCTAAGACCTTGGTAGCCCTAAAATAATTCACAGCCAAACACATTACAGAGCTTTTCAGTAATAAAAACTACCTGACCATCACATGTCAGCAATGTTTTGTCCCCTCACTTCCTGTTACTAGTGTTGTGACCAAAACAGGAAGTGAAGCATCCACAACAGGACACAAATGGCAAATAAAATAAATAAATCAGTGCCGGTCTTGTACAGACGCACATTGCTCCATGGTTTGCCTTTTTAAAACACCAACTACAGACTACCTATTGATCCTGACAGAAATCTAGCAATCTCCTATTTTCCTGTAGTGACTGGCTGTAGCTCTCTGTGCTGCACTCAAATCACAAGCCCTGTTGTCAGCCCTGTCCGAGTTATGTGCTGATCTACAGAATACTTCTCTCCAACAAGGGGGAGGTGTTTTGTAGTCCAGCAGGAACAAACTCAAGCATGTGGATTTACCACATGTTTTTCTTTCATTGAGGCCCTTTTTACACTTGTCATGTGACTTTGCAGTTCCAAGTCGTAGGACAAGTCATAACCCAATGAGTACCATTCATATCTGTGTGACTTCAAAGTAGTCCTTGCACTACTTTGGTCCAACTTTGATGTGAGTTGAGGTCCATAGACCTCTCGTTTACACCGGCATTCCCTGAAATCGTGACAATATCGCACGACTTTCAGGTCCCAGCAGTGTGAAAGGGGCCCAAGACATACCTGAACCATTTAATGTTTGACCAAACAGTCAGATTCTCCAACACAAATTTGTGAGCATTAATATTTTCTAAAATAGTTTATATATACTGTACAAAATAGACTCAATATACACAGATATACAAATAAACAGTGTGCAGAGGACTGGAAAGCATTGTCCTGCAATAACATCTCCTCCGCAGACAAACGGTCCATAGAAAAGAGTCAGTGATTGGACTACGAGTGGGGTTTCCGTTTGTCCCCAGTCTGCAGCATTAGTGGATCAGACTGATAATGAAGGTAGCGGAAGATCTCCTCGGCCTTCTGCTGGCTCACTTGTCCTTTAGTGGAGAGTTCATCTATAGAGCTGTGGAATGAAAGGATCATTAAAAGGAAGCCAGAACCAAACTCACATGAAGACATTGTGCAGTATGTTAGCCACAGACATCGTTAATTCCATTTGTTAATTTGCACTTTTCTCATCTAATTTATCAAAGCATCTGAAAATAACTAACTGGGTTGTGAACAGCAGGACTTTACAGGTGACTCCCAAGTTACATAGAACTTGTGACAGAGGGAGAGAACAGGAAGTGAGAGGAAATCTACTCCTAGGAAGGGAAATTCACTCCTGTAAGTTATTATGGGCAAAAGATGTCTCCACTGGAGCTTTATCACCAATCCTTGTTTCCACAACCCAAAGTTTTCAAAATCCAATTGTCAGAGACAGCAAAACATTACAGGGGTGTTACCCTTCCCTATGCTATCCAAAAAGATTTATTTTTTGGCTGGCGTTCCACTTAAAAAATGTACCTGTTCCAACTTACAGAGCCCAAGTTGGATTTGTATGTAGGTTTGAAGGTTGAAGGTATTTTATATGCCCAACTTCAAATTATTTTCCTGCGCCTGGGAGCTGCAGCTGGCATGTGTAGACGTCAAAGCACAGGTGGTTTATCACCTGAATGCATTAAAGCAATGTTCCACCCGCAAATGTTTTTTTAAAGTTAGCAGCTACAAACAGTGCCAGTCCAGGGAGCCCGCGATGTCGGCCCCCAAAAGCCGATCCGTCCATCGGATCGGGTGCAGGCACCCCCATTCTAACCAAGAGAAACCAGCAGTGGAGCCTTGCGGCTTCACTGCCTGTTTCCTATTGCGCATGCGTGAGTCACGCAGCGCTTTGTGAATGGCCAGCTGTCTTCTAGGACACACACAGGTCCCAGAAGACAGCAGGGGGGGCTCACCGCACAAAAACGATATGACGTCCTGCACTGCGGACCAGATGTACATTATGTACTTTATAAAAAGGTACTTTGGAAGAAAAAAAAAGAAAAAAAATGTAATATCCAAAAACGAGGGGTGGTCTTTCGTTTAAGACCACCTCTCAAAAGTGGGTGGAACTCCCCTTTAAGGTGACAAACCTTAAAGCTTTAGAACCACTTAAACCCCCTTCCTAACCAGACCAATTTTCAGCTTCCGGTGCTCTCACATTTTGAATGACAATTACTCAGTCATACAACACTGTACCCATATGAAATGTTTGTCCTTTTTTTTTCCACATAAATAGAGCTTTCTTTTGGTGGAATTTAATCACCACTGGGTTTTTTATTTTGTGCGCTATAAAATCAAAAAATACTGAAAATTCTGTAAAAAAAAATAAATAGTTTGTTAAAATTTAGCAAATTTGTAATTTTTCCTTCATAAATTTTGGCCAAAATTTATACTGCTACATGTCTTTGGTAAAAATAATCAATCGGTGTATCTTATTTGGTCTTTGTGAAAGTTATAGAGTCCACAAGCTATGGTGCCAATATCTGAACATTGATCACACCTGATGTACTGACGGATCTCATTTCTTGAGACCCCAACATGCCAGAAAAGTACAAATACCCCCCAAATGACCCCTTTTTGGAAAGAAGACATTCCAAGGTATTTAGAAAGGGGCATTGTGAGTTTTTTGAAGTTGTAGATTTTTCCCACAATTCTTTGCAACATCAAGTTTTTTTTTTCACAAAAATTGTCATATTAGCAGGTTATTTGCTCACACACAGCATATGCATTCCACAAATTACATTCTACTACTCCTCCTGAGTATGGCGATATCACATGTGTGAGACTTTTACACAGCATGGCCACATACAGAGGCCTAACATGCAGGGAGCCAGGGAGCACCAGCAGGCAATCTAGGGGCATAAATTTCAAGTCTAATTTGACTATCACACTTTGAGGTACTGTAGTGGCATGGATGGGGATGGCTGAGTATTGCAGAGGATGGATGGATGGATGGACGAGGTATTGCAGAAGATGGATGGACGAGGTATTGCAGAAGATGGATGGATGGGGTATTGCAGAGGATGGATGTATGGATGGGGTATTGCAGAGGATGGATGTATGGATGGGGTATTGCAGAGGATGGATGGATGAGGTATTGCAGAGGATGGATGGATGGATGAGGTATTGCAGAGGATGGATGAGGTATTGCAGAGGATGGAAGGATGGATGAGGTATTGCAGAGGATGGAAGGATGAGGTATTGCAGAGGATGGATGGATGAGGTATTGCAGAGGATGGAAGGATGAGGTATTGCAGAGGATGGAAGGATGGATGAGGTATTGCAGAGGATGGATGGATGAGGTATTGCAGATGGATGAGGTATTGCAGAGGATGGATGGATGGATGGATGGGGCTGGAATGGGCACTGAGCAGCTCTGTGGGCACTACACATCCAGCCCACAGCGCTGCTGCAAACAATCTCTCCCCCTCTCCTCTCACACTACCGATTGGTACAGAGAGGAACCGGACTTCTCGCCGGTTTGTTGTTGTGATCGCTCCATCATTTGACAGAGCGATCACGTGGTAAACAGCCACTACCAGTGGCCATTTACCCTGATGCGCCAGGTCTTCTGGACCAGTCGGTCACGGATATTTCCGGGTGCGTGCCCGAGCAAGATTCTGGGAGGACGTCCATGGACGCCCTCTCAGAATAAGCTAACTGGGCTGTAGCCGTCTTTTGGCTATGGCCCGGTCAGCATGTGGTTAAAGTGGAGCTCCACCCTAAATAGCAACTTTTGCTATTTGGAACCCTCCCCCCCTCCGGTGTCACAATTGACACCTTTCAGGGGGGAGGGGGGTGAAGATACCTGTCTAAGACAGGTATTTTCACCCACATCCGGGAGTCCTCTCTCTGGGAATCTGCGGGAGTGACGTCACTTCCCGCAGACTTCCCTTGGTGTTCTGGGAGACACTCAGCTCCCAGAACACAGGAGCACCAATCAGAACGGCGCAGCGCGACTCGCGCATGTGCCGTAGGGAACCGGGCATGAAGCCGCAGGGCTTCACTTCCTGGTTCCCTCAGCGAGGATGGCGGAGGGAGCAGCAGAGCGACGAGCGGTCGCGCGTCCTCTGCTGCGGACATCGCTGGACTCCAGGACAGGTAAGTGTCCAAATATTAAAAGCCAGCAGCTGCTGGCTTTTAATATTTTTTTTCCCGGCGGAGCTCCGCTTTAAGGTAAAAAGCCTTTTCCTTTATAACCACTTTAAGCAAAAGATACGGCAATGCTGTGTAAATCTGCTTTTAAAAATAAACCGGTTTCGATTTTTTTTAACCAGTTCATGTGATAACATTCATAGACTCACCTGTCAGTCATATGTCGGACTGAGCTGAAGTGGTGGCAGAGGTTGAGGGCGGTGATGTAGCTGACATTAGGGATAGACAGGTAAAAGTTCAGTGCTTCTTGCTTGTGGCCGGTCACCTGAGTTGGGACTGTGATGGCCGTGTTCTTCCTCCTCTCTAGAGAGGCCAGTTCTTTCAGTAACCCCGCTGTCTCCTCCTGGCTGCAACTGAAGAGGATCTGGACCCCGGCGCTGATTAAAGAGGACAATGTGCTGTCATAATACTTTGTTCTCTGAAACGGTCGAGACGTATCTCCTGCAGATCAGAAATGAACATAACAGTTAGATGATAATCCAAGAGTTGTGCTCCCTGAATAATTTCACTAATTCAGCAAAGCCAACAACCAAGAAAAACAATGAGCTTAAAGGGAATATGTATAACATTGTAGCAGTTTTGTACATTTTCCTTTTATTGAGTACAACTAAAACAAAATTACATATACAGTGGGTAAAATAAGTATTGAACATGTCACCATTTTTCTAGGTCATTTATAAAGGTGCCATTCACATGAAATTCTCACCACATGTCGGTAACAACCCATGCAATCCATACATACAAAGACACCAAAACAAATAAGTTCAGAAATGAAGTTCTGTGTAATAAAACGTAACGACACAGGGAAAAAGTATTAAACACATGAAGAAAGGGAGGTGCAAAAAGGCATCGAAAGCCAAGACACCAGATGAAATCTATCAGTAATTATGAATTTGCACTGACAAGGGGCAGGAGTGCTTTCTATCAGCTTATTCAGTCTCAACTGATTACCTATAAAAAGGTGTCCCATTACCAAGGTGTCACACAAGAAACATCTCATGATGGGTAAAAGCAAAGAGCTCTCTCAAGAGCTTCGCAACCTTATTGTTGTAAAACATACTGATGGCATTGGTTACAGAAGGATTGCTAAACTTCTGAAGGTTCCAGTGAGCACTGGTGGGGTCATAATCAGGAAGTAGAAAGAACATAATTTCACCATAAACCGGCTACAACAAGGTGCTTGTCACAAGATTTCTGACAGAGGAGTGAAAATTATTATCAGAAGAGTTGTCCAAGAGCCAAGGACCACTTGTGGAGAGCTTCAGAAAGACCTGGAATTAGCAGGTACACAATAAGTAATGCACTCACCCGCCATGGCCTGTATACACGCTCACCATGCATAACTCCAATGCTGAAGAAAAAGCATGTTGAAACTCCTTTAAAGTTTGCTGCACAACATTTAGACAAACCTGTGAAATTCTGGGAGAATATCGTCTGGTCAGATGAGACCAAAATGAAACTCTTTGGATGCCATGTTTGGAGGTCAAATGTCACTGCACATCACCCTCATACAAACAGGTTTGGAGGTGAGAACATCATGATGTGGGTGGGGCTGTTTTTCAGCATACAGTACTGGCAAACTTCATAACTTCATATCATTGAAGGAAGGATGAATGGAAAAATGTATCTAGACATTCTTGATAAAAATCTGCTGCCAGGGTCCCAAACTTGGGGCTTTTTGGCGGGAGGTGATCTGTACTGTCACGCACTTGACTAACCTTGATTTGGAGGGGAACCCTGCGGCATGCCTGTTACATCTCTCAAAACAACCCATCAAAAAGTACAAGGCTTCTTTTACAAGTCAACTACTGAATGCGGCCCCCCCCCCCCCCCCCCGAGACATAGGCAACATTTCATATACACCAACGTCATCTTCAGGGGGTTTTGCAACCTGGTTGACCTCCTGAACTTAGTTTAAACTCCCTGGGCGAGAGGCTTCCTCTTATCTTTCATTTTAAATCTGTACAAAGGAAAACTTGGCCCCTTACTCCTTCCTAATTGTCCCCCCCCACCCATATACCTGGCTCACTCAAGGGCACTTTATTTTTTTGATATTTGAGTATCCCTCTACACATTAGCCAAGTCTCACTGTTCCCTCTCTGGGTCTTGCTGGCCACCGGGAGCTTCCCGGTATATTGTTGTGTTCTATATAGCAGAGTTTTAAATTTCGGAGTATACGTTCTGGGTCTCACATGCTGCCACCTTATATGCCTTGCACATTGATGACCATTTTAATACTAGTAATGTTATATGTGACCATACATACCGTGTCCTACTAGGCCTGTTGGCTTGTGAATCTAAGGCTCCATGCACACTGGAGCTCAAAAACGGGCGTTTTGAACGCCGGATTGCTGGCAAGAAAACACGGCTTTAAAAACGAGATTTTATCAGCGTTTTGAATTGCCATCAATGCACGTTTAGCGGCGCTAGCTTTCAGCCGTGTTTCTCTGGCTCTATTCAAAATCAATGGTTCCCTATAGGAGCCCAATGATTTGAATAGAAGTCACACCGCCAGTCGGATCATCATGATCCGACTTGCGTGCTGAGGATGAAGGGGAACCCCGCCAAAAAATAAAAATTGGCGTGGGGTTCCCCCTCAGACGATACCAGGCCCTTCAGTCTGGTATGGATTTTAAGGGGAACCCCCACGCCGAAAAAAACCAAAATCTATACCAGACCCTTATCCGATCACGCAGCCTGGTTGGTCAGGAAAGGGGGGTGGGGACGAGCGAGCGCCCCTCCCCCCCGAACCATACCGTAACACACACACACCTAAATAAGAGGTTTAAAAATTAACCCAAAAGCAATAATCTCTTTAACACTGCACACAACATATATATATATATATATATATATATATATATATATATATATATATATATATATATATATATACACACACACACACACACGATGTAGATCACACCTGGTTTCACGCGGTCCTTCTCCACGATCAGACAGACCCGGTCATACATGCTCCGTAGATGCTGGATCCGTTCAGCCAGTTTACTTCTGTTGGTGCAGTTCGAGAATTCTGACTGGGATTTCCGTTCTACAGACAATCGGTTACTGACGATGTAATCGCAGCCCCCCAGGGAGCAGATTTCCACTCGCACCCTGTGAGCTCTCTTCAGGCAGGAGATGACCTCAGGACCGGAGCAGATTTCCCGGCTGTCTGCTAGGATACGGAGCCCATCACTGCTCACTGCTGATCCGAGAACCCTTCCGATGGAGGAGTCATTGATAGATGAGGCCATAACCGTAGAATCGCCACCAGATTTTACAGAGGCATCTTCCAGCTGCTGGGTTTTATCACATAAATTACAAGCATTATAAAATAATTCTGAAAGTGACACTTAGAGAGTTAACTGCAAAACCAATCAGTAGGCGGCACATGTTATCCCGGGAACAGTAATTCCATCTGAGTTCACGAGTGTAATATTTCCCTTGAGATTTTATAAACACTTTTATTATTATTACTAAGCATTTTTATTAAGACTTTTATTGGGGATCTTTAAAGACACTGGCCTAAAATCCTGTAACATTGCTATAGCATGCAAGAACACAATACGGAACTAAACCTCTCTCTCCTTTACAGTGAAGGAAGCTGTCATTTTACATTCGGTTTGATTTGCAGTTGCCATGGTGCAGAACACGTGATCAGTAATGACACCAGCCATTTGATGGCTTTATAGTTCGGTTGAGAGCACAAGCAACTGTGATAGTTGGCATATAACCGGTTTGGGAAACTTAAGATGATGGGTTTAGTTCCACTTTATTGCAGACTTTCCATGAAAATAAAAAGATATGCTTTACGCTCAACCCAGCATTTCATGGAAGGTCTGATTTAAGACCAGAGTCCAGCCAAACCGCTAAAACTACAGCAGAAACATAAATGTGAATGGTTTAATCTGCCAGAATATTTGTGATTCTGTATGGCCAGTCTTGCGATTCGCACACCCTTGCTACGCCATACAGCCAGGAGGGTGGTACCACTATAGGTAAAGGAACTTTGCTTTCGCAATGTTTTTACAGAAACCTGTGCCAGACACATTGGCGGCTGGTGGGTTCTTCTTTTGGGGGGGGGGGGGAGAAACAAAGAACACCCCCCCCCCCCTTTCCTCTCACTTTCTGATGCGTCTCCTGACACATGATAAACATACAGCAATGTCTCGGAGCCACGCAGGGCCCCTTCTTCAGGCAAGCAAGCTTACCATCTTCACCTGCCTGATGAAGGGTTCCTGCGTGGCTCCAAAAATGTTGCTGTATGTTTATCATGTGGCCACAAAAATAAATCCCTTTCGAGGAATCCTTGGTGTACTGATGAATTTTTTTCATCCTGACTGGAAAGGGAAATTCACCCAATGGTTATACAGATTACACTACATGTCTAACAGCGGTTCTAACTCTTCCCCACTCTATTCAAAACAGAAAAGTGTTGTCTGGATTTCCACCTAAACTCTAATGACTTCAGCAAAAAGTAGAAGTAAAAGATGGCACTACCTTATCTGGAGAGAGATGACTACCAAGTGATGTCCGAAGTTTAGTGGTATCAAATGAGGACCGTGCTCCTGTCTGGAAGTCCAGTTTTTCGGACAGGGAAGCCTGGGCATTAATTCTCTTTTGGCATCGATCCTTCAATGGCAAATCAAAGAATTCCTTCTTATTCAAAGCATTCACAGTCTTGAAGGAAGTGCTGTCCAGCAGCGGTTTGGCAGAAGAGGATGTATAAAGTGACTTTAGACTTGAAGTGTTGGCTTTGGACGTTTGAAGTTTAGAAGTTGCTTTGGATTCCTCATCACTAGAATCCTCATGGATGATTATTCTCCTCCTCTTTTCTGCAGGTTGTGCCTTGTTGGTTGGTCTTGGCTCGGTACCTTTAAGCTTTAACCGGCGCCTGGTGCAGTACTGTCTACGGCCACCAACAAAGCTGTCCTGCTGCAGGAGGTTGAGGTCCATTGTTACTTCCTCTGTGCTGGAATCCACTTCCTCCTCCTCTTCGTCGTCCTCTTGGACACAGAAACTGTCCTCCATGTAGTCCTCATCTTGTTCAGGAATCTAATAGAGGCAAAGACAGAAAAAGCCTGAAAAGAAACCTGTACAGAAGGGAATGCCATTGCTGACCTCCTCCTAAATACTAGTTGCCTGAATGTTTCTGGCTTCAGTACTTTTCTACTCATCGACCTGGAACAAGCATGCAGATGAAAGTAGCGGTCAAAATCACAAATGGTTATAAACCTTAGACATGAAATACGAACAAAGCATATCCCTCTATAATGTGTACTGGTCTCAATCCAAAGCACTAAGTGTAATTTCTGTCTGCTGCTTCCTTCCTCTGCTGTAAGCATGAATCCCTTCTGACAAGTTTTCCTGACACCAAGAGAAAAATGGTGACAGGGGAGGGAGCTGCATCTGATTGAGCTCAGCTCTGTTCCTGTGTGAGGGGGGGGGGGTGTCTCTTCTATCTAAATCAGCTCTCGGATAACTCTTTACTGATGTAACGTCAGCTCCCTGCTTATCAGAGCTGGGAGATCCTGTGTAAATGCTGCACTTTGAATGAATGTAGGGGAAAGACAGGCTTCGATAAACAGGTACAACTTATGTAGGAGGATTTGCAAAATCACTTCACAGAGCAGGTAAGTATAACATGTTTGTTATTTTAAAGAGAAAAAAACAAGTTGTTAATATCACTTTAAGAAGTGGATCTGTACTTTTTTTTTTTTTTTTTAAAGAATAAGGCCATTGTTTAGTGTCATTTGAAAGCTACCAACATTGTATTGTTTTCTACTGTTCACATCCATCACATATTGAACATAAAGGAATAGATATGCACCTTTGTGATCCAACTACAGTCAGTTATCCATGTGTAATCTGCCTAGCCACTGTTGCAAATTTAAGGAATTGCAGGGGCCATGCGATTTCACATTAGTTGCCTGCTGGAATAGGTCACATGATCTCATGGAGCAACTGGCCATACACCAGTAAATTTTTTTTCCGTTCAACCAGCGGGATAAACAAATGAAAATTACCTGATCCCTCCATCCACACACTAAACGTGGATGGGGAAATTCCTCCCGCTGAACTATTGTATTCTGAAAGCAAGGACACCCTGCCATCAGAAAACACTGAACAGTGCCGGTGGCGCTGATGACAAGAAAATCTTCCAACAGGCTGGTTGTACACAAGTCGATGGATAGATGCCTGCGCATACATGGATCGGAATTCAACCAGTCCCTGCTGAATCGGCTGAATTTAGTTCTATGTATGACCGACTTTAACCTCACAGATGTCATTGATTATCTATGGGCAGTCTAAGAATCTGTACTATGAGGTCAGTATTTGCTCTTAGGCCGGGGAACGCCAAGGTCATGGGGAACGCCAAGGTCATGGGGAACGCCAAGGTCATGGGGAACGCCAAGGTCATGGGGAACGGGCCCTTTGATCTCTGATCAGTTCTTACTTGGGATGACCATAGATATAAACTTGCAGATATTTCTGGTGAGCTGGGTGATGATCACATGCCTATAGAATCAGGCCAGTTCTGGTGACAATACAAACTTTTTAATCTCCTATCACTTTCTGTCTGGGCGATAATGGATTTATAGGGGGTGAATTTCCCTAGCAGGGACACAGGTAGGACTAAAGGTCTGGCAGAGGTTCTAACATTATATCCAAAACTAAAAAATAAGTTAGGTTTAGATACATTTTAATGTCTGTCAATTCACCAGGAAGGCGTTTCCTCACTTTGTCTCCGACACCCAAGGCAACAAATAAGGCTTCATGCATACAAGTGGTTTGGCCCATCAGCATCAAATCCCAGTGTTTTCGGGCACCTGCATGGCAGCATCTAGTCCTGCCTGACAAAATCTACGACAGGCTGAAATACGAGGTGGCTGGATGCTGTATCAAACGGTATTCACCTTAAAGGCCATATGTGTTCAAGGACATATGCTTTAATTGCAGGAATTCTGCATTAGAAATGTACAACCCTAAAACGAGACCACCGCTCTCTGTAGGTCCAGCTGCCGCATAGATTGAGGGGCTGCACACCGTGCCTCCTGGGTGCCTAAAAAAGCCAGGGCTTGACACTATCAGACCAAACTGCCTGCACATCGCCCAAGAGGAATGTAGGTCACCAGGACTTGAAGGAATACAGCTGATAAAAAAAAAAAACACTTAAATTAAGGATCTCCAAACTTTCTAAACAAAGAGCCAGTTTACTGTCTTTCAATTTTGAGGGGGGCCGGACTTTGAAAAGTGTGAGTAAAAAATGCTCCAACATCAATAGGAGTAAACAGTGCCCCATTGTTGGTGTCAGTGGGAGGAATAGTGCCTTCTATTTGTGGGTAAGGGACGGATAAAGGCCAGCAAAGGGCCGCTCCCAGGCCGCAGTTTGGAGACCACTGACTTAGAAAAACCAAGTCAAGGCTGGCTATACATTATACAATTTTCTTATTCAATTTCCTTTAGATTTACCTTCAACTATGTAGAGGAAGGGCCTGCCTGACTGCATACAAATTAAAAGTGTTTAGGTTTGACCTCATATTATATGGTTTTGGTAAATCTAAAAGAAAACCGAATAAGAAAATTGTATCATGTATGGCCAGCCTAATCCCTGCTTCAGCTCATTCCACTACACGTGAAAAAGGAAAAATAAACGTACTGCTCAAAATCCCCTCCCAGGGGTGACCTCTACTCACCTGGGAGAACACGGACAAACTGTGTCTCTTATGTGTCAGTTTAAATTTATTTCCAACTGCTGGACTGCGAATGGATTTCATATATATTCCGTGCATCTCGGAGTCTGAAATAGAAGACAAATCATCCGGTTATCACTTGCAGAGGTTAAGTGGTGATGATCCACCAAATATGAAAAAAACCCTTCTTCTGTACAGCTTCCCAAGGATCAGCATTCACTCTCAGTATTTTAATGGCACAGAAATGGCTGAAAATCGGAATCTGCTTTGCAATATAAAAGCAGCCTAATACATGACCCCTTCACATGCTACATATCTGTGTAAGAGAAGAAAAGTAACGGCTGCACATCCAGAGATTCCGATGGCCTTTTATTGTTCACCGCAATGACACCAAAATCACCAACATGAGGTTACGTAGATGCATTTCACACATACATCTTGTGCTTAATCATTACAATGATTAAGCACAAGATGTGTGAAACGCGTCTACATGACCTCATGTTGGCGTTTTTGGTGTCATCACGGTGAACAATAAAAGGCCATCGGAATCTCTGGATGTGCAGCCGTTACTTTTTTCCTCTTACAAGTTTCCCACGGAGGCGGGGCCAGGGTTGGCACTCTAGGAGACATTCCACTTCAGGCTCTCATCATAAACCTGGAGCAGCGTTTTTTTTTCCTTGTATACATATCTGTGTAGGCTGTGCTTTTAATGAGAACTAAATAAACCAATGGAAAGCATGCATTGCAACATGGGAGTTAAGCTTTCTGTTGCTGGTTACACATGTACCCACCATTGATGGAAGGAGGAGATATGGTCACACACAATATAAAATGAAACTCATGAACATGTACCGGGCAATCAAAAGACACCGCGGAAAAGGCCTAAAGGTTTGTAATGCCTTGTACACACGATCGGAATTTCCGATTGAAAAAGTCGGACGGAATTTTTTTCATCAGATATTCCGACCGCGTGTGTGCCCCATCAGACTTTTTTCCGTCGGAATTTAGAAAGAGAACATTTTAATTTCTATCGGAAATTCCGTTCGTCTGTGTGGAACTCATTTTTCTCGGCTCGTCGTAGTGTTGTACGTCACCGCTTTCTTGACGGTCGGAATTTGGTGTGACAGTGGGTATGCAAGACAGCTTGAACGGAATTCCGATCGTGTGTACAAGGCATTAGATGCTCTCAGGGCCCTTTTATAGGGAACCTAAATAAGGCAGCCAGTGCCGACATTTAAATAGTAATTGCATGATTGTGAAAAATGCTCCTGAAACTTAGTGGATCTTCACTTCATCTGAGCACGACAAACCAAAAATGAGATTTAATTCATTTTTAATATTCAAAGCAAACTTCCTCATCCATCCATGTCTCCATTATTAATTTTGGTGAGAAATCTCTTTGAAAAAAAAACACTCCCTAGCCTTTCTGGCCATGGCCATCTTGAGTAAGGGCAAGTGATTTATATAGCATTTACATCCTGCCCTTAGCTCAATTATACATGTAGGTGTTCTGTCAGATTAGGAAACTTATTAGATCAGGTAACGAAAGTGACGTTCCGTCAGCTGACTGACCAAAAATAGTTACTGCACATGCGTTCCACCGCTAATAGGTTTCCTAATCTGATAAAACACGAAGACGGCAGCAGACATTTTGTTACACCCAGAGAAGTCTTGCAATTCACACTTATTTTAGTAGTAAACCGAGCTTATATACTGAAATAGAGTATTTTAAAATCTGTGAAACTGTTTTGATGTTGAATTGTAAAAACAGCAACAAGTAGGTAGTTAGAAGGTGGCGACGGCCATCTTGGTACACCCAGCAATGCTAACTGCCAAACTTATAGTCATAAGGCGCCGACTGACATTTTTGGAGACCCTCACTTGGTCGCCGTGAAATACTGTATTTCAGTATATAAGCTCAGTTTACTGCTAAAAGAAGTGTGAAATTCAAGACTTCGCTGGGTGTAACAAAATGTCTGCTGCCGCCTTCGTGTTCTGTCAGATTTGGAAACCTATTAGCTGTAGAACGCATGCGCAGTAAGTATTTTTGGTCAGTCAGCTGACGGAACGTCACTTGCGTTACCTGATCTGACAGGTTTCCTGATCTGACAGAACACAGGAGAGTGTGCTTATGTGAGAAAACCCCTCCTCATCTCCTCCCCTCCTGAAGACTCCTGGGATGTAGAACATCATTTGCCTAGGCAGGAAACTAGGAAGTAACTGAAGAAATATAAAAATAAAGTAAATATGATATACTTTCCTATCTACTTACTAATGCTAGCAGCATGAGGATTAAAAAGAATCAATGTTGATTGGGAGAGTGAAGATTCACTTTTAAGTACAATGGGGTTCATTTACTAAAGCTGGAGAGTACAAAATCAGGTTCACTTCTGCATAGAAACCAATCAGCTTCCTGGTTTTATTTCCAAAGCTTAATTGAACAAGCTGAAGTTAGAAGCGGATTGGCTGCCATGCACAGCTACACCAGATTCCGAGTGCTCCAGTTTTAGCAAATCTCCCTCTGAGTCACCACATGGAATGAACAAGCAAGCAGATCATCAGTCCTGATAACCAACATCACTAGCTGAATGCTTATTCTGGGCCGGCTACTCAACAGTATTTAGGCAGCCAAGCACATAGCATTTTTATAAGGAGTTTATCAATACCGGGCTTCATTTTCATAAAGAGACATCAGCAGTGGCAGTAGGGTTGCCACCTCAACCCTTTAAACCCAAACACATATAAAGTACAGTTTCCGAGGCCAATTTAATGCAGATAAGGCACAGAGTTTAATTACCACCTTAATCAGCCACAGAGTGTGTAATTAATATGCGTTTGGGTTTAAAGGGATGAGGTGACAACCCTAAGTGGCAGCCTTGGCAAAGGTTTCCTTAAAAATGAAGCAACAAAAATCCTGGAATGGAATACGAGAGAAAAACAAACGGTTTCAAAACGGAGCCCTGAGGACACCTGACCCGTCACCTGCCCAGAGGACACTTTCATGTCTGACTTACCATTGAGGGCCTGGGACAGCTGAGCGTTATCATTGAGGAAGCCCACCAAAGATGTGTCCTGGGCATTGTCAGACTCCACACTCTCATCTGAGGATACATTCTCTGCTTCTCCGGAGGACAGCTCAGCCTCTTCATCCAGAAACTGCCTGGCTGCATGCTGGTAGTAAACAAAGGACAATAAATGCCTGGAATTTACAGGAACATTGTAAAAGAAAAAAACAGAATTGCTTGACATAAATGGGATCCATCACTGGCTCAGTCATGGGGGGCAAACTCCATCCCAAGGTTCATGCTAGTCCCAGCACAGGTAAGTTGCCCTCAGTGGGGTGGCTGTACAGTTGCATAGGGCTTCCCCCCTCCCCCTCTTATCTTTGTATTTGTTTCTTTATTGAGAAAGTAGTAGCAATTGTTTATCACTTTTTACAGTATGTGCACAAAAAAAAACGAAAAAAAAAAAAACATATCTGGGCAACGAATGTTAGAAGAAAAGAAAAAGGGGATTTTTGTATGGAGCTACAACACCCACTCCCAACTAGCCTCAGTTTTGTAGCAATAGGGAGATCATAAGAACAGGGAGATGGGGTCCCGTGTCCTCTACTGTACCCCAGGAAACACGTTATACAGGCAAGTCAGAAATCCTATTTCAGTGCTGTTTAATTGTACGGTCTTGCAGCACCATACCCATATTCAATTTTTATCTTTTTTTTTAGACAGATGGAGTTTCTTTTGGTGGTATTTAACCACCACTTGGCATTTTATTTTTTTCTTTAAAAAAAAAGACAAAGAAAATGTTAAAAAAAGAAAAAAATAGGATTTTTTGTACTCACCGTAAAATCCTTTTCTCTGACATCCATGGACTGACACGGTGTCTCTTTACACTTTACACGTGGGTTATGTCCCTGCTTGCAGGAGAAGACCTAGGCAGAATGTGAGATGTTATACATACATTCTAAAAGCCAGAGCTGAACAGCCCCACCCAGGGGGCGGTCCCTCCGGGCATAACCCTCCCACTACAGTCAGCAGACTTCAGTTCGTAACAAAGCAGTACAAACTTAAAAAGGAAGGGTGGGTGCCGTGTCAGTCCATGGATGTCAGAGAAAAGGATTTTACGGTGAGTACAAAAAATCCTATTTTCTCTTATCATCCATGGACTGACACGGTGTCTCTTTACACTTTACACGTGGGATGTCCCAAAGCAGTGTCAAGAGGGATGGGAGCAGTATAAATGGAAAAACCAAAAACTTTCACTCCAAGAAGGCAGATCTCCTCAACGGAGGAGTCGCAACTTTAAACAGCGGCCTGCAGCACCCTGCGGCCGAAGGAAGCATCTGAAGATGCAGCCACATCAACCTTATAAAAAAACTTAAAAGGTATGAACAGACGACCAGGTCGCCGCCTTGCGCACTTGTGCAACCGACGCTTGATGTCGGAAAACCCAGGAAGCACCAATTGCCCTGGTGGAATGCGCCGTAACCGGAAAGGGAGGCGCCCGCCCTTTGAGAGCATAGGCTTGAATGACGGTTTGTCCGATTCCCCTAAAAATGATGGCAGACGAAACCGCTTGGCCCTGTTATGGACCAGGGGCAGTCACAAACAGTGAGTCGGACTTCCGAATAGAAGCAGTAGCAGACAGGTACACCCGTAAGGCTCGTACCACATCCAATATGTGCAGCGCAAACTCTCTGGGATGCGATGGGTGAGGACACAAGGACGGGAGGACAATGTCCTCATGTAGGTGAAAGGTAGACACCACCTTTGGCAAAAGGGAAGGTCGCGGATGCAACACCGCCTTATCCTTATGGATGACTAAATATGGCGACTTGCAGGACAAAGCCGCCAACTCAGACACTCGTCAAACAGAAGTGATTGCCACTAAAAGGCCACCTTCTGAGACAAGACAAGAGAGGAATATCCCGGATATTCCCAAAAAGGAGGTTCCTGGAGGACCTAGAGCACCAAATTCAGATCCCACGGTGGGAGAGAAGGCTTGACAGGAGGGAGCACATGGCGAACCCCCAACACAAGGTGCTAACCAAGAAATGACCCGCTAGAGGTCGCTGAAAGAAGACGGCCAAGGCCGAAATCTGATCCTTGATGGTACTCAAAGCAAGCTTTTGGGTCACTCCACACTGTAGAGGACGCAGAATTCTGGGGACGGAATACGTCCGAGGACGCCAGTCCAGCGCTTTGCATATGGCGATATAAGCTTTCCAGGCACGGTGATAGATCTGCCTGGAGGAAGACTTCCGTGTCCTTAACATGGTCAAAATGACAGAGTCCGAGAGACCTCGGTCCCTCAACACCTGGCTTTTAACAGCTCTGCCGTTAAAGCCAGAGACTGTAAGTCGGATGAAACATAGGACCTTGAGACTGAAGGTCCTCGCTCATCGGCAACCGCCAGGGAACGTCCGCAACGAGACGTACCAGATCAGCGTACCAGTGACGCTGAGGCCAATCCGGAACAATTAGGATCACCGGAGTTTATATCAGGCGATAAGGACCCTATGGGGCCACCAACGCATCCGAGTCATCGCCCAAGGATCCCTGGATCTGGCCACAACCTCGACCCTTGCGACTGAGTCGAGAGGCCATCAGGTCCACATCCGACGTGCCCCCCCGTCGGCAAAGGAGTTGAAATATGCAAGGACCACTCCAACTGGTCCGGCGTCTGGCGATTGGTGACTCAGATAGTCCGCCCCTACAGAGCCGGCACGTTTCTTCCGGCCCACTTCAGGATACGGATTACCTCGGAAGCCGCAGCTGAGCTCCGAGTCCCCCCGTGATGGTTTACATACGCCACCGCCGTGGCGTTGTCCGACTGGCTCCTGATGGAGTGACCCCGTACTCTCTCCGACCTGAGGAGAGACACAGTCTGATGGCCCGCATCTCCAGAACAGCGATTGGTAAACGGGCTCGTCCGGAGTCCAAGGCCTTGAGCCGACAGGACTCCCCAGACTCCACCCCAGCCCGTCAGGCTGGCGTCCGTCGTGAGTACCGTCCATTGGATGGGAGGGGAACGACTTTCCGGACCGAAGAGCCGAGGGTCCCAACCACCCTGTCAGGGACGCCCTGACCAGGTGAATCACCTGGATCCGAAGATCCAAGGACAACGGGGATTTGTCCCAGGTGGACAAGATCTCCTTCTGCAATGCCCTGGTGTGTGATTGGGCATACGGAATGGCCGCGAAGGAGGCCACCAGGAGTCCCGGGACTCTCATGCAAACAACGGATTGACAACCATATTCGGGATGTCAGCACCCGCACCGCAGACTGAAGTGTCAGCAACTTCTCCAGAGGTAGGATACCTTTGCCTCCAAGGAGTCCAGAACCAGAACTAGAGACTCCAGACACTGAGTCGGGACCAGGACTGACTCCTGAATGTTCAGGAACCACCCGAAGTCCCTGAGGGTCTAATTGACGATAGTCACCTTTCCTCTAAGTCTGAGCCACTTTCTGCTCTTAGCAGAAGACCGTCCAGATAGCCCACGACAGCAATACCTCGCTGTAACAGAAGGCTAGAACTGGAGCAAGCACCTTGGTGAACACCCTTGGTGCCGAGGCAAGGCCGAAAGGAAGAGCCACAATCGAGAGTGGACTTCGCTGATCGCAAGGCGCAGAAACTTCTGGTGACTTGCGCAGATCGGAACATGCAAGTAGGCGTCCTTGAAGTCCAAGGACGCCAGAAGAAAATCCCTTTGGTGGAGTGTAGCGATCACCGTGCGAATGGATCCCATGCGGAATTTCTGCACCTTCTCGAAGGCATTCAGGGCCTTGAGGTCCAGGATAGGCCGAACCACGTCCTATTTTTGGGACGACAAACAGATTCGAGCAGAATCCCTGAAAACTCTCCTGTGACGGAACCGGCACAATCACTCCGGACCTGATCAAATCCTGTACAGCCCCCAAGAGGGCTGCCCGACAGGTAGGAAGGAGCGGAAGATTCAAGGGAAAGAATCTGTGTGGGGGCCAGGATCGGAATACTATCCTATAACCTGAGGTGACCACCTCGCACACCCACCAGTCGGAGATTCGGGAGATCCACCGATCCGTGAACCTGCAAAGTCGTCCCCCCACCCCAGAGTCGGGCGGAGGCAAGACTTCACGCGGAGGCGGGCTTGGGGGCCGCTTGTTTGGCTTACGCACCCAGGGGCACTTGTGCCCACCAGCCGCACTCCGTCAGTCTGAGAGGGCCTACCTGTGGACTCTGACTGACGAAAAAAACCCTGTTTTGCTGGAAAGGAAGGCCCCTGTTTGCGGCGGGCCTCCTCACCCTTGCTAGTCTAAGGAAGAAGAGTGCGTTTACCTCCCGTGACATCCATGACGATGTCATCCAGAGCAGCACCGAAAGGTCTACCGCCTTTAAAATAGTAGATCCGTCAGGAGCTTCCTAAGGCTAGGTCAGCAGACCAGCATTTCAACCAGATAAGACGACGCAATACCACCGCCGAGACAGAGGCCCTGGATATTAAAGGGGCCGCGTTCAGCGTGGCGTCGCACACAGGAACCAGGCCCTGAACCAGTTGGTGGGCCAGAGCAACTGTGTCTGGAGGAAGAATATGCTCCTGTACAGCTAGGTGCAACATTTTTGCCCAACCTGTAAGTGTTTTAGACACAAGGGTCGCCGCTACCACAGGTCGTAGGGCGGATCCCAACAAGGCAAACATGGTTCTGCTCACCACTTCTGACCTCCTGTCAGTGGGGTCCTCAAATGCAGGAGTCCCCTCCATCGGGAGAGTGATGGCCTTGTTCAACCGGGCGACTGGAGGGTCGACCACTGGGGGAGAAGCCCACTTTTTAAGTAGGGCATCTTCAAGGGGTACCTGATAGACAAACGCCGCGGGACCATAAAAAAATTCTTCTGCGGCTTTTCCCAGACCTTATCAATGAGCTGGTCAAAGAAAGTACAATGGAAAAAACCCCTTTAGAAGGCCTGGCCTTAAAAGAACCAAAGGAGACAGTATCCGCCTGAGGTTCTGCATCCGCAGCATTTGAGCTTGAGAGTGTCCCTCACCGCAGTCATGAGCACACTAACAAGCGCCCTGTCATTTACTGACTCAGAACTGGAGTTTTCCTCATAAGGAATGTCCTGTTCAAAACCATCCATACATTCAGAACTAGGGTCCTGAGCGATAGTGGCTAGGCCCATATCTGAATCAGCGCACTGCCCTTGAGTAGATAAAGTGGGGAGAGGGCGGCTTTTTGCACCTTGCGCTTGCACACAGCTCCCATCCTGGTCAGAAATTGATTCCAGGGCTGCCCACAACAGGTCCATAGGGACCGCAGTGCTGAAGCACTGCCTGTTGCCACTGACATTTTTAGGGGAAGCTGGTGACACAGACTCCATATTGTCCCTCTCTGAGGCTCTCAGAGATAAAAAGTCCACCCACAGGCTGTGCTGACTGAGGAGGGGGCGCCCAGGGGACTCACCAAACCGGACCAGGGACCGCTTAGTTCCGCTGTCTGTACCGCGCTGTGTCAGCGCTGGTAAGCTGTGAGGAGACTGAGGAGATTTGCGCTGCTATAGCAGCGCTAGAGGCCAAACTAGTGCTGAAAAGCGCGCGGGCTACAAGAAAATGGCCGCCGCACTTCACTGAGGCGATCCGCGGCAAGATGGCCACCAAGACGCAGTTAAAATGAAACAGCACACACGCACAGCGCCACTCGGCGCTCAGGCCCCCAAAAAAAAAAAAAACACACAAAAAAGCCCCAAGGCATACATTGCAGACCAGCATGAGCCCCCCAAGAACAGTGTGACCCCCAAGCACCCCACACAGTCAGCGCCAGTAATGGTGACAGAGAGCGACAATAAAATACAGGGGGAGACAGGGAAAATCCCCCACAGAGAAACACACAGCCCTTTGTACTCACCTGCAGGCAGGAGAGACTACTTACCCGTCCCCTGAGGGACACACTGGTGTTTCTGACAGGACTATCACAGTGCAGTACTGAGTAGCTGTCGGCCCGGTCCACCGCGAAAGATACAGTCAGTCAGGAGCTGTTCAGTCTTGAGAGGACCGTGGGAGCATGAAAGCAAACCCGGCCACCCCTGGAGTCATGGGGCCTGTCGTGAACTGAGTCTCACGCACAGAAGGCGAGGATCAGCACGCTCGATGGTCGGACAGGAAAGACTACGAGGATATCTTGTACCCAACCTGTTGCCCAGCCGACAGTTGATAGAAGATTCTCAAAAATAAAATAAAGAATTTCAAAAAGGAATAAAATAGGTCAGGAGACTGGCTCCTGAGGGAGCCACGTCTTCTCCTTCTGCTAGGCAGAAAAAAACTGAAGTCTGCTGACTGTAGTGGGAGGGTTATGCCCGGAGGGACCGCCCCCTGGGTGGGGCTGTTCAGCTCTGGCTTTTAGAATGTATGTATAACATCTCACATTCTGCCTAGGTCTTCTCCTGCAAGCAGGGACATAACCCACGTGTAAAGTGTAAAGAGACACCGTGTCAGTCCATGGATGATAAGAGAAAAAATGGTTTTCTTAGTTTTTGTTGGAACATTCAAAAGCAGTCCAACACAGCAACACAGATGGACAACACAGCAAACATCAACAGGCCCACATAAACAAGGCTGGACAAACTCACAGCAGCTTGTAGCATCTTACTCCTGAAACTGGCATAAGAGGAAGCATGGTATACTGGTATATTTACCAAACATGTGAACACAAGTCCAAGTGGCAACCTTGTAAATCTGAGATACAGATGCCCGATGCTGAAAAGCCCATGCGGCACTAACATATCTAGTAGAATGTTCTTCACATTAACAATAACTTGTCTGATCCACCAAACCATGGTGGAAGAAGAGACAGAGAGACCATTGCAGGAAACTTCAGGCAGTAGCTGAGTGATAATCACTGCGCACATCATGTCCAGACAGTGGACAGATTCATTGGAGCAGGACATAAAGGACACGTGGGGAGCAAAGGCTGGCCTCGTGTCCAATACAATAAAATAACTACCGTATCTCAAATTTCTGAGTTTATGGAATTTCGGTCAGGGCGTCCATGCTGACCCATGTCTGCAGCCAAAAGCCATTAGAGTGAGCACGTAGATATCTGAACTGGACCATGTAGCAATGGAAGAAGGTGGTCTGATATGATGAATCACATTTACTCTTGGCAGAGGCAGTATGACGCTTTGGGCAATGTTCTGTTGGGAAACCTTGAGTCAAGCCATTCATGTGGATTTTACTTTGGAGTCCATATCTCTACGGGTCGGGGCTGTTTTGGCGTCAAAAAAAGAGGGACCCACTCCATATTAGGTGGGTGGTCATGTTCTGGCGGATTGATCTATTTCCTGAGGAATAGGGAGATTTGTGTGATTTCTACCTGTGGTGGGTGGGGTGTGTTTGTCCGCGTAGGGAGTTGGTTTGCTGAGCTTGAAGTTATACAGAGACGGTAGGTATAGCAGTGGGCTCTGTTGGATTTCCAGTTACAGAAGGTATGTCATTGGGGCTTACTGGAATTTGTTAACATTCTGGGAATTGTACCTCCAGCAATGTCCTGATACCCTGGAATACGGGGGAGGACTAACGTCCACTAAACAATGTAGGGATCACTGGTAATATCCACTCTCCCCCATCTGGGTCCAGTGGAGTCTGCAAATTTACAAAACAGGAGCTTCGTAAAGTCTATTGGATCACAGCAACCAGCTAGGTTTTTTCATTATCCTCCATGCACTAGAAAAAGGAAAACTGCTTAAAGAAGCAGCTTGTTTGGCTGTACTTCTCCTGTGGATCACATGAATGCAGTTTGTTCTGCACTCCTATGACCCCTTTTCAGACAAGGGGGTGAAGCCGGTCCAGATCGGACAATAAAGTCAGGATCCACCAACGTGCCTAAACCAGACGCACAGAGCCTGGGCCGGCTGCTCCCACCCCCTCCACAGCCCAGGGCTCCAGTGAGTGTGCGTTGGGGGGCAGAGCACCCTCTGCTCATGGAGCTGTGAGAACCAAGAGATCAGCGGTGTTTGATCGCTCGGTTCTCAGTCTTTGAGCCGGTGGGGGACAGATGCAGCATCTACCTAGGTAAGTATAAATCTGCAACAACAAAAAAATTCCATACCCATTTTCTTCTGGGCTGGAGGTCTTTCTTCACTACAAAGGAAAACCCAATTAATTAGGATTGGATCAGGAATATGATCCAATTCCATTGGTCATTGTCAAAATCTATTTATGTTTCGCAATTTAGAGGTCACTGAGCCAGAAGAGCCATAACTTCTCCCCCGATAAGCAATGTGCATAGAGCCAATGTACATCACTGACACAAGACTGGTATTTATAGTATGTGCCACCAGAAGCCCTCACCCCAATGACCCAAAATAAATCATTACCAGCCTGCCTTTTTTTATTTTATTATTTCTTTATGTGTGAAGCATCATGTTTTGTGTACACGGGGACATTCATTTATAATCGTTATTTTAAAGGTAACCTGTGCGGAGAGAAATAAGGTGGATGCTTTTCATGAACTCCAGAAAAATTTAGCTGCTGACCTAAAGTGGTAGTAAAGCCCACTTGGTGATTTTTACCTAAAACATGCATTGTTTAGGAGATATTCACCCTGCATGCAGCCAGTGATATCACCGATGCACGTGCTCTGAAGGGTCCGGAAATTCAGAGCTTTATGCCGAAACCGAGGGCTCCGGCGCGGGAGTGACGTCACTACGGCTCCAGCCAATCATACAGCGTACAATGCATACTAGCACATTATACATTTGCCTTAGAGGTTTTTTTTTTCACAAGCTGCACTTTACAACCACTTTCAAGCAGAACTTCACCCAAAAGGGGAAGTTCCACCTGTTTGCAGGTACCCACTTCCCTTTTGGGTGGAAGTCCGCCCCTCCTGCCCCCACAGCCTTCTGGGACACAACACAGGTCCCAGAACACTGAGGGACCATTCACAAAGCACAGCGTGGCTCATGCATGCGCAGCAGGAAACCGGCTGTAAAGAGCCTGACGTAGGCTCTTTACCATGTGATCAGCTGTGTCCAATCACAGTGTAAGTAGGAAGTGCCAGTTAGTGGCATACCTCTACTCACGCTGACAGCGCACGAGCAGGAGAAGCAGCGATAAGTGGCATTTTTTTGACAGAGGAGGGTCTGCACTGATAATCAGTGCATGGATTATAAGCGTAGCCCCATCAGCGATGCCTGCCAGTGCCCACCAGTAATGCCAATCAGTGCCTCCTCATCAATGCTGCCTATCAGTGCCCAGCATTGCCACCTATCAGTGCCCAACAGTGCTGCATATTAATGCCTCATCAGTGCCAGTCAGTGCAGCCTCATTAGCACACATCAGTTAACAAAGAAAACCTCCCCCCCCCTTTTCAAAATATTTGGTCTTTTGTTTGTTTAGCAAATTAATAAAAAAACTCAACGATGATTGGGTTCAACCAAAAACAAGCCATCTGTCTAAAAAAATTTTTTTAAAAAATTATAAAAATATGTTTGGGTACAGTGTTGCATGACCATACAATTGTCAGCCCTAAAAGCTGAAAATTGGCCAGGGCAGGAAGGAAAGGGGGAGAAAGTTCCCGGTATTGAAGTGGTTAAACCAGTAAGATGACACCCTACTGTAATTACTGCCAATTGCCTCATTATTCGAGTTATTACAAAGAGACTATCCTCAAACCCTGGACACCATGTTCTGAAAGAACCAACACAGGTCATTGTAAATCGGGAATACATTGCCATCACAAACCCGCTTGTCCTTGTGCTTAGGTCTTCTTGCATCTCTCTGGGGCACCCCATGCTGAGCTTTAGATTTATGAGCAACTGAAAGGGGCTTTGGGTCTTCATCATCTGAGGATACCTGCCAACACAGAAAAAAAAAAAAGATTAAAGAAACGATTAAAAATCCCAGGCCAGGTGCAGTTGATGTTTCAAACAATGAGCTTTATTAGGAGCAGCACTGAAGACCACAAATCACTTTTGGGTAGCAAAGGGAAAGCTGTAATCAAAGTAAGATGGATAGGAGAAACCAGAAGACCATTTGCGCTGCCAGTGTCCACCAGGAGAACATACCGTATATACTTGAGTATAAGCCGACCCGAATATAAGCCGAGGCACCTAATTTTATCACAAAAAAACTGGGAAAACTTATTGACTAGAGTATAAGCCTAGGGTGTCCATCTGCATGCCTCACTGTGCCCATGTGCATGCCTCACTGTGTCCATGCCTAGACTGACGTTTAACATAGGAGTCTATGGAAGGGATGCCCGGCTTTGAAAAATCGGTGCTCCCCGGCCGTAGGTCCCCCAGATAAAATAACGTTGCACACATATAGAGGAGAAATGGGGCTACATTTGTGCCAAGTTTCGGGTCCAGGGGACCTACGAACGTCCGGAACCGAGTCCCCAAAGTCACTGGAGAAATTACCGTTTAACATGGGAGTCTATGGAAGGGGTGCCCGGGTTTGAAAAATCGGTGCTCCCTGGCTGTAGGTCCCCCAGACACCAAACTTTGCACACTTGTAGAGGAAGAGTGGGGCTACATGTGTGCCAGTACCCGGTACCGGGTCCCCAAAGTCCGGGAGATCAGGCGCAAAAAGGTGACTCGAGTATAAGCCGAGGGCGGCATTTTCAGCACAATAAAAATGTGCTGAAAAACTCGGCTTATACTCGAGTATATACGGTAAGTAGGTTTAGAAGTGGGTTTTTAAGTAGGTGATCTGCTAGCTCAGAATATGGTGACCTGTTTACGGACAGCTACAAAAGACACGTGCAGCCAGTCGCAGCTTTTCAATATCCTTGAAAAGCTACAGAAAATGACTATCCTGAATGATGCGCTGTTGCTTAGCAACATCCAGATATCTGCAAAATTATTTTTTTCCACAAATTGCATACATTTTTGTCTTTTATATCCTTCCTTTTCATGCCAACTTTGTCCGTAATACACATCTTTAGATTTCGGTCTTTTAATAGGGCCACTCATCATCTAATTGCTAAGACAATAGGATGGCGCTCTTCCTTCTTCAGATGGGAGGCGAACAAAAAGGCAAATCCTGCGGTGAATTATTTAGTATTCATTTACAGCGTATAGGATTGTACGTAGTTATATAGTGTTTGTACTGCAGCATGTGTACGTTGTTAGCATAGTGGGGCATACAGCAAATAAGGAGAATATCTAAACATGTATGGTTTATAGATAAATGTACTTCACATAATCAATGTTTGCTGTAAATGTTGAGATGCTCACCTGCATAGAAATTCATACAAATCCAAAACAGGTATAGAGGGACTCACCGGTCTTGCAGAGGTGATAGATCAAAACAGCAGTGATTTCATGGTTGATGTTTTCATGAAGCTCAGTCCATCTTTCTCAAAACGTGTGTGTACTTCTTAATATTTATTAAAGTGGTTGTAAAGGTTCAATGTTATTTTTACCTTTTTGCATTCTATGCATAAAGGTAGAAAACCTTCTGTGTTCAGCAGTGCCCCCAGCCCCCCTAAAACTTACCTCAGTCCCATCCCGATCCAGCAATGTGCAGGGGAACCTCAGCTCTCCTGGGTCTCTCCCTCTTCATTGGCTGAGACAGCAGCAGTAGCCATTGGCTCCCACTACTGTCAATCACAGCCAGTGAACTAATGAGGAGGGGGGGCTGAGCCGAAGCACAAACAATGTGTGAATGGACACACGGAGCAGCGGCTCGGGAAAGAGCCTGCTCAGGTGTCCCTAGAGCTCAGTGAGGACTTCACATGATGAAACGCGCGGGGCGGAGCAAGGACACAGATATCACCGCACATGCCGGTTTGTACTAGCGGTTTGTGTTTTGACCACAGATGGACAAACAGGATTGAGCTTTATACCCTATTGTCATGCAGGCACATGTGAGTGAAATCATTTGTTTTAATAAAAGCCTGATTTTTATGATCTCACACGATGGGAGCTTCCTTCCTCCTTCTCTATCCTCTATGTTGAGCGGTATGGTACAAAAGAGGCGTCATTAAATGGAGCCTAATCAGGAGAGGAGTGAAGTCAGTGATACCGGGAGCTATTTGGCGTAAACACTGGTATATAATCTCACCAGCCCATATTTTTGGTGAGTTTGATTTAGTGAGAGTGGTGATGGATTCACACATGGGTGTTGCACAGAGTTTGGAGAAACACTTTTGTGGGTTCATATTGTTTTTGGACACCATACTGGACTGGAAGATTTTGGGACTTTTTTCATTTATTTCCTATTTTTTGAAGACTACACTGTCCAGTCTATTTGTAGGCCACTTCTTTTGAGTTGATAAAGTAATCGGCACTAAAGCACTTTAGATCGGTGCCACTGTTTGCACATACAGTATTTTTTTTCACCAATTACATTGCAATATAATCACTTTCATTAAATATATTTGCACATCGTTTGTTATGAAATATTTTAGCATTTTTATGATATGCATTAGTATATATTCATTGTTATGTTATGTATTTATGAATAGAGAGAGTTTGTTGTAGATCAGCGCTGCTCACACTATACATTGTCAATTACCGTATATACTCGAGTATAAGCCGAGTTTTTAAGCACAATTTTTTGTGCTGAAAATGCCCCCCTCGGCTTATACTCGAGTCACATTTTTGCGCCTGATCTCCCGGACTTTGAGGAGCCGGTCCTGGCCGGCCGTAGGTCCCCTGGACCTCAAACTTGGCACACATATAGCCCAACTCTTCCTCTACAAGTGTGCAAAGTTTCTTGTCCGGGGGACCTACGGCCGGGGAGCACCGATTTTTCAATGCCGGGCACCCCTTCCAAAGACTCCCATGTTAAACGTCAGTCTAGTCATGGACACAGTGAGGCATGCACATGGACACAGTGAGGCATGCACATGGACACAGTGAGGCATGCACATGGACACAGTGAGGCATGCACATGGACACAGTGAGGCATGCACATGGACACAGTGAGGCATGCACATGGACACAGTGAGGCATGCACATGGACACAGTGAGGCATGCACATGGACACAGTGAGGCATGCACATGGACACAGTGAGGCATGCACATGGACACAGTGAGGCATGCACATGGACACAGTGAGGCATGCACATGGACACAGTGAGGCATGCACATGGACACAGTGAGGCATGGACACAGTGAGGCATGGACACAGTGAGGCATGCACACAGTGAGGCATGGACACAGTGAGGCATGGACACAGTGAGGCATGGACACAGTGAGGCATGGACACAGTGAGGCATGGACACAGTGAGGCATGGACACAGTGAGGCATGGACACAGTGAGGCATGGACACAGTGAGGCATGGACACAGTGAGGCATGGACACAGTGAGGCATGGACACAGTGAGGCATGGACACAGTGAGGCATGGACACAGTGAGGCATGGACACAGTGAGGCATGGACACAGTGAGGCATGGACACAGTGAGGCATGGACACAGTGAGGCATGGACACAGTGAGGCATGGACACAGTGAGGCATGGACACAGTGAGGCATGGACACAGTGAGGCATGGACACAGTGAGGCATGGACACAGTGAGGCATGGACACAGTGAGGCATGGACACAGTGAGGCATGGACACAGTGAGGCATGGACACAGTGAGGCATGGACACATGGACACCCTAGGATTATACTCGAGTCAATATGTTTTCCCAGTTTTTGTGGTAAAATGGAGGTGCCTCGGCTTATATTCGGGTCGGCTTATACTCGAGTATATACGGTACATCAAAAGCCAGAGCAGCAGACTACTTGTAATTTAGTAGTTCTATCTGTGTCGCAGTTACTTTGAGAGCCCCTAGAGCAAGCTGCTTGCTGTGGGGGCACTAGGCGGGGGACCAGGAGAACCAGTGGCGAACCCAAGAAGAGGAGGAGGAGGATCGGGGCTTCTCTGTCCAAAACCATTACACAGAGCAAGTATTATATGTTTGTTTTGTTTAAAAACATGCCTTTAATATTCATATTGGAAATAAATTGGAAAACCAGTGTAAGTTGATTCTTATATCAGAATTATTTTAACATACATGTCCAATTAAGTTAGTATCCTTATTTGTTAAAATATTGAGATACAATATATGGCCAAATGTTTTTGAACACCTGATCATAAGAAAAGACACAAGGGGGCGCCAACTAAGTGCAATATTAGTGGGTATTTAAAGAGGAAGTAAACCCTCTGGGGGAAAAAAAAAAATACACCCTGCAAGACAAAGGCATAATGAGCTAGTATGCATAGCATACTAGCTCATTATGAATTGCTTACCTGAGATCGAAGCCCCTGCACTGGTCCTCGTTCCCCTCCTCCGTCGCCGGCATGTCTCCCGGAGTGACATCTGGGTATCGCGGCTCCTGCACTGTGACTGGCAGGAGCCGCGATGTCGCCACTCCAGTGACGGCACGATCCCATTCAGAAACGGCACGCTCAGTGCGCCTGCACCGTTGTCTACGCCTCGCATGCGCCGTAGACATCGGTGCAGTCTTTTTTGCAAATATCTCCTAAACCGTTTTCTTGCACCTACAGGTAAGCCTTAATCTAGGCTTACCTGTAGGTAAAAAAGGGATTTTTATAACAGCTTACCTGTAAAATCCTTTTCTTGGAGTACATCACGGGACACAGAGCGACTTAGTCATTACTAATGGGTTATATAGTTTACCTTCAGGTGCTGGCACTGGCAACTTCCAAACCGGAAGTACCCTCCCCTATATAAGCCCCTCCCATCCGGGAGCACCTCAGTTTTGTAGCAAAGCAATAAGTGTCCCAAAAAGAGGGGTGGGAGCTCTGTGTCCCGTGATGTACTCCAAGAAAAGGATTTTACAGGTAAGCTGTTATAAAAATCCCTTTTTCTTTTTCGTACATCACGGGACACAGAGCGACTTAGTCATTACTAATGGGACGTCCCAAAGCAATGCCAAATGAGGGGAGGGATACACTATACATAAGCTGGGCGCCATCAGGCATGAGGATCTTTTGCGGCCTGCAACACACTGCGCCCAAAGGCGACATCCTCCTGACTTCTGACGTCTACCTGGTAGAATCTAGTAAACGTGTGTACTAAGGACCATGTTGTGGCCTTACAGACTTGAGCCAGGGAGGCTTGGTGATGCACTGCCCATGAAGTTCCAACTGCTCTTGTGGAGTGCGCCCTAACTTTGAACGGAGGCGGTCTCCTTTTCAAGCCATAGGCTTGTATTATGACCTGTCGAATCCACTTGGCTAAAGTAGATTTTTGATGCTGCCTGACCCTTTCTGGGGCCTTCCGGCAGAACAAACAAAGTATCCGTTCTACGAATCTGAGCAGTGGCTTTAAGATGAGCTTTAACTGCTCTTACTACATCCAAAGAATGCAATAACTTTTCCTCTACCGAGCTAGGTTTGGGGAAAAAAGAAGGAAGAACCACATCTTGGTTCAAATGGAACCTCGATACCACCTTAGGAAGAAAGGCTGGATGAGGACGTAATACTACTCTGTCCTTATGGACAACCAGATATGGCTCCTTACAGGACAAGGCGGCTAATTCCGATACTCTTTTAGCCGAACAAATGGCTACTAAGAAAAAACAATTTCCTGGTGAGAAGAACCAAGGAAATGTGTTGCAATGGTTCAAATGGTTGTTTCTGTAGAACCGACAGAACCAGGTTTAAGACCCATGGACATATGGGAATACTAACCGGAGGGCTAATACGCATCACTCCTTGTATGAAAGCTTTGACTAATGAATGCAAAGCCAAGGGCCTTTGAAAAAATATTGACAAGGCCGTCTTACCCTTGATAGTACTCCAGGCAAGCTTCCTATGTACAGCCCACTGTAGGAAGTCCAGAATCCTACCTATTACGTACTTACGTGGATGCCATTTCTTGGCCTCACACCACGTGATGTACGCCTTCTAGATCCTATAATAGATCTGCCTGGATACTGGCTTCCTGGCATTGATCATGGTAGATACCACAGGATTAGAGAGCCCTCTCTTTTTTAGAATGTGGGCTTCAATAGCCAGGCCGTCAAACCTAGGGCTGGGTAAGGAAGGGTGGTATATCGGTCCTTGCGAAAGCAGGTCCGGACGATGTGGGAGGGTCCAAGGACTTCCCACTGACATTTTTACAATCTCCGCGTACCATGCCCTTCGGGGCCACGCTGGAGCCACCAGAATCACTGGTTTCTTATCTACCCGGATTCTGCGGATTAATCGCGGTGGGAATGCATATATCAGCTTGAACTGATCCCAAGGGAACACTAGGGCATCCGAACCGCAAGCTAGGGGATCCCTTGTGCGAGACACAAATCTGTCCACCTTTGCGTTGAATCTGGATGCTAGCAGATGTACATCCGGTGTTCCCCACCGCTGGCATATTGCCTGGAAAACCTCGGGGTGAAGAGACCATTCCCCCGGGCATAATTGCTGGCGACTTAAAAAGTCCGCTCTCCAATTTTCCACTCCTGGGATGAAAACCGCGGATATGGCTGGGACATATCTTTCTGCCCATTCCAGGATGCAATTCGCTTCCCTCTGGGCTGCACGACTCCTTGTGCCACCCTGGTGATTGATATATGCCACTGCTGTGGCATTGTCTGATTGAATTCTGACAGGGGACCCTTGGAGTTTGGATGTCCATGCTACTAGGGCATACCGGGCTGCTCGTATCTCTAAGAGATTGATGGGCAGGGCCTTCTCTGCTTCTGACCACTTGCCCTGGAGAGACCATTGCTCCAGTACTGCCCCTCAGCCTATGAGGCTGGCATCTGTAGTGACCACCTTCTAAGAAACCGGACTGAAGGGTTTCCCTTTTTCCAGATTCTGGGGCACCAACCACCAATGGAGGCTCTTGCGAACGGAAGGGGACAGGGACATTGGTAAGTCTAAAGCCTGAACTTTTTTGTTCCAGGCTGACAGTATGGCCCTTTGCAAGTTCCTTGAATGGAATTGACCGTAGGGTACTGCTTCGAATGAAGCCACCATTTTTCCCAGCAGCCTCATACACAGGCGTATGGATGGTTTTCTTTTTTGTACCCACTAAGTGGGTCAAATCTTTCAAAGACGACACCTTCTCTGGAGGTAAGAAAATCTTTCTCTGATTTGAATCCAGTCTTAGCCCCCAAGTATTCCAGACTTTTGACTGGTTTTAGGGCTGACTTGTCTCGGTTGATAATGCAACCGTGAGATTCTAGATACTTGATTGTCTTGTGAACGACCACTTCTAGTTTTTTTCACCGAGTGGTCTATCAGCAACAAGTCGTCTAGATATGCCATTATCGTTACACCTTGTGTTCCTAGTTTGGCCAATCGTAGGGCCAGAATTTTTGTGAACACTCGTGGTGCTGTGGCCAGACCGAAAGGTAAGGCTCTGAACTGAAAATGGCGCCCTTCTACTGCAAAGCGTAGAAATTTCTGGTGGGCCGGACAGATGGGAATATGCAAATAAGCATCCCTTATGTCGATCGAGGCTAACCATTCCTGCCCTTGTAGGGCGGTGGCCACCGATCGGATCGACTCCATCCGAAAAAGTCCTGATATGTAGGAACTTGTTTAGCCCTTTTATATTTAATATGGGCCTCACGTCCCCATCTGGTTTGGGGACTGTGACAAGGTTCGAGTAAAACCCGAACCCGCTTTCTTCCAAGGGAACATTCATGATTACACCTTGGAGCAATAGTTGTTCTAGTGCCAGAAGGAGGGATCCTCTCTTCTGGGGATCGCTTGGCACGTTTGACCTCATAAAATGGGCAGGAGGATTGTCTTTTAACTCCAGACTTACTGCGGAGATCACCCATCTGTCTCTGATGGTGTCCCGCCAGGTCTCTGTGAACAACTGAAGTCTTCCCCTCACCCGATTGAGTGGGGGCAACCCTTCATGACTTGGGGGAGGTTTCGTACCTCTCTTGACCCAGGGTTTCTTGTTACCCTGTGATTGTCCCTGATTTCTGCCCCCTGGATTTGACCGCGGAGGCCGTCGGAACTGTTTCACAGCCGATGTGCCAGGGACTGGAGAAGTAGGCCTCTTAAAAGAAGGACTTCTACCCTTGTTCTTAATCGGCAAGAGTGTACTTTTACCGGCAGAAGTTTTCTGGATATATTTGTCCAGATCATCTCCAGATAAGCGTTCTCCATGAAATGGGAAGCTAATCAGCAATTTCTTACAGGGAGCTTCAGCAGACCAGTTTTTGAGCCATAGAAGCCTACGCATATGTCTACAGACAGCGTAAAGCGGGATGCCTGTTGGATTGTATCCTTTATGGCGTCCACCGCAACACAAGGCTCTAGGTAGGTCAGCTAGGGCAAAAGCCTGCTGATCTGTTAAGTCCCTTAAGACTTGCTTCAACTGATCTTTCATTGCTTGGCAGACTTCAATCGCTGCTACGGCAGGTTGTGTCACCATGCTTGCTGTAGAGAAAGCAGATTTTAGTAAAGACTCCAATTTTTTATCTATTGGGTCTTTGAACATTGGAACATTATCTACTGGACATGTCAGTGATTTATTTACACAAGAGATGGCTGTGTCCACTGTAGGGACCCTCCATTTTTTTATGAACTTATCCTCCATGGGATAGATCACTGGAAATCTCTTGGGGGGGGGAGTAAATTTTTTATCAGGATGCTCCCAATCCTGGTAAATAAGCCCTTCCAATAAAGGGTGGATTGGGAAGGAACAGACAGCCTGGGGAGCTTTCAGCGACCCCAGCGAGGAAACCGTAGTGGTTGATGGTTCCGCCAGAGGCATTTTAAATGCTGATCGGACCATGTTAGTCAGAGACTGAACCCATAATCTTTCAGCCTGAGATGCTGAGCAAGGTTCTTCCACTGTTGATTCCTCTATAACTGAATCAACCTCATCCTGATCCCCTTCAGGTAGGTCGATCTCTGTGTGGGGCTGTTCCTCCACTAACAGGCACTCTGAAGGAGGAGACGGAGATCGGACGCGCTTTCCCTGTGACAGGGAAGCAGCGATCAATGCTGTTAATCTCTCTTCCAATCCTCCCAGAGTTGAGGATAAAACCTCCTCTGTTATATATACAGGAGCAGGTGGACTGGGGACAGCCGCAGCACCAGGCACTCCTGCGGGGTTCCTACGGCTACTGACCTCTGAATTTTTAGGGGAGATTGGTGCAGTACAAGCATGCCCAATATCCTCAGAGCCCGATGGAGACCCCTTTGGCTTCCTGGAAGACTTATTTCCGGAGCGTCTGGACGACATCCTTTAAGCACAAAGCTGAGGTATTCCCGTCGTCATACACCAATTTTGCTGGTAATAGTCTAACACAGTTGCTGCTATATACCAGCTGGTGTCCACTAAAGTGCCTTTCTATGGGGATGCCTGCATCAACCGCCTCTGTGTGCCACCGTTTTGTTGCTAGCTCTGTTTGCATCCAGCTGACACTTGTACTGTGTCTTTTATACATGCTGGGACGCCTGCACATGCGCAGAAGCGCCGCGCATCGAGCGTCATCCACCCGCCCCGCCCCTTTTTTTTCATAGGAGGCGCGCGCGCGCCCGTGCGCCATTGGCGCCCTTTTTTGAAACCAAGCAGGGACTAGGAGCCAGGGCCCTTTTTGCCGGAGGGCCTGTGCGGTGGATGAGCGCAGCAACAGGGCAGAGGAACTGGATTCCCACTGAGAAACTTACCAACTGCCTGGATCTTTTGACTTGAGAAAACCAAAGATCCACATGACAAGAAAAAATGGACCACAGCGGCCTCTAGTCGTTTAACACAGGTACCGCGGTCCTCTTTTTTTTTTTTTTTCTTGACTACTATTAAAATTTTACATTTTCCAGTAGTTATAGGCATACACAGATATTAGCGGGAATACCGTTAGGTAACAGACAGAAAGACAAATTAGGCTTGGGGGTCCCCTAATAGAACCAAGTTCCTGGGGGCCCCCACTTACCTGTTCCCCGCCGCAGGACTCTGTTTGGTCCACAGAAGCCCAAACTTCACCTATCACGGCAGGCATTGTAATTAAACCTTCAGGGACCGGGTTCCCAAGGATTCCACTCCCCTGGACCTGTATAGCACCCTGCACAGAAAACATCTTGGTCGTGGGTATGACCAGAGCTCTGGATCCCAGGGTCCAGCCCTCCTAAGAGAGGCATTACAGGCAAAACCTTGCTTTTCTGTTGCAAGGCCCGGGTACCGACCGTTTAGCTATGAAGCTTTTTTGGTGGGATCCGGAACAGCTTACTAAGGCCCGTAAAAGAACCTGTACGCAAGCCCAGTGAAAACACATGTTACTCTTTGGCCAACACCTTAGACACTGGCAAAAAAACTGAGGTGCTCCCGGATGGGAGGGGCTTATATAGGGGAGGGTACTTCCGGTTTGGAAGTTGCCAGTGCCAGCACCTGAAGGTAAACTATATAACCCATTAGTAATGACTAAGTCGCTCTGTGTCCCGTGATGTACGAAAAAGAAAGTGGTCTGTAAGGGTTTGCAACCATTTTAATTAAATAAAATAGACAAACGCAAAGGCACAAGGATAAAAACAGGAAAAGCTTATCTGCAACCATATGGATGAAGTGTGGCAGGTCCTCACAGATGTAACAGCTGACAGCGAGTCTGTCAATGGGGAAGCCGATTCTTCCGGTCCCGGATGCGACACCACTGGTTTGAAATAGGAGCGAATAGCAGCTCCGAAACACGTTCCCATGGTAACCGCATGAGGTCACATCCGGGTCCTGCGCTCCAGGGTGGTTCTTCCGAGATCGGCACAACCGGCTTCCCCTTTGACAGACATGCTGTCAGCCATTACATCTAGGAGGACCAGCCACACGATCCATATGGCTGCAGATAAGCTTTTCCCGTTTTTATCCTTTGCATTTGTCTATTTTATTCAATTAAATACCCACTAATATTGAACTTCGTTGATGGCCCCTCGTGTCTTTTCTTGCATTTCCAGAGATTTGTTCCCGTCTCAAATGAAGCAACATTTATAATAATGTATTGAACTTTATGAACTTGAAATACAGAATCAGTGGATCCATATACTCTTAGTACATTTTCTTGGACTTTCCACTGTTGGGGCTGTATATGTAAACATGGTCTATAATCCCATTCTTGCACCAGAAATATATACTTTTATATGGAACACCTGACCATCATACCTATATAAATTTGTTAGAAGAGTTCCAATTCAAAAACCATGCACATTAATATGGAGCCAACCCCAACCTCCCCACTTTGCAGCTATAACAGCCCCCACTGGTTTTTGGAAGGCTTTCTACAGGATTTTGGAGGTATCAGTGGGGATTTGTGTTTATTCATCCAAAAGAGCTTTTGTGGAGGTCAGGTACTGATTTTGGCCTTGCAATTGGCCGGCCACACCATACTTGTAAAACCATGTCTTTATGGAAAGATTGGTACATAGGGACGCAGTCATGTTGAAACAATGTTGTCCCTAAGCTGGAAGCACACGCTTGTCTAAAATGTGTATGTAGGCTGTAGAATTCACTGGAAACTAGTGGTGCAACGGATCGTCATTGTTTCATGATCCGAATGGGTCAAAATTTTCGGATCGGCAAACCACGCGATCCGCGGATTGAGCTCCGCTGCCTCAGCCGACGGCCATAGGAAAGGCAGCGGCTTCGGCCTAGCTCCGGAGCATCTTGGTACACCCGGTGGCAGCCTAGGCGAGCTCCCCAGAGCGGTGCACTGACGTCATCATCACCCGCCTGCTTGTGTCGTCTGCGGACGGGTCTGCTTGCTTCTCTTGTGTCGTTTCTATAATTTCTTGTAAGACTAAGCATGCAAGCAGACAATCTTCCTATACAGTGCAGTGGGGCTATATACAGTGGGGGAGATGACGTGGACATTACAGTGGGGGGAGATGACGTGGACATTACAGTGGGGGGAGATGACGTGGACATTACAGTGGGGGGGAGATGACGTGGACATTACAGTGGGGGGGAGATGACGTGGACATTACAGTGGGGGGGAGATGACGTGGACATTACAGTGGGGGGGAGATGACGTGGACATTACAGTGGGGGGGAGATATGGTGGTGATCCGAAAAATGATCCGATCCGTAAATCTGATCCAAGGAACGATCCGAACCGTGAGTTTTTTGATCCGTTGCACCCCAACTGGAAACACCAGAGCCCAATGTGGAGAGATGTCCACATACTTTCGTACATATAGGTCGGTGTGATGATCAGGTGTTCACAAACTTTTGGACATATGGTGTAAAATGCCAAGCAGACTTTAAGTTCAGTTTGTTGGACAGATCTGTTTGTTGAATTGAAATGTAAAAAAGCCATTGGCCAAGCCAGGGACCACATGGGCATAAAATTGGGTAATGAGCTGGCTAAAAGGATAATACAATGTGAAGATCAAAAGTACTAACAAGAAACCCAATAAAACCTCACAGCATACAGCTCTTTTCACAAGAGAAAGTTGTCCACGAGACTTTACCGAGTCACAACCACAAATATAAAATGTACAAAAATTGTATTTAAACCTACAACAACTCCTACATACGTTAAAAATATTTAGATCAAATACAAAGTATATGTACATGAACAGCTATTGTTGCTTAGATTGGGATACACTAGAATTCCATATGGTGAATACTTAAGTACTGATTCGCTCCTATGTACGGATTCTCTCTACTTGTTTTGTGAGAGAACACTCGCTTCCTCAGCAGAGGTACATATGGATATCTGAAATTGGAGACAAGGTCGTTTCCCCCCTAAACAACCTGGTCTCTCTAGACACACAAAGTGTATCTCATATGCTCTCCCTCCCAGACACTGCAGCTCACAGTGGGAAGGTTACAGTAGTGCTGTCAATCCAGAAGGAAATGGGCAGGACACAGTGTGGCTAGATAATTGACAAGCTTCACTCTCATAAATCAGTGACAAAACTGATGGCCACACCCCCTGAAATATATTATTGTAGTGCAAGCAGGCACCGCCTTCATGAGAGGGGAAACTGCTGTAAACTAAGAAGCAGAGCAGCATCATTGCCACAAGTTCACAGGAAGCTGCATTAGGTGGACTTCACTGGCAGGATCAATGGGTGTTTGTGGGGCTTTTTAGGACGACTAAGAAAAGTGAAATGCAGACTCCTAGATAAGTGCTGCAGCTAATTATTTTATGGAAAGCCATAGCGTTCTACTTTAGAATGAAAGAAAGGTAGACTTACTGTATTACGCCCCCATCTGCGCTTTTTTGCTCCAGGCATCGGCGAGTCCAGATCACACTCGCTGCTTGCATTCTAAAAAGTAAGAGTTAAAATTTAAAAAAGGAGGACAACTACTGTGGAAGCTGTGACCAACAAGCCAAGCAGAGGTAATAGTCACCAATATTGCTTATAGGCTCTTGTAGATTTTTTTTCCATTACTGGTTTACCATGCCATGTTTCAAACTATGTTGAAGTGGCCACCTTAATAGAGAAGCAGGGCTTTGTTTTCTCATGTAAGAGCTGCCCTCCCCCCCCTTGGGTGATCGAGTCCTGATGGAGTAATGATCAAGAAGCCAGAGAGGGTGCCTCATTCCACTACTTTTGTGGATGTGGCCAGTGGGAGATGTTCCATGTCTGGTGGTCTTGTCCAAAGTCCAGAGACTTTGAATAAGAATATTCAATCTAATTTACTCAGTGACGGCACAGAACATACCCAAGAATCCCAAAATGACATGATTTGCTGACCTATTGGATGAGATCCCCAGGCACCTCCGAACCCTCATCTTCTTCATATACACAGAAGCTAAAATTACGATAGCGCAAGCATGGAAATCACCCGTGATTAACGTCACGCTGGTTAAATACAAAATATCCTGGACCATGATTAATGAAAAGCTAACAAGTATTCTCAGAGACAAACAAACCAAATTAGAAAAAGTAAGGAACCCCTGGATTAAATACCTCCAGGCTCCTTAGGGGCGGGGGCGACCTGCAGTCGGAGACCCAGATCGAGGGGACTGCCTTTTGCTCTTTCCCCTTTTTCCTCTTCTCCCTTACTACTATCTGATGTTTTTTATGGATGCATATGGAGGGTCCATAGAGCCTCCCCTACTCTAAATCATTTATAGGAGCAAGGCATTGTGCCTTGAGGATCCCGACTGTAAAGTCAGGATCTTTTCTTAGCCTGGACTTTCTAAGTGACGTCAGCCGACAGCGGGGTTTTGCCTGCTGTCAGCTGAAACCAGGTCACAGGAGAAGTACTTCTACTTTAAGACCAAAAAATTGATCTTCAGAGTACTGAGTACTTAGGCACAATTATAGTAGAACTATAGGTGATTTTTTTTGGACCAAGTGGACAGGGATTAGAACACCTATTAGGTTTTTAATGCTGCCTGTGTCCCAGTCAGGGAGGTTCACCCTCTTGATTCGTCCTGCTTACCATCATCATTGAAATAAAAGTTTAAAGTGGATGTAAACCCAGAATTTTTTTAATTTTTTTTGCAGTCACAATGTAGAGCAGGGATATGCAATTAGCGGACCTCCAGCTGTTGCCAAACTACAAGTCCCATCATGCCTCTGGGTGTCATGCTTGATGCTGTCAGAGTCTCGCTATGCCTCATGGGACTTGTAGTTTGGCAACAGCTGGAGGTCCGCTAATTGCATATCCCTGATGTAGAGTATAAGATTTCCTATCATTTGTGCCTGGTCTTGCCCCAAAGAGTTAATCCAGCTCTGAGCAATCCTCTTTTATTGTTCAGTGAGATAAACGGACAAACAGGAGAACACTTTTGTCCGTTCCGCCCCCTTGCTGCGAGCGACAGGTTATTTACATATATCTCATGCACTAAGACAGGCATTATTTTTTTAATTCCCACCCCCCACTCCGTTTCTGAAGTCATGTGGTTACTTTTCTGGATTTTGACTGGATGTTAGTGATCATAGCAGAATTCAGTGTAAGGCATACACAGGAGAAAATGCATGTTGACAAGGGGAGTGTAGAGGTGGGCGGGGAGTCTACTGACATCACGACTCCACCCACCGAGCTCCAGACAACAGATCCACCCACAGAATCTGCAGTTTTTCAGTTCTTAGAACAGACAGAGGGGAGACATTTGACAGATAAGGATACATGCAGGAGGCATCTATATCCTTATAGATCAGCACTATGGCAATAGTTTAGAAAGAATGAGTGGGTTTACATCCACTTTAAGAAGATCCAAAAGTTTGGGTTGTCCCCAGAAAACGAATAAAGGGGGAATCTTCCAATAGGGACATTAGTTCTTGAGACCTGAGGAGCCCCAACAGAGTACCCTAATTTTCTGGGATTTCCTCTCACTTCCTCTTTGGCTATGGGACAGGAAGTGAAGGGAAACCTCCCAAATGTAACAGATGACAAAAAAAAAAAAAATCCCTTACTCTATCCAAAATGAAGAAAAAAGTTTTGCCTATAGTTCTACTTTAAGATTTCTAGATGTTCTCTGAAGATAGCAAATCCGCGCTTGTTGATTTTAGGTCCTCACAAGTATTTTGACATCACCCATTTACAGATACAAGCATATATTTGGTAAAAAAGAAAAGACAGACTTACTGAATTAGGCTCCCGTCTCCGTTTCTTTGCTCCAGGCTTCAAGGAATCAAAATCACTTTCGCTGCTTGCTGACTAGGTGAAAACAAACCAACACAAGCTGCAATAAGTCCATTGCTAATTAAATCCTGTATGTTAAAGATTCTGGCCTGTATTATGGCAAAAGATGCTTTGCTGCTTACCTCTGGTGACTTGAGGACAGCTGCTGCTGCCAATTTTCTTTTCCGCCTGAAAACAACATCATCCTCACTCTCGGGGCTGCTGCCTGCGGAGAGATGGCAAACATCCCAGAACAAACCATGAGAAGCAGAATGAAAAGCGATCGCTGCGAAGGGCAGCCATGATTAAAACACAAAACTGCCACCGTGCCCTGTGGCTGCGCTAATAACACATCAACCCCAGGAGACAATTTGTACATGCGATTATTTCAAGGGCCTCCGCTGTTTTGTTTGTATCTGGAAGCAAACAGTCCTATTCTATAATAGAAGACATATAAAGCACTAATACGCCTAAAATAAAAGTGGAAAATATTTACGATTTAACAATATTGAAGCTGTTGATGTAGTGCTGTAAGGTGAATAGTGGCGTATAGCATATTGTCAAACAAAGCTGCCCAACCTACAGTTTTGTAATGTACAGATTTGTAGGCAAACAAGGCTGTATAAAGGAAAGGAATTATACAAAAAGTTACAATGTGTTTGATACAGTATCTGCAGAATTAAAGCTATTGTTCTCTGGAACCTAGCATGAGATTTAGCCAGCCATGTTGAGTTATTGCTGGCAATAAAAAAAAAAAAATGAATAAGAGCACCCAACTGTTAGCGATCAGTAAAGAAACCATAGCTTTCCATAGTTTTTTGCTGTGTACCAACATGCAGAACAAACAAACTTTGGAAAAGTGTCTCCTTTACAGAAGAGGAGTACACAAAAGAGATCTTCTGCAGGATGGGACATCAGTTTTTTTTTTAAATAACCCAGTGGGGACCTGGAAAGTCTAGTGATGCCTGCATGTGTACTCGCATACACTAGATTACCAAAAGTATTGGGACACCTGCCTTTACACACACATGGCACCCCAGTCTTAGTCCGTAGGGTTCACTATTGAGTTGACCGACCCTTTGCATCTATAACAGCTTCAACTCTTCTGGGAAGGCCGTCCACAAGGTTTAGGAGTGTCTATGGGAATGTCTGACCATTCTTCCAGAAGCGCATTTGTGAGGTCAGGCACTGATGTTGGACAAGGTGGTCTGACTCGCAGTCTCCGCTCTAATTTATCCTAAAGGTGATCTATCGGGTTAAGGTCAGGACTAAGTCAAGTTCCTCCACCCCAAACTTGCTCATCCATGTCTTTTATGGACCTTGCTTTGTTCACTGGTTCAAATAATTTGGTGGAGGGGGGATTATGGTGTGGGGTTGTTTTTTAGGGGTTGGGATTGGCCCCTTAGTTACAGTGAAGGGAACTCTTAAGGCGTCAGCATACCAAGACATTTTGGACAATTTCATGCTCCTAACTTTGTGGGAACAGTTTGGGGATGGCCCCTTCCTGTTCCAACATGACTGCGCACCAGTGCACAAGGTCCATGAAGACATGGATGAGTGAGTTTCGAGTGGAGGAACTTCACTGGCCTCCCTCCTGACCTCAACCCGATAGAACAGGTTTAGGATAAATTAGAGCACAGACTGCCAGCTAGGCCTTCTCGTCATCAGTACCTGACCTCACAAATGCGCTTGGGGTGGAGGAACTTGACTGGCTTACAGAGTCCTGACCTCAACCCGATAGAACACCTTTGGAATGATTTAGAGTGGAGACTGTGAGCCAGGCCTTCTTGTCCAACATCAGTGCCTGACCTCACAAATGCGCTTCTGGAAGAATGGTCAAACATTCCCATAGACACACTCCTAAACCTACATGAGCCTGATGAAGAAGCACGCATGCTTCGAACGCGTGCAACCCCCGCTGACCTTCTACCCGGAAGTGACGATTCCTTTAGCAGTGTCCCAGGGAAGTTTGTTCCCCATCTCCGCGGCCGCGAGTGTGGAGTTCCGTCTACCACAACTACATCATAGAGAACAACCTGGGATTTCAGCTTCCAACATCAGGATATGCAGCCTCCGGGATGAGCGGATGACAAAATTTACAGATAAGCCTTAGATTATACTCGTTTGTGAGTGTATCTCTTGTTGCTGTATCATTTAATCTCCTAATAAATTTCTCAGACTACTACGCTTAGAAGGCGCTGCTTTTTTCCTCTCCCTGTCTTGTTTCAGATTACTTCCATCTGCAAGCTGGCAGCCTTCCCTGCGGATAGTTTTTATGTTAATTCACACATGGACTAAATGTTATGGACTTTAAGTGTGTGGTTTTATACAGCTGAGTTTAGTTTCCATTCCTACTCTGTCAGTTTTTTTTTTTTTTTTTTTATATGTTGAGTTACTTTTTATACCCTAATCCAGAGTGCGCTCAATCTATTTATTGTTTATGTTTTTTGTGGACGGCCTTCCCTGAAGAGTTGAAGCTGTTATAGCTGCAAAGGGTGGGCCAACTCAATTATGAACCCTACGGACTAAGACTGGGATGACATTAAAGTTCATGTGTGTGTAAAGGGAGGTGTCCCAATACTTTTGTTATCCTAGTTTTTCCTTATACACTGCTCCAGCAGACCCAAAAACTGCAGGGAAACTGAAATTCAAATAGCAACTTCAGAAACAGAGTTGCCCTTAGCATTGCCAATCCCCCTTTTGAACTTGGCGCACCTCCTGTGCCTCCCTCTTGGTCCATTACAGACATTTTTAGGGAGAAAACATGGGAGGCTACCATAGCGGACTTCTGCTTTTGAATATCAAGATCCCTTTACACTGACCAAGCATGCAGATTTGGAGGTCTGACATCACTAGGACTTTCCTCATCTAAGATTGTGCCAGGTCAGAGATTCAAAATGATAGTATAGGTTTACACCAGCCTGGTCTTTCTGTTAAACAGATGTACATTAACAAACACTGCGTCCATTTGAAATGGTGATCGCAGGCTGCCAACCAAAAAGTTGTGCAACGCCCAACAGCATTTAGCGCAGTGCTGTGCATTGAGCTGCACTGCAATGCAAGCGTGTTAGGAGGGTGTGTTGGGGTTCTATTTAGAATAAATGACCCCACATTGCACCAATATTTGTAGCATGTGCTACCACATCAGAGTGATATAAACAAGCCATTAAAGTCAGACACAGGCAGGTAGACGAAGAAACAAGAACGACATCAATTTTTCCTCTAGTACAGGTACGTGGCCTTAAATAACCGTTGGAAAGTGGAGTGGGCAGGGACAAGTTGGACATCAGTTCCTGGCAGGATTATAATATATGTGGACACATACGCAGTCTGTATGCCTACTTTACATCACTGAAAGTCACTTGTTAACAAGAGGATCAAGAAAGTACCAAATTATTAACAAAATGCAGTAAAAAAAATGCTTACAATAGATAACCTTTGTTAGGTTATGCGAATGAGTCTACTGAAGAATACCCTGGTCTAAAATTCCACATATAGAGAGACAAAAGTCTACATATACATCAACTAACCCTTCTTTCACCTGATCCAATATGTAAGGTTGGTAAATACTTGCCTACAAAGCTCTGGGCTCCCATTTAGCTGCCCCTTTTAGAGCAAAAGTACAACTGAGAGGACACATGGCCCTTGTCAAAGGGTAAAGTTTACACAGCAAAAGTTAAGCCTCACACACACGATCGGATTTCCGTCAGACAAAGCCGTGGAATTTTGTCCGAAGGGCGTTGGCCATGAACTTGTTCTGCATACAGATGGCAAAACGTTGTCAGCCAACAAATACGAAGCTACATGGTTTTTCATTTTTTTTTTTCTTTAGCGCCACCCTTTGGGCAACTTCTGCCAAAGTTGTACTATGGTTAGCATTGCTTCTGAGCATGCGTTTGTACTTTGGATTTTTTTTCGATGGACTTGTGTACACACGATCAGATATAATCTGACATCACACATTTGTTGTCGGTCAATTTGAAAGTATGCTATCCAACATTTGTTGTCGGAAAATCCGACAATTGTCCGATAGAGCATACAAACGGTCGGATTTTCTGACAAACCCCTGCCATTACACATTTGTTGTCGGAAAATCCGATCGTGTGTACGAGGCTTTAGTGTAACAGGAATTTGAAGACCTTTTGCTGTAAACTACCACAGAGCAGATAAATGGGCTGGTTAGTGGTTATATGATAACAAATTGGCAAAGGGAGAAGAGCGGAAAACGCAGCTGGATAAATCAGGCAATTCCAGAACAATTCAATGGTGACTATTAGGCTGGCCTTTGAAGAAGACCTGGGTAACCTAAGCTACCCAGCTACCCCATTTCTATATGTTATGTGATATGATATATGTACATAGTTTAGACTAGTCTACTATTGAAACTATGGGCACCAGCATTTTAATAGTATCAGTTCTATAAGCGTTTACCTCTTCATTGTAGTCAGATTTCCAAATGTGTCTTATATCTTTAAAAAAAGTGTCAGTTGCTGTACATCCAGACCCTGCTAACACCAGGTCTAGATATAATAGAGAGCAGCACTGTGGTCGTGTCTTCACTCCTGTCTACTCTATTTACAAAATGTATGGCTGCAGGCCGAGTTTGAATGGCCAAGTGTAGATACAGTGCATTTGCAAAGTATTCACAGCGCTTCATTTTTTTTCACATTTTGTTATGTTACAGCCTTATTCCAAAATTGATTAAATTCATTATTTTCCTAAAAATTCTACAAATACCCCATAATGACAACGTGAAATAAGTTGGTTTGAAATCTTCGCAAATTTATAAAAAAAAATAAAAAATACCATGTACATAAGTATTCACAGCCTTTGCCATGACACTCAAAATTGAGCTCCGGTGCATCCTATTTCCACTGATCATCCTTGAGATGTTTCTACAAATTGATTGGAGTTCATCTGTGGTAAATTCAGGTGATAGGTGTGTGCCTTTCCAAATCATGTCCAATCTATATAAGGTCCCACAGTTACCAGTGCATGTCAGAGCACAAACCAAGCCATGACATCCAAGGAATTCTCTGTAGACCTCCCAGACAGGATGGTATGGAGACACAGATCTGGGGAAGGGTACAGAAAAATTTCTGCAACATTGAAGGTTACAGTGAGCATAGGGGCCTATATCATAAGAGCCTTAGTCAGGGAGGTGACCAAGAACCTGACAGTCACTCTGACAAAGCTCCAGCATTTCTCTGTGGAGAGAACCTTCCAGAAGAACAACCATCTTTGCAGCACTCCACCAATCAGGCCTGTATGGTAGAGTGGCCAGACGGAAGCCACTCCTCAATAAAAGGCACATGACAGCCCACCTGGAGTTTGCCAAAAGGCACCTGAAGGACTCTCAAACTATGAGAAACAAAATTCTCTGGTCTGATTAAACAAAGATTAAACTCTTTGGCCTGAATGGCAAGCGTCCTGTCTGAAAGAAACCAGGCACCGCTCATCACCTGGCCAATACATCCCTACAGTGAAGCATGGTGGTGGCAGCATCATGCTGTGGCGATGTTTTGCAGCAGTAGGAACTGGGAGACTAGTCAGGATCGAGGGAAAGATGAATGCAGCAATATACAGAGAAATCCTTGATGAAAACCTGCTCCAGAGCGCTTGGGACTTCAAACTGGGGCAAAGGTTCATCTTCCAACAGGACAAGGAGCCTAAACACACAGCCAAGATAACAAAGGAGTGGCTATGGGACAACTGTGTGAATGTCCTTGAGTGGCCCAGCCAGGGCCCAGACTTTAACATCTCTGGAGAGATCTGAAAATGGCTGATGGAGCATGAGAGGTCCTGCAAAGAAGTATGGGAGAAAATTCCCAAAAATAGGTGTGCCAAGCTTGGTGCCAAAGGTGCTTCAACAAAGTTTTGAGCAAAGGCTGTAAACACTTATGTACATGGGATTTTTTTTTTTCTAGCTTAATTTTTAATAAATCTGCAAAGATTTCAAAACAAACTTTTTTAACGTTGTCATTAAGGGGTATCGTTTGCAGAATTTTGAGGAAAACAATGAATGTAATCCATTTTGGGAAAAGGCTGTAACATAACAAAATTTGGAAAAAAGTGAAGTGCTGTGAATACTTTTTGGATGCACTGTAGGAGCAGAGACCGGAAACCAGCACTGGTGTCTACCAAACATACAGCGCTGTTTTTGGCAGGGGGCCAGAAATACAGTGGAAGTTTTATTACCTGAAGAACAGAAAGTCTTTGAATTAATCCGGGATTAATTAACTACAATTAGAAGGCAAACATTTACAGCTCTGAAAATATTAAAAAGCCTGGTGCCCAAATGTGGGCATTAGACAATTAGAAAAAAATAGTACATACCGATAGTTACTGAGTGGTCATTCTTGGCCAAAGGTGGATTTGTGTCAGATCTTTTCTTATCCATTAAAGGCGCATTTGATTTCCTTGGCCCTGACTCTGGAGTCGAGTGGGTATACATATCATGTTTAGCCACAGAATTGCAAGGAGTTATGACGTTTTTGACTTTTTCCATTACTGGTGAAAAAAATGAGGAACCCAGAGACGTTTCAATTTCCAAGGCAGAAGTTCTAAACCCAACGGTCACTGGGGTTGACATAATGCCTCCTCTGATAGTACTTTTGGGGGGGCTTGGGACTTTGAAATGTCTGGCTTCTTCTACACTTCCATTTTGTGGCTGTACCCCTTTCTCTTCTTCTGAATGATCATCATCAATGGAGAATCCAAGGTCAAAATTGACTGAGAACAACTCACAGGAGCCAAACTCCTCTTGATCCTTTGCCTGCTCCAAGTCCCCGGAGGACAAACGAGCCTCGTTTTCAGGTTCTTGTTCTGTATACTCTTCCATTAATAAGGATGGATCAAACATATTAAAATTAACAGTAGTTAAATCATGATTGTGGTTAATATTTGTGAATGTGTTGCTTGAACTAGGTTTATCGAATTCAGCAAATTTTTCATCTTCAAATAAGTCAAAGCTGTCCTCGAGATAGTCGGGAACTGAATCTAGCTCTGTTTCATCTTTATGAGGATGTTTTACATTATCATTGCTTTGGTAGGGGCTACGAGTTTGAGTAGTTTCAATGTCAATATCAATCTCAGTACTTTCAGTATTCTCTTTACTGAAACTAGAACTGTGGACATCCACTTCCCCAATGTTTACTTTTCTGTTTTTACTTTGACTGCAAGTTTTAGCCGCTTTATATTTTTCAGCATTATCTTCCTCGCTATCAACTTGATCTTGGAAATGGGCACAGACAGGTTTTGTAGGAGAGTCAAAGTTTTCAATATAAGTTTCATCGCCATCAGAGTCAAAAATGTCATCCCAATGAGGATCACTTTGAGCCTCTTGATTTTCAAGTCCATGTTCTTCTACCGTCTCCACATGATAATCCTCTTGAGCTGAGGAAGCAGATAGCCCAGTTTCACCAATCTCTTCTTGGGGAGTAGAATTAGACATTTTGGGAGATGCAGCGTGTCCTTCTCTCGAAAATAAATTCTTTATGCGATTGTGGGATCCCTGTAGACTGCAATGTGCTTCCATTGATGTATCAGTGTTCAATTTTTCACTAGGTAAATATCTACTTGTGAAATTATTCTTAGAAATGTCTACAGCCTCTAAAGAATCAAGTTCACTTAATGAAGGAGGAGAACAAGTCAAGAATTGCTTTACACGTGATAACATATGGCTTAAGACGTCAGAGTCTTTGCCAACAAACTCTGAAACTGGATGATGATTATCTTGTGTATACAGAGTATAAAACAGATTAGGTAAACCGTCAGAGGTGTCTTCACTGAAACTGTGGTAGCCAGAGTCAGGCTTATTTGGAGATGCTCTGCTATGACCTTTAGTTGCAATTTTTGGAGACATCAACCCCGGTCTATCTGAAATTCCAGAAAAGCTGCCAATTTCCATTTCATCTGCCACATCTAGGGAAAGATCTCGGCAAGGACCAATCTCGGCATCACTGCTCACCTCCTTTACTGTGGTTTGGCCCACCGATTCTGTATTTTCATCCTCAGTGGAACAGGATTTAACTCTTTTTGAAGACTTGTTTAGTGGCTGAAAATCTTCATCATTTTCAATCAAGGAAAATGAAGTTGAAATCTTGCAAGTTTTACGTTTCAGAGTAGACAACTTCTTTGAAGGTTTGGAAGTTATAGTGGAGCAATCTGGACTATCTTGCTTAGACTTATGTGAGGGAAGCACATCAGCTTTATCCAAGAAAGCATTCATTTCTTTATCATAACTGCAACCATCCTGCAAAATATATGTACAAAACAGTTTTAAAGTACATGCAAAGCAATATTTTACACACAAAAAAAATATATTCTTAGTTTTGGACCCCTGCCCAAGAAAATTTAGAGCTTAATATTTGATATGGTGTTCCGAATTCTAGTTTTAAATGGTTTAAAGTTTTCTTTAACATTTTACGGCAATGCATATTTTACACCACAATCATATAAATCATAAATAAATAATATAAATGGAGAATTAGGAAACAAGATCGTTCAATCAGGTTTTACTTGTAAAGTGCACACCCACCAAAAGAAAATACTATGCTCTTCTTAGTAGTTAGTAATAGGAGAAGTAAACTAAGGTTCATAACCCTGCTTAATCCCCCAGTTGCTGCAAGATCCCTGTGACAAGTAGTGACGGGGATCTTGCTGGGTAATTGTCAACTTTTGTTAAATTCCATAGGAAGTTCAGAGGCACATTGCAAGTTATTTAACTTTAAAAAAAGAAAAAAATGTTGCAAGCAAGCATTTAAAACAATATATATATTTTTTTGCTTATATTTTTATAAGTTGGTGACAGGGTCTATGGTTTCCACAAAGATGCAAAAGCACCACTTACAACTGCATATGAAGAGGGTTCTTTACTGCAAGAGCTCTGGCAATGCAAAAAAAAAAAAGTCTTCCACAGGAAATGGTATTAGAAGATCCAGTAGATTGCTCCAAAAGGGATTTCTAAAAGTACAAAAATAGCTCCAGATAGAAGCCCCATGTAACTAACACCTTGCCCATACGTCTCAAACTACATGTCCAAATGGTGACTGAGCAGGTCTCTTATTGGTTAGATACTTTGGAGGCAGGGGAGACATTGGGGTCTATTATACTCCTAAGGTCTTCATAAAGAGTATTGGTCACCTGCCTGATACCATCACACTGGGGTTTAATAACCCTTTGTAATAGCAATAAAAGGTAAATAGAAAAATAAAACAGTTAATAAAATGTATTAAAAACCAATAAAAGTTTATTGCCCTGTACTCAATTTTACAAATGCAAATGCGCACCCAGGGTGCACGCGATCAAACCAAATGTGAGGTGTCGAAGTGAGAGCAATAATTCTAGCGCCAGAGTTCACAGTTAACTCTGAACTGATGAGCTTTAAAGGATTTTAAAGCGTTGCCTATGGAGATTCTTGTTTGTCACAATATCACGGGTGCGCACAATTTTAAGATTTGACATGTAAGGTATCCATTTACTTGACATAACCTCATCTAATATATTTTACCGAACAATTTTGTATTCTGTGTTTTTGTGCACTAAAATTAATTTTATTTATATTTTTTTAATAAAAATACGAGTTTTATAAACAAATTGCGCAAATTTAATGGAACAAAAAAAATGAAACTACTATCTTTATTCTACAAGGCCTCTGCTTTCAGAAACATATGTTCTGGGGATTTAAATTAATTTTATGGCCAAAAATGCAGTCTTTTTATGTGTGCAAATAATGAAAATAACGGATTCAGGTAACAAAGTCAGAAAACAACAAAAAACAAGCATATGGTGGGCGGAGCTTTTTCCCTAATTTTAAGGTTTTATTGACTGATTCCTTTGGATATTTTTCTCAAATTTGGATGGAGAATTATACGCTTGGATTTTTGTACACATTATACGAGTTATCCTGATATATTAGCTATGGCACCTCCTGAACTTTCTTGTGCAGTGGGACAATATTACTTTTTTTTTTTTTCTTACTTCCCACATAACCTGCTTAATTTTTATGTGTATAGATTAAACTTGTATAAGCTCAAGTGGGGAATCTGACCCCCAGGTCTGGCCCAACAGAAATAATTTACTTGTGAATATTTAAACTTTAGAAGTATACGATTTGCTGCAGTCTACATATTTCAGCCTGTCTACAGTGTTCTTCATTCATATATAATATAGATATGTATGTTTCTAGCCACTTGATGCCCGCGCTATAGCCGAAAGATGGCTACAGCATGGGCTTAAATTGTATACATAGACATCCTCATGCTGCCCACGCACCCCTTGCAGCGCCTCCTGATCAGTACCCATCAGTGCAGCCCAACAGTGCTGCCTCTTCAGTGCACATCAATGAAGGAGAAAAATTACTTGTTTGCAAAATTTTATAACAAAATGATGAAAACTTTTTACTTTTTTTTTTTTTCAAAATCTTCGGTCTCGTTTTGTTTATAATTTATCTGTTTAGTTTTTGCTAAAGAAAATTGCACAGAGAACTAAGGGAGCTGCCAACACTCTCACTAGACAATAGTGTATACGGAAATAAAAATAAATAAAATAGTGTAGCGCTCAAAGAAAAGTGCATAGAAACATAAATTTCAAAGTGAAAAAAAAAAATCATATACTATATTAGTCCATTTTGAATAGACCATATAAAATAGTGATATAAAGAAAGTCCATAAGTGATTAATTAAAAACTGAAGTGATAATCCTAGTGAATACTTGATCATGAAGTGCACAAAAAAGAAAAGTAAGGTAGGCACGCTTACCAGACAGGCTGGACGCCTGTACTTTATAGCACGTGGATCAAACAAGCTTTATTGAGGAAAAAACCCCAAAGGAAAACATCCATACAAAGGCAGTGGTTGGAGGATAAACTTCAATAAGGCACAGATAATCCTTTCTCAAACAATAAACTCCGTAATGAAGCAGCAAAAGTATCTCAAGAGTGAAGTTAATCCAAGACATCAAACATGTAAGATTAATAAAATCTGCATAGTGCAACACTGTATAAATCTTTTTATTTAAAAGAAGAAGGGTTCACACTTACACAAAATCTAATAAAACAAGCTAGTTTCTTAAAAGGTATAGAGCGATTGCCACGAACATCGCCCAACGCGTTTCGTCCTACCGGACATTTTCAGATATGCGCTGACAAGACCCACCCTGCATAGTCATTCATTTGCCGGCGTTTCTGCCTAAGCTCTCGAAGATGTATATTAAAAATATATTATATTAATACACACACACACACATATATTCTTAGAGAATCAAAAAACAAAAAATTGTTGTGTGCTGCCACATAATGAAAAAAGTAGCTGCTGCTATCACATGTGTTCCTACATGAAAAATAATATATTTTATGAAAATATCTGAAAGCGCTGCCAAGTTAAAGTGGTTGTAAACAGTTGTTCTTTACCTTTACCCATAGGTAAGCCTAGAATAAGGCTTACATATAGGTAATGGAAATATCTTCTAAACGTGCGCCGTTTAGGAAACATTTTACTTTTAGTGCGCCAATGTCATCATCGGCGCATGTGCTGTGAAGAAACGGACCTCCGTGGCGTTTCTTCCCCAGCGTGTGCAGTGACTGACGGCTCCCGTGGGAGTGACGTCACTCGGCCCCGGCCAGTCACAGAGTCGGAGTCCGCGGCCTGCACAGGGGGACATCGCGGGCTTCGTTTGCAGGCAAGTGTCACATAATGGGCTAGTATGCATTGCATTCTAGCCCATTATGCTTTTAAATTGCAGGGTTTGCAGGGAACAAAAGAGGAAGTAAAACCCATCAGGGTTTACTTTCTCTTAAATCTATGATGTATAACACATAAATGGTATACCGACATACATTAAAGTGCAAGTGCCACAATACATATGAAATAACGTGGTGGCTTCATCTGAGGGAAATCCTTCATCTGGAGGAAACCTCCAGATGAAGCCATGTGGATGGTGGTGTAACCCGCAGAGGTGGAGCCTGGCGGTGGGAACTCTTGCAAGGAATATGTGAGATTTACTGGATGTTCCTATATGCCACGTTTTTATTCAATAAATGTGAGTGCATTTTATGAAGTTAGGGTTGTGCGGTTCTTTCAGTTGTTAACCCAGGTTTTTCTCCCGAGGTTACCCTGGAGTTACCTGCAACCTATGTGGAGTCACCCTTAAACGGAAATCGTACTGTGTGTAAAAGGAACCTGAGCAGCAATTATTCTCTCATTTATGCGCATTTGACAGATGGTGGGTCCAAGATGGAGATGAGCACGCACTGCACCTGGTGTATGGGACAAGAGTTATGAAGTGAAGATACACCGCATATTTATTGGTGGAGCACAATTTACTTTAAGAGACAGTTTTTGTGCACTATTTACTAAGAAGAATTACTGCTGGATTTATCTTAGTAGACATATCTTTATTTATTCATCGGATGGTCACATTGGCACCTTTTCTTGAAATTTTAGCACTTGCACTTTAATGCACATCAGTTTATTTATGCATCATTTCATATGTATTGTGGCACTTGCACTTTACTGTATAGCAGTATACCATGTGCTATTCATCATAAATTTCATTTGGCAGCGCTTTCACAACTTTTCATAAAACATCTTCGAGAATCAATGTCTCAAAAGTCAAAATGGGCAGAGATTCACCAATCTGTGAAGAGCTGCGCCTAAAAATTGTCGAACAATTTCAGAATATTGTTCCTCAATGTAAAATTATGAAGCTTTTAAATATAATAATCTACAGTACATAAAATCAGCAGAAGATTCCAAGAATCTGGAGAAATCTCTGTGTGCAAGTGACAAGGCCGAAACGCAATATTGGACGCCTGTGATCTTCGGGCCCTCAGACGGCAACGTAATAAAAGCAGGCATGATTCTGCGATGGACATCACTGCATGGGCTAAGGAAAACTTCCAAAAATCACGGTCCGTGAACACAGTTTACTGTGCCATCCAAAAATGCAAGTTCAAGCTCTATCATGGAAAGAAGCCGCGATATCTGGACATGATTCAGAAACGCTGCCATCTTCTTTGGGTGCAGTGCAGAAAAGTACAGCATGCTGCATTTTTCCACACAGCAAATGCGCAAATTCACATGAAAACAGATTGCAAAGCATTAGAGTGCACACAGAAGACCAAGGAAAGAAAGAAGGAGAAAGTGACCTCACAGGACAAAAGCAGTTAGAAAAACACGTGGTAACTGCATGCATGGGTCAAGGGTAAAAACACGGAGCTACTTGCAGTTTCTGGTGTGAATGGGCCCCAACACCTAGTCCTTTGATGCCTCGGGTCCATGACGTTACGTCCATGACAAATATCCCTCCGCTGTTTGCATAGCATTAAATTGTGGCCGAGAAATTGCATCTCCCGTCGAAAAAAGGCTCCTACGATGTGTGCATGCGCTAAGGGACGTCACCCTAGCCGATCGTCAACTCAGCTGCAGTGTCCTTCCGCTCTGTGCATGTGCAGGCACTTTTCAACGGAGGGCACATATCGATAGAACACTGAAAAAAATAAAAACGGCCGGCAGTCTGCCAAGTATCACAACATTCTGCTGCAGAACTAAGTAAAAACATTGTAACAATTTGACTTTTAGATCAAAAGGAATACACTTCGTTGTGTAAATAAGGGAAGTTTAACCACTTAAAGTATTTGTAAAAGTTTAAATTTATTTTTATTTTTTAAACAACAAACATGTCATACTTACCTCCACTGTGCAGCTCGTTTTGCACAGAGTGGCCCCGAACGGCGGCTCTCTCGGCTCCTCCCCGCCTCAGTTAACTCCCTCTGGGAAGCGCTCTCCCGAAGGGGGTTACCTTGAGGGCGAGAGCTCCCAAGTCCTCTATTTGGCGTCCATAGTCGCCGAGTACAAGACTCGGCCCAGCCCCCGGGTCATTGGATTTCATGGACAGCAGCGCGAGCCAATGGCTACACTGCTATCAATCTATCCAATGAAGAGCCGAGAACCCCGGGCAAAAGAAGAGCGTGTTCACGACGCGGGACTTTCCAGGGCTCAGGCAAGTAAAACGGGGGGCTGGGGGGGGGGGGGCGGTAATCATCAGATGTTTTTTCACCTTAATGCATGCTTTTTCTGACATTTGTTGGTTTCAACGTAAAATCATAAATTTTTGCTAGAATATTACTTAGAACCCCCAGAAATTATATATATATATTTTTTTTAGCAGAGACCCTAGAGAATAAAATTGTGGTTGTTGCAATATTTTATGTTACACTGTATTTGCGCAGCAGTCTTTCAAATGCAATTAAAAAAAAAAAAAAAGACTTTAATGAAAAAAAAAAAAAAAACTAAAACCCTAAAGTTAGCCCAATTTTTTTTGTATAATGTGAACGATGATGTTACGCCGCGAGAATCGTGATCTTTATTCTAAGCAAAAAAATGGCGATTCTAATTTTGGCCAGAATCGTGCAGCCCTACTTTACAGCCTTACATGCTTTTCTATTAGCTCCATTTGTGAGTAACATTCATTTACCCGAATTAAAGTTATTGCTACACTTAGAAGGGCCCTTGTGTCGCTCTCTCCCTCTGCATTCTCTAGAGCAGCCACCACAAAGGGCAGTTTGATTATGTACTACCTTTTTATGGACTCCTCTATTAAAATAAAACTGTTTAAATAATTTTTAACTAGAGCCCCATCTACGTCCCCGTCCTTTGAGCCAATTATATTTTTTGTTGCTCAAAAACATTTGGAACCAGCTACGATTGTTTTTGGTACAAAGGTTACCCCACTCTAACTGGGATAAAGATTAAAGTGTTTTTGTTTTCTTGTGCACATAATGATGCATAGAAAGATACCACCAACACAAATGAAAAGCAATGCTTTTAGACTAGAATCGCAGCTTTATTATGTGACCTCCATGAACATGTCTGGCGGCTGAAGAGCTTTTACAAACTGCTCCTGTGCCAATCAATAAACGAACACACAGGTGGTTAACAGGAAAACACATTTATCTATTATGGTTCTAACAAAGACCCCATATTACCCCACTAAGTGCGCAAGATCAACTAAGCTGTAGAACGTCTACATTCACGAGTTTAACAAGAGGGTCAATTTAAGTCCATCTAACAGCATTGATGAAAAATTGTTTTGCCAGCTTTTTCACATCTCTGGGACAGCTCATATTCACAGACAACAGTGAAGTAGGAAGAAGAAAGATTTTTTTTTTTGTACTCACCTTAAAATACTTTTTTTTTTTTAGAGCCTACAAGAGTACTGGACACAAAAAACTGTAGGACAGCCTAGGATTACCCTTTGCATTACCAGTCTGCCTTTGTTTTGTAGCAGAACAGTACAAAGAGCAAGATCAAAACACACAGGGGTGGAACCTGTGTTCCTCAATGAACTTCAAGAACTTTATGGCGACTACACAAAAATGTCCTCATCCATTTAAAGGGGTTGTAAAGGTTCGTTTTTTATTTTCTAAATAGGTTCCTTTAAGCTAGTGCATTGTTGGTTCACTTACCTTTTCCTTCAATTTCCCTTCTAAATGTTTTTTTTCTTTGTCTGAATTTCTCACTTCCTGTTTCTCCTCAGTAAGCTTGCCCCCATCATCCGAGCGGTTCTGGTTGGGGGTTAGTCAGCCTGCTCGCCCCCACCCGTGGGACTACATCCCTGCGGGGAGACGCTGTAAACGTTCAAAGCATCTCCCCGCAGGGATGTAGTCCCAAGAGAGGGGGCGAGCACACTGACTAACCCCCAACCAGAACGGCTCGAATGATGAGGGCAAGCTTACCGAGGAGGAACAGGATAGGGCTGGGGAAAAAATCTATTTGAATCCTGAGGTCCTGAGGAGCAGCGGGCAGGAGATTTTAGGCGAGGCTGCGGCTTCGCCTAAAAACTCCTGCCCGCAGCTCCTCAGGACCGGCGCGGTGTCCATTAAAAAAAAAAAAATGGACGTAGACGTACAAGGGACCTATCCATACTGTTTTTCATTCTGTATGGTTTTTATTCTGAACATTGTATAATATTTTTCTATGTTATTAAAGTATATATTTTTTTTTCTTATTCCATTGTGTGTTGCCTGTAAAGTCCGATTCCTCTTCTTGCTCTTTTTGAGCAATCCCATTTATGTTCTACTATTTTACGAATGTGGCAATGTGAGTGCTTCCTTCCATTTCCCCATGTTCGAAGGAAAAGGTAATTGAACCAACAATGCACTAGCTTAAAGGAACCCATTTAGAAAATAAAAAAAACAGACCTTTACAACCCCTTTGAGGACGTGGGAAACTGCTTAAGATGCTTATAATCTCCACAGAGAAATAGTTGGAAAAAGCAGTTGCAAAGTCTTGGTCTTTGTAACTTTAGGCCACATGTGTCAAAGACAAGGCCCGCCGGCAGAATCTGGCCCTCCGGGACATTTCATGTGGCCCTCGTACCCAGGGGAAGGGTGGAAGTGAGATGTGAACAGCCTGTGAAAGAGCTGCTTCCTGCACACTGTGCATAGCGCACCCCTGAAACCTGAATGCAGCGCACTCCTGAACCCTGCACGCAGCGCACCCCTGAACCCTGCACAACCCTGGTATTTATTGCCTCTAAGATCCTCCCACTGCAACTTGGCCACACCCACTGTTCGATGCGGTTTGGTGGGGGCGTGGTTGAGTTCCTGCACCTTTTCTCTGAGAAAATAAGCCCTGCAGAAATATATAGTACTACAGACACAACCGGCCCTATGAGGACAACCATAATGCTGATGTGGCGGTGGCGGCAAATGCCCCCCCGCCCCCCCCCCGTCTGGAAAAAGACATGTTGTGATTGCATGTTGGTAGGCGACATAAGGGCTCAAGGTAACAGGTAAGGCCTCAGGTATTTGGGAAACCCATCCAGCTGATAGCAAGGTCTGAAGGCCGGAGGTGACAAAGTCCCTGTGAGCAGCAGGAATAGATCAGAGAGATGGGAGTTCCATGTTGCTCTTTTTAAGCAGGAGCAACAGAATAGACACTCCACACAGCAAATGACGTCAGCTCTCATTCCCACAGCACTTACCCTTTCTGTGGCAAAAACAGCAGGAACTGGGAATAAAGTAACTGAAGAAGCTCCCAATGCTCTGCACGACCTGGCCAACTTACTAAGACCCCAAATACAGAATATACAACCGCTTTAAGAGTTTCAATTTGTATGCAAATCAGGCAGGCCCTTGCACTACGACAACAATCTGCACAATTTCTAATAGTGTGTCTGGGGCTTAAGTGAGACTTCAGAGACAGGACGAGAACTGAAGCAATGCTAGTGGCTCGGAACCTTGAAAGCTCTCTGCAGATAACCTACCAGAACAGAGCATGCAAAGAGCCCTACATGGATCCCAGTGCCCAAAGGTCGCTTTCAGACTCTTCCTGCAACATCCAGTTCAGCAGTGTCTGGATGTGGTACTCCTAAAAAGACAGGCTGAGGAGCTGCAATCAAGGAGACAAAGCTCCAGCAGCTATGTAGAGACTACTCTTGATTGAAGAGATTGAAAAAAAAAAATATATCAGAAGAAAAAAAAAAAAAAAGAAAGATACAAAAAAAAAAAGAAAAAAGTTAAGTCATTAACACAGCAGAGCTGCAGAAAAGACATCCGTCTTTTTAGGTCACTAGAAAACAATGAAGCATGCTTCAGTTTTTTCCTAGAGCCATTTTTTTTTTGTCTGTTGCCGAAGCCACAGACAACAACAAGCTATTTCACAGAATTAATTAGAGCTTCTAAATTCAACAGCCTATATAAAAGAAAACTGAATTTACTTTGTGGACAATACCAAACCCAAAACACAGTGTTGTCGAAACATTTTTATAACTTAAGTGCTACCCCAATACAAAGAGCAGACACAACAGGGCATTTTTTATTGTCAAACACAAAAACAGCAAATTGTTCACAATTTCCTTCCTCATTCACCTTGAACACAGAAAACTGAACAAATAAGACCCTGCTGGCAGATGGATGCTGTCAAGGCCTTCACAAAACCTAACAATTTTGCTCTTTGCTTCGTATAAATCATAAAAAAAAAATGGAAACTGCATAAAAATAATAATTAAGGGCTAAAACACACACACTGTCCATCGTCGGGGATGTCACATCCACCTATGCAGGACAAAGACCTTGTTAACGGTGGCCCCACCAGCAGAACATATTCTTCTTTCCTCCCACGTGACAGCACTGGTGCTTGAAGACTGGACACTCCATTGACACGTAGGCCAGAAATCCAAAGACCTGTGTAAATTTTGCAAACTTGGAGTTTACACAATGAAGTGGCTGATTGAAGGCCAGTGCAGTCTTTTTTCCACACTGCAGGTGGCGCTCATCCACAGCAGCAATGCAGGTGGAGGAGGAAGCTGAGAGGAACCAAGTTCCTCTGATCTCCTCAGTCACAGAGAGGCAGCATCCAATTGGATGCTGGCATCTCATGTGACTTGGTGGCAATCTTGGGTCAGGCAGAGACTATTTAACCACTTAAGCCCCGGACCAATACACAGCATAAAGACCAGGCCCCTTTTTGCGATTCTGCACTGCGTCACTTTAACTGACAATTGCGCGTACGACGTGGCTCCCAAACAAAATGGACGTACTTTTTTTCCCACAAATAGAGCTTTCTTTTGGTGGCATTTGATCACCTCTGCGGTTTTTATTTTTTGCGCTATAAAACAAAAATAGGAGCGACAATTTGGAAAAAATGCAATATTTTTTACTTTTTGCTATAATAAATATCCCCCAAAAATATATAAAAAACGTTTTTTTTCCTCAGTTTAGGCCGATACGTATTCTTCTACATATTTTCGGTAAAAAAATCGCAATCTGCGTTTGATTGGTTTGCGCAAAAGTTATAGCGTTTACAAAAATAGGGGGTAGTTTTAAGGCATTTTTATGAAATTTGTTTTTACTAGTAATGGCGGCGATCAGCGATTTTTTTCGTGACTGCGACATTATGGCGGACACATCGGACACTTGACACATTTTTGGGACCATTGTCATTTTTACAGCGACCAGTGCAATAAAAATGCACTGGTTACTGTAAAAATGGCACTGGCAGTGAAGGGGTTAACCACTAGGTGGCACTGAAGGGGTTAAGTGTGCCTAGGGGAGTGATTACTACTATGTGGGGGCGTGGCTACGAGTGACACGTGACCGATGACATTGTCAGTAGGGGAGCGGGGAGATGCGTTTACACTAACATCTCCCCGCTCCATGCCTCCGTGAGACGATCGCGGGGATCCCCACGGCGATCGAGTCCGCGGGACCCGCGGTCCGACTCACGGGGAATGCAGGGGGGTCGCTAGCACGCCGCCGGCGGTGCACGCGCAACACAGACGTCGGGCAGTTAAAGAGGACGTACAGGTACGTGATTGTGCCTGTACGAGCCATTCTGCCGACGTATATATACAGTGGCTGGTCCTTAAGTGGTTAAGACCCTGGCTCCCGGGTTTGACATGCATTTTACGTGTGGATAAAGTTGGGACAGGTCACTCATCTGTCAGGGAGATGTTCCGGATAAGTAGGGAACGTGCAGGGACACGTCATTCATTCTGGAAGCCTCCCCACTTTGGTACAGACCGGCCAGGCCACATTCCGCCCTCGAGACAGAAGCCGTTGGCACATCTGAGACCTACTGCTACTACTAATTGCTGTACATCCTGTGAGCTCGCCCAATCGAATTGGCTGCCCACCAGACTTGCTGTGCATTACTGAACTTCAAATTTCAATGCAGTAAAGTTCTCTGCCCTGCCAATCAACTGTCAAATGCCAGTGCCTCTACTACCCACTTGATCACTAGATGCTCAAGGCAAATTTGAAATTTTTTACACACGTTTAAAACGTAGCATTTTTTGCTAGAAAATGACTTAAGACCCTCAAACACTATATATCTTCTGAAAGCAGAGAGCAATATTTTTGTTAGACAATTTTTGTGCAGCGGTTTATCAAATGCAAATATTCAGAAAAAAAATACACTTAGAGTTTAGTGCACACAAACACAATACCCATTTCTTTGGTATCTATTTGCTTGAAACAACATTATCTTTTATATTTTACCAAACATGTCAAGATTTAAAATTGTGCACTCCCGTGAAATCGTGACAAACTTCAGTACTTAAAGGGGTTGTAGGCGCATGCGCGGCTCTTGGACATGGCGGACGTGTAGGGGCTGAGCTCCGGATCTCACCCGCTCTCCTGACCCCCGTACCGCTTCTCTACAGCTACGATCGCCAAGGGGGTAAGCACACCAACATCCTGTATGTCTGCAGCACCCCATGGGTAAAATCGGCCAGCAGAAACAGTACTATAAGCCGCTAACAGACCCGCGCACGCTACCCGCGATGGACAGATTTGTCACTAGGCTGCAATCCCCGGCCTTGCCTATGATAGCGGAACCGCTCGCGGATGTGGATCCTTCGCGGGGGGTGGACGGTCCTTGCATTACGCAAAATATGCAACCCCAGGATGCTCGGATCCCCCCCGCAGTGGCCCCCCCAGCCTTGCAGAACATTTTAACCCCCGAGCTTATGGATGAAAAGCTCCAGGCCCTCCTCACACAAATGACGCGCAACATGGCTGCTGAAATGGGGAAGCCATCACAGGAATTGAGGAGTGAAATAGCTCTCATTGGGGATAGAACAGATGCTTTAGAATCAAAATTTGACGATCTGGTCAGCTATGTGCAAGAATTGGAGGAGGAAACATCCTCACTAAAAAGCTCTTTCTCACAACTCCAATTACAACAGGAGGACCAAGAGAATAGGGAAAGGAGACAGAACTTGAGATTCAGAGAAATACCAGAGTCGGTGGGAGACAACACTCTACGCCAATACCTGCTGGGGCTGTTTAACACCTTAGCCCCCAGAATTGCAGATACTGACTGGCGCCTTGATCGGGCACACCGTTCTCTGGGCCCTAAGCCACCCTCTGGCACCAGGTCAAGGGATGTAATAGTACGTTTTCACTATTATGATAGCAAGGAGGCCTTGACCCTTGCTACACGTAACAAGTCAGCCATTGAATATAATGGGGCTAAAATACAGATTTACAATGATCTGTCCCCAGCAACTCTGGCGAAACGCAGGAAACTCCGCCCGATCACTTCCCATTTGCAAAATCTGCGCATACCATATTTCTGGGGCTTCCCTTTTCGCTTGATTGTTCCTCGGGATGGAAACCAACATTGTCTCCGTGATATACATGAAGGCGAAGCTTTCATTAAAAATCTGGGCCTACCCTCCATGCCTGATGACTTCATGCAACTACCAGCAACCCAGCAAAATCGCATTGCTCCTCCTACGCCTTCCAGGTACTGGACCTTAGTCCGTAGAAGACAGATGAAATCTTTTTCCACTCCTCAGCGTACCTCCAGACGCCCCCCCTGAGGGGTTGAAAAGTTAAAATTGGCCTTATCCTCTTTGGCTGGAAAGTCTTTGCCCTGGTGCCAAACGGTCGAACTGTGTTATTTTTTGTTTTTTGCAGATATTGATCTGAACAACCAGTGGATCTGTTCCCCGACATCCGGAGAACCAACCCTGCTCGCCCATGGGGTAAAGTTTTGAAAGTCTTGAAAGTTTTAAAAGTTCTGAAAGTTTCTCTTTCTCTCTACAAGATGACTTTCATAAAAGCTTGTTTTTGCTGGAGAGTGGTGGGATCCCTCCTCTGCACTCCTCCATTTGATGAGAGTTGCCAGGGGGCCCCAAATGGTCCCAGGCTTCGGTATGGGACTCCTGAGTGGTTTATACTACCCAGGTGTATTAACTTTGTTTCTTATGTTTCTGTGTTTTGGAACCCCCCTGGGTTCTATCATTTTCATTGATGTTCTTTTTTTTTTTGTTTAGTCGTGCTACATCTCAATCACTATACACCAGTGCTATAATAGGATTTTTATAACAGCTTACCTGTAAAATCCTTTTCTTGGAGTACACCACGGGACACAGAGCTAGTCATTACATAATGGGTTAAGGGTCACCAGCGGTGATTGGACACTGGCACAACCAATGGAAGACAGTTCCCCTCCATATAACCCCTCCCATCAGGGAAGTACCTCAGTTTTGTAGCAAAGCAGTAAGGTTCCCATAAGAAGGGGGGGACCTCTGTGTCCCGTGGTGTACTCCAAGAAAAGGATTTTACAGGTAAGCTGTTATAAAAATCCTATTTTATTTATCGTACACCACGGGACACAGAGCTAGTCATTACATAATGGGACGTCCCAGAGCAATGCTCATATGAAGGGGGGGAGACACAGATCAAAACAGGCCGCTTGCGGACCAGAAGCCCTATACTGCTGCCTGCAGCACACTTCGCCCAAAGGCGGAATCCTCATGTCCTTTCACATCTATTTGATAGAATTTGGAAAATGTATGGACTGAAGACCAAGTTGCAGCTTTACAGATCTGAGCCATCGAAGCCTGGTGGTGCACTGCCCATGAAGCACCTATCGCCCTGGTAGAGTGCGCCTTAACAGGAAAAGGAGGAGTCCTGTTCTTTAAACCATAAGCTTGAATAATTACTTGTCTAATCCACCTGGAAATGGTGGATTTTGATACCGCTTGGCCCTTCTTGGGTCCATCTGGTAAAATAAACAAAACATCTGTTTTACGTATCTGAGCTGTTGCTTGCAGATACACCTTTACCGCTCTCACTAGATCTAGAGAGTGTAATAATTTTTCCCCCGCCGTCCGCGGGTTTGGAAAAAAAAAGAAGGCAGAACAATGTCTTGATTCAAGTGAAAAGCCGACACCACCTTAGGCAGAAAAGCCGGATGGGGTCGTAGTACGATTTTGTCCTTGTGACAAATTAGATAAGGCTCTTTACAAGAAAGAGCTGCTAGCTCTGATACTCTCCTAGCAGAAGCTATAGCAATCAAAAAGGCCAATTTCCTACTTAATATAATTAACGGAACATGGCGAATAGGTTCAAAAGGTTGTTTTTGCAACACTGACAATACCAAATTCAAATCCCATGGACACAAGGGAGACCTAACTGGAGGATTTATCCTCAGTACCCCCTGAATGAATGTCCGAACTAGGGAATGAGATGCCAATGGTCTCTGAAAGAAGACTGATAGAGCCGATATTTGGCCCTTGATGGTGCTAAGGGCTAATTTCATATCCACTCCTAACTGGCAAAAAGCAAGAATCCTACTTATTTCATATTTCTGAGGATTCCAACATCTGGATTCACACCAGGAAACGTATGCTCTCCAGACTCTATGATAGATGAGTCTGGAGGCTGGCTTTCTAGCATTAATGAGCGTAGAAAGAGCCGGACCAGAGACCCCTCTCTTTTTCAAAATGTGGGTCTCAGCAGCCAGGCCGTCAAATTTAGCCTTTGTAAGGAAGGGTGGAATACTGGACCCTGTGACAGCAGGTCGTGTCGAAGTGGAAACTTCCAGGGCCTTCCTATCGCCATTTTTACAATCTCGGCGTACCAAGGCCTCCTGGGCCAGTTTGGGGCCACTAGGATTACTGGTATTCCCTCCTCCTTGATCCTGCGAAGCAGTCTTTGTAGAAGAGGTATCGGAGGGAATGCATAGATCAGTGAGAACTGATTCCATGGAGTTATTAGAGCGTCTGTCCCGTAGGCTAGAGGATCTCTCGTTCTGGACACAAAGTTGTCCAATTTCTTGTTGAACCTGGAAGCTAGCAGGTCTACATCTGGGTTTCCCCATCTCAGACATATGGCCTGAAAGATCTCGGGGTGAAGAGACCACTCTCCTGGTAGCAGCTGCTGACGACTCAGGTAGTCTGCTTGCCAATTTTCTATCCCTGGAATGAAGATTGCAGAAAGGCAAGGTACATGCTCTTCTGCCCATGCCAAGATCCGGTTCACCTCTCTTTGGGCTGCCCGACTGCGGGTGCCTCCTTGGTGATTGATGTAAGCTACTGCAGTAGCATTGTCGGATTGAACCCGAACTGGGTAGCCCTGTAACCTGTATGTCCAGGTTTTGAGGGCTAGATATACCGCCCGGATCTCTAGCACATTGATGGGCAGGATCCCCTGAGTCTTGGCCCAGGTTCCCTGGGTAGAAGCCTCCTCGAATACTGCACCCCAGCCCGATAGGGATCTCTCGAAATTCCAGTTTGTACCCTGAGGATATTGTGGATACCACCCAATTGTCCTGGATTTCTGACCGCCAAGTCGCTGAGAACTGACAAAGCCTTCCCCCCACTCGGCCGAGCGGGGGCGCCCCTTCACTGAGAGGTTTTGGGGGCTTGCTTATTAGCTCTTGCACCCCACGGCTTCTTGTTCTTCTGAGCTTGCCCCTTGGCTTTTGTGGGCGGCTGAAAAAGGCCGTCGCCACTGGTTGGAGTCAGATTTCCCGGGAGCTGGGGAGAGAGAGCGTTTAAAACAAGGTCTCTTGTTTTTCTTTCTCTCAGGTAAAAAGTCGTTTTACCACTTGATATCTTCTGTATATATTTTTCTAAATCTTCCCCAAATAGGCGTTCGCCATGGAACGGGAAACTTGCCAACAGCTTTTTGCATGGGGTTTCCGCTGACCAATGCTTAAGCCAAAGTACTCTGCGCATCTGTACCAGCTGGAGTGTAAGGCGTGATGCCTGTATGATAGAATCTCTCATGGCATCCACTGTGAAGCATAAGGCTTTAGGCAAATTCTCCCAATTTCTAGCCTGCTCTGAAGGCAGCTCCTTCAGCCCCTGCTTTACCTGTTGGCTGATGACCTGACACATACCGACTGCTGCTACTGCAGGTTGGGTAATTGAGCCGGCCAAAAGGAAGGAGGATTTCAACTTCTTCTCAGAAGGATCTTTTAAACCCTTGTACATTATCCACCGGACATGTCAGGTTTTTATTTACACAAGAAATAGCCGCATCTACCGCAGGCAGGCTCCATTTCTTTAAAAAAAATTCCCCCATAGGATAAAGAATGTTAAACCTTTTTGGAGGTGAGAAACACTTATCTGGATGTTGCCAGTTTGCGTATATTAGATCCTCTAGTAACGGATGAACCGGGAAGGAGCATGCACCTTGCAGGGATCTTAATGACCCTAGGGAGGAGACAGGTAATTCCGTTACCTCCGCAGAGGTCAACTTAAATGCACTGCTCCTGCATAGCATTGTACCTGTGACCTTAAAATCTGGCTCCTCATCCTCTGCTGATGTAGCCTCCTCCTCCTCATCCTCCTCCCTCAGGTACTTCTGAAGGGAGGTCCAATACTGGAAGAGACCTGCTTCGCTTATTGTCCTTTTTAGAGGACTTAGCGATTAAGGTAGCAAATTCTCCAGATTATTTAGGGCAGCTGATAAAGTGTCCTCAGTGACATATACAGGCCCAGGCTTCACTGGGGAAGCCGCCATACCTGACAGAGGTAATGGCTCATCCTGTACAGGTGCATTTGGCAACACAGGAGAGAAAGGTACCGAGTCAGCACAGCTAGAGCCTCCTCTCAGGCGGCGGTGCTTTCTTATCTCTTTTTGTCCGCATTACTTCCCCTGGAAGGCTTACTGTTTAGACAAAATACAAGGTACCTAAATGCATATACTACCGTGTTCAGTTTAGCAAATACATTAAGTATGCAACTTTTAACACATAACTATGCATAACATGGATGTCTTCTAGGAAGTACCCAGTCCAACCACATGGAGTCTTACGTCCCTGTATAGCTGCTGTGTTTCTCTGCCAGGAACAAGAGAACTAACGAGCTTGCTTGCTGCTGCAGTGCTTCTCACACTGACAGTCTTTTAAATTTGGCGCCGTTTCTGTGCCTGCGCACGCCTTCGCCCCCCCCCCCTCCGATAAAGCGTGCTCCCGCGCGGCCCTTAGCGCTATGGCGGTGGCCATAGTGAGAGAGGACTCTCATCAGCCCCTTGTTCCCACTTACCTGCATCTGCAGGTGTCTGGTCGGCCACCGAAAGGAGGAGCGGGGTGCCCCAGCAAGCTCAGCAGCGGAGGTGACGAGCAGTGTACTTCGCCGAAGCCGACACTGAACAGAGTGAGGTGAGTATATTCAGCTCTTTACTCCCCCCAGTGGTAGAAAAAAAGAAGACATCCACTTTTTGAAAAAGGTCCCAACCTAGTTATGGACCTTCTAATCTCACCTTATCCACGCCGCAAGTTTTTCTGCTGAAAGATTTCAGACAGATACCAAACTTCACCCTTCACGGTGGGCTATGTGTGCCAACCTTCAGGGATATGGGTTCCTATTTAAAGGATACCTCTCCCCTGGGCCTTGTACAAGACTCTTACCAGGACTTTATAGCGAAATAGCGAAAGTGCTGGATCCTAGAGCCCAGTCCTCCGAAGAGAGACATTACAGGCGACGCCTCATGGATGAGGCCCGGATCCCATCCAGATTCAGCTCATTTGTAGGCGTCTTGGATGGATCCGAAAGCATAGCTCTTTTACCCCCAGAGGGTCTCTTTGGTAGAGCTTTCCTTTAGCACCTCCTAACGCGTCCAACACCTTTCGACACTGGCGAAAAAACTGAGGTACTTCCCTGATGGGAGGGGTTATATGGAGGGGAACTGTCTTCCATTGGTTGTGCCAGTGTCCAATCACCGCTGGTGACCCTTAACCCATTATGTAATGACTAGCTCTGTGTCCCGTGGTGTACGATAAAGAAATGTCTATTAGGGTCTAGGGCTACCTTATGGTTAAGCGATTTACAGGTGATAAGTTTTCAAGCTCTCAAATGCGGTTGTATCACTGATTTAATATGGCTTTGAGGATAGTATCGCACAACGTTAAGGGCCTAAATTCTATTTCTAAACGTTGGATTGCTCTTAAAGACTTTAGACGGTCAGGGGCGGACGTAGTTCTAGTACAGGAGACTCACTTCCGTGATGGGGGCTCGATGAAATTTGCATCTAAATATTATCCTGTCTCCTTCGTAGCCTCTGCACCTTCTGGTAAAGCTGGAGTAGCTATTCTGATAAAAAAGTCCTGTCCTATAAAAGGTCAGAGAGAAATACATTGACCCTCACGGGAGGTTTGTCATCCTGGTTTGTGATTATATGTCATCCACATTTACGTTGGTTAATGTTTATGCACCTAACTCAGGCCAAATGGTTTTTCTAGATGATTTCTTTTGTAAGCTGCAGCGATACTCAAGGCCATTCATGATCTTAGGGGGAGACTTTAATTTGATCATGTCACATAGGCGTGATCATCATACACTCTTTGGGGACACTCCTTCCCAGCGAGTGATATCTCAAGCCACTTCTTTTAGGAAACTGGTCAGATCTCATAGCCTGCTTGATGCATGGAGGATCAAACACCCAACCCAAAGACAGTATACCTTTTACTCCATGGCACATAAGATGTACTCCAGACTAGATCATTTTTTTATCACATCACCATTACTCCCCCCTCATAATAGATTCCGACATTTCTCCTATAACGTGGTCGGATCACGCCCCTATGTTCTTGGAACTGTTGCTACATAACTCACCCTCTAGGACTTGCCACTGGAGACTCAATGAACAGCTCCTTAATACACCCCCTATCAGGGACAGACTGGCCAGAAGCTTGAATGACTATTTTGAAATAAATGTGGGGTCAGTTCAAAAGGTTTCCACCCTTTGGGAGGCTCATAAGGCCTGTTTCCGCGGTACTTGTATTGCCGAGGGCTCTCGCCTGAAGAGAGATAGCGAGAGCCGTCTGATTTCTTTAATAGCTGACTTAAAACAGGCGGAGCGGGGCCTTTTGGGGTCCCCAACGGTTGAAGCTCTTCGTAGGGTTGTGGCTATTCGCAACCAACTGAAATCACTAGCATACAGTAAGGCAACAAAATCTCTCATGTGGGTGAAACAAAAATTCTATGAATTTGCTAACAAACCACATAGAATGATGGTGAACAAACTTAGACCACGTCCATTTCACTCCTTTCCTGAATTATTAGTCCAAAAGGATGGTACTCCTACTCACTGCCCCAAAACCATGACTAACATTTTTGGTAACTACTATAAAGAATTACTGTATTTATTGGCGTATAACACTCACTTTTTTACCCTGAAAATAGAGGGTAAACTGTGCCTGTGGAAAGTTTTTTTTCCTAAAACTTCCCTCTTAAAGTTAGGGTGCGTGTTATACGCCTGTGCGTGTTATACGCCGATAAATACGGTATATAATTGTCTTACCCCTGAAAACAACTTTCGTTTCACACAGGAAAAGTTTGACCAATTTACCCAGACTCTTGCCCTGCCAAAGCTGAACTCCTCTGATCTGGAAAAGCTTAATGCCCCCATCTCCCCTGAGGAGCTTACAAAAATAGTTAAAGCACTACCCACGCATAAGTCCCCGGCCTTACCTACTTATATTACAAAACTTTTTTGCCTACTTTAATGCCACATATGATTAATTTGTTTACGTCATTGTTACGGGGGGGAGATCCCACATGGCCAGTTCACACACTCATATCTCAGTAATCCCAAAACCAGGGAAAGATCACTCTCTACCGGATAACTATAGGCCTATAGCCCTATTAAACTCGGACTATAAAATTTTCACAAAAATTCTCTCATCCAGACTTTCCCAATACATACCCAAATTAATAAACAGTGACCAGGTAGGTTTCGTCCCTTCCCGACACGCTGGAGACAACACAAGACGTACCATAGACTTGATTGACCTGGTGAACAAATTCCCCCACCCAACACTTATTTTGAGCTTGGACGCTCAAAAAGCGTTTGACCGCCTAAGCTGGCCTTATACATTTTCCGTATTGCGGAGGTTTGGGTTTGATGGCCCTTTCTTTAACGCTATACAGGCCTTGTACACGGGAACGTCTGCCCAGGTACAAATGGCCTCCTTTTTATCCCCACCCCTCCCCATGTCTAATGGTACTAAGCAGGGCTGCCCGTTGTCCCCCCTTCTCTTTATTTTATGCTTGGAGCCTTTAGCAGAGGCCATAAGGTGTCATCCTGATATTAAGGGGATCCTAATGAGACAACGGGAATACAAACTGTTCCTATTTGCGGATGACATCCTACTCACATTAACGAGCCCCATCACGTCACTTCCCTCCCTACATGCACTCCTTCAGACATTTGGATCTATATCGGGCTATAAGGTTAATACAACTAAAACTGAAGTGCTCCCCATACATGTTCCACCAGTCTTGTTGGCACAATTGCAAAGCACTTACCCATATAGGTGGTGTTCACAAGCCCTGACATATCTGGGTGTCAAGATTACCTCCTCATATAATACCCTATACTCTGCAAACTTCCCCCCCTTGTTCCAGGACATTTATAAAAATCTCCACCAGTGGGCCACCTATCCTATTACTATGCTGGGTAGAATTAATGTGCTGAAAATGTCTGTCCTACCCAGGCTTTTATACCTTTTTGAGACACTACCTGTGGCTTTCCCTACAGGTCAGCTCAAGGCCCTCCATAGAGGATTTTTGAAGTTTATATGGGACAATAAAACGCATAGGATCGCCAGCTCTGTGGTTTTTTCCTTAAGGTCGCAGGGGGGTCTGGGGGCACCTGACGTCACTAGGTATTACCTTGCCTCTCATTTACGGGCGGTGGTATCATGGTCATGTCAAAAAAGCCCAAATCGGTGGTCAGAGATAGAAAAAGGTATCATATATCCTTTGCATCTGTGCTCTCTAGTATGGTCTAGATCCCTACACAATGATCCCATTTTGAAAAGCATGTGTCTTGCGTCTATGATATTCACCAGATCTATATGGCATAAATGTAGATCGAAATACCCACTAGCATCATTATGTCCCCCTTTGACTAATGTACTACTGAATCCGGCATTGCCGGATAGTTTGGTTTATGGACGTCTGTTGCCATGGATGCAGTCTCCACTGTTCCAATTACGAAACCTGGTCAATCCAGTCACCCGCAAATTTCTAGATTTTGCAACCCTCCAGGAAAAATTCTCTATTCCTCATAAGTTATTTTATTTCTACCTTCAGGTTAGACATTTTTTTCAATCCCTGTCCCCTACCCTTATCCTAGAAAGACCTACTCCCTTTGAGCGTGTGTGTGCGGAAGGTCCTCACCAACTGCATCTCATATCTTCCATATATCACATTCTGCATGAATCTATAGATTTATCGGCTGAAAAACACCTATACATGCGCAAATGGAGTTTGATTTTGGACCGCCCTATCCCTTTGCGATTATGGACTATTGTATGGTCATCCACATTTAAATCATCTAAATGTGTAGCCCAGAGGGAAACGGCAGTGAAGATTCTAATGTTCTGGTATAAAACCCCTGATAAACTGCACCGAGTGAACCCTGCCATTTCTCCTACATGTTGGAGATGCAAAACTGAGATAGGCTCACATTTTCATATATTTTGGTCTTGTTCACTTATACAGAAATTCTGGACGGAAGTAATGCAAACTCTTCAGAATATAACAGGCCTTCCTCTTCCTCTAGATCCTGTCAACTATTTACTTGGACTCCCGTTCCCAGGTGTCCCAAAATCAATTAAACGATTGACCTCGTATATACTTCTGGCAGCTAAGAGGGCTATACCATTATGCTGGTTGTCCACTACCCCCCCCTCCCATCTACAATTCCTACAATAGCAGAAGTTAGGAACATGGAATCTCTTACAGCTAAAGCCCATGACACAGTAACTCAATTTGATAGGGTATGGGAACCGTGGGACTCCTCGAGCTATGGAGATCGAGGGGCTTGAGATTAGTCCAACGCAGATCCTTTCGTTGTGAGCTGACATGCACAGCTATGTAACCTGTACTAGCTCAGATTGCCCTTTGAAAAATGTAATAATGACATACATGCAATGTATAGAGGTAAATTTGATAATATTGTAGGTGTAATTTTATGTGAACCAACTGCCTTTATATATATGTCACACTTTATCTTGGATGTATGCTTTGAGATGTATCTGTTGAATTTGTACTGTAATATTCTTTTACTTTTTTTGAAATAATAAAAAAACTACAATTCTAAAAAAAAAAAAAAAAAAAAAAGGGGTTGTAAAGGCAGAAGGTTTTTTTATCTTAATGCATTCTATGCGCAGCAGCACCCCCAATACGTACCTGAGCTCCCTTCGATTCAGCGATGTCCCAGAGTGCCTCAGCCTTCTGGCACGCTCCCTCCCAATTGGCTGGGACACAGGAGCACCGCCAATGGCTCCCCCTGCTAGCAAAGTCAATAAGCCAAATGAAGAGAGAGGGGGGGAGCGGAGCCGAACCAAGGCTCTGCGTCTGAATGGATGGGTGCCCCTATAGCAGTGATGGCGAACCTTGGCACCCCAGATGTTTTGGAACTACATTTCCCATGATGCTCATGCACTCTGCAGTGTAGTGGAGCATCATGGGAAATGTAGTTCCAAAACATCTGGGGTGCCAAGGTTCGCCATCACTGGTATATAGTAGGCTTGTGCAATTCGTTTCGTAACGAATCGAAATTCGTCCGAATTTAGCAACTTTCGGACATTCGGAAGCATTCGAATTTCCGAACAAAGCAATTACGAATAAAACCGAATCCGAAATAAATTATACCGCAAAATAGCGAATGCCCGAATGTCTTCGGCATAATTCGTTATGAAAAAACTTATGAATGTACAAATCCATTGGAAACACAATAACACTCACTCTGCTCTGCTCTCTGCTTCTCCTTCACCGTGCTGAACTCCCTCTGAAAATGGTGTACAGGGGCGGAGGCTATAGCCACATGTAAAAAACGAAAGTAAAATACGAGATTTCTAATCCATTCGAAGCACAATAACACTCTGCTCTGCTCTCTGCTTCTCCATCACCGTGCTGAACCCTCTCAAAATGGTGTACAGGGGCGGAGGCTATAGCCGCATGTAAAAAACGAAAGTAAAATACGAGATTTCGAATCGTTACAAATAACCGCTATGTATTTCGAAAAGTACAAATCCATTCGAAGCACATTAGGCATAATAGGCAGCGTCGTCGTGAGAGAGACACAGAAAATTACGAATCAACGAACCCAAAAAAAGTTACGAAAGTAGGAGTTGTGTCCAGAATCAACGAAAAACAACGTACTCTACCGAAAGTACGAATTATAAAGCAACAAAAAATTCAACGAAAAATGTCGCTTGCAAAAATACGAATGAGTCCGAACACGAAAAATCCCGTCTAGCAAAATTACGAATGATTACGAATCAACAGGACCGGAAAGAAACGAACCGAAACGGAACGAATTTTTCCGTTGTGCACAAGCCTAGTATATAGCAAGCTGCTTGCTGTGGAGGCACTGAACAGGAGGAAGGCGCCAGGAGCACCGAAGAGGGACCAGAGAAGAGGAGGATCTGGACTGCTCTGTGCAAAACCATCACACAGAGCAGGGAAGTAGAACGTTTGTGATTTTTATAAAAAAAAAGACTTTAAACTGTCCATAGGCAAAGCTTCAAAAACTTTTACAGGCTATCAGTTTAGAGTTAATCATGAATTATTGCCCTAGAATTATTGCAATCAGACATCTGCTGCGATTTCACGTGTGGTAAAAATTACCATTTACACGTACTCACACACATTTGCATTTGCGTGTGAGCACGGGGTGAGAGGGATGCTTTTAATGTTTTGTGCACCATTTTTAATTTTTTTTTTTTTTTTTTAAATCACACTTTTTTTTCTATTTAACTATATTGCTATCACAATGGGGTGAACAATCCCACTTGTGATGGCTTTAGGCAGGTGACAGGTACACTTTATCCAGACATGAGGGGGTCCATTAAACCCCTGATGTCTCCCATGCCCTTCAAAGCAGCTGATCAAACACAGATTGTGTTACAGCCATCACAGAGGAGATAGAGAAATGGATGTTCTTCCATCTCCTCTGCAGGAAGCCACCCTAACCACTATCCACAGGGTCATGGGCTCCTCTGGAGGACAAGAGAGCCAGGAACCACATGGGGCAGAGGTGGACGGGTTCATCCCCATGCTGTATAGCCACCTGGATCACTTTTACCCAACAGCCGATCACTGGCTTAACCACTTCAGCCCCGGAAGAATTTAACCCCTTAATGACCAGAGCATTTTTAGTGATACGGCACTGCGTCAGTTTAACTGACAATTGCGCAGTCATGCGACATTGCACCCAAACAAAATTGACATCCTTTTTTCCCCCACAAATAGAGCTTTCTTTTGGTGGTATTTGATCATCTTTGGTAAAAAAATAAAATCGCAATGAGCGTATATTGATTGGTTTGCGCAAAAGTTATAGCGTCTACAAAATAGGGGATAGATTTTTGCCATTTTTATTATTAATTTTTTATTAGTAATGGCAGCGATTTTTGGACCATTGACATTTATACAGCGATCAGAGCTAAAAATAGCCACTGATTACTGTATAAATGTCACTGGCAGGGAAGGGGTTAAACACTAGGGGGCGATCAAGGGGTCAAGCGTGTTCCCTCAGCGTGTTCCAACTGCAAGGGCCCACTAGAACATGAGAGAGATCACTGCTCCCGATCACTGGGAGCAGTAGATCCCTGTCATGTCACTAGGCAGAACAGGGAAATGCCTCGTTTACAAAAGGCATCTCCCCATTCTGCCTCTCCGTGTCACGATCGCGGGCCACCGGCAGACAGAGTCCGCAGGACCCACGGGCACGCTCCCGCTAGCCTGCGATGACGGAGGGACTTACAGGTAAGCCCATTTGCGCAGCCGTGCCATTCTGCCGACGTACCTCATCGTGCAGCGGTCGGCAAGCGGTTGAAGTGTTACCAATACAAAAAAGAGGCTACTGCCCATTGCAGCAAGCAGTATTGTAAGGCAACATATGTAGGAAAAAAAAGCAAAGGATAAATCCAAGGAAAACTCCAAGCTCACTTACCGACCGACCAGCCCGCAGACAACCAAATTAAAGCGGAGTTCCACCCATATAAAAGTCAGATGCTACAAAAAGTGTAGCTGCTGACTTTTAATACATCGGACATTCACCTTTCTTTTGGTACAGCGTTGCGGACGTACGAAGGCCCGCTCTCCCCCTCCTCGGCGCCGGCATCGTGACTGTGGGCGCCCGGCTGTGGCTTCACAGCCTGGCACGCACTGCGCACGCACGAGCCGCACTTTGGTGTGTATTACTAGAGAGAGTTTTTTTTTTTCTTGGGAGAGTGCATGTGATCAGCACAAGGCCAATCAGCACTGTCCAGACAAAAGGTTAGGGGTCTTGCAGCCTTAAAAGGACAGTCAGAGGAGAATGAAAATTCCCCAAACAAGCTTTAACTAGACACTCATAGAAGTCAGACAACTGCTATATACTGCTGATGAGAAAAGGTATTTAGCAGTTTATATTTACTAAAATAATTGCATTTCCATGTTCTGTATACTGTGGGAGACCAGATATAGTGTCTGTGGGGGTCCTGGGTTTAGCAACACAAAAAAAATAAAAGTTTCCAAGATCTGCAGCCATGATACTGGTATTAACCACCTGCCATCAAAATGTTTATATACAAACGTTGGACGACAAGTAATAACTCGGGTTGAGGTTTATGGTTAGGAAGAGGTTTAACCTCAGTGTTCCCAGAAGTCAACACTCCATGTACAGCGTAGGCCTAGGATCCAAAAGATCTCCACAGGAAGCGACAAAGAAAAAAAAGTCAACTGTATTTTACCATTGCTAGTGGAACATAATTATATGAATTTTTAAAAATTCACCTAAAATATTGAAACATACTGCCCTCACAGCACAGAATGATATTGGTGCATTGAACTGGGCTCTGCTTACCTGCTCCCCTCTCATCTGCTCAATCAGTTGCATAACAGCAATGAAATTCTTACTCCGAACAGAGTGATCCACGAAGTGCGTTGGAAAAGGACGATTCTGCCATAGTTTCCACTCTGATAGGGACAGCTCATGGACACTTCCTGAGACTTGTTCCTAGGTTATGCAATCACAGGAACCAAATTAGTATCTCACAAATGACTTCAGTATATTACACAAACTTGCATAAGCGCTCAATACTAAAGCTATCCGTAAATGACAGCAAATCTGACCAATCTATAAAAAATAAAATTCTGCATATCAACACTATGTAGTTTTATGGGTTCTGACAAGTATCAATCCTATTATAATATAAAACTGTAATGATTGGAGAAAAATATATTTTTTGAGGATGTGGATCCCAATCAAATTGAGGTCAACATAACCTTTTCTACTTTCTATTTAGTATTGATCTTGTTAAAAGGAACACTAAGAATTATTTTTTTTTTTTTTAAACAACAAACATGTTATACTTACCTCCACTGTGCAGCTCGTTTTGCACAGAGTGGCCCCGATCCACATCTTCTGGGGTCCCTCAGCGGCTGTCTCGGCTCCCCCCGCAAGAACTTTCCACCTTCATGGGAGCTCTCTCGCACGGGGATGAGTTCTTGCGGGCACGCTCCCATGATACAGCCGCGGCTATAGCCGCTCACTGTATCACTCTGCCCCGCCCCCCGTTGAATCGTGTCATTGGATATGATTGACAGCAGCGCGAGCCAATGGCTGCGCTGCTTTCAATCAACCAATGAATGAGCCGAGAAGCCGACGTGTTCACGGCGCAGGACTTTCAAGGGGTCAGGTAAGTAAACGGGGGCTCGGGGGGGGGCGCCAATGCTCGGATGTTTTTTCACCTTAATGCATAAAATGCATTAAGGTGAAAAAACATGTACCTTTACAACCCCTTTAAATCTGAAACCGATGCACCAGAACTGCCATCTCCATTTTTTTTAACAAGAAATTGCCATCTCCAAGAGTCAAAACTGATTTTTAGTTATTTCATATCAACATAAAACATCCAACGCATTTAGAGGGAGCTCAGACACCCCCCCCTTCATTAGGGCGTTCTAGTGAGCTCTGTGGGGTTCATTTGGTAGGACTCTGTAGAAAATTAGAGAGAACAGTATCCCAATAGCTAGTGGCATCGCATTCGGCGGTATGTGCCCATGCAATGTGCGAGACACTGAATCAGAGATCTTCTTTGGCTGGCACAGATAGTCAGGGTGAAGACTCCCTCCTCTGTGATACCTATGATCGCCATAGGGGATGGGAGGGTATCCTCATACACTCCAGAAATAGTGGGCAGGTTCAAAGAATATTATGAGGAACTGTACAGCTCCCGACAGGAGGAGATGGGGGACGGAATGGATTCCTTTTTTAGGGACCTGCTGTCCCCTCTCTCTCCGAGAAGGATCGAACAGAGCTAGACAGCCCTATAACAATTGAGGAGCTGCAGCAGGCCATGAGTGAGATGGCGGGACAGAAATCTCCGGGCCCAGACGTGCTCCCGGTAGAGATATACCGTCACTACGGGAAGATCTTACTCCCGGAACTGTTGAGGATATTAAACTGGTCCATGACAAAGGGAGTGCTCCCTCCATAATTACTATACAGAAGGATGGAAAAGACCCGCTTGATGCAGCCTCATACCGCCCCATCGCTCTATTGAACTCCGATATGAAGATGGTGTCAAAGGTCTTGGTGGCTAGGTTGAGCAAGGTGATACAGGGACTTATTCACCCTGACCAGTCGGGCTTTATACCTGGAAGAACTACCAATACAAATATAAGGCGGGTATATTTGAATCTCCAGGTCCCCGACGGATGGGGATGGAGAGAGGGCTGTCTTATCCTTGGACGCCGCCAAGGCTTTTGACAGCATTGAGTGGCAATATCTCTGGAGAGCCATGGAGGCAGTCCAACTTGGACCAGGCTTCATCAACTGGGTAAAAATGCTTTACAGGACCCCAGAGACCAGAGTAAAGGTTAATAATGAACAGTCGGATAAGTTCAGTTTGGGGAGGGGGACGAGACAGGGGTGCCCTTTGTCACACCTCCTCTTTGCCATCACAATTGAACCCCTGGCTATTGCCCTTAGATCTTCTACCCAAGTGGAGGGGTTTTAGAAGAGGTGAGTTGGAAGAAAAAGTTGCACTATACGCGGATGACCTTTTGCTCTTCCTCAGTGACACACAGGACTCTATACGGAAAGCTATGGACATTAAAAGCAAATTTGGCCAAATCTCCGGCCTTAAGACAGGATGGATTTTTCCCAGTTTTTTGCCAGTAGACCCTTTGGGAAAACCCCTCCCTGAGGAAGTTGCCCAGATTCAAATAGTGAACAAATTCAAATACTTAGGTATAAACGTATCCAGAGACCCTCAACAGTATATAGTGGATAACATAGTCCCTCTGTTAGCTAAATTTAAGGGAAAAATAAAAGTCTGGAAACGCCTGCCGTTATCTGTGGCAGGCCGTTGTAACTTAATCAAAATTATTTGGATGCCGCAACTTCTATACGTCCTACATAATTCCCCAATTTGGCTTTATAAAAAGTGGTTTCAAAAAAATAAACACCCTGTTTAGGGAATTGATTTGGAAGGGAGGCTTGGCAAGAATTCGGCTAAGCACCCTCCAATTACAGAAAGAGGAAGGTGGAGTAGCGCTTCCGTACCATTTCAGTTACTTCTTAGTGGCACATCTTTAGTATATGGGGGATGTATTCAGCAAGGGGGAGAAGCAGGGAGGAGGTTGCTTTTGCTGAACACCCCACACGGCTCGTTAATTGAAGCTCTTGAGGCGGGATCTTCCCCCCCCCCCCCCCCAAGACTTCCTACTCTGAGACTGATGAGGGTGTGGGATGCAGCAAAGGCAGCCTTGAAATATAAAGGACTTACAAAGTACACCCCCCTTTGGGAGAATAGTAAACTGGGAGAACTGCAGAAGATGGGGACAGTAAGGGAATGGGAGAGGAAGGGAATACAATTTATCAGTCAGTTATATCAAGATGGCACCCTGAAAACCTTTCAGGGACTACGAGATCAATTTGCAGTGTCGAATAGGTCCTTTTTCAGGTACCTACAGTTTAGGCACGCACTGGGGGAACAGTTTAGAGGACAGACCCTAGAATGGAGCACGATCCCAGTGCTTCAAAAAATAAAAAAAGCAGAAACAGTGAAAGGCCTAATTTCAAATATATACCCTTACTTAAATAATGGGAGACCGGGAGCGTCAGCGGCCCCTATGTATAAGGGGAAGTGGGAAAAAGATGTGGGAAACATTCCCGAAATACAATGGAATAGAATTCTTGCGCTGGCCCCATTGGCTTCACTCACTCCCTCCCAGAGGATGTCAAATTTGTTTCTATTATATAGAACCTATTATACCCCCAGTAAACTCTTTCAGTTCGGTTGCAGACCAGACGCAAGCTGCCCCAGGTGCGGGGAGATAGAGGGGGGACTTGATACACATGTTCTGGAGATGCCGAAACTGTTTCACTACTGGAGGGAGGTTACGGGAACCATCGATCGGGTGTTTGGAACCTCCACAGAGTTGGAGGTGAAGCATTGTCTCCTGGGATTGGCGGAAGGAGTGCAGAACAAAAGGAAACACCCAGATCGCGGTCTTGAGAAGCCTATTCCAGGCAAGGAAATTGATTGCCCTGAGATGGCAATCGGCTTCACCCCCTTCCAGTAGTGAGTGGGTAAACACGATGAATGTGGTAATTCTCAGGGAGAAATCGGGAAAATGTGAAACAAGGGGCATTAGAGAAATAGGACAATATCTGGAAACCCTGGTGGGAAGCAAGAGTGATCAGTGTCTAACTACTGGAGAAAAGTACTTAATAATTGGAAGGTGAACGGAAACTTAGATTTATGGTAAAAAGAGAAGGATTGAAAGGGATGAGTGGGTGATTTGGATGATGATGGGGAAAGAGGAGAGCTTGGTAGGGACGTTGGAACCAGATGGAGCATTAGTTGGGCCTGCTCGTAAGAGGCCAAAGACCACGTAGGAGACAACTGAGCAATAGTCCACCACTAGATGCTTCTTTATTTTATTCTTTTTCTCCTTCTTGTATTTTTGTAAATATAAGTGGGAGGGAAGAATGGGAGGGGGAGCCGGGTACATGGGGGTTTGATGAATATGTTTGTATAATGTAAGAATTCGTAAAGAAAAATATAAAAATGTCTCAATAAAGAAATAGTTAAAAAAAAAAAATATCTACTTTGGCTAGATTGCCCCCACCATATATTCTGGAACTTTCATGTGTGGATATGGAACCCTATTCAGCCTGCAGTTTTCACCATGTGAATTGAGTGAAACTCCCTCAAAGACCTGAACTTAAAGGTCTCACAGGCTCCTGAGAGATACACCAATTAGGATATTGATGGCTGCCAATACCCACCAGCTTTTGCCTAAAGCTCAAATAATTTAGGGTGGACAGACACCTTCATTACCAGTTAGTTTCTAAAGTGACTGGTCATACCCACCGTGCTGGTTTCTGGATCTCTGAAGAGCTCAAACTGCGTTCTGGGTAGAATGACATCTGTTACCCTATCAGATTCTGTCAAACGATACAAACGGTTCCAGGTCTCAAACTCTGCATGTGTCAAAAGCCAACCTTCTTTATTTGTGTCCTCCCTGTTAAAAACAGTTTTACGATGAACCAGGCTAAAACGGTGGTCCTTTGAGATGGGCTTTGCTGGGTCTTTGGCATCATAGGTTCCTTGTGTGATGTACATCTTGTGCAAGGTTGGGATTAATCCTTCTGGAACCATGCGAGGGCTTTCCTGGTTGAGGTGAAAAATGGTGTCATTTCCCAGGATGGCCTTGTAGATGCTTCTCTTATTGCTCTGACTTTGGTTATAGGTCTATGTAAAAAAGAAAAGCAAGTTAGATTTAGGGCCCAACAGGCTTTAGTAGAAAAGCAGGCTAGATTTAGGGCCCGATGGGCTTTAGTTGGTGTTGAATGGGGCTTTGCCATTTCTGTACAAGTCTATAGGAATGCCAAACCCACTGAAAGCAGGCCAAATGCACTGGTCAATAAATTCTGAATGAGCTTAGAAGCATCTCAAACTAATGCCATTGACACAAGCCCAAATTAGTGTTTGTATTACTATTGTGATTTATGCAAATTACTTATTATAGAAATAATTCATATGCAAATATATTTCCCATAGATATCATTTGTATGGATCCCCTTGCTGTACTCCTCCAGTTGTGGGGTTTGCATGTTTGTCCCCTTAGGGCAGTGGTTCTCAACCTTTCTAGTGTAGTGACCCCTTGATAAAATTTCCCAAGTTTTGGGGACCCCCAACAGTAAAATATTTTTAGTTAGTCCCCATCTACGCCACGTGCGGCACTTCCTCAGCCCCCCCCCCCCCGTCACACACAGGTTCCAGAAGACAGCAGGGACCAGTGGGATCGCGCAGCACGATTCATGCATGATTCCTTTACCGAAGATGGCGGCGGCACCTAAGCACCCGAGAGCCGAGGGACAGATCGGCTTCGGGTGCCGACATCGCGGGCGCCCTGGACAGGCAAGTGTCCTTATTTTTAAAAGTCAGCAGCTGCTGTATTTGTAGCTGCTGACTTTAAAAAAATATATAAAAATTTTGCGGAACTACGCTTTATGTCCAACATGATGTGACTATGCAAGAAAAAAATTATTATGGGACAATACATATTATTTATATATAAACGTCCCAGTTGGTTCCTCAAAAGTGGTTATTCCGTGCCAGTGCTAGATATACAAAGTGTAGAGCACCCAAACATGTATCTAGCACTGGCACCAAATAACCACTTTTGAGGAACCAACTGGGACGTTATAATATAAATATGTATTGTTCCATAATTTTTTTTTGCACAGTCACGTCATATTTATTTACAATCTATGCATTGATTGCCACAGCACAAAAATGCTTTAATTAGTGTCTGACTTACCAAAGACACTCGGGTGTTCCATCAGAATCAGCTACCCTTCTAATCATGTGTTAACCGCAAGTGACGTTCAGGAGAGAAGAGACCGTGCGGAAGGGACGTTCCGTTGCCGCCATCTTGGTACTCTCGTCCACAGCAAGGCTACAGTTAGAAGTCGGCAAGCGGACATCTTTTTACACCCACCAAAGTCTTGTATTTTACACTTATTTTTACCAGTAAACTGAGTTGATATATAAAAAGATGTCCGCTTGCCGACTTCTAACTGTAGCCTTACTGCGGACGAGAGTACCAAGATGGCGGCGACGGAACGTCACTTCCGCGCAGTCTATCCTCCCCCTGAAGCGCCGTCTCGCTGGCCGAGACGGACAGACTCCGGCGTACACACAGTAACTTCGCAACATCCTGGCAAATTGGCAATTGACCGCTGCCTTAAGGGGTATTAGTTTGGCTCTCCCCACACCCAGTTCCATCCAGGTAAGAATGAGACCGTGCATGATTATATAATCATGAGATTGATGTCCTGTTATGTTACTGAAATATCTCATGTATGTTTTTCTTGCATTTAGTGAAGTATACATATGTTCCACTAGCAAGCTCCTGATGATGTGGACCAAAGTCTAGGAAACGCGTTGAGTATTGTGGAGAAATTAAAACAAAATGCATACTGCTCAAATTGCTCTGCCCCCCCCCTCACTGGAGCGCTGGGCTGTGAAGGGGGCGGGAGCGGCCAGCTCAGGCTCTTAGCGGCTCGCTGAGAGGCCGAGCTGGGTGCCAGTCCAGGAATGTGGGTGGATCCCGGCTCCATTGTCGTGATCTTGCCCGAGCTCTGTGACGTCAGCAGATTTCAGCCCGCTGCCTGCTGAAAAGGGGTCATAGGAGTGCAGAACGAACTGCACTCCTGTGATCCACAAGAGAAGTACAAGCTTTGGCTGTACTTCTTAAAAAAGGAGCTCCTGCCCCACCACCAAAAAATGTAAAGTCAGCAGCTACAAATACTGTAGCTTCTGACATTTAATATTAGGACACGTACACGTCCAGGGATCCCGCGATGTCAGCGCCCTAGTGCAGGTGATGCCGCCGCCATTCCTTTTAAGAGAAACCGGCAGCGAAGCCTTGCGGCTTCACAGCCGGTTACCTACTGCGCATGCACGAAGCGCGCTGCGCTTTGTAAATGACCCTGCAGTGAGGGAAGGAGGAGGGGGGAAAAACTTCTGGGGGACCACGCCGCGGCGAGGTCATCCATAAGTGAAGACAGGTACCTGTCAAAAACAGGTATCCACTCGTCCCTGAAAGGTGCCAAATGTGGCAGCGGAGGGGGGAGGAAGCAAACACCCTTTTGGGTGGTGCTCCGCTTTAAGTACATATTTGCAAATGTGTGAAAACAAAAGCCTTTGTTTTTAACATGAATGGCTAGACAGGGTAAATTTTGTTGTTTTGCAGGCTAGCTGGTACGTGTGCTGGGAAATCCTTGCTTGTTTGTGACCAACTCGGTTCTACTGTCTATCAGGGTTGTACAACTATGGGCAATCAGCAATACCAATTTGGCAGATAAAACACCATCCATATGAGTATTTCAACAGTGTACTTGGCCATTTACCTGGGGTTCAGCGTAAAGTGTTTAACCTAAGCTTAAAAAAAAAAAAAAAATGGATCCTGTTCCATTAAAGCATGTTATACATGTGTGCTGTGCCATTTGGCCCCCTGCATCACCTGAAATACCTGGCTGATCCTGCCTGGCTATACCCTCCCCCTGTAAACTGACCACGGTGTATCATGGCTGCTGAGCCTCGACACCGTGGTCAGTTTAAGTGTCTGTCATCTGCAGCCCTGCTCTCTGCTGCTGTGGCTCCTCCCCTCCCTGCCTGTCAGCTTATACCAGTGCCCTTTCTGCTGGTATCATAAGATATTGTTGTTGTTACAATCCACTCTGTTATAATAAATGCTGTGCCCCACTTATGTGTTTTGTAAAAAATCCACCAATACCTTATTTTATAGCCGATAAATACCTTATTTTTCTTTCTCTTCCTACCGGCTGACGTCAGCGGGGGTTTCTCGGCTCCGCCCGCTTTGTTGTCACACAGAGAGGAGACGGCCAGTCACGTGGGCGCCGATCGGCGTTATAAAAATAAGGTATTTATCTGCAAATTTTTTACAAAAAACATACAGTGGGGCACATCATTTATTATAACAGAGGGGATGGTAGCAACAATATTAAGTGGCTTAATAACCACTTTAACATTTCAGCTAGTGTCTTAGGACCATCATTTTCTATTTTGCTTTGTTTGCCTAGAGATCTTCCTGACATCATGTAGACATGTAGAAAAAACAGCACACCATCTTACTACATACTGTGTTGGTAGCAGGAATGTTCTTTCTAACATGCAATAAAAAGCAGTGCTTTGTTAAGGTTACATAAAAACATTCTGGAGCCATGGAGAGGCCAGTTGATATATAAAGCAGGTCCTTTTATAAATAAATGGCGTAATGCATTTCTTGCCTTGAGGCACTGTCCGTATAAAAAGCCTGTCTTGTTTATACCAGTGAGGGGTCTACTTCCTTTTCACCAGCTCACAGCACCTGGATTGTCACCACTAACAGTATGAAGATATGTTTTCTAGGAAGCGCCGTTTAGTGACAAGAAATCAATCAGCTATGAAAAACACAGTAAGTGACCAGTTTCATTTATATTACTATGGGAATTGAGCTGTCCCATACAGTGATGGTTACAGAAAACCCACAGCAGACATGGCGGAAATGATAAAGTGCTCAGTTGAGTCCCTTGTGCTGTGTTATTAGACAGGAAGAATGACAAGCGCATTTAAAGCGGTAATAAAGCCCTCTTGGTGATTTTTACCTACAGGTAAGCCTAGAATAAGGCTTACCTGTAGGTAAAAATGATTATCTCCTAAATGTGCACAGTTTAGAATATATTCACCTTGTATGCAGCCAGTTACGTCATCGGCGCATGCGTTCTGAAGGTCCGGATCTTCAGAGCTTTGTGTCGAAAACCAAGGGCTCCGGAGCGCATGCGCGGGGGTGAAATCATCGCGGCTCCATCCTATCACATAGCCAGAGCGTGCAAACCCAGATGATAGACCGAGGGAAGAGGTCAGCCCTCTCAGCGGTGATAGTGCCCCTCTAGAAGGCTTCATTCCAAGGTAAGTATTTCATAACTATTTATTATTAATTTATCTTGTATGTGTTATCTGTTATGCTAATTTTTTAAGGTCAGTATATGTATTTGGTCTATCTAGCGCTTAGGCGCAGTTCTTGAACTGTATTTGGCGCTTTACAAATAATAAAATCAATCAATAACGTGCTAGTCTGCTTCCGCTTTAACATAGTGTGGGTGCTTCCTCAAAGACATCATTGCAAAAAAAATTTTTAAAAAGGAAACAAGGTTTATAGGCTGGGTTCACACTTAGATGTCCTTTTATCAAGCAGTGGAAAATATCCACTGCGGAGTTCTCCAGCATTCACAGAGGAGATCGCTCTCCTCCGAGTGCCTGTTTATGAGACGGTGTAGCTCGCTCTCCTCCGAGTGCCTGTTTATGAGGCGGTGTAGATCGCTCTCCTCCGAGTGCCTGATTATGAAGCGGTGTAGAGCGCTCTCCTCCGAGTGCCTGATTATGAAGCGGTGTAGAGCGCTCTCCTCCGAGTGCCCGATTATGAAGCGGTGTAGAGCACTCTCCTCCGAGTGCCCGATTATGAAGCGGTGTTGAGCGCTCTCCTCCGAGTGCCCGATTATGAAGCGGTGTAGAGCGCTCTCCTCCGAGTGCCCGATTATGAAGCAGTGTAGAGCGCTCTCCTCCGAGTGCCCGATTATGAAGCGGTGTAGAGCACTCTCCTCCGAGTGCCCGATTATGAAGCGGTGTTGAGCGCTCTCCTCCGAGTGCCTGATTATGAAGCGGTGTAGAGCGCTCTCCTCCGAGTGCCCGATTATGAAGCGGTGTAGAGCACTCTCCTCCGAGTGCCCCATTATGAAGTGGTGTAGAGCGCTCTCCTCCGAGTGCCCGATTATGAAGCGGTGTAGAGCGCTCTCCTCCGAGTGCCTGATTATGAAGCAGTGTAGAGCGCTCTCCTCCGAGTGCCCATTTATGAAGCGGTGTAGATCGCTTCCAACAGTGGAGAACGCCCCCTCATACTGGAATCTCGAGTACCAGAAATTCACTTAACCACTACAATACAGGGCATTTTCACCCCCTTCCTGCCCAGGCCAATTTTCAGCGCTGTCGCATTTTGACTGACAATTGCGCGGTCATGCAACACTGTACCCATATAACATTTTTTATCATTTATTTCCCCACAAATAGAGCTTACTTTTGGTGGTATTTTATCACCTCTGTGGTTTTTATTTTTTTTGCTATAAACAAAAGAGCGACAAGTCTTTTACTTTTTGCTATGATAAATATCCCCAATTTAAAAAAAGAAAAATAATTTTCCTCAGTTTAGGCCGATATATATTCTTCTACATATTTTGGGTAAAAAAAAAAAAACTCCCAATAAGCGTATATTGATTGGTTTACGCAAAAGTTATAGCATCTACAAAATAGGGAATAGGATTTATGGCATTTTTATATGTTTTTTTTTTGTTTGCTATAAAAATGAACGGATTACTGTATAAATGTCACTGGCAGGAAAGGGGTCAACACTAGGGGGCGATCAAGGGGTTAAATGTGTTACCTAGGGAGCGATTCTATCTGTAGGGGGAGGGTACTCACAAGGGGAGGAGACCAATCGGTGTTCCTCTGTACTGGGAACACACGGATCGGTCTCCTCTCCCGAAAGGATGTGAATCTGTGCGTTTACACACACACAGATCCACGTCCCTGCTCCGTTTCAGGCAATCGCGGGTGCCCGGCAGACATCGCAGCCGCTGGGCACGCGCATCGGCTCCCGAATGACGTGGCGGGCACACGCCCCCTAGATGGCCGAGAAGCCCAGGATGTCATATGTTGCCCACCCAGGATGGAAGATCCCTCCTGCAGACGTCATTTGACTATGGGCGGGGAAGTAAGTGAATAAACACTCTGGTGTCCATTTAATAAGCCGCGGTAAATAATCACTGCTCAGTACACGGACATTCTCAGAGTCCCCCTACACAAAATGATATATATGTATACACACTATATATACACACACACACACACACACACACACACACACACACACACACACATAAACATGGCAGGGGGACATGGTTACTGTCTTGGGGGGGTCTGATCGAGGAAAAAGGAAGTCAATAATCTCCCCCCCCCCTCAGTTCCCCCCGGGATTCTCCACCTCTGAGCTGGTGAATCTGGGAGGGAGAATTCTGACAGACTGCCAGTGAGGTGCTGAGATCACACCTTCATAAACTGGTTGTTTTTGTGTGTGGAGATGATCGGCAGAGAACATGTTTCTACCCCCGTTGGCCACAATCTGGTCCTCCTAAAGTCTGACGGACAGTAGACTGGCCCTTTGTTTAAAACGTTTAGAGACCCCTGCTTTAAAGCATGTTAAACCGCATGTGTCATTTGTCCTTTTCTATGCTGTAAATTACCTGGTTGATCCTGCCTGTTCCTGTGTCCCCCCTAGGTGTGCTGACCATGATAATCATGGCTGCTGAGCCATAAAACTGTGGTCCGTTTACGTGCCTCCATCATCTCACTATGTTTAGAGTCTCTCCCTCTCCCTGCCCGTCACTTCCTAGTGTGTGAGCCAATCTCCAAACCCACCCCTCCCCTCCTGCCAGTGGCAGTAAAGGAAGCGATTAAAGTCACTGCCAGCCCCTCCGTTATAATAAGACATATTGCGTGTGTGTTTTTTTAATTCTGCAGCTAAATAACCTTTAACATCGCCGATGTGCGATCACATGACAACCCGGCTGACATCAGAAGAGGGGAATCTCAGCCCCTCCCACTGTAGTCCTTAGTTTGGGAAAGGAGCGGTCACGTGAACACATTGGCAAAATAAAAAATGTAAAAAAAAAAAAAATGAAAACCGCACACCACCACACACACACACACACACACACACACACACAGTCTAGCTTAATAAAACAGAGGGGCTGCTAGCAATTGTAATCAGACTTTACAACCACTAACTAAAAGATGTAACCAGACCTACCCGCTCCTCTCGGCCTTTGCACAATATGACTACTATGCGGCCTTGACGTTTCCTTCCGGTTCTTCCCATTCTCTGCACCAGGCGGATTGGACTCTTCTGAGCATCAAAACAAATAATGAGATCTACTTCTCCAATGTCCAAACCTTCTTCTCCAACGCAGGTGGAGACCAGAGTATTATATCCACCTTCCCGAAACCGCTTCACCACCTGAGAAAACAAATATAAGCTGACCAATAGCAATGAGAACAGAAAGTGGTCATGTGAGCAACAGATGTCCAAAGATATAAACCAAAATTAGTTCATAGCAGAAAAAAGCCAACATGACTCTGGGGACAAAAAGATTACCTCTATAGCAGGGCTTACGAATTTTGGTTGGGCTTAAAGTGTTACTAAACCCACAACAGTAAAATCTGTCTGTATATGCATGAAGTCTACGGTCACACCAAATCGGACTTTGAAATCCTGTGACTTTAACTGAAATCACGCAGTTTCAAAGCTGCATGTCAGTGCAACTTGCCCAGATTTCCTGCCCAGATAATCTTGCAGCATCGCAAAGTCGGTGTAGCATCTATTCGACCAGTTCCATTGCCATCAATAGGGCATGACTATTCGATTTGGACCTGTAAAACCGCATGACAAGTCGCACTGGTGTGACCGGGTGCTAAAGTTAATCATCCGCATTCTGTAAAAAGGCTGTTTGACCCTGTCTTCTCTCATCCTCTACTTCTTATACTGTCCCCAAACCATCTCCTGATAGTACAGAGCCTTTGGAGTGCATGTGATCATCACAGGGCCAATCGGCACTGTTCAGACAGAGAGTCAGGGGTCATGTAGCCTCATAGGTCAGTCAGAGGAGAATGAAAACTCCTACAAGCTTTAACCAGACATTGAAAGAAGTCATAAGGCTGTTCTACCTGATGAGAAAGGGTATTTATTCGTTTATATTTACTAAAATAATTGCATTTCCATGTTCTGTGTATTGTGGGAGACCAGATATAGTGAATGCAGGGTCCTGGGCTTAGTAACACTTTAGAATCATGTAAGCAGATAACAAATAGATCAGAATGATAATTTTTGGTACAGAACTGGTACAGAAAGTTGTAAAAAAAAACAAAACACACAGGTCATACTTAACTGCTATGTGTAATGGTTTTGCACAGAGCAGCCCTGAACCTCTTCTTTTTGGGTTCCCCTTCGGTGGTCCTGGCTCCTCCCCCTGCCGAGTGCCCCCAATAGCAAGACTCTTGCTTTGTGGGCACTTGAGCAAGACCGCTCCCGAGCCACGCTCCTGTAACTGGACACATACCATTCACACACACAGCGCAGCTCGACCCAGCACCCTCCACCTACTCTTCATTGGCTCACTGGCTGTGATTGACAGCAGCGGGAGCCATTGGCACACCAAGATTCTCTCTCTCCCTCTCATATTTAAGCAATATTTGCTTATCCTAGAGTTTAGCTTTAAAAAAAAACAAACAACAGGTAATGTGGGAATGGAAATGTTCTGCAGTATCAAAAAAATAAATAAAAAAGAACAGTACTAGAGTGAAGCATTAATACAAGAAGTCACCATGACGTAACACGTAGGGTGGAGCCCTTGTTACCAGAGTTGAGAAAAGCAGTGTACCGCTTGTAGCCTGATCTGTCCTGGCATCGGACCGGTCATTCAGACATTACAGGGAGTGGCAAGCCATGGGATACAAGCCCGCTCTGTGAACTATACAGCCTGCTTGCATTTATATTTGTGAGTGTGGTTTTTAAGGAATTTGGAAATAAAGCATTGTAGATTGAATACAGAGAGCACTGTTAGTGTTTCTTTTTTATATAATTTATGGGCAAGAATTTAATTGTGAAAAATGGAGCCGCCTCATCTTGAATAGTTGAGAATAACAGAGTGCCAGTCATGTTGGGCTGATCCCAGCTCTTAAAAAGAAGAAATAGTGGGTTTAGACCTTGGTAATCCAAAGGTTCATCAGAAAATGTGAGTGGTCATCTTCTGTCAATATGGTGGTGGAGCTTGGGACTCAGTGTGAAGGTCTTTTGGACTGAAGCTTGAATACACCATGTCATGATGTGTTTTTGTGACAGATGCACCGGTCTAAATATACTTGGCACTGTTGTAATAATGCAGGACTTTGAGAATTTTAAAAAGGTGCTGAGGACACATTGACCCACCTCAATCTGCTCTTTCTGGGTGTAACCTTTCACTCCTTTTCCAGTAGATGAATGCCCCACAAAGGTCATTACCCGGACAGTGGGTTTATGGCGGTTAAGCATTTCCGCAATTTCTTGGACACTGTCTCTGTAAGATGAGAAGATCATGATCCGAGTATTTTCTAGAGATTTTCCAGAAGAGTTCTGCCCTGCAAAACAATGAAAATATCTGTTAAGGTTCTCATCTAGTAACAGCCAATGCGTTTTGGGGGCTCAGTACTCCCCCTTGTCAGGACTATTGGGGTTTAAAAGAATTGAAAAGGTCTATGAATATCATATTATTACCCCTATCTTTGTAAACATGAGAGAAGCCATTTTAAATTAAAAAAAAAATTCTCTCTCTAGAGTTGAATTTGAGTGCATGGTTTTTCAAGAGTGCCTCACAAGGAGACCGTGTTAGCCTTAACTGTATTTTCCCAGGTTATAAATTTAATTAATTGAAACTTAAAGATAAGAAAAGGGTCCTCTGGCAGTGTTTAGACTAGAGACTCATATTTCAAGTGAGCTCACAGACCTAAAGTTTGTTTCCAGGAGTTAGGAATAAAAGAGGGCTTATTCACAAATGAAACATGTTGTATCATGTATTGCATAACAATTGTATTAACCATAATCCTCAATACATATATAAAAGTTTGTTACCGTATATACTCGAGTATAAGCTGACCTGAATATAAGCCAAGGCACCTAATTTTACCACAAAAAACTGGGAAAACGTATTAACTCGAGTATAAGCCTAGGGTAGGAAACGCAGCAGCTACTGTAAGTGGAAAAGAGGGTCAACAATGCCTCACTGTGCCCATTTGCATACCTGATCAGCCCGTGTCATGCAGTCAGACAGCGGCCGTCCAGTGAAAAAAAAGCAGCGCCTCCTCCTCGTCCGTGATAGGCGGAACACTTAGTTTCCCAGCAATGAGTCAGTGTTCAGTGTTCCGCCTATCACGGACGAGTACGAGGCACGTTTTTTTTTTTTTTTTTTTACACTGGACGGCTGTCGCCTGACTGCATGACACGGGCAGATCAGGTATGCAGATCGGAGAGACTTGAGTATAAGCTGAGGGGGGCTTTTTCAGCACAAAAAAAATTTGCTGAAAAACTCGGCTTATACTCGAGTATATACGATATATTGAAATACTTATATACATAATTAAGCAAATATTTTTACAAATATTGGTTTATGTATTTTAATAATTTTTCGTTCATAACCTATTCATAATCTATTGTATGGATATTCATAAAACCCATTAATACATATATATTATTATAATAAGGGTTACAAATATGAGATCCTATGAAAAGTTATCTGTATTAGTAGTTGTATTTGTGGAATAATACACAGGGTTAAGTTCCAATGATCTGAGTCTCAAGGAATTTAGAATGCCAGTTACTTGTGTTTTCTCAAACACATATTTTAAGGGCGCCACAATGTCTGGAAGAAATGGACAGTGTCAGCTTTAGACAATTAATCGTTTCTGTTAAGTCTAAGTCAAGGGTCATTCATAAATTGACTTGGACATAAAACTAAAATAATTTTTAATATAATTCTTATACAACACTGCCCCCTGTTGGTGAAAATATTAAGAATCCAAGATGGCCACCAGATGTGGTCGTCATGGTAACATAAAAACAAACCTTCATTTTACATCATCAATTACGTAGTAGTGACATACACACCCACTTTTTGGGTGGGATAAAAGTTGTTACACAGAGAGGGAGGCCAAGATTCTAAAATCAAAAGAAAAGCCTGAAAGAGATTGGACGAATCTTGGAAGGCGAGAGGGTGTTGAGATCTTGATAAAACGCAGAGATGTAGGCGTATTAGAAGTCCGTAGGGACACCTCACCTGATACTTCTCAAAACCAAAGTTTCTTAGACCACCAGTAAAGTATTAATCTTTTTTTTTTATTTTTACCTTTTAGGTATTTGAAGTTTGGTTGAGCATATGCTTGACTAATCCAATTAATATTGGCAGTTCAGTTTTGGAGTGAATTCTAACTGCAGTACGAATTTGTTTCACTTTTAAAACCAGGGAGATACAAATTTATTTTTCGTACATCACGGGACACAGAGCGACTTAGTCATTACTAATGGGTTATATAGTTTACCTTCAGGTGCTGGCACTGGCCACTTCCAAACCGGAAGTACCCTCCCCTATATAAGCCCCTCCCATCCGGGAGCACCTCAGTTTTTTGCCAGTGTCTAAGGTGTTGGCCAAAGAGTAACATGTGTTTTCACTGGGCTTGCGTACAGGTTCTTTTGGGCCTTAGTAAGCTGTTCCGGATCCCACCAAAAAAGCTTCATAGCTAAACGGTCGGTACCCGGGCCTTGCAGCAGAAGAGCAAGGTTTTGCCTGTAATGCCTCTCTTAGGAGGGCTGGACCCTGGGATCCAGAGCTCTGGTCATACCCACGACCAAGATGTTGTCTGTGCAGGGTGCTATACAGGTGCAGGGGAGTGGAATCCTTGGGAACCCGGTCCCTGAAGGTTTAATTACAATGCCTGCCGTGATAGGTGAAGTTTGGGCTTCTGTGGACCAAACAGAGTCCTTCGGCGGGGAACAGGTAAGTGGGGGCCCCCAGGAACTTGGTTCTATTGGGGGACCCCCAAGCCTAATTTGTCTGTCTGTTACCCAACGGTATTCCCGCTAATATCTGTGTATGCCTGTAACTACTGAAAATGTAAAATTTTAATAGTAGTCAAGAAAAAAAAAAAAAAAAGAAGAAGAGGACCGCGGTACCTGTGTTAAACCACTAGAGGCCGCTGTAGTCCATTTTTCTTGTCATGTGGATCTTTGGTTTTCTCAAGTCAAAAGATCCAGGCAGTTGGTAAGTTTCTCTGTGGGAATCCACTTCCTCTGCCCTGTTGCTGCGCTCATCCACCGCAGGCCCTCCGGCAAAAAGGGCCCTGGCTCCTAGTCCCTGTTTGATTTTCGAAAAGGGCGCCAATGGCGCACGCGTGCACGCGCCTCCTATGAAAAAAAGGGGCGGGGCGGGTGGATGACGCTCGATGCGCGCCACGGCGCTTCTGCGCATGTGCAGGCGTCCCAGTTTGTATAAAGACACAGTACAAGTGTCAGCTGGATGCAAACAGAGCTAGCAACAAACAGTGGCACACAGAGGCGGTTGATGCAGGCATCCCCATAGAAAGGCACTTTAGTGGACACCAGCTGGTATATAGCAGCAACTGTGTTAGACTATTACCAGCAAAATTGGTGTATGACGACGGGAATACCTCAGCTTTGTGCTTAAAGGATATGTCGTCCAGACGCTCCGGAAATAGGTCTTCCAGGAAGCCAAAGGGGTCTCCATCGGGCTCTGAGGATATTGGGCATGCTTGTACTGCACCAATCACCCCTGAGAATTCAGAGGTCAGTAGCCGTAGAAACCCCGCAGGAGTGCCTGGTGCTGCGGCTGTCCCCAGTCCACCTGCTCCTGTATATATAACAGAGGAGGTTTTATCCTCAACTCTGGGAGGATTGGAAGAGTGATTAACAGCATTGATCGCTGCTTCCCTGTCACAGGGAAAGCGCGTCCGATCTCCGTCTCCTCCTTCAGAGTGCCTGTTAGTGGAGGAACAGCCCCACACAGGGATCGACCTACCTGAAGGGGATCAGGATGAGGTTGATTCAGTTATGGAGGAATCAACAGTGGAAGAACCTTTCTCAGCATCTCAGGCTGAAAGATTATGGGTTCAGTCTCTGACTAACATGGTCCGATCAGCATTTAAAATGCCTCTGGCGGAACCACCATCCACTACGGTTTCCTCGCTGTGGTCGCTAAAAGCTCCCCAGGCTGTCTGTTCCTTCCCAATCCACCCTTTATTAGAAGGGCTTATTTACCAGGATTGGGAGCATCCTGATAAAATATTTGCTCCCAAGAGATTTCCGGTGATCTATCCCATGGAGGATAAGTTCATAAAAAAATGGAGGGTCCCTACAGTGGACGCAGCCATCTCTTCTGTGAACAAATCACTGACATGTCCAGTAGATAATGTTCCAATGTTCAAAGACCCAATAGATAAAAAATTGGAGTCTTTATAAAATCTGCTTTCTCTACAGCAAGCATGGTGACACAACCTGCGGTAGCAGCGATTGGAGTCTGCCAAGCAGTGAAAGATCAGTTGAAACAAGTCTTAAGGGACTTACCAGATCAGCAGGCTCTTGCCCTAGCTGACCTGCCTAGAGCCTTGTGTTTTGCGGTGGACGCCTTAAAGGATACAATCCAACAGGCCTCCCGCTTTACGCTGTCTATAGTACATATGCGTAGGCTTCTGTGGCTCAAAAACTGGTCTGCTGAAGCTCCCTGTAAGAAACTGCTGGTTAGCTTCCCCATTTCATGGAGAACGCTTATTTGGAGAAGATCTGGACAAATATATCCAGAAAATTTCTGCCGGTAAAAGTTCACTCTTACCGGTTAAGAACAAGAGTAGAAGTCCTTCTTTTAAGAGGCCTACTTCTCCAGTCCCGGGCACATCGGCTGTGAAGCAGTTCCGACGGCCTCCGCGGTCAAATTCAGGGGGCAGAAATCAGGGACAATCACAGGGTAACAAGAAGCCCTGGATCAAGAGAGGTACAAAACCTCCCCCCAAGTCATGAAGCGTTGCCCCCACTCAATCGGGTGGGGGGAAGGCTTCAGTTGTTCACAGAGACCTGGCGGGACACCATCAGAGACAGATGGGTGCTCTCCGCAGTAAGTCTGGGATACAAGCTGGAGTTAAAAGGCACTCCTCCTGCCCAATTTATGAGGTCAAACGTGCCAAGAGATCCCCAGAAGAGAGGATCCCTCCTTCTGGCACTAGAACAACTATTGCTCCAAGGTGTAATCATGAAGGTTCCCCTGGAAGAAAGCGGATTCGGGTTTTACTCGAACCTTTTCACAGTCCCCAAACCAAATGGGGACGTGAGGCCCATATTAAATCTAAAAGGGCTAAACAAGTTCCTAAATATCAGGACTTTTCGGATGGAGTCGATCCGATCGGTGGCCACCGCCCTACAAGGGCAGGAATGGTTAGCCTCGATCGACATAAGGGATGCTTATCTGCATATTCCCATCTTTCCGGCCCACCAGAAATTTCTACGCTTTGCAGTAGAACGGCGCCATTTTCAGTTCAGAGCCTTACCTTTCGGTCTGGCCACAGCACCACGAGTGTTCACAAAAATTCTGGCCCCATTATTGGCCAATCTAAGAACACAAGGTGTAACGATAATGGCATATCTAGACGACCTGCTACTAATAGACCACTCAGTGGAAAAGCTGGAAGTAGCTATTCACAAGACAATCAAGTATCTGGAATATCACGGTTGGATTATCAACCGGGACAAGTCAGCTCTAAGACCAGTCAAAAGTCTGGAATACTTAGGGCTAAGGCTGGATTCAAATCAGAGAAAGATTTTCTTACCTCCAGAGAAGGTGTCGTCTTTAAAAGATTTGACCCACTTAGTGGGTACAAAAAGAAAACCATCCATACGCCTGTGCATGAGGCTGCTGGGAAAAATGGTGGCTTCATTCGAAGCGGTACCCTACGGTCAATGCCATTCAAGGAATTTGCAAAGGGCCATACTGTCAGCCTGGAACAAAAAAGTTCAGGCTTTAGACTTACCAATGTCCCTGTCCCCTTCCGTTCGCAAGAGCCTCCATTGGTGGTTGGTGCCCCAGAATCTGGAAAAAGGGAAACCCTTCAGTCCGGTTTCTTAGAAGGTGGTCACTACAGATGCCAGCCTCATAGGCTGAGGGGCAGTACTGGAGCAATGGTCTCTCCAGGGCAAGTGGTCAGAAGCAGAAAAGGCCCTGCCCATCAATCTCTTAGAGATACGAGCAGCCCGGTATGCCCTAGTAGCATGGACATCCAAACTCCAAGGGTCCCCGGTCAGAATTCAATCAGACAATGCCACAGCAGTGGCATATATCAATCACCAGGGTGGCACCAGGAGTCGTGCAGCCCAGAGGGAAGCAAATTGCATCCTGGAGTGGGCAGAAAGATATGTTCCAGCCATATCCGCGGTTTTTATCCCAGGAGTGGAAAATTGGAGAGCGGACTTTTTAAGTCGCCAACAATTATGCCCGGGGGAATGGTCTCTTCACCCCGAGGTTTTCCAGGCAATATGCCAGCAGTGGGGAACACCGGATGTAGATCTGCTAGCATCCAGATTCAACGCAAAGGTGGACAGATTTGTGTCTCGCACAAGAGATCCCCTAGCTTGCGGCTCGGATGCCCTAGTGTTCCCTTGGGATCAGTTCAAGCTGATATATGCATTCCCACCGCCACAATTGTTACCGCGATTACTCCGCAGAATCAGGGTAGAGAAGAAACCAGTGATTCTGGTGGCTCCAGCGTGGCCCCGAAGGGCATGGTACGCGGAGATTGTAAAAATGTCAGTGAGGAGTCCTTGGACCCTCCCACATCGTCCGGACCTGCTGTCGCAAGGACCGATATACCACCCTTCCTTACCAGCCCTAGGTTTGACGGCCTGGCTATTGAAGCCCACATTCTGAAAAAGAGAGGGCTCTCTAATTCTGTGGTATCTACCATGATCAATGCCAGGAAGCCAGTATCCAGGCAGATCTATTATAGGATCTGGAAGGCGTACATTACGTGGTGTGAGGCCAAGAAATGGCATCCACGTAAGTACGTGATAGGTAGGATTTTGGACTTCCTACAGTGGGCTGTAGATAGGAAGCTGGCCTTGAGTACTATCAAGGGTCAGATTTCGGCCTTGTCAATATTTTTTCAAAGGCCCTTGGCTTCGCTTTCACTAGTCAAAGCTTTCATACAAGGAGTGATGCGTATTAGCCCTCCGGTTAGTATTCCCATATGTCCATGGGACTTAAACCTGGTTCTGTCGGTTCTACAGAAACAACCGTTTGAACCATTGCAACACATTTCCTTGGTTCTTCTCACCAGGAAATTGATTTTCTTAGTAGCCATTTGTTCGGCTAAAAGAGTATCGGAATTAGCCGCCTTGTCCTGTAAGGAGCCATATCTGGTTGTCCATAAGGACAGAGTAGTATTACGTCCTCATCCAGCCTTTCTTCCCAAGGTGGTATCGAGGTTTCATTTGAACCAAGATGTGGTTCTTCCTTCTTTTTTCCCCAAACCTAGCTCGGTAGAGGAAAAGTTATTACATTCTTTGGATGTAGTAAGAGCAGTTAAAGCTTATCTAAAAGCCACTGCTCAGATTCGCAGAATGGATACTTTGTTTATTCTGCCGGAAGGCCCTAGAAAGGGTCAGGCAGCATCAAAATCTACTTTAGCTAAGTGGATTCGACAGGTCATAATACAAGCCTATGGCTTGAGAAAGAGACCGCCTCCGTTCAAAGTTAGGGCGCACTCCACAAGAGCATTTGGAACTTCATGGGCAGTGCATCACCAGGCCTCCCTGGCTCAAGTATGTAAGGCCGCAACATGGTCTTCGGTACACACGTTTACTAGATTCTACCAGGTAGACGTTAGAAGTCAGGAGGATGTCGCCTTTGGGCGCAGTGTGTTGCAGGCCGCAAAAGATCCTCATGCCTGATGGCGCCCAGCTTATGTATCCCTCCCCTCATTTGGCATTGCTTTGGGACGTCCCATTAGTAATGACTAAGTCGCTCTGTGTCCCGTGATGTACGAAAAAGAAAAAGGGATTTTTATAACAGCTTACCTGTAAAATCCTTTTCTTGGAGTACATCACGGGACACAGAGCTCCCATCCCTCTTTTTGGGACACTTATTGCTTTGCTACAAAACTGAGGTGCTCCCGGATGGGAGGGGCTTATATAGGGGAGGGTATTTCCGGTTTGGAAGTGGCCAGTGCCAGCACCTAAAGGTAAACTATATAACCCATTAGTAATGACTAAGTCGCTCTGTGTCCCGTGATGTACTCCAAGAAAAGGATTTTACAGGTAAGCTGTTATAAAAATCCCTTTATTGTCATATCTCACAAGACTGGCTTCAAAGTCTTAGAATTGGATTGGTTATAGTATGCGTTGAACCATTGATTCATTCTAAATTTAAAAGTGAATCTTGGTTAAAATTACCAAGTTTGTATATGCTTAACTAAATGGTCCATATATTGAAAAAAGTGGTTTTAGCTTTAAGATCTGTTTGTTAAAATCAACACCAGCTTGTTTTTATAAGTCCGTGAAGCCATGGAAAGCTAATCACTGAAAGTCACCAAGTCTAAATTTATCAAGTTATCATTCAAGTATTGAAATATGGTATTTTGTAATAAGAGCTTGCGTAGAAATGTGATTATCATCTATATCATCATATATCTTTGATATTTAAAAGTATATCCATTTTTGTATTATCACGAAATATACCTGATATTTTATACTGACTTTTTTGTTAATAAATATATATTTTGAGCATATGGTTTGTTATCACTTGTCTTCAAAATAGTACGAATAAACAAACTTGAATTACTTGGTTGCATTTGTGGAAAAATTGAAAATCTCCCAAAACATAGATTTGCATAATTTCATAAATACAATACGGTTTTAATCTTTCAGTATAAACATTCTGACACCCTTCATCAGGGGGTACGTTTACATCTGAATATCCATAGAGTAGAGCGGGCTTTGTCCATATCTTCTCTACATAAGCAGAGCGTCCTCGACCTGTCACCCGCCCGCTCCACTCAGCAGGGAATCAGCAAAGACCCCCTGCTGAGAAAACCAGATCCAGCCCGGGTGAAAGGAGCCTTATGCCACGTACACACGATCGGACATTCCGACCACAAAACTTTTTTTTTTTTCCCCCGACGGATTTTGTCTCAAACTTGTCTTGCATACACATGGTCACACAAATGTCTGAAATTCCGAACGTCAAGAACGCGGTGACGTACAACACTACGATGAGCTGAGAAAAATGAAGTTCAATGATTCTGAGCATGTTTTGAATTGATTCCGAGCATGCGTGGGCATTTTGTGCGTCGGCATTGGATACACACGATCTGAATTTCCGACAATAAATTTTGCCGTCGGAAAAATTGAGAACCAGCTCTCCAACATTTGCTGTAGAAAATTCTGACAGAAAATGTTCGATGGAGCATACACACTGTCGGAATATCCGACCAAAAGCTTCCATCGAACATTTGTTGTCGGAAATTTAATTTGTGTGTACGCGGCATTAGAGTTACCATAATTGTGCAATGCGAGACCCTAAAGTCCATTTAATTGCATCAGCGCAGTTTTGGTAACTCTAAAAGTAGATTGTTTCATCTGAACAATCACAATACAAAGTCTATGACCAGCTTACAGGTCAGGCCAATAGACCCCAGAATAAAGTTAAGGGTTCTTGTGTAACTGAAACGAGAATTAGTCTAGATATATTCAAGCGTCATTTGCAGGCAATGGCATGAAATGTTTTTTTGTATTCTTTAATATTCTAGATAAACATACTGGCACTATAAAAGACAAGGTAAATAAGGTAAATCTAGGGCACAAAATAGTGTCCGAGTGGCTGCAATGCTGCGTTGTAAATACAGGTAGGCCGTGTGGCACAGGTGCCATTCAGAGCACGCATCCAGGGGTATCAGCCTGTTATGGTACATACATAGTTACATTGTTTCAAGTTGGACCTGTTAACTATTTAAAAATATACCATGCCTGGAATTCTTTACATTTTTGCTCTCAGAGTTGTACGAATAGCAAATTAAACTACCATCATAACCAGTGCCGCCATCAGGAATTTTGGGGACCCTTACACAGCTTCAGGCATGTGCCCCCTGGCACAGAGGAGAATCGGGGGGGGGGGGTGCTGCCGCCACAAATTGAGAAGCGGGGGGGGCAGCCGCAAATTGAGAAGCGGGCGGGTTGCCATCCGTGGCCTGGGGACCCCAGGGCCTCTGGGGACTTTCGGGCCCCTTACAAAAAAAAAAAAGGGGGTTGCCACCTGGGGCCCTGGGGACCTCCGAGCCCCTTACAAAAAAAAAAAAAGTTTTTTTTCTCTAAAAAATACATAAAAAAAGAAGAGGGTTACCATCCAGGGCCCCGGGAACCTCTGGGCCCCTTATATTTTTATTTAAAAAAAAATAATAATTTGTAAGGGGGGTTGCCATCCGGGGCCCTGGGGACCTCCGGGCCCCTTACAGGTGTACTGCCTGTACCCCCCTGATGGCGGCCCTGATCATAACTTGTCTTATAAACTCACTATACTACAAGCTAGACCAGTGGTTCTCAACCTCAGTCCTCAAGTACCCACAACGGGCCATGTTTTCAGGTTTTACTTTACACAGCTGCTTTAAATCAATATCAATGACATGGTATTGATAAGAGCCATTTTATCTAAGGGAAGTTCCCAAAACATGGCCCGTTGGGGGTACTTGAGGACGGAGGTTGAGAACCACTGGGCTAGACTACAGCCTGTACTACACTATACTATAGGCCTGTGGCCCCAGAGCTGGAGGTGGCCTTTTGCTTGCTTTTATTCAGCCCTTGGGCAACTATTCTATCCACTGACACCAATGATGGGGCACTATTCCCCCCACAGACACCAATGATGAGGTACTATTACATAGTTAGTCAGAAAAAAAAAGTTGAAAAAAAAGAAGACACAAATTCATCTCGTTCAACCAATAAAAAAGGGGGGGGGGGGTCATACAATCCTATACCCACAGTTGATCCAGAGGAAAGCAAAGCATGATCCAATTTGTTCCAGCAGGGGAAAACATTTCTCTCTGATCCCAGCGGCAATTGGATATTCCTTGGATCAACTTTACTTATAAAATGTTAGTGTAGCAGCCTCTGAGTATAGCTGCTAGGTATAAATAGTTAGACTAGTGTAGTTTGCCCCTCTGCCTAATGGTGGGGCTAGAGGCAAATCTATCTTTAGCATGTCTGCTTAACAGAATGCTGCAATTCATTAGTTAGGACTGCTCCTGGTGTTCTGGTTCTGTTCAGTATGCTTGGGCTCCTCCCGTCTTCTAGAAACTAGTAGAGCTTTCTGGAACATGGGTAGGGGTTAGGAAAATGGGCAGCATGAATAGTTGCAGCCTCAGCCAATTACAGGGGAGGTGCCCCTGAGCATGCTGGGATAAGTCTATATATTTCAGGGAACACCTGGGCTCTGCGTCCTTCCCAGAGAGTGAAGTGCACCAGCCAGGGGTGGGGGAGGCTTGCCTCCCCTGGCACCCGCATGCAAAAGCGGCCTCAGGTGGTCGACCTAAGGGCCTGAAGCTGAAATGGAGGAGTGACCCTGGTGCTTCTGAAGAGCTGACTGAAGGGGAGCCGAGCCAGAGAGGATCTCTTTGCGACTCCTGTGAGTACAGACCAAAGATCTAGGGGCCGGTTTTTCTTTGTCTACTTCTTTGTGCTAGTACAGTCAGCCAAGGGTCCAACTAAAGAGATCACTGGCTGGTGATCTGAAGAGCTTTGTTTACCTGTCCTTCAATACAAGGACTTTGCTCATATGTTTTATTCCTATACTGCTACACAGGATAAGTCTACCATCTGCTCCCAGCAAGGGACTTCACCTACTGCTCAATTCTAGATCAGCTAGAGGCCTAAAGTTGTGAATATCCAATTACAAATCCCCATACCCTATCCAAGTTCCTATAAAATAAAACTACAAAACAAGACCCCTAGACTGGTCCTTGACTACATGGAGCCCAAGTGTGTGTACCTGGCTGCAAGAAATAACTTGTACCTGGCTGCCAGCGCAGAAGTAAGGACTATCTGGGTAATACTAAAGTACATGCAGTTATATTATGAACAATAAGGAAATAATCAACCCCCCCCCCTGAATACCAACAATGGGGCACCATTCCTTCCACTGGTAAACAATGGGGTACCATTCCTTCCACTGGTACCAACAATGGGACACCATTCCTTCCACTGGTACCAACAATGGAGTGCTATTCTTACCACTAATACCAATGATGGAGCACTATTCCTTCTACAAATACCAACGATGGAGCATTTTCTACTCTCACTGGCCACAATCTGGCTCCTTAAAGACTGAAGAACAGTAAACTTGCCCTTTGTTTAGAAAGTTTGGAGATCCCCAGGCTATAAGATAGTTAAAGAGTAACTCCACTTTTGTTGAGAAAAAAAAAAAAACAACATAACCCTCTGAGTGATCTATGTGCATTACAAGGATTTTAACAAATGTTTTTGCAGATTCCTACCATTTGTTTTTCTTTAAAAAAAAATAATAAATAGCTTTCTGTCCATGTGGTAAGTGAAACTAATAGGGGTGGTTTCATAATATCAATCAGCTGCTTCATCTGCAGGGCTCCAATGAGGAAAATTGCAGGGTCTGCATCCCTTTACATGATTTCCTATTGGGAGTATCTCACCAAAAATGACATTTTTGTTGAAGGGCATGCCTGAACTCTGACTTGTATCTTAGTACAGACTTCTGGGAAAATCAGTGAGCCAATCACACAAGCAGGCAATGACATTTCTGGGGGGCATTCTGTAAACATTCTGTGTCCACAACGCCTCCAGGTAGCCATATTGACTTACACTTTAAAAATACCTTTCCTTTTCAATCTGCAGCTCTGTAATTTTCTGTAACCACTTCCCCCAGGTTGACGTTAGGGACATTAGGTGGGGATAACTTTACTGAATGATGCATCATTCAGATGTTTTTTTTTTCAGCAGGCGATTCCCTGCAAAGTAAAAGCCCTCTTATCGGTGTATAGCCGCTTAATTACTGTTACAGGCAGCGGGAGGGGACGTCGCCCCCCCCCCCTCTGCCCTCCGGTGCTTCTCCTGGCTCACCCGTGCAATCTGGAAGCCGGAGAATGAAACCACTAGCAGTTTACCATAGAGCTGACCACGAGCCAGATGGTCCCCGGTCATCTCTATGACCCTCGGAGGCCAGAAGTGACATGTCACTTCCGGCGCCGGCAGATGTAAACACTGGCGTTTTTTTGCTGGGAAGCCCGAGATAGTTTTTTTGTTTTGTTTTGTTTTTTTAATCTCATAGAGGAAAAATGTAGGGACTTAGACCGCAGATCTCTCTAAAGAGGACCTGTCATGCCCTAGTTTTATTACAAGGGATGTTTACATTCCTTGTAATAGGAATAAAAGTGACCAAAAAAAAAAAAAAAGGTGGAAAGTGTAAAAATAAATAAAATAAACAAAAAACTTTTTTTTAAAGCAGTTTGTCCCCTCGTGCACGTACTTAGAAAGAAACGCATACGTAGGTCAGGCCCACATATGTAGACGGCCCTCAAACCACACTTGTGCGGCATCCCCGAACGTTCGAGCAAGAGCAATAATCCTAGTGCAAGACCTCCTCTGTTAAGGGATAACCTGTAAAAAAAATTAAAGCGTGGTCTAGAGAGATTTTTAAATACCTAAGTTTGGCACCATTCAACGAGTGTGCGCAATTTTAAAGTGTGACATGTTAGGTATCGATTTACTCGGTGCACCATCTCTCACATTATACAAAACAAAAAAAAAATTGGGCCTAACTTGTGTTTTTTTTTTTTTTTTTTAATTCATGAAAGTTTTGAGATTCATGAAAAATTCCCGCGCAAATATCGTGTGACATAAAAAATTGCAACAACCACTATTATATTCCCTAGGGTCTCTGCTAAAAAAAAATATATATATATATATTAAATTACACACACACACACACACACACACACACACACACACACACAGTGTAGGAGTTGTAAGTAATTTTCTTGCAAAACAAAAAGATGATTTTTACATGTAGAAGAGGAATGCCAGAATTAGCTGGGCAGGGAAGTGGTTAAAAACATTCAATTAAAATAGTACTTGTGTTGCAATTTTATATGCTATATATTATTTTTTGCCATGTTTTTTTCCCCACCAAAGTGGAGTTACCCTTTAACCATTACAGCTATTTCTTTCTCGTACATCACGGGACACAGAGCGGCATAGTCATTACTATGTGGGTTATATAGTTTACCTTCAGGTGCTGGCACTAGCAACTTCCAAACCGGAAGTACCCTCCCCTATATAAGCCCCTCCCATCCGGGAGCACCTCAGTTTTTTGCCAGTGTCTAAGGTGTTGGCCAAGAAGTAACATGTGTTTTTCACTGAGCTTGCGTACAGGTTCTTTTGGGCCTCAGTAAGCTATTCCGGATCCGACCAAAAAAGCTTCATAGCTAAACGGTCGGTACCCGGGCCTTGCAGAGAAGAGCAAGGTTTTGCCTGTAATGCTTCTCTTAGGAGAGCTGGACCCTGGGATCCAGAGCTCTGGTCATACCCACGACCAAGATGTTTTCTGTGCAGGGTGCTATACAGGTCCAGGGGAGTGGAATCCTTGGGAACCCGGTCCCTGAAGGTTTAATTACAATGCCTGCCGTGATAGGTGAAGTTTGGGCTTCTGTGGACCAAACAGAGTCCTGCGGCGGGGAAAAGGTAAGTGGGGGCCCCTCAGGAACTTGGTTCTAATGAGGGGACCCCCAAGCCTAATATGTCTTTCTGCCTGTTACCTAACGGTATTCCCGCTAAATATCTGTGCATGCCTGTAACTACTAAAAAATGTAATAATTTAATAGTGGTCAAGAAAAAATAAAAATAAAAATATAGACTGCGGTACCTGTGTTAATCCACTAGAGGCCGCTGTGAAACGTTTGTCATGTGGACTTTTTTCTTTTCATCAGAGCAAGTCCAGGCAGATGGTGAGTTCTCTTGTGGGAAACTGCTTCCTCTGCCATGTTGCAATGTTCATCCATCCCCCGGCCTGCGGCAAACATGGCCCTGTCTCCTGTCCCTAGTTTCCCTTTTCAAAAAAGAGCGCCGAAGGCGAGCGTGCACGCGCCTCTCTATATAGAGGTGAGTGGAAAAGGGGGCGGAGCTTGGTGGATGACGCTCTGTGCGCGCCGCAGCGCTTCTGCGCATGTGCGGGCGTCCCAGCATGTTAAAAGGGACAATTATGTGTTGTGAGCTGGCTATGGTGCAGAAACAGAGCTGGCAACATTTAAAGAAAGGCATACAGCAAGCGGTTGATGCAGGCATCCCCATAGAAAGGCACATTAGTAGACACCAACTGTTTATATAGCAGCATTTGTGCTAGACTATTGTCAGTAAGTGGTGTATTTCGGCTGGAATACCTCAGCTTTGGGCTTAGGAATATGCCGTCTAAAAACTCCGGGACTAAGAATCCCAGGAAGCATAGGGGGTCTCCATCGGGCTCTGAGGATCTTGGGCATGCTTCGGCTGCACCAATCTCCCCTGAAAAATCAGAGGTTAGTGACCGTAGAGCACCCTCAGGAGTACCTGGTACTGTGGCTGTCCTCAGTTCACCTGCTCCTGTGTATGTAACAGAGGAGGTTTTTTCCTCAGCTCTGGGAGGGTTGGAAGAGAGATTGACAACATTGATCGCTGCTTCCCAGTCAGAGGGAAAGCGCGCCCGATCTCCATCTCCTCCCTCAGAGTACCTGTTAGCGGAGCAACAGTCCCATACAGGGATCGACCTACCTGAAGGGGATCAGGACGAGGTTGATTCTGTTGTAGAGGAATCAACAGTGGAAGAACCATTCTCAGCATCACATGCTGAAAGATTATGGGTTCAGTCTCTGACTAACATGGTCCGATCAGCATTTAAAATGCCCCTTGCGGAGCCATCATCCACTTCTGTCTCCTCGTTGGGGTCCCTAAAAGCACCCCAGACTGTCTGTTCCTTTCCAATCCATCCTTTACTGGAAGGGCTCATTTACCAGGATTGGGAACATCCTGATGAAATATTTACTCCTCCCAAGAGATTTCAGGTGGTCTATCCCATGGAGGATAAGTTCATCAAAAAATGGAAGGTCCCTACAGTGGACGCAGCCATCTCTTGTGTGAATAAATCACTGACATGTCCAGTAGATAATGTCCAAATGTTCAAGGACCCAATAGATAAAAAAATTGGAGTCCTTATTAAAATCTGCTTTTGCTACAGCAGGCTTGGTGACACAACCAGCAGTGGCAGCTATTGGGGTCTGCCAAGCAGTGAAGGATCAGTTGAAACAGGTCTTAAGGGACTTGCCAGATCAGCAGGCTCTTGCCCTAGCTGATCTACCTAGAGCCTTATGCTTTGCGGTTGACGCTATAAAGGATTCAATCCATCAGGCCTTACGCTGTCTGTAGTACATATGCGCAGGCTTCTGTGGCTCAAAAACTGGTCTGCTGAAGCTCCCTGTAAAAAATTGCTGGTCAGCTTCCCATTTCATGGTGAACGCTTATTCGGGGAAGACCTGGACAAATATATCCAGAAAATTTCCAGCGGTAAAAGTACACTCTTGCCGGTTAAAAACAGAGTTAGAGGTCCCTCTTTTAAGAGGCCTGCTTCTCCAGTCCCTAGGACATCGGCTGTGAAACAGTTCCGACGGCCTCCTCGGTCAAATCCCGGGGGTAAAAATCAGGGACAATTGCAGGGTAACAAGAAACCCTGGGTCAGGAGAGGTACAAAACCTCCCACAAAGTCAAATGCATGAAGGGTTGCCCCCACTCAATCGGGTGGGGGGAAGACTTCAGTTGTTCGCAGAGACCTGGCGGGACACGATCAGAGACAAAGGGATTTTTATAACAGCTTACCTGTAAAATCCTTTTCTTGGAGTACATCACGGGACACAGAGCGACTTAGTCATTACTAATGGGTTATATAGATTACCTTCAGGTGCTGGCACTGGCCACTTCCAAACCGGAAGTACCCTCCCCTATATAAGCCCCTCCCATCCGGGAGCACCTCAGTTTTGTAGCAAAGCAATAAGTGTCCCAAAAAGAGGGGTGGGAGCTCTGTGTCCCGTGATGTACTCCAAGAAAAGGATTTTACAGGTAAGCTGTTATAAAAATCCCTTTTTCTTTCTCGTACATCACGGGACACAGAGTGGCATAGTCATTACTAATGGGACGTCCCAAAGCAATGCCAAATGAGGGGAGGGATACATAAGCTGGGCGCCATCAGGCATGAGGATCTTTTGCGGCCTGCAACACACTGCGCCCAAAGGCGACATCCTCCTGACTTCTAACGTCTACCTGGTAGAATCTAGTAAACGTGTGTACCGAAGACCATGTTGCGGCCTTACATACTTGAGCCAGGGAGGCCTGGTGATGCACTGCCCATGAAGTTCCAACTGCTCTTGTGGAGTGCGCCCTAACTTTGAACGGAGGCGGTCTCTTTCTCAAGCCATAGGCTTGTATTATGACCTGTCGAATCCACTTAGCTAAAGTAGATTTTGATGCTGCCTGACCCTTTCTAGGGCCTTCCGGCAGAATAAACAAAGTATCCGTTCTGCAAATCTGAGTAGTGGCTTTTAGATAAGCTTTAACTGCTCTTACTACATCCAAAGAATGTAATAACCTTTCCTCTACCGAGCTAGATTTGGGGAAAAAAGAAGGAAGAACCACATCTTGGTTCAAATGAAACCTCGATACCACCTTGGGAAGAAAGGCTGGATGAGGACGTAATACTACTCTGTCCTTATGGACAACCAGATATGGCTCCTTACAGGACAAGGCGGCTAATTCCGATACTCTTTTAGCCGAACAAATGGCTACTAAGAAAATCAATTTCCTGGTGAGAAGAACCAAGGAAATGTGTTGCAATGGTTCAAACGGTTGTTTCTGTAGAACCGACAGAACCAGGTTTAAGTCCCATGGACATATGGGAATACTAACCGGAGGGCTAATACGCATCACTCCTTGTATGAAAGCTTTGACTAGTGAATGCGAAGCCAAGGGCCTTTGAAAAAATATTGACAAGGCCGAAATCTGACCCTTGATAGTACTCAAGGCCAGCTTCCTATCTACAGCCCACTGTAGGAAGTCCAAAATCCTCCCTATCACGTACTTACGTGGATGCCATTTCTTGGCCTCACACCACGTAATGTACGCTTTCCAGATCCTATAATAGATCTGCCTGGATACCGGCTTCCTGGCATTGATCATGGTAGATACCACAGAATTAGAGAGCCCTCTCTTTTTCAGAATGTGGGCTTCAATAGCCAGGCCGTCAAACCTAGGGCTGGTAAGGAAGGGTGGTATATCGGTCCTTGCGACAGCAGGTCCGGACGATGTGGGAGGGTCCAAGGACTCCTCACTGACATTTTTACAATCTCTGCGTACCATGCCCTTCGGGGCCACGCTGGAGCCACCAGAATCACTGGTTTCTTTTCTACCCTGATTCTGCGGAGTAATCGCGGTAACAATTGTGGAGGTGGGAATGCATATATCAGCTTGAACTGATCCCAAGGGAACACTAGGGCATCCGAGCCGCAAGCTAGGGGATCCCTTGTGCGAGACACAAATCTGTCCACCTTTGCGTTGAATCTGGATGCTAGCAGATCTACATCCGGTGTTCCACACCGCTGGCATATTGCCTGGAAAACCTCAGGGTGAAGAGACCATTCCCCCGGGCATAATTGTTGGCGACTTAAAAAGTCCGCTCTCCAATTTTCCACTCCTGGGATGAAAACCGCGGATATGGCTGGGACATATTTTTCTGCCCACTCCAGGATGCAATTTGCTTCCCTCTGGGCTGCACGACTCCTGGTGCCACCCTGGTGATTGATATATGCCACTGCTGTGGCATTGTCTGATTGAATTCTGACAGGGGACCCTTGGAGTTTGGATGTCCATGCTACTAGGGCATACCGGGCTGCTCGTATCTCTAAGAGATTAATGGGCAGGGCCTTTTCTGCTTCTGACCACTTGCCCTGGAGAGACCATTGCTCCAGTACTGCCCCCCAGCCTATGAGGCTGGCATCTGTAGTGACCACCTTCCAAGAAACCGGACTGAAGGGTTTCCCTTTTTCCAGATTCTGGGGCACCAACCACCAATGGAGGCTCTTGCGAACGGAAGGGGACAGGGACATTGGTAAGTCTAAAGCCTGAACTTTTTTGTTCCCGGTTGACAGTATGGCCCTTTGCAAATTCCTTGAATGGAATTGACCGTAGGGTACCGCTTCGAATGAAGCCACCATTTTTCCCAGCAGCCTCATGCACAGGCGTATGGATGGTTTTCTTTTTGTACCCACTAAGTGGGTCAAATCTTTTAAAGACGACACCTTCTCTGGAGGAAAGAAAATCTTTCTCTGATTTGAATCCAGCCTTAGCCCTAAGTATTCCAGACTTTTGACTGGTCTTAGAGCTGACTTGTCCCGGTTGATAATCCAACCGTGATATTCCAGATACTTGATTGTCTTGTGAATAGCTACTTCCAGCTTTTCCACTGAGTGGTCTATTAGTAGCAGGTCGTCTAGATATGCCATTATCGTTACACCTTGTGTTCTTAGATTGGCCAATAGTGGGGCCCGAACCTTTGTGAACACTCGTGGTGCTGTGGCCAGACCGAAAGGTAAGGCTCTGAACTGAAAATGGCGCCCTTCTACTGCAAAGCGTAGAAATTTCTGGTGGGCCGGAAAGATGGGAATATGCAGATAAGCATCCCTTATGTCGATCGAGGCTAACCATTCCTGCCCTTGTAGGGCGGTGGCCACCGATCGGATCGACTCCATCCGAAAAGTCCTGATATTTAGGAACTTGTTTAGCCCTTTTAGATTTAATATGGGCCTCACGTCCCCATTTGGTTTGGGGACTGTGAAAAGGTTCGAGTAAAACCCGAATCCGCTTTCTTCCAGGGGAACCTTCATGATTACACCTTGGAGCAATAGTTGTTCTAGTGCCAGAAGGAGGGATCCTCTCTTCTGGGGATCTCTTGGCACGTTTGACCTCATAAATTGGGCAGGAGGAGTGCCTTTTAACTCCAGCTTGTATCCCAGACTTACTGCGGAGAGCACCCATCTGTCTCTGATGGTGTCCCGCCAGGTCTCTGTGAACAACTGAAGCCTTCCCCCCACCCGATTGAGTGGGGGCAACGCTTCATGACTTGGGGGGAGGTTTTGTACCTCTCTTGATCCAGGGCTTCTTGTTACCCTGTGATTGTCCCTGATTTCTGCCCCCTGAATTTGACCGCGGAGGCCGTCGGAACTGCTTCACAGCCGATGTGCCCGAGACTGGAGAAGTAGGCCTCTTAAAAGAAGGACTTCTACTCTTGTTCTTAACCGGTAAGAGTGAACTTTTACCGGCAGAAATTTTCTGGATATATTTGTCCAGATCTTCTCCAAATAAGCGTTCTCCATGAAATGGGAAGCTAACCAGCAGTTTCTTACAGGGAGCTTCAGCAGACCAGTTTTTGAGCCACAGAAGCCTACGCATATGTACTACAGACAGCGTAAAGCGGGAGGCCTGTTGGATTGTATCCTTTATGGCGTCCACCACAAAACACAAGGCTCTAGGCAGGTCAGCTAGGGCAAGAGCCTGCTGATCTGTTAAGTCCCTTAAGACTTGTTTCAACTGATCTTTCACTGCTTGGCAGACTCCAATCGCTGCTACCGCAGGTTGTGTCACCATGCTTGCTGTAGAGAAAGCAGATTTTAGTAAAGACTCCAATTTTTTATCTATTGGGTCTTTGAACATTGGAACATTATCTACTGGACATGTCAGTGATTTGTTCACAGAAGAGATGGCTGCGTCCACTGTAGGGACCCTCCATTTTTTTATGAACTTATCCTCCATGGGATAGATCACCGGAAATCTCTTGGGGGGAGCAAATATTTTATCAGGATGCTCCCAATCCTGGTAAATAAGCCCTTCTAATAAAGGGTGGATTGGGAAGGAACAGACAGCCTGGGGAGCTTTTAGCGACCCCAGCGAGGAAACCGTAGTGGTTGGTGGTTCCGCCAGAGGCATTTTAAATGCTGATCGGACCATGTTAGTCAGAGACTGAACCCATAATCTTTCAGCCTGAGATGCTGAGAAAGGTTCTTCCACTGTTGATTCCTCCATAACTGAATCAACCTCATCCTGATCCCCTTCAGGTAGGTCGATCTCTGTGTGGGGCTGTTCCTCCACTAACAGGCACTCTGAAGGAGGAGACGGAGATCGGACGCGCTTTCCCTGTGACAGGGAAGCAGCGATCAATGCTGTTAATCTCTTCCAATCCTCCCAGAGTTGAGGATAAAACCTCCTCTGTTATATATACAGGAGCAGGTGGACTGGGGACAGCCGCAGCACCAGGCACTCCTGCGGGGTTCCTACGGCTACTGACCTCTGAATTCTCAGGGGAGATTGGTGCAGTACAAGCATGCCCAATATCCTCAGAGCCCGATGGAGACCCCTTTGGCTTCCTGGAAGACTTATTTCCGGAGCGTCTGGACGACATATCCTTTAAGCACAAAGCTGAGGTATTCCCGTCGTCATACACCAATTTTGCTGGTAATAGTCTAACACAGTTGCTGCTATATACCAGCTGGTGTCCACTAAAGTGCCTTTCTATGGGGATGCCTGCATCAACCGCCTCTGCGTGCCACTGTTTGTTGCTAGCTCTGTTTGCATCCAGCTGACACTTGTACTGTGTCTTTATACAAGCTGGGACGCCTGCACATGCGCAGAAGCGCCGTGGCGCGCATCGAGCGTCATCCACCCGCCCCACCCCTTTTTTTCATAGGTGGCGCGTGCACGCGCCCCCGCGCGCGCCCGTGCGCCATTGGCGCCCTTTTCGAAATCAAACAGGGACTAGGAGCCAGGGCCCTTTTTGCCGGAGGGCCTGTGCGGTGGATGAGCGCAGCAACAGGGCAGAGGAAGTGGATTCCCACAGAGAAACTTACCAACTGCCTGGATCTTTTGACTTGAGAAAACCAAAGATCCACATGACAAGAAAAATGGACTACAGCGGCCTCTAGTGGTTTAACACAGGTACCGCGGTCCTCTTTTTTTTTTTTTCTTGACTACTATTACAATTTTACATTTTCAGTAGTTACAGGCATACACAGATATTAGCGGGAATACCGTTAGGTAACAGACAGAAAGACAAATTAGGCTTGGGGGTCCCCCAATAGAACCAAGTTCCTGGGGGCCCCCACTTACCTGTTCCCCGCCGCAGGACTCTGTTTGGTCCACAGAAGCCTAAACTTCACCTATCACGGCAGGCATTGTAATTAAACCTTCAGGGACCGGGTTCCCAAGGATTCCACTCCCCTGGACCTGTATAGCACCCTGCACAGACAACATCTTGGTCGTGGGTATGACCAGAGCTCTGGATCCCAGGGTCCAGCCCTCCTAAGAGGCATTACAGGCAAAACCTTGCTCTTCTGCTGCAAGGCCCGGGTACCGACCGTTTAGCTATGAAGCTTTTTTGGTGGGATCCGGAACAGCTTACTAAGGCCCAAAAGAACCTGTACGCAAGCCCAGTGAAAACACATGTTACTCTTTGGCCAACACCTTAGACACTGGCAAAAAACTGAGGTGCTCCCGGATGGGAGGGGCTTATATAGGGGAGGGTACTTCCGGTTTGGAAGTGGCCAGTGCCAGCACCTGAAGGTAATCTATATAACCCATTAGTAATGACTAAGTCGCTCTGTGTCCCGTGATGTACGATAAAGAAAGATGGGTGCTCTCCGCAGTAAGTCTGGGATACAAATTGGAGTTAAAAGACTCCCCTCCTTCCCATTTTATAAGGTCAGACGTGCCAAGGGATCCCCAGAAGAGAGGATCCCTCCTGTTGGCACTAGAACAATTATTGCTCCAAGCAGTAATTATAGAGGTTCCCCTGATAGAATGGGGGTTCGGGTTTTACTCAAACCTCTTTACAGTCCCGAAGCCAAACGGGGACGTGAGGCCCATATTAAATCTAAAAGGGCTAAACAAATTCCTACATATCAGGACTTTCCGGATGGAGTCGATCCGATCGGTGGCCACTGCCCTACAAGGGGAGGAATGGTTAGCCTCGATCGACATCAAAGATGCTTATTTGCACATTCCCATCTTTCCAGTCCACCAAAAATTTCTACGCTTTGCAGTAGAAGGGCGCCATTTTCAGTTCAGAGCCTTACCCTTCGGTCTGGCCACAGCACCACGAGTGTTCACAAAAATTCTGGCCCCATTATTGGCCAATCTAAGAACACGAGGTGTAACGATAATGGCATATCTAGACGACTTGTTGCTGATAGACCACTCAGTGGAAAAACTAGAAGTGGTTGTTCACGAGACAATCGAGTATCTGGAATCTCACGGTTGGATTATCAACCGAGACAGGTCAGCCCTAAAACCAGTCAAAAGTCTGGAATACTTGGGGCTAAGGCTGGATTCAGACCAGAGAAAAATTTTCTTGCCTCAAGAAAAGGCGTCGTCTTTGAGAGATTTGATCCAGCTAGTGGGTACAAAAAGACAGCCATCCATACGCCTGTGCATGAGGCTGCTGGGAAAAATGGTGGCATCATTCGAAGCAGTACCCTACGGTCAATTCCATTCAAGGAATTTGCAAAGGGCTATACTGTCAGCCTGGAACAAAAGAGTTCAGGCCCTAGACTTACCAATGTCCTTGTCCCCTTCCATTCGCAAGAGCCTCCGTTGGTGGTTGGTTCCCCAGAATCTGGAAAAAGGGAAATCCTTCAGTCCGATTTCTTGGAAGGTGGTCACTACAGATGCCAGCCTTATAGGCTGGGGAGCAGTACTGGAGCAATGGTCTCTCCAAGGCAGATGGTCGGATGCAGAAAAGGCCCTGCCCATCAATCTCTTAGAGATACGAGCAGCCCGGTATGCCCTAGTAGCATGGACATCCAAACTCCAAGGGTCCCCTGTCAGAATTCAATCGGACAATGCCACGGCAGTGGCATATATCAATCATCAGGGTGGCACCAGGAGTCGTGCAGCCCAGAGGGAAGTAAATTGCATCCTGAAATGGGCAGAAAGATATGTCCCAGCCATATCCGCGGTATTCATTCCAGGAGTGGAGAATTGGAAAGCGGACTTTCTAAGTCGCCAACAATTAGGCCCAGGGGAATGGTCCCTTCACCCCGAGGTTTTCCGGACAATATGTCAGCGGTGGGGAACACCGGATGTAGATCTGCTAGCATCCAGATTCAACGCAAAGGTGGACAGGTTTGTCTCTTGGACAAGGGATCCCCTAGCTTGCGGCTCGGATGCCCTAGTGTTCCCTTGGGATCAGTTCAAGCTGATATATGCATTCCCACCGCCACAATTGTTACCTTGATTACTCCGCAGAATCAGGGTAGAAAAGAAACCAGTGATTCTGGTGGCTCCAGCGTGGCCCCGAAGAGCATGGTACGCGGAGATTGTAAAAATGTCTGTGGGGAGTCCTTGGACCCTCCCACATCGTCCGGACCTGCTTTCGCAAGGACCGATATACCACCCTTCCTTACCAGCCCTAGGTTTGACGGCCTGGCTATTGAAGCCCACATTCTAAAAAAGAGAGGTCTCTCTAATCCTGTGGTATCTACCATGATCAATGCCAGGAAGCCGGTATCCAGGCAGATCTACTATAGAATCTGGAAGGCGTACATCGCCTGGTGTGAGGCCAAGAAATGGCATCCACGTAAGTACGTAATAGGTAGGATTCTGGACTTCCTACAGTGGGCTGTAGATAGGAAGCTTGCCTTGAGTTCTATCAAGGGTCAGATTTCGGCCTTGTCAATATTTTTTCAGAGGCCCTTGGCTTCGCATTCACTAGTCAAAGCCTTTATACAAGGAGTGATGCGTATTAGCCCTCCGGTTAATATTCCCATATGTCCATGGGACTTAAACCTGGTTCTGTCGGTTCTACAGAAACAACCATTCGAACCATTACAGCATATTTCCCTGGTTCTTCTCACCAGGAAATCGATTTTTCGAGTAGCCATTTGTTCGGCTAAAAGAGTGTCGGAATTAGCCGCTATGTCCTGTAGGGAGCCATATCTGGTTATCCATAAGGACAGAGTAGTGTTACGTCCTCATCCAGCCTTTCTTCCTAAGGTGGTATCGAGGTTTCATTTGAACCAAGATGTGCTTCTTCCTTCTTTTTTCCCCAAACCTAGTTCAGAAGAGGAAAAATTATGACATTCTTTGGATGTAGTAAGAGCAGTTAAAGCTTATCTAAAAGCCACTGCTCAGATTCGCAGAACGGATACTTTGTTTATTCTGCCGGAAGGCCCCAGAAAGGGTCAGGCAGCGTCAAAATCTACGTTAGCCAAGTGGATTCGACAGGTCATTATGCAAGCCTATGGCTTGAGAAGGAGACCGCCTCCGTTCAAAGTTAGGGCGCACTCCACGAGAGCAGTTGGAACTTCATGGGCAGTGCATCACCAGGCCTCCCTGGCTCAAATCTGTAAGGCCGCAACATGGTCTTCAGTACACACGTTTACTAGGTTCTACCAGGTGGACGTTAGAAGTCAGGAGGATGTCGCCTTTGGGCGCAGTGTGTTGCAGGCCGCAAAAGATCCTCATGTCTGATAGCGCTCAGCTTATGTATGGTGTATCCCCCCCCTCATTGGGCATTGCTTTAGGACATCCCACATAGTAATGACTATGCCGCTCTGTGTCCCGTGATGTACGAGAAAGAAAATAGGATTTTTATAACAGCTTACCTGTAAAATCCTTTTCTTGGAGTACATCACGGGACACAGAGCTCCCACCCCTCTTTTGGGGACACTTATTGCTTTGCTACAAAACTGAGGTGCTCCCGGATGGGAGGGGCTTATATAGGGGAGGGTACTTCCGGTTTGGAAGTTGCCAGTGCCAGCACCTGAAGGTAAACTATATAACCCACATAGTAATGACTATGCTGCTCTGTGTCCCGTGATGTACTCCAAGAAAATGATTTTACAGGTAAGCTGTTATAAAAATCCTATTATTTTAATGAGACATCAAAACATTTTGTAAAAACTTGACTATTGGTCTTCTGGGTGACAATGAATATGGCTTATCCTCGTAAGCGCGCCTTAGGTTGTTGACTCCCGCTTTAGAGATTCTACCACAAAGGTTGCGAACTGAGGAAGAGCCTGCCAATTAACAACATCCTAATTACTCTGCCCTCAGTCCCCTCCATAAAGGATCAATAGGAGCCAGGAGTGAGCGCTCTTTCTGTACAATTAACCATCTCACATGACACATTGGACAGATCATACAAATCGATTCCTTGAAATTAGAAGCTGTGAGCTGGCCTAGATAAAACCCTATGATTCAATATTCATCACAACAGACAACCTTTGAAAGCACTGTACAAAGGATGGATGTTGTTGGAGTGCCGGCAATGCCTTACAATTAGTGTATAAAACAAGTCCATTTTAGAAATAGGCGCTTAAGAGTTTGTTGGGGGGGGGGGGGGAATCAAAATGTGTGATTACTACATTTATACTCTTTATTGATTAAAACTTAGAGCATAATAAGAGACCATTCACACTGAATATAAATATAAAAACCCGAAATGGATATGAATACCTTGCAATAAGGCCTAGATCAGGGGTCCCCAACCCCCGGGCTGTGGACTGATGCCAGGCCATGGCCTGCTGGAAGCCAGGCTGCGCCACGAGGGCTGGGGGGCAGGCAGAGCAAGCCAGCACAACCTGCACTGCCACCCTCCGACCACCAGAGGGCGCCCACTGCCCTTCTCTTGGCACCGCTACTCCCTTCCCCCTCTGGTACCACAGAAGGAGAAGGGGAAGGAGGAGAGCCGGGCCGGGACAGGACCTAATAGCACTGGTGATACCCAGGGTGACACTGGTGACAGGCTGCAACCACCCCCCTCCCAAGTTGACAGGCTGCTACACCACTCCCCCCGAGGGGTTAACTTCCGAGTGGCCCTGGTGCCGGGAAGTTGGGGAGCACTGGCCTAGAAACCTAAAAGTTGTTCAAATTGTGATACCGCCTCTAAAAACTGCCAATTATCACACAAAACAATTATAACAATTAGCCCTCAGATTCCTTTGTATTGAATTGTATTGTGACTGTACTGTCTTCCCTGATGTTGTAAAGCACTGCGCAAACTGTTGACGCTATATAAATCCTGTATAATAATAACATTTAACATTTTTTCACGAGTTAGGTAGCATTATTTTTGCAAAAGTAGCTCAAATCAAGGGAAGAGCCCTTCAAGGCTAGAGTCTGATTTTTGCCATGATTTCAGCCTCACGTAAATCGCCTGCAGAATAGCACTTTGCATTAGCACCCATTCACGTTCTGCTGCAGCACACCTGTGCAATGAACATTCAGACAAGAAGAGAGAACTTTGATAACGCATCTGTCTGTTCCAGCTCTTTTTTCTTTTTGTCCAATCACAAAACTGGAGTTTGTTCTTGACCAAGCTGTGCTGCTGCAGGGGAATTTGGCTACACTGTCTGGCAGGGGGGCGCCTAGCAAACTGGTTGAGTAGAATAAATATTCAAAGGACAGGATATGGGACTTTGAAGGTGCTACAGTGTAGGTGAATACAACAGACTTCTTTATAAAAAAAATATAGAAAATGTATTAAAATGCATCAAGTTAAAAAACCAATGTATTGTACACCAATACATCAACCGCTACAGGTATACATCCACTACCTAACTTGTAACAGTGAATGGTTGTATACAATTGGGAACGACGTCCATTGTGTTCAACAGTTTCGCCTACTAAGGCTTCAGACAGGATTTATCAGGCGTGTACTTACTGAGGCCGAGATGCCGAGAGCGGTTCACCCTTGCACCCTAGCGCACTCCGCCCCCTGGAGGTGAGACAGGGAGAGGATGGCACAAAGGAGCACTGGCCACCAGCAGGTAGAGGAGTCTTTCTGGAGGGTCTGGTAGCAATGGGTAGACTGTGAGCAGGCCGGGGGTCAAACACTGAGTTGACAAGTTCAGGCAGGAACCAGCGGCAAGTGAATCAAGTCCAGGCAAGAACTAGCAGCAGGTAAACGAGTCCAGGCAGAGACTAGTAGCAAGTCAGAGCAAAGAAGTTCCAGGTGCTGGCAGAGGGTCAGGGGCTGGAGACGAACAGCGGATCCGAGTCACAGGCCGAGGGTCAAACACTTGGAGAAAGGTAGAAGTCCGTTAAGCAAGCCAGGGGGGGTCAGATCCAGGAGAGGTAGTAGAGTAATCAAGCCGGTCCGGGTCACAACAGGAGATCAATCGTATTTTCAGGCACTTGGTATACAGGAACGCTGACAAACCAGCAACCAGACAGTGTCACTGGGCTTCTTTAAATAGACCCGCCTGTAATCCTATTGGTGCGCTATCGCGCACCGTTGCGCGCACCCGCGAACGCCGCAGCGCACGTGCCGTAGCGCCACACATGCGCATCGGGCGCAGATTGGCAACACTGGATGGGGAATTTCTGACAGTGCCCCCCCCGAGGGGCGGACTCCGGACGCCCAGACTGGCCATCAATTCCGGATGTTCCTGGTGAAGGGCTCGGATCAAGCGGGGAGCATGCTCGCTCCTAGATGGCTCCCAAGAGTTGTCCTCCGGGGGGGTATCCTTTCCACTTTATCAGGTATTGCAACTGTCTGCCTCTTTTCCTGCAGCCCATAATGGATTCCACCTCATATTCATTTTCCCCATCCACCTCAACTGGTGGGGGAGGAGGCTCATCTCTTCCAGGAAAGGAGCTGGGAGTAACAGGTTTTAACAGAGATGAGTGGAACACTGGGTGAATCCTGTAGGAACCAGGCACTGCCAGTTCAAAGGCCACGGGGTTGATTGCCCGTTTGATCTTGAAGGGTCCGATGAATCTAGGTCCTAGCTTCTGTGAGGGAATAGGCAATCTGAGGTTGGTGGCAGAGAGCCATACTTCCTCCCCAACTTTTAAAGCTGGGTTCTCCTTCCTCGGTCATAGAATTTCTTGTAGGACTCTTGGGCATTTTGCATCATTTCCCGGGGTTTTTGAAAATTCACCTGAACAGAGGCTACCCAATTCTGGACCGCGGGAACAGAACTCTCTGGGATGTTTTCAGGGAGAGAGGAGGGATGGAAGCCAAAGTTGGCCCAAAAGGGGGTCTGGTTAGTAGCGAAATGCACTGAATTATTATAAGCGAATTCTGCGTAAGGAAGTAGGGACGACCAGTCGTCCTGGGAAGCAGAGAAGAAGCAACGGAGATATTGCTCCAGAGTTTGATTAGTTCTTTCTGTCTAGCCGTTGCTCTGAGGGTGGTATGCTGACGAGAGGCAGATCTCGACTTCCCGATCATAGGTAAGAAGTGTGCCATCTTGGAGAGGCGGTCAATAACGACCAGAATCGTGGTAAATCCTCCGAAGGGAGGTAGGTCAACGATGAAATCCATGGACACATCTGCCCATGGACGTTCAGGGATAGGCAAGGGCTTGAGTAGACCCCAGCTTTTGGTGTTCGGCCCCTATTGACACTGAGTGCAGGAGGCGACGTACGACTTACAATCCTGCCTCCAGCCTGGCCACCAGAAAAGAGCAGGAGACCAGCTCCGTGGATTTACGTGTTCCGAAGTGACCGGCTAATTTGTGATCATGAAAAGTTCTCAAGACCAGTGGTCTTGTTTCCAAAGGGGCAAAGATCTTGCCCTGGGACCAGAACAAACCGTCGCGCTTCTCCAGGGATGAAGTGACTGGATCAGAACAGTGCCCGGAAGCGGCTTCAATAGTGGTTAGCAGGTCGGCCTGGGGGATTAACAGGAAGTTCTGAGCTGACAGGATGTACCGGGCTGTGCTGACTGGGGGGTTTCAGGGAACATCCTGGATAGCGAGTCTGCCTTCCCATTTTTGGAACCGGGTCTGTAGGAGATATGGAAGTTAAACCGGGTAAAAAAGAGAGCCCAACGGGCCTGCCTGGGTCGTAGACGTTTAGCTGTTCTTAAATACTCTAAGTTTTTATGATCTGTGAAGATCATGATGGGGTGGACTGCCCCCTTCAGAAGGTACCGCCATTCCTCCAGGGCGAATTTAATGGCCAGTAATTCACTGTCCCCCACATCATAATTTCGTTCCGGAGGAGTTAATTTTTGGGAAGCAAAGACTACTGGGTGCAGAAGAGCCTTGGGACCCTGTCTTTGGGAGAGAATGGCCCCTATGGCTGTCTCGGAAGCGTCCACTTCCAAGGTGAATGGCAGCAAAGGATCCGGGTGCTGTAGTACCGGTGCTGAGGTAAAGGCGTTTTTCAAGCGAGTGAAGGCTTCCTGGACTTCCTGCGACCAGTAGAAACGGTTGCCCTGCCATGTAAGTTGGGTGATTGGTGCTACAATGGAGGAAAACCCCACGATGAATCTCCTATAGAAATTGGCAAAGCCTATGAACCGCTGTACCCCCTTTTTGTCGGTTGGAGCTGGCCATTCTTTGATTGCCTTGACTTTCTGTGGATCCATCGTGACCCCATCGATGGAAATGATAAAGCCGAGAAATTGCACAGTGGTTTTTTCAAAATCACATTTCTCAGCTTTGAGGTAGAGTTTATGCTCTCTAAGGATGGTGAGGACCTTCATGACATGAGTCCGGTGAAGTTCAATAGAAGCTGAAAAAATAAGGATATCGTCCAAATATACTACCAAAAAGTCGTCAAGATGTTGTCGGAAAATGTCGTTGACCAGGTGTTGGAAGGTGGCTGGAGCATTACAAAGTCCGAATGGCAACCAGGTATTCATAATGTCCGAACCGAGATCTAAAGGCAGTCTTCCACTCGTCTCCAGCCCTGATCCGGATGAGATTATAGGCCCCCCGCAGATCCAGTTTAGAAAAGATCGGAGCACATCGGAACCGCTCAAACAACTCCAGGATAAGGGGTAGTGGGGTACCTGTTTTTGATGGTTATTTTGTTCAATTCTCGGTAGTCGATGCAGGGTCTTAGGGAACTGTCTTTTTTTTCCACAAAGAAGATCCCTGCACCGGCTGGAGAGGAAGAGGGGCGAATTAATTTCTTCAAGGTTTTCATCAATATAGGCCTTGAGGGCCTTCAACTCGGTTTCGGATAGAGGGAAGATACGTCCAAACGGGATTTCGGAGCCAGGCAGGTGATCGATGGGACAATCATAGGGCCGATGGGGTGGTAAATGGTCGGCTTGCTGTTTATCGAAGACGTCCCGGAACTCCAGATATACAGGGGGAACATGCTGTAGATTGTCTGGTTTGGTGATCATGGAAGCACAGGTGGTAGAGGCTGAGGCGAGACAGTGCTGGGAACAGTAGGACGAGGTAAAGCTAACCTTTTTTGCCCAATTTATGAGGGGTTCGTGCACCTGCAGCCAGGGGAGGCCCAGAGTGATGGGGAACATCGGAGAAGGTATGAGATCTAACCGGAGGAACTCTTGGTGGCCTGAGTCTAACGGCAAGGATGGGTTTGGTTTCTTGAGTAGAAAGCCCGGAACGGGGCAGGGACCCATCTGTCAGGTGTATCTGGAGGCAGTGGTCCTTAGGTTGAATAGGAAAATGAAGTCTTGAGGCCAGTGAAGAGTCCAGGAAACAGCTGCAGGCTCCAGAATCAATAATTGCCAGGAGGCGGGTTGCCCTTTCCGGCAGCTGTAGAGAAAAAAAGAGAATGACATAAGTCTGAGGACTGCCAGAAACTTGGTAATTCAAAATGTCTTTAGAAGTAGACTTACTGGGTCTCACCGGGCAGCTACGAAGGAAGTGGCCGGTACCCCCGCAGTAGAGACACAGATTGGCTTGGCGCCTGCGCAGTTTTGCTTCGGGAGTAAGGGGATACCAAACCAACCCAAGCTGCATAGGTTCCGGTTCGGGAAGAGGTGATGCTGTGGGCGTAGAGGTAGGTGGATAGTGAGGAGCAGTTCTGAAAGGAGGCCAGCTGGGACGGAGAAGTTGGAAGCGCTCTGAGCGCCGCTCACGTAAGCGCCTGTCAAGCTGGGTGGCGGACTGAATCAGGTTTTCCAAAGAAGTGGGGTTTCTATCCTGGCCAGCCCGTCCTTGAGAACCTCGGACAGTCCTTGGCGGTATTGGTATCTGAGAGCCGCCTCATTCCAGCCGGTATCGGCTGACCACTTTCTGAACTCAGCCGTGTAAACTTCCACCGGCCTTCTCCCTTGGGACAGGCTATGAAGGACGGATTCAGCTGTAGCCGAATGCTGGGGATCATTGTACAGTTGCGCCATGCTCCCAAAGAATGAATCCACAGAGTCCAGTATAGGGCTTCGTTGCTCCATCAGACCATGGGCCCAGGCTTGAGGGTCATCAGTTAAAAGGGAGATGATAAACCTTACTTTTACTGCTTCTGAAGAAAAGGTCCTTGGTTGGAGGGCGAGATAAAGGGAACAAGCATTTTTAAAGGCCCGGTACTTTTTTGCGGACACCCGAAAATCGTTCGGGGATTGGGACCCTGGGTTCAGGGGGAGCCATTACTACGGTTGGACTTGCAGGCATTTGGGAGGTGGTGGCAAAATTAGCGGAGGTAGCAGCCGAGGGTGCTGGTCCTAACAGACCGGTGAGCTGTTGAAGACGGCCATCCATTTGGGTATACCCCTCTTGCAGCTTTTGAACTGCGTCAGTTAGGGTGGTGACCTTCTGGCAGAAGGTGTGAAACGGGGAACGCGCTCTGTCAGCCTCAGACATCTGGCTGGTTTGTACTATCAGGCGTGTACTTACCGAGGCCAAGATGCCAAGAGCGGTTCACCCTTGCACTCTAGCGCACTCCGCCCCCTGGAGGTGAGACAGGGAGAGGATGGCACAAAGGAGCACTGGCCACCAGCAGGTAGAGGAGTCTTGCTGGAGGGTCTGGTAGCAATGGGTAGACTGTGAGCAGGCCGGGGGTCAAACACTGAGTTGACAAGTTCAGGCGGGAACCAGCGACAAGTGAATCAAGTCCAGGCAAGAACTAGCAGCAGGTAAACGAGTCCAGGCAGAGACTAGTAGCAAGTCAGAGCAAAGAAGTTCCAGGTGCTGGCAAAGGGTCAGGGGCTGGGGACGAACAGCGGATCTGAGTCACAGGCCGAGGGTCAAACACTTGGAGAAAGGTAGAAGTCCGTTAAGCAAGCCAGGGGGGTCAGATCCAGGAGAGGTAGTAGAGTAATCAAGCCGGTCCGGGTCACAACAGGAGATCAATCGTATTTTCAGGCACTTGGTATACAGGAACGCTGACAAACCAGCAACCAGACAGCGTCACTGGGCTTCTTTAAATAGGCCCGCCTGTAATCCTATTGGCGCACCATCGCGAAGAATGGTCAAACATTCCCATAGAGACACTCCTAAACCTTGTGGACAGCCTTCCCAGAAGAGTTGAAGCTGTTATAGCTGCAAAGGGTGGGCCAACTCAATATTAAACCCTACGGACTAATATGGGATGCCATTAAAGTTCATGTGAGTGTAAAGACAGGCGTCCCAATACTTTTGGCAATATAGTGTATATGTGAAGGTAGTACAAGTTCAGGGTTGTTCTGATGGTTCAGTGCTCATGACATTACACCTTGGACCCTCAGCATACTCTATCATTGTCAGCATTGTGAATGTTCTCGATATTCTTACTTTTTAATAAAGAATTGATAAAAGAGGAACACATATTTTAAACCAACATGTTTTTGCCAGCACATTCTGATCAATGCCCTTGAAAACAAAATGCAAGAAAAAACAGACAGGGCAAAGGCTAAAATCTGAACATTTTTTTTTCGGTTTATAAAAAGTCAAATAGCAGCATGCGGGGCTGCTTAATACACAGAATAAAACAAAATACAAAGCTGTAGGCAAGAAATTTACTGTGGTGTGTGATTTGCACTCTCAATTATCGTTTCTCCCTCCCCACCTACTGCGCATTTCAACCTCTCGTCTAAATGGATTAGAAAACACACGGGTCACGTCTGTGTCATCGGCACACCAAGTATTTTCTCACTGAATGCCTTTGTCGGTTTGCCACAAAAGCCATTTACACAGCGCGATCTATTCCAGGAAACTATTCCCACCTCATATGGTTTAATGTAACCCGATGACAAGGACAACGTCAAGATAAAAGTATATGGTGGTGAAGAGCGGCGGATTAAAATTGAAAATAGTTTGGAAGGCAAATATGAACATCAAACAGTTAAATACACAGTTAACACTACCCACGTAAACTTTAATGGCATCCCAGTCTTAGTCCGTAGGGTTCAATATTGAGTTGGCCCCACCCTTTGTAGCTATAACAGCTTCAACTCTTCTGGGAAGGCCGTCCACAAGGTTTAGGAGTGTGTCTATGGGAATGTTTGACCATTTTTCCAGAAGAGCATTTGTGAGGTCAGGCACTGATGTTGGACAAGGCCTGGCTCGCAGTCTCCACTCTAAATCATTCCAAAGGTGTTCTGTCAGGTTGAGGTCAGGACTCTGTGCAGGCCAGTCAAGTTCCTCCACACCAAACTCGCTCATCCATGTCTTTATAGACGATGCTTTGTGCACTGGTGGGCAGTCATGTTGGAACAGGAAGGGGTCATCCCCAAACTGTCCCCACAAAGTTGGGAGCATGAAATTGTCCAAAATGTCTTGGTATGCTGACGGCTTAAGGGTTCCCTTCACTGGAACTAAGAGGCCAATCCCAACCCCTGATTTTTCATGTATTTTTATTGTTGTTTTGTACAGGTTCTGGAGAAACTCTTTTCTCCTTTAGGGTGTGTTACACCCTTGTGATGAATTGAATTTTCAATATGTAGCATTCAACAATTAAAGTCTTTGTAATTAGCCGATTGTGTTATGGTTGATTCACCATTTAACCTTCTGTTGGGCTCCTGTCCCTACCCCCTCCAGTTTCTTACATGGTATCTATGGTTTAGGAGGATCCCGTTTGATACAAACGAATCAACCAATCGGCACAATTAATTAAGCATCCCGGTGTGAATCAGGGATTTTTTCTTTTTCTTTCCCCTGAAAAACAACCCCACACCATAATCCCCCCCCCCCCCTCCACCAAATGATTTGGACCAGTGCACAAAGCAAGGTCCATAAAGACAGGGATGAGTGAGTTTGGGGTGGAGGAACTTGACTGGTCTGCACAGAGTCCTGACCTCAACCCCATAGAACACCTTTGGGATGAATAAGAGCAGAGACTGCGAGCCAGGCCTTCTCATCCAACATTCTGGAAGAATGGTCAAACATTGCCATAGACACAATCCTAAACCTTGTGGATAGCCTTCCCAGAAGAGTTTGTGCGTGTAAAGGCAGGCGTCCCAATACTTTTTGTAATAAAGTGTACATGCATGTGAATGGTGTAAAAGAAAAGTCTTGTAATCCAGATGACCCTGGCAGGTCTATGACCGTCATTTTTACCACCACAGTTAAATTGGAACTTAAAGTGGTAGTAAAGGCTAAAGGTTTTTTTTTATCGTAATGCATTCTCTGCATGAAGGCACAAAAAAACTTTAGTATAGCTCCCCTCCCCCACCCCTAAATACTTACCGATCTCTGTCCAGCACTGTGCTCGAGAGCAGCGGGATTTTCTCTCTCCTTACTGGACTCATTGGCTTCTGCTGCCATCAATCAAATCCAATAAGGAGGGACTGAGTTAGGATTTTTGCAAATACAGTGCTTGTATTGCGAAACGCTCGTTAACCGTGTTACTCGCAACCCGAGGTTCCACTGTATTCACACACACACAAAAGTGAGTACACCCCTCACATTTTTGTAACTATTTTATTCTATGTTTTCATGTGACAACACTGAAGAAATGACACTTTGCTACAATGTAAAGTAGTGAGTGTACAGCTTGTATAACAGTGTAAATTTGCTGTCCCCTCAAAATAACTCAACACACAGCCATTAATGTCTAAGGCTTCATGTACACGGTTGCTTAACCTCTTCTGAATGATTTAACTTGACAGATAGAAACTGCCATCTAAAAACGTCCGTTTAGCCGCGTTTACATGCCGCATTTGCGTCTAGAAGCGTTTGTAAACCCAAAAAAAAAAGAATTTAGAATATATATATATATATATATATATATATATATATATACACACACACACACACACATATATACACACACATATATACACATATATATATATATATACACACACACACACACACACACACTATATTTATTTTTAAATAGAAGACAATGAAAACGCTGCTAAACGCGCGTTACCACGTTTACAAGCTGTTACAGGCATTTCAGGTTCAAATGCCTCTGAACATCTGTCCTGAATGCATTTTTTGTGTTCCAAAAAAGGCTGCTAAACTCAACTGCCTAGAAACGACTATAAACAACCCTGTGTACATTGTACTGATGAGATGACAGAAGGGTTCAGGGGCAGCTGAAAAAAATGCCCAACTGATCCTAAACATCTGTCCGTTTACCAGCAGCAGTGTACATGCGGTCTTAAATCGCTGGCAACAAAAGTGAGTACACCCCTAAGTGAAAATGTTCAAATTGGGCCCAAAGTGTCAATATGTTGTATGGCCACCATTTTTTTCCAGCAATGCCTCAACCCTCTTGGGAATGGAGTTTACCAAAACCTCACAGGTTGCCACTGGAGTCCTCTTCCATGACGACATCAGGGAGCTGGTGGATGTTAGAGACCTTGCGCTCCTCCACCTTTCGTTTGAGGATGCTCGGTATCGGCACCGATACTAGTATCGGTGCAACCCCAATACATACACATACATACAGTGGTTTTAAAAAGTATACACACCCGTTAAAATGTCAGGTTTCTGTGATCTAACAAAATGAGACAAAGATAAAAAAAATCACAACTTTTTCCACCATTAATGTGACCTATAAACTGTACAACTCAGTTGAACAACAAACTGAAATCTTTTAGGTGGAGGGAAGTAGAAATAAAAAAACTAAAATAATAATATGGCTGCATAAGTGTGCACACCCTTAAACTAATACTTTGTTGAAGCACCTTTTGATTTTATTACAGCACTCAGTCTTTTTGGGTATGAGTCTATCAGCATGGCACATCTTGACTTGGCAATCTTTGCCCACTCTTCTTTGCAAAAACACTCCAGATCCGTCAGATTACGAGGGCATCTCCTGTGCACAGCCATCTTCAGATCACCCCACAGATTTACAATCGGATTCAGGTCTGGGCCATTCCAAAACTTTAATCTTTTTCTGGTGAATCTATTCATTTGTTGATTTGGATGAATGCTTTGGGTAGTTGTCAAGCTGAAAGATGAAGTTCCTCTTCATGTTCAGCTTTCTAGCAGAAGACTGAAGGTTTTGTGCCAATATTAACTGGTATTTGTAACCGTTTATAATTCCCTCTACCTTGACTAAGGCCCCTGTTCCAGCTGAAGAAAAAAAGCCCCAAAGCATGATGCTGCTGCCACCACCATGTTTCACGGTGGGTATGGTGTTCTTTTGGTGATTTGCAGTGTTTTTGCACCAAAGCTTTTGAAATTATGGCCAAAAAGTTAAACCTTGGTTTCATCAGACCATAACACATTTTCCCACATGCTTTTGGAAGACTTCAGATGTGTTGTTGCAACATTTAGCCGGGCTTGGATGTTTTTCGTAGCAAGAAAAGGCTTCCTTCCGTCTTGCCACTCTAACCCATAGCCCAGACATATGAAGAATACGGGAGATTGTTGTCATATGTACCACACAGCCAGTACTTGCCAGATATTCCTGCAGCTCCTATAATGTTGCTGTAGGCCTCTTGGCAGCCTCCCTGACCAGTTTTCTTCTCGTCTTTTCAACAATTTTGGAGGGACGTCCAGTTCTTAGTAATGTCACTTTTGTGCCGTATTTTCTCCACTTGATGATGACTGTCTTCACCGTGTTCCATGGTATATGTAATGCCTTGGAAATTCTTTTGTACCCTTCTCTTGACTGATACCTGTAAACAATGAGATCCCTCTGATGCTTTGGAAGCTCTCTGAGGACCATGGCTTTTGCTGTAGGATACGACTAAGAAAATGTCAGGAAAGACCTACTAGAACAGCTGAACTTTATTTGAGGTTAATCAGAGGCAATTTAAATGATGGAAGGTGTGTACTGACTCCTATTTAACAAAAGTTTGAATGCGATTGCTTAATTGTGAACACAGCTACCTCCCCAGTTATAAGAAGGTGTGCACACTTAAGCAACCACAATTTTAGTTTTTTTTTTTATATTTACTGGCAAACTTATCATTGAAGGAAGGATGAATTGAAAAATGTACCAAGACATTCTTGATAAAAAATCTGCTGCCATCTACCAGGATGATGAAGATGAAACATGGGAGGACATTTCAGCAAGACAATAATACCAAACTCAAAGCCAAGGAAACTCTTAATTGGTTTCAAAGAAAGAAAATAAAGCTGCTAGAATGGCCCAGCCAATCACCTGACTTGAATCCAATAGAAAATCTATGGAAAGAACTAAAGATCAGAGTTCATAGAAGAGGCCCACAGAACCTTCAAGATTTGAAGACTGTAGAAGAATGGGCCAAAATCACATCTGAGCAACGCATGCAACTAGTTTCTCCTTACAGGAGGCGTCTTAAAGCTGTCATTACTAAGAAAGGATTTTGTACCAATAAATAAAATTTCAGTTAGGGCCAGTTCACACAAGATGCAGTTCCGTTTTTTCTGCACCAATACAGTCAGTTCCGGTCAGTTTCTGCACCGGAAACGGACTGGAACTGACTGCACTGGTGTGAACTCGAGCCATTGGAATACATGGAAAACACTGTGCATGCATCTTTAATGCAGGAGAAAAAGCACACGGAACTGCGTCTGGTGTGAACTGGCCCTTAGAGTGTGCAATACTTTTTCCCTAAGTCATTCCATTTTATTACACAGAACAATTTTTGAACTTATTGGTTTTGGGTTCTTTGTATGGATTGCATGGGTTGTTACCGACATGTGGGGATAATTTAATGTCAATAACACCTTTACCAATATATTTACCTAGAAAAATGGAGACGTGTTCAATACTTATTATACCCGCTGTATATAATCACACACCTAGAGTTCATCTCTATGCACAAACATCTCAATGATGGTGAAAACTCGAACAATTTTGTGGGGTTTTGGAAACCTACCCTGCTTACTCCAGGAATTAAAATGCTGTATGACAACTTCCTCCAGTTTCTTCAACTTTGGATGGCTGTAGATAAATGGCTTATCTAAAAAAAAAAAAAAAAAAAAACCATTAGCTATGACCAAACATTATGTACAAGTAGTGCATATGACTCGATCTAAACACAGAACCATCAGAATGTTAGATCTGCTGTATGACAGGGATTTGTAACCTATGAAGTCAGATGTCACTGGTACGTGTAGTTTCTTCATAATCATTAACACAGCGTAATGGATGAAACTTTTTTTTCATATATGTGGTACATCAACTGCACAGCAGCAAACAAAACAGTTTTTCTACATGAAAAGAATAATCAGCCACTGGAGAACCTTTTAAAATGCTACATAAGCAGTGTAGACAAAAAATTGTAATGAAAGCAGCAGAAAGGTATTCAAGAAAAACTTTCAGTATAATGGTAAATCACGGTGAAGTGGTCTCTTATGGTCTCCTTCCTCTTTTCATACACCCTTAATGGAGACAAAAAATGGACCTCATTTCAAGCACACATGAAATACACAAATTGTAGGGTCTGGAAAGCATCTTTCTGCAGCACCTAGAATATAGAGATCGGAAGAGGAAACTATGCAGAGATTTACCATTCTAACATCACAATAGGGAAGAAAATACTCAGAAGTAATGACAACATCCCTAAATCATTCTTCTGGAATATGCATGTACTCTATACCAGTGGTCCCCAACCTTTTTGGCATCGGGGACCGGCTCTGTTCCATGCTGCTATAGCCTATTGAAAATATTGTCTAGTGAACTGTGACTGACCTAACACTTTACTTATGTATGTGCATACTGCTATTTACTGCAACCCATGACAATATATTGGGTTTATTTACCACTAACCAGTTTGAAGTTTGCTTTTTGTGCGTGGTACCTACATTTGTGCCTCCAGTAGCAGTGCAGGATCCATTTGCTTAACCACTTTGCGTCCGCACTATAGTCGAATGACGGCTACAGCACAGACCTACTCAATAGACGTCCACCCGTGTTTGAGCGGCCTGCACGCCCACTGCAGGGCACGCGCGGCTCGCTCTGATCAGCGAGTCTATGAGACTCGCTGGATCACAGATTGGAGTAAGGGGGTCGATCTCGACCCCTTACCACATGATCAGCTGTCAGCTGATCATGTGACGAAAACATAGCGGGTAATCGTCTATTTTTTCTCCTCACGCTGGTAGAGGAGAAAAATAAAAAAGCCGATCGCCGGCAGGTGATAGAGGGACAAATCGGTCCAGATCAGGGAGACATCTGTGCCCATGTGTGCCACCTGTCAGTGCCACCTATCAAAGTCACTAATCAGTGCCTCATCAACAGTGCTGCCCATCATTGTCACCTACCAGTGGCCATCAGTGCCCACCACCAGTGCAGCCCATCAGTGCCCACCACCAGTGCAGCCCATCAATTAATGGAGAAAAATTACCTGTTTGCAAAATTTTATAACAAAATATAAAACGTTTTTTTGTTTTCAAAATTTTCCATCTTTTTTTGTTTGTTTAACAAAAAATAAAAACCCCAGTGGTGATTAAATACCACCAAAAGAAAGCTCTATTTGTGTGAAAAAAATTATAAAAAAAATAATAAAAATTTCATTTGGGTAGTGTTGTATGACCGCGCAATTGTCATGCAAAGGACACAGGAATCCCCAAATCCCATTCTCTGCAGCCTCAGCTGCACTGAGGACCCGGGGAGCCAGAGGAGACACAGGAGACAGCCGGGGGTTATCAGTGCGGCAGTAACAAGCCCCGATCTCCCTTGTATGGCTTTCAATAAAGCAGCCGAAAGCTGCGGGAGGGAGAGGAGAAGCGTCTGTCAGCTGCTTCATTGAAAGCTATACAGGGAGATTGGTGCTTGTAGCAGCCCCCACCGCCGCACCGATCACATGTGAGGCTGCCCAGGTATCGGATTAAGCATCGTAGCATTTGCACGAGTACAAGTGCTTGTACATATGCTTGGTATGGTCACCGATACTACTATTGGTGCAACCCTAAAAGGGACAGTCACTGTGGGCAATGTGGGTATGAAGCTCAGGCAAATCCTAGCAGTGGCTTGGCGCTAAGCACCAACATTCTCACATTCCTACTAGCCCATTACTATAACTAGCCTCACTGGCAAACAGAAATGTGGAGGAGGTGCCAAGCATTTTTTGGTAATCAATATAATGGGCACACTCTGATCAATTAACATGTGCAGAATGCAGGAAATCCGGTTGTGGAAATTTTATGAGGATGTATTTAATATGTATTGTCATAGTGGCTCCCAGTGTTAGTACTCCCGCAGCCTGCTCTAAAGAGCTGACTGGGGCAGACTGATGCTGGTTGAGTCCCGTCTGGTAGTGAAAAACTTCCGGAGGTTGGAGAGAGGCGTTTGCAGAGTGGGGATATGTCCGCCAGCGAAGGGCCCCTGTGTGATGCACAGAACGATCGTCTGGGGGGGAGGGGGGGGGGAATGTGTTCACTCTGCAAGGACATCATCGGTTATAGGCGGATGTACGCTCGTGTGTCTTTGTGTGCCTGATCAAATACGTGGCGGGGCGCATAGTGTGCACATAGCCTCCCACAGGGACAGTAGTATAATCCGGGTATGCGTTGTTCCTTTCTGAACAACGCAGAATAATGATTCATACCAGCGGTAAATACGGGAGTCTAAGTTGTTATGGTCAGAGACAGAGTTAATGTTCGTTAGCCATGCGGCTTCCTTTGTTTGGTTGAACAACATGGCTTCCAGGTAAAGCATACACGCTGTCCCTGCCCAGACACGCCCATAAGACTCCTTTAACCATTATTCATTGGTTGTTTGTATTAGCTCATCCTGTTGGAAGGATTTCCTCTTAGGTCATTTCCTGTGATATCATTTCCAATGGAGGAAGCGATTGGCTGTTGTCACTTCCCGTTTGTCTCTGCTTTTGTCGTCTATGAATAAAAAGCCAAGTACAGTGCTCTTTTGAGGCAGTCGTGCGATGGAGCCGAGAACGTAAGCTGTGGTGATGTCTGGTTACTTGGGGATATACGGGAAATAGAGTGATAGGCAAGATACATTATAACATTAGACGGAATGTGTACTTCTTAGCACAGTAGATATGGTTTACGCACAGCGTACAGCATACAGCGTACAGCGTACAGCCAAATTTCCATGTCAATACCAAAGCTCTGTCTGTTTAAATGGCCTGAAATTCAGCTGGTAGAAAGGTTTAGAAGGCGGACTGCAGCAGTTTTTCCCAAAGAAAACAGTCTCTCTAAAGCCTACATGTTCAAGATGTATGGAATTATGGGGAAAGCAATAAACGCGATTCCACATTTCTTTTGATAGGCTGAACAGATCTTGGTGAAGGGTTAGAAACTTAGGCCAGCAATACGCAGTTCGAATCTCGCCCGCTCAGCAGGAACCAGCCTGGATTTGAACTGTTATGCGGAGTACACACAATCGTTTTTCATGCCGTTAAAAATTCTATTTTTTAAAATGGCCATTAAAACCGATCGTGTGTATGCTCCAGAGCATTTTTAACGACGTGAAAAACGATAGTGTGTATGCTTTTACGAGGGGGAAAAAAACGCGCATGCTCAGAATCAAGTATGAGACGGGAGCGCTCGTTCTGGTAAAACTAGCGTTCGTAATGGAGATAGCACATTCGTCACGCTGTAACAGACTGAAAAGCACGAGGCTGAAAAGCGCAAATCGCCGCTCAACAAAGTTTACCAACATGAAGGGTGGCGCCATTCGAATGGAACTTCCCCTTTATAGTGCCGTCGTACGGGTTGTACGTCACTGCGCTTTGCTCGAGCGTTTTTTTTAATGATCGTGTGGATGCAAGACAGGCTTGAGAGGAAACATGAAAAAAAAAAAAACGACAAGAAAAAAATGGCATGAAAAACGTTGGTTAAAAAAATGGCATGAAAAACGATTGTGTGTACGCCGCATAAGGCTCCATGTACACGGGACGGGTTTTACAACTGCTCCTAAATTATTAAACTTGACAGATAGTAACCCACGTTTAAAATGTCAGTTTTGCCACGTTTACATGCCGCGTTTAGTCGCGTTTGGCGTCTGAAGCGTGGAAATCTTCTGCGTCTGAACCCATTTTTTTGCTTTCAAAGAAACGCTGTTAAAACGCAACTGCCCAAAAACATGGTCACATAGGATAACATTGAATGAGTTCAAGGGCAGTTGAAAAAATAGGATTTTTATAACAGCTTACCTGTAAAATCCTTTTCTTGGAGTACATCACGGGACACAGAGCGGCATAGTCATTACTATGTGGGTTATATAGTTTACCTTCAGGTGCTGGCACTGGCAACTTCCAAACCGGAAGTACCCTCCCCTATATAAGCCCCTCCCATCTGGGAGCACCTCAGTTTTGTAGCAAAGCAATAAGTGTCCCCAAAAGAGGGGTGGGAGCTCTGTGTCCCGTGATGTACTCCAAGAAAAGGATTTTACAGGTAAGCTGTTATAAAAATCCTATTTTCTTTCTCGTACATCACGGGACACAGAGCGGCATAGTCATTACTATGTGGGACGTCCCAAAGCAATGCCCAATGAGGGGGGGGATACACCATACATAAGCTGAGCGCTATCAGACATGAGGATCTTTTGCGGCCTGCAACACACTGCGCCCAAAGGCGACATCCTCCTGACTTCTAACGTCCATCTGGTAGAACCTAGTAAACGTGTGTACTGAAGACCATGTTGCGGCCTTACAGATTTGAGCCAGGGAGGCCTGGTGATGCACTGCCCATGAAGTTCCAACTGCTCTCGTGGAGTGCGCCCTAACTTTGAACGGAGGCGGTCTCCTTCTCAAGCCATAGGCTTGCATAATGACCTGTCGAATCCACTTGGCTAAAGTAGCTTTTGACGCTGCCTGACCCTTTCTGGGGCTTTCCGGCAGAATAAACAAAGTATCCGTTCTGCGAATCTGAGCAGTGGCTTTTAGATAAGCTTTAACTGCTCTTACTACATCCAAAGAATGTAATAAATTTCCTCTACCGAACTAGGTTTGGGGAAAAAGGAAGGAAGAACCACATCTTGGTTCAAATGAAACCTCGATACCACCTTAGGAAGAAAGGCTGGATGAGGACGTAACACTACTCTGTCCTTATGGATAACCAGATATGGCTCCCTACAGGACATAGCGGCTAATTCCGACACTCTTTTAGCCGAACAAATGGCTACTCGAAAAATCGATTTCCTGGTGAGAAGAACCAAGGAAATGTGCTGTAATGGTTCAAATGGTTGCTTCTGTAGAACCGACAGAACCAGGTTTAAGTCCTATGGACATATGGGAATATTAACCGGAGGGCTAATACGCATCACTCCTTGTATAAAAGCTTTGACTAGTGAATGCGAAGCCAAGGGCCTTTGAAAAAATATTGACAAGGCCGAAATCTGACCCTTGATAGTACTCAAGGCAAGCTTCCTATCTACAGCCCACTGTAGGAAGTCCAGAATCCTACCTATTACGTACTTACGTGGATGCCATTTCCTGGCCTCACACCAAGCGATGTACGCCTTCCAGATTCTATAGTAGATCTGCCTGGATACCGGCTTCCTGGCATTGATCATGGTAGCTACCACAGGATTAGAGAGACCTCTCTTTTTTAGAATGTGGGCTTCAATAGCCAGGCCGTCAAACCTAGGGCTGGTAAGGAAGGGTGGTATATCGGTCCTTGCGAAAGCAGGTCCGGACGATGTGGGAGGGTCCAAGGACTCCCCACAGACATTTTTACAATCTCCGCGTACCATGCTCTTCGGGGCCACGCTGGAGCCACCAGAATCACTGGTTTCTTTTCTAACCTGATTCTGCGGAGTAATCGAGGTAACAATTGTGGCGGTGGGAATGCATATATCAGCTTGAACTGATCCCAAGGGAACACTAGGGCATTCGAGCCGCAAGCTAGGGGATCCCTTGTCCGAGAGACAAACCTGTCCACCTTTGCGTTGAATCTGGATGCTAGAAGATCTACATCCGGTGTTCCCCACCGCTGACATATTGTCCGGAAAACCTCGGGGGACCATTCCCCTGGGCATAATTGTTGGCGACTTTAGAAAGTCCGCCTTCCAATTCTCCACTCCTGGAATGAATACCGCGGATATGGCTGGGACATATCTTTCTGCCCATTTCAGGATGCAATTTACCTCCCTCTGGGCTGCACGACTCCTGGTGCCACCCTGATGATTGATATATGCCACTGCCGTGGCATTGTCTGATTGAATTCTGACAGGGGACCCTTGGAGTTCGGATGTCCATGCTACTAGGGCATACCGGGCTGCTCGTATCTCTAAGAGATTGATGGGCAGGGCCTTTTCTGCATCCGACCATCTGCCCTGGAGAGACCATTGCTCCAGTACTGCTCCCCAGCCTATAAGGCTGGCATCTGTAGTGACCACCTTCCAAGAAATCGGACTGAAGGATTTCCCTTTTTCCAGATTCTGGGGAACCAACCACCAACGGAGGCTCTTGCGGACGGAAGGGGACATTGGTAAGTCTAGGGCCTGAACTTTTTTGTTCCAGGCTGACAGTATGGCCCTTTGCAAATTCCTTGAATGGAATTGACCGTAGGGTACTGCTTCGAATGATGCCACCATTTTTCCCATCAGCCTCATGCACAGGCGTATGGACGGCTGTCTTTTTGTACCCACTAAGTGGATCAAATCTCTCAAAGACGACACCTTTTCTTGAGGCAGAAAATTTTTCTCTGGTCTGAATCCAGCCTTAGCCCCAAGTATTCCAGACTTTTGACTGGTTTTAGGGCTGACTTGTCTCGGTTGATAATCCAACCGTGAGATTCCAGATACTTGATTGTCTCGTGAACAACCACTTCTAGTTTTTCCACTGAGTGGTCTATCAGCAACAAGTCGTCTAGATATGCCATTATCGTTACACCTCGTGTTCTTAGATTGGCCAATAATGGGGCCAGAATTTTTGTGAACACTCGTGGTGCTATGGCCAGACCGAAGGGTAAGGCTCTGAACTGAAAATGGCGCCCTTCTACTGCAAAGCGTAGACATTTTTGGTGGACTGGAAAGATGGGAATGTGCAAATAAGCATCTTTGATGTCGATCGAGGCTAACCATTCCTCCCCTTGTAGGGCAGTGGCCACCGATCGGATCGACTCCATCCGGAAAGTCCTGATATGTAGGAATTTGTTTAGCCCTTTTAGATTTAATATGGGCCTCACGTCCCCGTTTGGCTTCGGGACTGTAAAGAGGTTTGAGTAAAACCCGAACCCCTATTCAGGGGAACCTCCATAATTACTCCTTGGAGCAATAGTTGTTCTAGTGCCAACAGGAGGGATCCTCTCTTCCGGGGATCCCTTGGCACGTTTGTCCTCATAAAATGGGAAAGAGGAGAGTCTTTTAACTCCAATCTCTTCCCAGACTTACTGCGAAGAGCACCCATCTGTCTCTGATTGTGTCCCGCCAGGTCTCTGCGAACAACTGGAGTCTTCCCCCCACCCGATTGAGTGGGGGCAACCCTTCATGAATTTGACTTGGGGGGAGGTTTTGTACCTCTCCTGACCCAGGGTTTCTTGTTACCCTGCGATTGTCCCTGATTTTTTACCCCCGGGATTTGACCGAGGAGGCCGTCGGAACTGTTTCACAGCCGATGTCCCAGGGACTGGAGAAGCAGGCCTCTTAAAAGAGGGACCTCTAACTCTGTTTTTAACCGGCAAGAGTGTACTTTTACCGTTGGAAATTTTCTGGATATATCTGTCCAGGTCTTCCCCGAATAAGCGTTCACCATGAAATGGGAAGCTAACCAGGAATTTTTTACAGGGAGCTTCAGCAGACCAGTTTTTGAGCCATAGAAGCCTGCGCATATGTACTACAGACAGCGTAAGGCGGGAGGCCTGGTGGATTGAATCCTTTATGGCGTCAACCGCAAATCATAAGGCTCTAGGTAGATCAGCTAGGGCAAGAGCCTGCTGATCTGGCAAGTCCCTTAAGACCTGTTTCAACTGATCCTTCCCTGCTTGGCAGACCCCAATAGCTGCCACTGCTGGTTGTGTCACCAAGCCTGCTGTAGAGAAAGCAGATTTTAATAAGGACTCCAATTTTTTATCTATTGGGTCCTTGAACATTTGGACATTATCTACTGGACATGTCAGTGATTTATTCACACAAGAGATGGCTGCGTCCCCTGTAGGGACCCTCCATTTTTTTGATGAACTTATCCTCCATGGGATAGACCACCGGAAATATCTTGGGAGGAGTAAATATTTTATCAGGATGCTCCTAATCCTGGTAAATGAGCCCTTCCAGTAAAGGATGGATTGGAAAGGAACAAACAGCCTGGGGGGCTTTTAGCGACCCCAACGAGGAGACAGAAGTGGATGATGGCTCCGCAAGGGGCATTTTAATGCTGATCGGACCATGTTAGTCAGGGACTGAACCCATAATCTTTCAGCATGTGATGCTGAGAATGGCTCTTCCACTGTTGATTCCTCTACAACAGAATCAACCTCATCCTGATCCCCTTCAGGTAGGTCGATCCCTGTATGGGACTGTTGCTCTGCTAACAGGCACTCTGAGGGAGGAGACGGAGATCGGGCGCACTTTCCCTTTGACAGGGAAGCAGCGATCAATGTTGTCAATCTCTCTTCCAGTCCTCCCAGAGCTGAGGAAAAAACCTCCTCTGTTATATACACAGGAGCAGGTGAACTGAGGACAGCCACAGTACCAGGTACTCCTGAGGGTGCTCTACGGTCACTAACCTCTGATTTTTCAGGGGAGATTGGTGCAGCCGAAGCATGCCCAAGATCCTCAGAGCCCGATGGAGACCCCCTATGCTTCCTGGGATTCTCAGTCCCGGAGACTTTAGACGGCATATTCCTAAGCCCAAAGCTGAGGTATTCCAGCCGAAATACACCACTTACTGACAATAGTCTAGCACAATTGCTGCTATATAAACAGTTGGTGTCTACTAATGTGCCTTTCTATGGGGATGCCTGCATCAACCGCCTGCTGTATGCCTTTCTAAATGTTGCCAGCTCTGTTTCTGCCTTCCATAACCAGCTGACAACACCTGATTGTGCTTTTTATCATGCTGGGACGCCCGCACATGCGCAGAAGCGCTGCGGCGCACACAGAGCGTCATCCACCAAGCTCCGCCCCTTTTTCCAGCTCACCTCTATAAATAGAGGCGCGTGCACGCGCGCGGGCGGGCACACGCGCGGGCGGGCACGTGCGCCTTCGGCGCTCTTTTTGAAAAGGAACTAGGGACAGAAGCCAGGGCCCTGTTTGCCACAGGGCCGGGGGATGGACGAGCATTGCAACATGGCAGAGGAAACAGTTTCCCATCCAGAGAACTCACCATCTGCCTGGATTTTGACTTGGAAAGAAAAAATCCACATGACAAGAAAACAACGTTCCACAGCGGCCTCTAGTGGTTTAACACAGGTACCGCGGTTTAACCATTTTTTTTTTTTTTTTCTTGACCACTCTTAAAATTATTAATTTTTTTAGTAGTTACAGGCATGCACAGATATTTAGGGGGAATACCGTTAGGTAACAGGCAGAAAGACATATTAGGCTTGGGGGTCCCCCAATAGAACCAAGTTCCTGAGGGGCCCCCACTTACCTTTTCCCCGCCGCAGGACTCTGTTTGGTCCACAGAAGCCCAAACTTCACCTATCACGGCAGGCATAGTAATTAAACCTTCAGGGACCGGGTTCCCAAGGATTCCACTCCCCTGGACCTGTATAGCACCCTGCACAGAAAACATCTTGGTCGTGGGTATGACCAGAGCTTTGGATCCCAGGGTCCAGCCCTCCTAAGAGAAGCATTACAGGCAAAACCTTGCTCTTCTCTGCAAGGCCCGGGTACCGACCGTTTAGCTATGAAGCTTTTTTGGTCGGATCCGGAATAGCTTACTGAGGCCCAAAAGAACCTGTACGCAAGCTCAGTGAAAAACACATGTTACTTCTTGGCCAACACCTTAGACACTGGCAAAAAAGCTGAGGTGCTCCCGGATGGGAGGGGCTTATATAGGGGAGGGTACTTCCGGTTTGGAAGTTGCCAGTGCCAGCACCTGAAGGTAAACTATATAACCCACATAGTAATGACTATGCCGCTCTGTGTCCCGTGATGTACGAGAAAGAAAAGCGTCCAACTGCCTCTGAACGTACGTTTAGCAGCCTCCTGTGTAAATGGGGCCTTAATGTACCAAGTTAAATGAGCGATCACCTTGGGTACAACCAGCCTGCCGCATTCTCTTATGACTATCGCTAATGGCTGCTATGGCCTCTAGCAATAATCACCGTCTTCTCCCGGCGGGGATGGCTTACCGATGGTCGCAGGAAAGAAATTTGCACAGTGTATGACTGGCCTTTGGTTTTTTTTACTGGGCTGTCAATGTCCCTAATGAAATTTCTCCTTACTATCGGTCTCAAAGATCTTTGTTACTTATTAAGGGGATAGACAATTAGGATCCGACAAAAATCTTATCACTCTATTAATGTCTGTGTCCCAGGCAGTGGGCTCTCCATCCCACCCCTGACATAGCACCCTTTGAGTGTATCATTCACAATAATTTATTGGAAGGCAAAAATTAGCTAGTGACACAAGTAGCTCAATTGACTTCAGTCAAAACCTAGCAAAGGGTCAAACCCTGCCCCTCTCTGACCCAAAGAGGGGTCTGGACTTTCAGGGGATGCGTCTGCAGTAGCAACAAAGTCAGTCTGTGACTCACCACTAGAAGCTGAGAACATAGGTTCCAGGTTCTGGTAAAGATTCATGAAGTCAGCGTTTCGACCAAGGTCATTTCTTGCTCGAGACATACCTGACAGACAAAGAAAGATTAACAATGTTAATGTCTGCAACTAGCATATAAAAAAGTACTGACCAAATATAGCTACACAACACAAGCAGATTGGGTGCTGAAAGACTGCCTGCCCATCATAGTGTCATGATGACAACTTCAGCACAAGAGTAAGTAATAGGCACAAAAAAATCAGGGCAGCCACAAAGTGTCCCCAGGGATGGTGGGGAAAAAAAATGTACACAAAACCACTGCCAGGCGCACATGCTATAATGGACAGTTTACATTCTTGTTCATTATAGCATGAGCGCCTGGCAGTGGTTTGGTTGTGTACTGACCAAATATAGGCAGACCCAATAAAAGAAAAATAATATTATAAATACACTATATTGTCAAAAGTATTGGGACAGCTGCCTTTACACGCACATGAACGTTAATGGCATCCCAGTCTTAGTCCGAAGGGTTCAATATTGAGTTGGCCCACCCTTTGCAGCTATAACAGCTTCAGCTCTTCTGGGAAGGCTGTCCACAAGGTTTAGGAGCGTCTATGGGAATGCTTGATCATTCTTCCAGAAGCGCTTTTGTGAGGTCAGGCACTGATATTGGACGAGAAGGCCTGGCTCGCAGTCTCTGCTCTAATTCACCCCAAAGGTGTTCCATCGGGTTGACGTCAGGACTTTGTGCAAGCCAGTCAAGTTCCTCCACCCCAAACCCACTTATCCATGTCTTTATGGACCTTGCTTTGTGCACTGGTCCAAATCATTTGGTGGAGGGGGGTTTATGGTGTGGGTTTTTTTTTTTTCAGGGGTTGGGCTTGGCCTCTTAGTTCCAGTAAAGGGAACTCTTAAGGCGTCAGCATATCAAGACATTTTGGACAATTTCGTGCTTCCAACTTTGTGGGAACAGTTTGGGGATGGTCCCTTCCTGTTCCAACATGACTGCGCACCAGTGCACAAAGCAAGGTCCCATAGACACTTCTAAACCTTGTGGACAGCCTTTCCAGAAGAGTTGAAGCTGTTATAGGGTGGGCCAACTCAATATTGAACCCTATGGACCAAGATTGGGATGCCATTAACCGGTTCCTGACCGGCTCCTGTACATTTACGTCGGCAGAATGGCACAGCTGGGCAAAGCAACGTATATTTACATTACTCTGAAATTCCCGCCGGGCGCGCGCCCCTGCTGCGAGCTCCGTGACCATGCCCGCGGGACCCACGGACTCAATGTCCACCGATGTCCTGCAATCAGGTCACAGAGCTGCAGAACGGGGAGAGGCAAGTGTAAACATGCCTCTCTCCGTTCTGCCTAGTGACACTGTCATTGATTGTCTGTTCCCTGTGATCGGGAACAGCGATCAGTGACGTGTCACTCGTAGTCACACCCCATACAGTAAGAAGCACTCCCTAGGTCACACTTAACCCCTTCAGCACCACCTAGTGGTTAACCCCTTCAGTGCCATTTTCACAGTAATCAGTGCATATTTATAGCACTGATCACTGTAAAAATGACAATGGTCTCAAATGTGTCAAAAGTGTCAAAAGTGTCAAAAGTGTCAAAAGTGTCAAAAGTGTCAAAAGTGTCAAAAGTGTCAAAAGTGTCAAAAGTGTCCGCCATAATGTCGCAGTCACGATAAAAATCGCTGATCGCCGCCATTACTAGTAAAAAAAAAAAAAAAATAATAATAATAAAAATGCCATAAAACTATCCTCTGGTTTGCGCAAAAGTTATAGTGTCTACAAAATAATCAATAAAAGCTTATTTTAGCAAAAATATGTAGAATACATATCGGCCTAAACTGAGGAAAAAAAAAAATTTTATATAATTTTTGGGGATATTTATTAAAGCAAAAAGTAAAAAATATTGCTTTTTTTTCAAAATTGTCGCTCTATTTTTGTTTATAGCGCAAAAAATAAAAACCACAGAGGTGATCAAATACCACCAAAAGAAAGCTCTATTTGTGGGGGGGGGGGAAGGACGTCAATTTTGTTTAGAAGCCATGTCGCATGACTGCGCAATTGTCAGTTAAAGCGACGCAGTGCCGAATCGCTAAAAATGCTCTGGTCTTTGGCCAGCGAATTGCTCCGCGGCTGAAGTGGTTAAAGTTCATGTGCTTGTAAAGGCGAAGTGTCCCTATACTTTTGACAATATAGTGTATATTCAAAGCAAAACAAAGTATGCAGCCAACGAAAATGGAGCGGAGCTGGGGGTCTGGTCAGGACACATGCCATAATGTTGCATGTATGTATAGTTTATGTTCACATGCACATTATGGCAAACTTAACTTAGCATTTGCAGTTTTCCAGCGACGACAGTTCTGAACTCTGCTTTGTAAGGAGACATCCAAGTCTCCACCTTGTCCAATCAGAATTGAGAAAATAGGAAGTGTTCTATGAATGGTGCCCGTGCTAAGTGAGCAACCTGTGTTCCCCATCTTTAGGGGAGCTCATCTATTACAGATAATAAAAGTTTACAGAATTTATATCCTATAAAATGACTACAGTATTTTAGGCTGGTCATAAACATAGGCCACACTGCCTGAACAAGTTTGGGCTTATTCTTGAGTATTCTAATCTATACCAATTCTGGCGGTAGAAACACGTGCCAATGGAGCAACTGTACAATTAACCTTACCATCATAAACAAAAAATACTTAGTGGATAGTGAAAAGGTGGGCCAGTCTTTTAAATACAATGGTATGCTGCCATTTAACGGTACAACCATCTTTGTCAACATTCAGAACGTGCAGGGGCACCGCAACAAAACCACTGCAAAGCCAAGAATGCTTCCAGTATGAATTACAAATGATAGCTCTTAAAGCATCTTACCTTTGGACCCATCCATTATTGAACGTAGATAGTAGTACAAAGAACGTGTTCCCATCTGTAATAAAAGCTCATAGCCATGATATAAGCTTATACAGAGAGCAAAATCTCCTTCCATCACTCCCATCTGTGCCCCCTGCATTAGACAAACATTTGGTTATTACTGGAGTATATACACATTACCTTCACAATACAAATGTATATATATATATATATATATATATATATATATATATATATATATAAATAAAATCTACATGAAGCTGCATTCGAGAACGGTCTTTTTGTGGAACAGGAGAGTTCGTTCACATCATAAATGAGACATCAGAGCAGCATCGACATTCAGTGACAAAAATGGGACCTATATGTAGCGATCTGATCCCCGTTTAGACCTGCAATCACAGTATCTGGTAGAGGACATTTTTTGCATTGATTTCCTTTGAGGGCCTGAAACATCATTTCACAATCCAAAAGGGACACAAAAGGAGTTTGATGGTGGATGATTTAGAGGTGTGTCACAGTAAACCATGTCCTTTGGGAACAAAAAAATAAAAAACTTTCACAATGCCAGTGGCACCATGGCACATTTACTAGCCCACTAAAATCTGTCCCTACCATGAAAGGGCCGCTTGGTCAATGATGCAGAAAGCAATTCGACCATAGGATAATCATGACAGCCAAGCAACAAGCACTTTCAGAAAGGTACCTGTAATAACAACCTCTATTATGGCAGGAACGGACAACCACAACCCTTAAGCCCTGTACACACGATCGGCTGTTCAGTCCGATGGACTGTTTTCATCAGACGAACCGATCGTGTGTGGGCCCAATCAGACTTCCCCCCCCCCATCAGTGAAAAAAAAATAGAACATGTTTTAAATTTTTCCAATGGAGAAAAAGCCCACGTATGCTCAAACTGAATTAGGAGACGGGAGCGCTCGTTCTGGTAAAACTAGCGTTCGTAATGGAGATAGCACATTCGTCATGCTGTAACGGACTGAAAAGCATGGAGACTGAAAAGCGCGAATCGGCTCTCAAACTTTTACTAACACGCGGTAACACGAAATCAGCAAAAGCAGCCCAAAGGGTGGCGCCATTGGATTTGAACTTCCCATTTATAGTGCCGTCGTACGTGCTGTACGTCACGGCGTTTGGGACGGTCTGAATTTTGTCTGATGGTGTGTAGGCAAGACTGATGGAAAAATCCATCGGATTTGATTCCATCGGAAATCCGATCGTGTGTACAGGGCTTTAGAGTTCATGTAGACCAGGGATATGCAATTAGCGGACCTCCAGCTGTTGCAGAACTACAAATCCCATGAGGCATAGCAAGACTGACAGCCACGAGCATGACACCCAGAGGCAGAGGCATGACGGGACTTGTAGTTTTGCAACAGCTGGAGGTCCGCTAATTGCATATCCCGGATGTAGACTGATGTTTAAAGGTGCCAAGGCTTGTCACCTCAACTCTCCTGAACAGAGCCAGGGGCCACCAGCATTTAGATGCACCACAAGTGGCAGTCCAGGGCAGCCCTACTGTGCATAAAGTTGGTGGTTTGTCTGCACAAGATGAATCAAGAACACTTGCCACAATATTGGAAGGTGGGTTCTTCCGGAACTGATCTCGAGACAGAATGATCTTATATTTTGTTAGGTTGGGAATCTCTCTCCGTGTAAACACATTGGCTTGTATCAGACGACACGCAAAAGTCTCTAGAACCTGTTCGGGAAAACAAAAACAACAATGTTAATAAGTTTGCAAAGGCCTGATCAAAAAATAAAAATTACACGTGGAAGACAAAAAAAAATAAAAAAAATTTACTTTTTCAGCTTTGATTTCATTACAGGTTACCCCAACAAAACGTCAAACTGGAAACGGATAAGCAGACAAAACACAACCTTAGATATATAAATGAATGCAAACTATCGTCTTGAGCCTTCTTTGCTCTTGGATACATAATCGCAAACTTCCATAGCTACCTGTGTCATTGTGATCATGACACACCAGCAATTTGCAGGCACATATACAGTACATCCACTGTATCCAACTACTGATCCAAAGCTGTTGGTGTTCCATGCTAATTATGTGGATAAGTATCCACATACTGGTCTGAGGAGAGGCCTGTAATGCACACAGTGCTCTGGATGCTGGCGGTAGGAGGAGGCCTGTAATGCACACAGTGCTCTGGATGCTGGCGGTAGGAGGAGGCCTGTAATGCACACAGTTCTCCCTGGATGCTGGCAGTGGGAGGAGGCCTGTAATGCACACAGTGCTCTGGATGCTGGCAGTGGGAGGAGGCCTGTAATGCACACAGTGATCTGGATGCTGGCGGTTGGAGGAGGCCTGTAATGCACACAGTGCTCTGGACGCCGGCGGTTGGAGGAGGCCTGTAATGCACACAGTGCTCTGGATGCCGGCGGTGGGAGGAGGAGACCTGTAATGCACACAGTGCTCTGGATGCCAGCAGTGGGAGGAGGCCTGTAATGCACACAGTGCTCTGGATGCCAGCGGTAGGAGGAGGCCTGTAATGCACACAGTGCTCTAGATGCTGGCGGTAGGAGGAGGCCTGTAATGCACACAGTTCTCCCTGGATGCTGGCGGTGGGAGGAGGCCTGTAATGCACAGTGCTGCTCTAGACCGTTGTTTGAGGAGGCCTGCGATGCTGCACAGTGCTAACTGCTAAGCACAGAGCTCCGTGGAAACCAGACGTTCATGAGGGTAAACGTCCCTCCCGTCACATTTTCATTTTCGCTCGTTAATGAAAAAGGTATCGATTTTCGTCATAGTCTTCGTCAGTGGGCGAAAACATTGTGCACTTTTCATTTAGATTTCGTCACTGTAAAAAGGCCGCTGATGAAAACTTTGACGAAAATGTTTTAGTTGACAAAATAACACTGCTGACACCCAGTATATATGTACTGTGTCGGCATCCCAAATTAAGTTCTGTGTTCTGATCGGTTTACTGGCACTGGCTTCCTTCTTGGCTGGAGAAGAGGGGGGGGGGGGGATTCCTACCTGGCAGATTCCCCAACCTTTCTGGATGCCTGTCTTTCTTTGCAGGGTTTGGCTCCACCCTTGTTGAGCAATGGCTACCACCAGATGAGATCTACAGTGGGGATCGAAAGTTTGGGCACCCCAGGTAAAAATGTGTATTAATATGCATAACGAAGCCAAGGAAAGATGGAAAAATCTCCAAATGGCATCAAATTACAGATTAGACATTCTTAGATGTCAAAAAAAGTTAGATTTTATTTCCATCATTTACACCTTTAAAATTACAGAAAACAAAAAAATGGCGTCTGCAAAAGTTTGGGCACCCTGCAGAGTTAATATCTTGTACTGCCCCCTTTGGCAAGTATCACAGCTTGTAAACGCTTTTTGTAGCCAGCCAAGAGTCTTTTAATTCTTGTTTGAGGTATCTTTGCCCATTCTTCCTTACAAAAGTCTTCCAGTTCTTTGAGATTTCTGGGCTGTCTGTCACGCACTGCTCTTTTAAAGGGGTTGTAAAGTTTTGTTTTTTATTTTCTAAATAGGTTCCTTTAAGCTAGTGCATTGTTTGTTCACTTACCTTTTCCTTCAATTTCCCTTCTAAATGTTTTTTTTCTTTGTTTTCTTTGTCCGAATTTCTCACTTCCTGTTCCTCCTCAGTAAGCTGTTCAGTTAGCTGTTCTGGCTGACTCCACACCACTCGGATGATGGTGTGAAGTTTAGTGAGGATAAACAGGAAGTGAGAAATTCAGACAAAGAAAAAAAATATTTAGAAGGGAAATCGAAGGAAAAGGTAAGTGAACCAACAATGCACTAGCTTAAAGGAACCTATTTAGAAAACAAAAAACAAACCTTTACAACCCCTTTAAGGTCTATCCATAGGTTTTCAATAATGTTGAGGTCAGGAGATTGTGAAGGCCATGGTAAAACCTTCAGTTTACGCCTCTTGATGTAATCCCCCGTGGATTTTGAGGTGCGTTTAGGATCATTATCCATTTGTAGAAGCCATCCCATCTTTAACTTCAGCTTTTTTCACAGATGGCATCAAGTTACCATCCAAAATTTCCTGAAATTTTATTGAATCCATTTTTCCTTCTACTCGTGAAATGTTCCCTGTGCCACTGGCTGCAATACAACCCCAAAGCATGATTGATCCACCCCCATGCTTAACAGTTGGACAGAGGTTCTTTTCATTAAATTCTGTGCCCTTTCCTCTCCAAACGTATCTTTGCTCATTCCGGCCAAAAAGTTCTATTTTAACCTCATCGGTCCACAGAACTGGTTTCCAAAATGCCTCAGGCTTGCCTATATGTTCATTTGCAAAGTTCAAACGCTGATTTTTGTGGTGAGGACATAGAAGAGGTTTTCTTCTGATGAGACTTCCATGAAGACCATACAAGTATCTCTTTATAGTGGAATAGTGTACCACAACCCCAGTGTCTGCCAGATCTTTCTGGAGGGATCGTGCAGTTAAACGTGGGTTTTGAATTGCTTTTCTCACAATCCTGCGAGCTGTTCTGTCTGATATTTTTCTTGGTCTTCCAGATCTTGCTTTAACTTCCACTGTTCCTGATGACTGCCATTTCTGAATTACATTCCGAACAGAGGATATTGCCATCTGAAAAACGCTTTGCTATCTTCTTATAGCCTTCTCCAGCTTTGCGAGCGTCAACTATTTTCAGTTTCAGTTTTCTAGACAACTGCTTAGAAGAACCCATGGTGCTGATTGTTGGGGCAAGGTCAGATGAGTCTGGCCATTTAAAACCTTTGAGATTAACATCACCTGGTCTTCCCAGACGATGATTGAGAACAATCCATGACACTGGCAGGTCTCAGCTTTGCAAGGGGGCAGTGCATGCTATAAATTCTGCAGGGTGCCCAAACTTTTGCAGACGCCATTTTTTTGTTTTCTGTAATTTTTAAAGTGTAAATGATGGAAATAAAATCTAACTTTTTTTGACATATTATAAGAATGTCTAATCTGTAATTTGATGCCATTTGGAGATTTTTTTCATCTTTCCTTGGCTTCGTTATACACATTAATACACATTTTTACCTGTGGTGCCCAAACTTTCGGTCCCCACTGTATTCTCTAGGTTATTCCTGGGGTTTGGCTTACCTTCCTCCTCTCTTCCTTGCCTTAGAAGGGCCTTGTCTTACAAAACCTTGAATATAGGGTGTGTGGTTTACATGTATTCTCTATTCGCAACCATTATATTGTTATTGCTATACATCTTTTCACACCTTTCTGTACAGTACTCTGGAAGGGAGTCCAACAAGAGATGCTTTTATTTAAAATTGCTGGACAACTTCATTTTAAATTTGTTTTTCTGCTTATAATCCTATGCAAATCTCCTGCTTATCTTATGCAAATTACCAGTTTATGATTTATGTGCTTTGCATCCGTTTCTTTGCACCCAATTTTGGAGAAGTGAAAGTCCAATTTACTGAAATCTGCTTTTGTATAGCTTGTTAATGTTCTAGCAGTACATTCCCCAATTAAAAAAATGCAAAAAAAAAAGCAATATTGCAACTCTAATTCTCCATTGAAAACTTCAGATGTGAAGGAATACTGGTGTTAAGGTGTTTCAGAAAGGCTTTGTTCCAGCTCTCAGGGAGCCAAAGAGTTACATTTTCATTTCAGTTTCTGACATTTAGTTTCAATTTGTGCCAAGGGAGGAGGAAATCGGTTATTATGATAAAAGCATTGATTAACATAGTTTTTGACAGTGATATCAGTACAGTTTGCGCTCTTCACTATACATAATTTGATGTTCAGCCATTAGTACAGAAAATAAGGCTATTATGAGCCAAAAACTAGGTTAGGTCTCTTGAACACTGCATTAACACATTATATACGTAATACACTAGATTATGGTAGGTGGTGTCAGCTGTTGAATTACATGGAATGAGACGTAAAAGAGGCATTAAAATCTTATAAGTCATTAAAGCTGAAGGCTAGCTTCCCAACCGACCCCCTCCCCCATTCCCTGATGCCTGTTCCCTTTCAGCAGATATACTACCATCTCTTTCCTACAGCCTTCAGGCCACTCCGGCTTTACTCTCCTAGCAAGCACTACTATCCCTCCCATCCACTGTTACCCAGCGGCTCCCAGCATAAGGCATACTTGCATTCGCTTGACACTCAAGGACCGTTTCCTGCATGTCTTAAATACCGCTGCATTATACATGCATGGACTCTGGGACAGTCTAGCCAAGTTAGGGTCTGCTAAATAGGTCTAGTCTTCGGCTCCGTAGGTGCCCAGGGGTGGGTACTCCTAAGCATCCCTTACTCACTGTGGTCAATACACTTGATTGGGTGCCTATTGGACCTACCCCTGATCCGACATTTTACCGAGGGGGGTGGAGGGATGCCCCAGCTCCTGCTGGGGGCAGTTCAATTTGGGGTGTGGGGGTGCTATCGGGTATTTGAGGAGCGGCTGTATGTGGGGGGGGGGATGCATTTCTTGTTATTTGATGTATACAACTAAATGTTTTTAGCGGTAGCTGGTAGGGTGTTTGTTATCCTGTTCCTTCCTCTTTCTGTGCTTGTATGATTTTGGTCACACCAATCTTGCATTGAATAAGGAAGCACCACTTGGTTGTTGGTATTTGGGTAGGATTCCCAGGACCACACCACATTTTTTTGCCTGCACTCCAGCAAGATCAAAGCTTCTTTAAATCTTAGTTTGGGAAGATGGACCACCCAAGCTGAGCCTGATCTTTACTCAATCCCAGAGTACTGCAAGCAGTGTTAATTTCGTCGACAAACATTTTAGTCAACTAAATGAATACTATTTTAGTCGACTAAAATAAAACTAAAACAATTGAGATGACGACTAAAATGCGACAAACTCAAATGCCACTTTAGTCAAAAGACTAAATTTAAATGTAACTTCAAAATGAACACTGGTCTGTAGTGCATGTTCAAACCTTAATACCATAAACAACATTATGATGCCGTGTACACACGATCGATTTTCTCGACGGTGAAAACACTGTCGAGAAAATCGATGGGAAAAACGAGGAACAGCTTGTTCCCCTACACACGGCCGTTTTTCCCGAAATTTTTTCTCTTCGTCGAGAAAAACGTCCATGTGTAGGCTCCCCGGCAGTGTTTCCCTATGGGAAAACTGCCGCGGAAAAAAATGCCGTGAATCACGACGAGAAAAATTAGAGCATGTTCTAATTTTTCTCGTCGTGATTCATGCCGTTTTTCTCGTCTGGAAAAATTATGAAAAGCCCACACACGGTCGTTTTTCTCGTCAAAGAGAAAAAATGAAGGAAGGGTTATGTGATATTGGTTAATCCTAGAATCTGTTCCTGTGCCAGGACCCCCAGCAATGGTGGCAGGACTTTGTTTTTTGCACAGAAGAGAAAATGCATAGGCCCTACTTTTCCAACAGGGAAATTCTCCTTTTGTGTTGACTACCTGAGAGCCAGTGAGGCAGATCGCCTGATAATAGACCATCTATGGTTCATCCAAGTTAAGGAACCCGTTGACAAAAATAGGATTTTTATAACAGCTTACCTGTAAAATCCTTTTCTTGGAGTACATCACGGGACACAGAGCGACATAGTCATTACTAATGGGTTATATAGATACCTTCAGGTGCTGGCACTGGCAACTTCCAAAACCGGAAGTACCCTCCCCTATATAAGCCCCTCCCATCCGGGAGCACCTCAGTTTTGTAGCAAAGCAATAAGTGTCCCCAAAGAGGGGTGGGAGCTCTGTGTCCCGTGATGTACTCCAAGAAAAGGATTTTACAGGTAAGCTGTTATAAAAATCCTATTTTCTTTCTCGTACATCACGGGACACAGAGCGACATAGTCATTACTAATGGGATGTCCTAAAGCAATGCCCAACGAGGGGGGGGGGATACACCATATATAAGCTGAGCGCTATCAGACATGAGGATCTTTTGCGGCCTGCAACACACTGCGCCCAAAGGCGACATCCTCCTGACTTCTAACGTCCACCTGGTAGAACCTAGTAAACGTGTGTACTGAAGACCATGTTGCGGCCTTACAGATTTGAGCCAGGGAGGCCTGGTGATGCACTGCCCATGAAGTTCTAACTGCTCTCGTGTAGTGCGCCCTAACTTTGAACGGAGGCGGTCTCCTTCTCAAGCCATAGGCTTGCATTATGACCTGTCGAATCCACTTGGCTAAAGTAGATTTTGACGCTGCCTGACCCCTTCTGGGGCCTTCCGGCAGAATAAACAAAGTATCCGTTCTGCGAATCTGAGCAGTGGCTTTTAGATAAGCTTTAACTGCTCTTACTACATCCAAAGAATGCAATAACTTTTCCTCTACCGAAGTAGGTTTGGGGAAAAAAGAAGGAAGAACCACATCTTGGTTCAAATGAAACCTCGATACCACCTTAGGAAGAAAGGCTGGATGAGGACGTAACACTACTCTGTCCTTATGGGTAACCAGATATGGCTCCCTACAGGACATAGCTGCTAATTCCGACACTCTTTTAGCCGAACAAATGGCTACTAGAAAAATCAATTTCCTGGTGAGAAGAACCAGGGAAATATGCTGTAATGGTTCAAATGGTTGTTTCTGTAGAACCGACAAAACCAAGTTTAGATCCCATGGACATATGGGAATATTAACCGGAGGACTAATACGCATCACGCCTTGTATAAAGGCTTTGACTAGTGAATGCGAAGCCAAGGGCCTTTGAAAAAATATTGACAAGGCCGAAATCTGACCCTTGATAGTACTCAAGGCAAGCTTCCTATCTACAGCCCATTGTAGGAAGTCCAGAATCCTACCTATTACGTATTTACGTGGATGCCATTTCTTGGCCTCACACCAGGCGATGTACGCCTTCCAGATTCTATAGTAGATCTGCCTGGATACCGGCTTCCTGGCATTGATCATGGTAGATACCACAGCATTAGAGAGCCCTCTCTTTTTTAGAATGTGGGCTTCAATAGCCAGGCCGTCAAACCTAGGGCTGGTAAGGAAGGGTGGTATATCGGTCCTTGCGAAAGCAGGTCCGGACGATGTGGGAGGGTCCAAGGACTCCCCACAGACATCTTTACAATCTCCGCGTACCATGCTCTTCGGGGCCACGCTGGAGCCACCAGAATCACTGGTTTCTTTTCTACCCTGATTCTGCGGAGTAATCGAGGTAACAATTGTGGCGGTGGGAATGCATATATCAGCTTGAACTGATCCCAAGGGAACACTAGGGCATCTGAGCCGCAAGCTAGGGGATCCCTTGTCCAAGAGACAAACCTGTCCACTTTTGCGTTGAATCTGGATGCTAGCAGATCTACATCCGGTGTTCCCCACCGCTGACATATTGTCCGGAAAACCTCGGGATGAAGGGACCATTCCCCTGGGCATAATTGTTGGCGACTTAGAAAGTCCGCCTTCCAATTCTCCACTCCTGGAATGAATACCGCAGATATGGCTGGGACATATCTTTCTGCCCATCTCAGGATGTAATTTACTTCCCTCTGGGCTGCACGACTCCTGGTGCCCCCCTGATGATTGATATATGCCACTGCTGTGGCATTGTCCGATTGAATTCTGACAGGGGACCCTTGAAGTTTGGATGTCCATGCTACTAGGGCATACCGGGCTGCTCGTATCTCTAAGAGATTGATGGGCAGGGCCTTTTCCGCATCCGACCATCTGCCCTGGAGAGACCATTGCTCCAGTACTGCTCCCCAGCCTATAAGGCTGGCATCTGTAGTGACCACCTTCCAAGAAATCGGACTGAAGGATTTCCCTCTTTCCAGATTCTGGGGAACCAACCACCAGTGGAGGCTCTTGCGAACGGAAGGGGACAAGGACATTGGTAAGTCCAGAGCCTGAACTTTTTTGTTCCAGGCTGACAGTATGGCCCTTTGCAAATTCCTTGAATGGAATTGACCGTAGGGTACGGCTTCGAATGATGCCACCATTTTTCCCAGCAGCCTCATGCACAGGCGTATGGATGGCTGTCTTTTTGAACCCACTAAGTGGATCAAATCTCTCAAAGACGACCCCTTTTCTTGAGGCAAGAAAATTTTTCTCTGGTCTGAACCCAGCCTTAGCCCCAAGTATTCCAGACTTTTGACTGGTTTTAGGGCTGACTTGTCTCGGTTGATAATCCAACCGTGATATTCCAGATACTTGATTGTCTCGTGAACAACCACTTCTAGTTTTTCCACTGAGTGGTCTATCAGCAACAAGTCGTCTAGATATGCCATTATCGTTACACCTCGTGTTCTTAGATTGGCCAATAATGGGGCCAGAATTTTTGTGAACACTCGTGGTGCTGTGGCCAGACCGAAGGGTAAGGCTCTGAACTGAAAATGGCGCCCTTCTACCGCAAAGCGTAGAAATTTTTGGTGGGCTGGAAAGATGGGAATGTGCAAATAAGCATCTTTGATGTCGATCGAGGCTAACCATTCCTCCCCTTGTAGGGCAGTGGCCACCGACCGGATCGACTCCATCCGGAAAGTCCTGATATGTAGGAATTTGTTTAGCCCTTTTAGATTTAATATGGGCCTCACGTCCCCGTTTGGCTTCGGGACTGTAAAGAGGTTTGAGTAAAACCCGAACCCCCATTCTTCCAGGGGAACCTCTATAATTACTGCTTGGAGCAATAATTGTTCTAGTGCCAACAGGAAGGATCCTCTCTTCTGGGGATCCCTTGGCACGTTTGACCTTATAAAGTGGGAAGGAGGGGAGTCTTAACTCCAATTTGTATCCCAGATTTACTGCGGAGAGCACCCATCTGTCTCTGATCGTGTCCCGCCAGGTCTCTGCGAACAACTGAAGTCTTCCCCCCACCCGATTGAGTGGGGGCAACCCTTCATGCATTTGACTTTGGGGGAGGTTTTGTACCTCTCCTGCTCCAGGGCTTCTTGTTACCCTGCAATTGTCCCTGATTTTTACCTCCGGGATTGGACCGAGGAGGCCGTCGGAACTGTTTCACAGCCGATGTCCTAGGGACTGGAGAAGCAGGCCTCTTAAAAGAGGGACCTCTAACTCTGTTTTTAACCGGCAAAAGTGTACTTTTACCGCTGGAAATTCTCTGGATATATTTGTCCAGGTCTTCCCCGAATAAGCGTTCACCATGAAATGGGAAGCTGACCAGCAATTTTTTACAGGGAGCTTCAGCAGACCAGTTTTTGAGCCATAAAAGCCTGCGCATATGTACTACAGACAGCGTAAGGCGGGAGGCCTGATGGATTGAATCCTTTATAGCGTCCACCGCAAAGCATAAGGCTCTAGGTAGATCAGCTAGGGCAAGAGCCTGCTGATCTGGCAAGTCCCTTAAGACCTGTTTCAACTGATCCTTCACTGCTTGGCAGACCCCAATAGCTGCCACTGCTGGTTGTGTCACCAATCCTGCTGTAGAAAAAGCAGATTTCAATAAGGACTCCAATTTTTTATCTATTGGGTCCTTGAACATTTGGACATTATCCACTGGACATGTCAGTGATTTATTCACACAAGAGATGGCTGCGTCCACTGTAGGGACCCTCCATTTTTTGATGAACTTATCCTCCATGGGATAGACCACTTGAAATCTCTTGGGAGGAGTAAATATTTTATCAGGATGCTCCCAATCCTGGTAAATGAGCCCTTCCAGTAAAGGATGGATCGGAAAGGAACAAACAGTCTGGGGAGCTTTTAGCGACCCCAACGAGGAGACAGAAGTGGATGATGGCTCCGCAAGGGGCATTTTAAATGCTGATCGGACCATATTAGTCAGGGACTGAACCCATAACCTTTCAGCATGTGATGCTGAGAATGGCTCTTCCACTGTTGATTCCTCTACAACAGAATCGACCTCATCCTGATCCCCTTCAGGCAGGTCGATCCCTGTATGGGACTGTTGCTCTGCTAACAGGCACTCTGAGGGAGGAGACGGAGATCGAGCGCTTTTTTCCTGTGACAGGGAAGCAGCGATCAATGCTGACAATCTCTCTTCCAGCCCTCCCAGAGCTGAGGAAAAAACCTCCTCTGTTACATACACAGGAGCAGGTGAACTGAGGACAGCCACAGTACCAGGTACTCCTGAGGGTGCTCTACGGTCACTAACCTCTGATTCTTCAGGGGAGACTGGTGCAGCCGAAGCATGCCCAAGATCCTCAGAGCCCGATGGAGACCCCCTATGCTTCCTGGAATTTTTAGTCCCGGAGTTTTTTGACAGCATTATTCCTAAGCCCAAAGCTGAGGTATTCCAGCCGAAATACACTACTTACTGACAATAGTCTAGCACAAATGCTGCTATAAAACCAGTTGGTGTCTACTAATGTGCCTTTCTATGGGGATGCCTGCATCAACCGCTTGCTGTATGCCTTTTTTAAATGTTGCCAGCTCTGTCTCTGCACTCCATAGCCAGCTCACAACACATAATTGTGGTTTTTTAACATGCTGGGACGCCCGCACATGCGCAGAAGCGCTGCGGCGCGCACAGAGCGTCATCCCCCAAGCTCCGCCCCCTTTTCCGGCTCACCTCTATATATAGAGGCGCGTGCACGCGCACGCGCGCGGCCACGTGCGCCTTCGGCGCTAATTTTGAAAAGGAAACCAGGGACAAGAGCCAGGGCCCCTTTTGCCGCAGGCCGGGGGGTGGACGAGCATTGCAACATGGCAGAGGAAGCAGTTTCCCACGAGAGAACTCACCATCTGCCTGGACTTGCTCTGATAAAAAGAAACTAGTCCACATGACAAGAAACGTTCCACAGCGGCCTCTAGTGGATTAACACAGGTACCGCAGTCTAATATATTAAATATATATATATATATATATATATATATATATATATATATATATATATATATATATATATATATATATATATATATATATATATATATATATATATATATATATATTTTTTTTTTTTTCTTGACCACTATTAAAATTATTACATTTTTTAGTAGTTACAGGCATGCACAGATATTACCTTAGACACTGGCAAAAAACTGAGGTGCTCCCGGATGGGAGGGGCTTATATAGGGGAGGGTACTTCCGGTTTTGGAAGTTGCCAGTGCCAGCACCTGAAGGTATCTATATAACCCATTAGTAATGACTATGTCGCTCTGTGTCCCGTGATGTACGAGAAAGAAAAACAAAACTTGTTGGGAAATAAGGTCATAAGGTTGGGAAATAGGTCATATTGTAGGTCTAAGGTAGGGAATTGACTGTCCAAGATAAATTTTCTCAACTGTAACTGCTCCCCAGATCTAAAATCTAGTACACATGGGCTGGTTCAATAGACATGTGGCCCGTGTGTACCGGAGTCCGTCCAACAGAAGCTGGCCGTTCGGCTGGCTTCTGTCAAAGGGGCATGACTGAAAAAGGTCTCCTGACCAGCCAATGGCTGAGAGCGCTGACCGAAGGTGTTCAGGCGGGGGTTGGCCCCCTGTCAGAATACAATAGATAGGGGGAGAGTGCTGTACTAACATCAGATCGTTTGTACCGTGGCTCCTCCTGAGCTCCAGTATTATTTAGTTTAGCCCTGCTGCGTTGGAAAAAAAAAAAAAGAATTTGTACTAGGGCTTTAGGCTGGCTACACATGAAGCAAATTTTTCATGCAACCACGGGAAGACGTCACTGCCGGGAGAAGACAGCGATTATTGCTAGCAGCTATAGCACTGGCTTGCGATAATCACAAGAGAATCCGGCAGTCTGGTTGTACCCAAAGGTGATTGAGCGATCAACTTGGTACATTTAGCCTGCCCATTAACCTTTTCGAACCGTGTATGACTGGCCTTAGGTACAAACCTGTGTTATATCACACTGTGCAAACATGCACACATTCTAGTGACCTGGGGGATCCCCAAGGAATTCCCTTAATTTTCAGGGATTTCCTCTCACTTCCTGTTTGGCTACAGGAAGTGAAGGGGAATCTCTGCAATGGGACAGGGTGAAAAAAAAATCTGAGGGGTTATAACTGCCCCTTGCTCTATCCAAAAGTGGAAAAAAATAGGATTTTTGTACTCACCGTAAAATCCATTTCTCTGACGTCCATGGACAGACACAGCTTGATACTGTAAACGTGTGGGTATATGTCCCTGCTCGCAGGAGAAGATCTAGGCAGAATGTTAGATGTTAAAACATTCTAGAACAAACCAGAGCTGAACAGCCCCGCCCAGGGGGGCGGTCCCTCCGGACATTACCCTCCCACCTGCAGCTAGCAGACCTCAGTTCGTAACAAAGCAATACAAACCTTAAAAGTTAGGGTGAGTGCTGTGTCAGTCCATGGACGTCAGAGAAATGGATTTTACGGTGAGTACAAAAATCCTATTTTCTCTTATTGTCCATGGACTGACACAGCTGGATACTGTAAACGTGTGGGACGTCCCAAAGCAGTATCAGAACGGTGGGAGCAGTAGCAAAGGAACAACCAAAACTTCACTCCAAAACAAGCAGAGCTCCTCAACGGAGGAGTGGCGACATTAAACAGCGGCCTGCAATGCTTTGCGGCCGAAGGGAGCATCCGAAGATGCAGCCACATCAACCTTATAAAATCTTGAAAAGGTATGAACGGATGACCAGGTCGTCGCCTTGCACACTTGTGCAACCGACGCTTTATGTCGGAAGGCCCGGGAAGCACCAATTGCCTTGGTGGAATGCGCCGCAACCGGAAAGGGAGGCGCCCGCCCCTTAAGGGCATAGGCCTGTATGACGGTCTGCCTGATCCACCTAAAGACGGTGGCAGACGACACCGCTTGGCCCCGTTTTGGACCAGACACAGATTTCCGAATGGAAACAGTAGCAGACAGGTACACTCGTAAGGCTTGTACCCATCTTAATGTATGAAGCGCAAACTCTCAGGGATGTGATGGGTGAGGACACAAGGACGGAAGAACAATGTCCTTCTTAAGGTGAAAGGCCAAGACCATCCTTAGAAAAGAAGGATGGTCGTGGGCGCAACACCAACATATCCTTATGGAGGACCAAGTAAGGCGACTTGCTGGACAAGGCCGCCAACTCAGACACCCGTCTAACCAAAGCAATGGCCACTGATGCCGCGTACACACGACCGCTTTTCTCGACGAGAAAAACGGCATTTTTTTTTTTCGCCGAGAAAAACGATCGTCTGTGGGCTTTATGTCGTTTTTCTCGTTGAGAAAAACGGCAGAAAAAACGACGAGAAAAATTAGAACATGTTCTAAATTTTCTCATCGTTTTTTCCATCATTTTTTTCCGCGGCAGTTTTCCCATAGGGAGACACTGCCGCGGAGCCCACAGACGGTCGTTTTTCTCGTCAAGAGAAAAAATGACGGGAAAAACGACCGTGTGTAGGGAACCCTTGGAACCGAAGCGGTTCCCTCGTTTTTCCTGTCATTATTCACGGCGGTTTTTTAACCGCCGTGAATAATGATCGTGTGTACGCGGCATAAGGCCAACTTCCGGGACAAGGTCAAGAGAGGAATCTCTCTGATATTCTCAAAGGGATGTTCTTGGAGAACCGAGATGCATCAAAATCAGATCCCAAGTAGGGAGAGAAGGGTTGACAGGGGGGATCACATGGTGAACCCCCTGCACAAAAGGTGCTAATCAAGGAATGGCCCGGTAGCGGTCATTGAAAAAGACAGCCCGGGCCGAAATCCTGGGAACGGAAAACATCCGAGGATGCCACTCAAGTTCCTCGCACATAGCGATGTAAGCCTTCCAGGTACGGTGAGATATCTTTCTGGAGGAAGATTCCCGTGTCGACAACATAGAAGAGATGACCGAATACGAGAGAACTCGGTCCTTCAGCACCTGGCTTTAAACAGCCATGCCATTAAAGCCAAGGACTGTAAAGCAGGATGAAGTATGGGATCATGAGACAGAAGGTCCACCCCAATAGGTCGTCGCCAGTAATGTCTGCGACTAGCCGAAGTAGATCGGCGTACCAATGTCGCCGTTCCGGAGCACTGGAATGGCCTCAGCCCCTACTCTGCGAAGCCGGCGAGGCAACAACAGTAGCGGAGGGTAAGCATATATCAGGTGATACTGCCCCCACGGGCTTCCAACGCGTCCGCCCAGGGGTCCCTGGACCTGACTATGATCTTGCCACCTTGCGAGTGAGTCGAGAGGCCACAAGGTCCACTTCCGGTGCCCCACCTCCGGTAAAGAAGGTGGAAACACCTCCGGATGCAAGGACCCTTTGCCTGCAATGCACACGGCCGACAGGACCGTCTTGCAGCGAGATGTATGGAAATCCCAAAGAGACTCCGCAATGTATCGGAGAAGGGAGGCCCCAGTGTACAGGGTGCCTCAAATGTTGGCCAATAAAGGCAACTTGACGGAACTTCCCTAGAAACTCGGTCAGAGGACTAGTACCTCAGCCTCCACAGGTGGCGAAAACCCACCCCGGGCACAGAGACCCTAAAGGCTAAAGCAGTTGTAGTGCACCTGCTAGACAACTGATGGATGAAGCAGAGGCTTTTGCCCAGTCATTGAGCTATAAAAAATGCCAGAGACGCAGCCACTAACGGGCGTAACGCTAACCCCAACCTGGCGAACACAGTCCAAGCCAGCGCTTCTAATCACCACTGAAAGCAGGTGGAAAGTGATACCCCTGAAACCAGGGATCCTTGTGACAATGCAGCAGCTACCCATGGATAGGTGCCGATTGTGCAAACACATAGTTTATACTATGTATTGCGTCAAACGCACAAATGGAGAGTGTGGGAGGAAACCCACCCAGCCACAAAGAGCATAATACCACCACATACGGCGTATGTAGTTTAGTATTTGTGGATAAACCTATTAAACACGTATATACTGTGCCAGCGATTAAGGCGCGCACATCATCGGGGCCTGGACGTAAACCAGCCACGCAGATTGCGTACACAACCGTGTAGGTATGTTAGCCTGCGAATAAACAAATTGCACATGTTTATACTGTGCATAGCGCTGAGAATGCGCACACCATTGGAACGCAGGGGAGAAACCTGAGCACCCGGATGAAACCCATGCAGACTGCATGCGCATACCGTGTATGGTATTATAGTATGTGTGCTAAACATTTTGCACAAGCCCATGTGTGCATAGCACCGAAGGCGCGCACACTGTTGGCGCGTGGGAGAAACCGAAGTACCCCACGCATACTCAGAGAATGCAATACCTACAGCTACTGTAAATGTATTTAGTGTAGTGTAGAGACATAATGTGTATGTTTACACCGTGTATTGCACCAAAGGCATGCATGTCATGTAGCGTGGGCGGAAACCCACGCAGACCGCATACCGTGTAGGTATTATAGTGTGTGTGCTAAACATTTTGCACAAGCTCATGTGTGCATAGCACCGAAGGCGCGCACACCGTTGGCGCGTGGGAGGTACTGAAGTACCCCACGCATACTCAGAGAATGCAATACCTACAACTACTGTGAATGTATTTAGTGTAGTGTATAAACATAATGTGTACGTTTACATTGTGTATTGCACCAAAGGCATGCATGTCATGTAGCGTGGGCGGAAACCCACGCAGAGTGCAAAGACATACCGGGTAGGTATGTTAGTATGTGGATATCCAATCGCACAAATTTAGACTATGCATAGCGCCGAAGCGCCCATACCAATGGAGTGTGGGAGGAAACCGGAGTACCCGAAGGAAAACCACACAGACTGCCTACACATACCGTGTAGGTATTATAGCATGCGTGATAAACATTGAACATGTTTAACTGTGCAGAAGGCCAAAGGCGCACATACCGTCAGCGCGTGGGAGGAAACCGGAACACTCGTAAGAACTCCACGCAGACAGCACACAGATACCGTGTAGGAATGATAGCATGTGAATCAACATATTGCACATGTTTATGCTGTGCATTTCCATTGGAGCGTGGGGGGAAACCGGAGTACCCGGAGGAACCCCACACAAACAGTATACCCATACTGTAAACATGTATAATATGTGCAATAAACATATTGAACATGTCTATACTGTGCAGAGAGCTGAAGCGCACATACCATGAGAGTGCAGGAGGACACCGGAGCCCCCGCCAACCCAGAGAGTATAATACATACATATACTGTGAATGTATCTGGAGTCGTGCATAAACATATTTTGTACGTTTATATCATGTATGGCACTGAAACACAGCATTGGAACGTGGGGACAGCCACGCAGACACAGAGACCAATAACACATACATACACTGTGAATGTATGCAGTGTAGAGGTATAGGATGAGTTAAATTATGGCGCAGAGGCGCATAATCTTCTCTGTATCATTCCAACCTGCTTGACTGTGCTGCCGAAGCAGCATGCAGGTAACAGGTAACCTCTGATCCTCAGACCGTGTGTCTGTCAGAGCTCAAATCATTCCCCAGGAAATGGCGGGAAATGTTACCTCAGGTATCACACATAAGGCTCACAGGGACTACAGACATAAATGAATAAAGTCCTCCCCCATCCATGCTGCTCTTGAGGCAGTGTGAGGAAAACAGTGAGGAAACTGTGTAAAAGAAAAGCTTGTCACAGCAATTCCAGCCTGAGAGTGTTTCTCACATCAATGAGATCACTTACAAGCACCCTGTCATTCACTGACACAGAACTGGAGTCTTCCTCACAAGGGAATGTCCTGTTCATAAACATTAAATATTCAGAGGTCGGGTCCTGAGCATAGTAGCTAGGCCCATATCTGACTCAGAGCACCCCTTCAGTAAAGATTTTTGTGGGGGGAGGGGGCTTATAGCTCCTTTTCCTCGCACACCGCTTCCATTCTGACAGGAATTATTCCAGGACTGCTGACAACTGGTCCATAAGGACCGCAGGTGCAGGAAACATATGAACATGTTTAACTGTGCAGCACTGCCAGTTGCCCCAGGCAAGTGTGGAGAGCAGGTGTATCAGACTCCATAACGCCACCCTCTGAGACCTTATACACTATACAGTGAATATACAGTCCACCCACTGGCTACGCTGAGGAGGGGGATACCCAGGAGGACCCACCAACCCTTAAGGACCGCTCAGTCTGTGAGGAGATTGTGAGGGTATTCGCGCCGCCGCCAGAAAAAAAATGTGCGGCGGCCACAAGAAAATGGTCGCCGGCCGCAGCTATAACTGCGCCACTGAACGCCAAGATGGCCACCGAGCGCGAAATTCAAAGCTCTAATGCGCGCCAATGGCGCACGCAATAATCACCTCACACACCAGAAAAAACTGCAGACATGAGCGCCCAGCCAGGCCAGAGTGACCCTCAAGCACCCCACAGCACAGCACCAGTACAGGGTGCAGAGAGCAGCATAACAGGGGGGAGACAGGGAGAAACCCCCACACACAGAAACACAGCCAGCATGTACTCACCTGCAGTAGGAGAGACTACTTACCCGTCCCTTTCAGGGACCCACTGGCTTGTTTCAGACAGACCTATCACAGAGTCGTACTGCAAAGCTGTCGGCCCGGTCCACCGCGAGAGATACAGTCAGTCAAGTACTGTTCAATCTTGAGAGGACCGTGGGAGCATGAAAGCAACCCGGCCACCCCTGGAGTCATGGGGCATGTCGTGAACTGAGTCTCACGCACACAAGGCAAGGATCAGCACGCTCGATGGTCAGACAGGGAAGACTACGAGGATACCAGTGTACCCAACCTGTTGCCCAGCCGACAGTTGATTGAAGGTCTCAAAAATAAAATAAAATTCCCAAAGGAATAAAATTTAAAAGTAAAATCTTCCAGGAGACTGGCTCCTGAGAGAGCCACGTCTTCTCCTTCTGCTAGGCAGAAAAAAAACTGAGGTCTGCTAGCTGCAGGTGGGAGGGTAATGTCCGGAGGGACCGCCCCCCTGGGCGGGGCTGTTCAGCTCTGATTTGTTCTAGAATGTTTTCTTGTCAAATTTGTTTATTAAATTTTCAAAATTACAAGCATATATTGTCAATAAACATAGTCACTATAAATAGTAGCAGTTAAGGAGAACACAAATTAGATATTTATGTCAAGCTCCAGTGATTTTTGAAGGCAACAACAACAGAAGAGGAGAAAAAAAACAGTAATTTAAGTTTAACATATGTTGACCATTATCTGGAGACTTGCTAAAATATATGCTTAGTGTTGAATTTAGTAATTACAAACCAGATTTAGTAATAATATATAACATGTAAGGTAATATAAGGATTTATAAAGAAAAAATGAAGGGTCATAATTTCTAGACCTCATATAATGTTATTGTAATATATAAGGTTTGTATTGTTTCAAAGGAGCTCTAAAGCTGAAATATACTGATAAATAAAAAACATAAAAAAAAAAAAAAAATGTTGCTACCATTTTTGCATATAATAACAATATATGCTAAGAAAGAAAAAACAACAAAAAAAGAGCTAAAGAGCGAAGATAGAAGAGAGGGAAGGGTAAGAAGAAGAAGAAGAGAAAAATAAAATAAAGATAGTAGGTAGAAAAGGTCGAAAAGGTCCCCGGGGTATCTTATAATGTTGGTCTGATAATATTAGTATATTAAATAGCTATTAGTAGTTATATTACCAAGGTCTTAATAATGTGATGTCAAAGTTGGGAGGGAAAAAATTAGTCACCCAAGGATTCCAGATTTTTTCAAATTTTCCAATATTATCATTGGTAATGGCTTCCGTTTTTGAGTGCGTCATGGCTTGGTTTATTCTGGTTTTGGTTTCTGAGCTCATTAATGTTGGGGTTTTCCACGCTTTGGCGATTGTCTGCTTTGCTGCAGTAGTGAGTTGTAGAAGGAGTTTGAATTGAGTGTGGGAAATAGAAGTCGGTTTTAGATTTAGTAGTGCAATTGAAGGGTCAGGTTTGATTGTTTTTTTGAATAAGGTAGAGAGGATAAGAAAAACCTCTTTCCAAAAACATTTTGTAACGGGACAATCCCAAAATATGTGTATTGTTCTAGAATGTTTTAACATCTAACATTCTGCCTAGATCTTCTCCTGCGAGCAGGGACATATACCCACACGTTTACAGTATCCAGCTGTGTCAGTCCATGGACGATCAGAGAAAAAAGGTTTGCCTATTTTACTTTACATAAATATCCAATGTATAGCTGTAATGGGCAGCCATTCTATTCAACAGGTTGTATCAGGAGGTGGGAGGGAGCAGGTTAGACATAGGGAGAGAGATTTGCATACAGTATATGCTGCCTATATCGCTGTATTCACTAGTTCATTTGACATCTCTTTTAAGTCACAACTCCAGATTTACATTTTTCCTCTGCTTGCCTAGAAGTTTATTTCCTTTTTATCATCTTGAAAACCTGGGACATCAACTTTATTTCAGCCTTCAGCTTACATGCAATTCAAACTGCCCCCCGTTCATTCAGGGCTTGCGACATCCACTGTCCTCCAGCCTCTTCTTCCCTGGCCCAGCTGTCACACCCCCTTCAGTTTAGAGGGTTTCATCAGGAAAAACGCGGTCATTAGAGCCTCTTGGTACACTGATGCAAAATTTATCTCTGCCTGACTCCAACTCTGCTACAACTTGGAGCACCGACATCAATGACGTGCGCCAAACATCTCCAAGAAATGAAAAGGAGAAGAGAGGGCACTGCAATGGTCAAGTGACTGCAATTTTTTAGTGAAATGTGGAGGCCCCATTTTCCTCCAGGAGTTCAGCTTTATAGTTACTTTGCTTATGCATTTTATTCATTAGTTGGTGAGGTTGCATAAAAAGACTCCAGTCCATCTAGTTCAGGGGTAGCGAATAAAAATTCACGGGGGTCCGGTCAGAAATATCGCAGTCACTATAAAAAAAATAAATAAAACACGCAGGTCGCCGCCATTACTAATAAAGAAAAATTTCTAATAAAAATGCCATAAATCTATCCCCTATTTTGTAGACGGTATAACTTTTGCGCAAACCAAACCAATCTATACGCTTATTGCAATTTTTTTTTTACCAAAAATATGTAGAAGAATACGTATCGTCCTAAACTGAGAAAGAATTTTTTTTTTATTTTTTTTTTATATATATTTTTGGGGGATATTTATTATAGCAAAAAGTAAAAAATATTGCTTTTTTTTCAAAATTGGTCACTCTTTGTTTATAGCGCAAAAAATAAAAACCGCAGAGGTGATTAAATACCACCAAAATAAAGCTCCATTTGTGGGGAAAAAAGGACGTCAATTTTGTTTGGGTGCAACGTCGCACGACCGCGCAATTGTTAAAGCGAAGCAGTGCCGAATCTCAAAAAATGCCCTGGTCAGGAAGGGTGTAAATTCTTCCGGGGCTAAAGTGAGGCCTCAAGGCTGCTTGTGCATTTTTTGTATTCATTCTCAACAGACCAGGTTTGTAACAAGTTTACTTTACCAACAAAAACATGAATATGTTAAAACGGTACTAAAGTCTGCTTTGTGATTTTTACCTACGGGTAAGCCATAATAAGGCCTATAATAAGGCTTACCTGTAGGGGAAATGAAGATCTCCTAAAATGTGCACCGTTTAGGAGATATTAACCCTGGATGTAGCCAGTGACGTCACGGTATGCCGGACCTTCACAGCACCATGCCGCAACTGAGGGCGCACAGGAGTGACATCATCGCGGCTCCAACCACTCACATGAGCCGGGGGAACCCAAAAGGAAGACCAGGGGAAGATGAAAGCCCTCTCCTCGGTGATAGGGATAAGCTGGAGTGCTTAGTTTTAAGATAAGTATTTCATTATGTGCTAGTATTCGATGCATACTAGCACATTATGGTATTATATTGCAGGGGAAAGTTTTTTTTTTTATTGCAGTGGTTTACTACCGCTTTAAGGAGGAGCAGGCAGAACACCAAAGCACATTCATTGTAATTGCCTCAACTGTACAGTTCTGTTTAAAATAAATTCAAACCACTATTCAGGTTAATTACAGCTTTTAAAAAAAAAAAAAATGAATAAAAAAAACTAAAATCCAGAAAAACTTTAACAAGAAACTGTTTTCCTACCCAAAGACAGAAGCCTGATGACCTCTTATTAAGCGCTCAGAACAGCGTGTTCCCAGCAGAGAGGCAGTGTATACAAAGATTGAATCAAAGCTTCTATCTGCGGCAATCAAAAGCAAGCAGGCAATACTTTATGTTTCAGAGAGCCACCCGAAGCAAAGAATATGTACAGTATTATACTTCAGGAGACATGAGTGGACATGGAAACTAGAAACAAAAACCTAAAGCATAGGATCAGCCTTGGGGCCAATTCACATTAAAGAGTTTTAGAAATACAAGTACTTTAAGTAATTACATCCAGTACTTATAAAAGAGTAAAAGGTACACTATATTGCCAAAAGTATTGGGACGCCTACCTTTACACGCACATGAACTTTAACGGCATCCCAGTCTTAGCCTAGGATCACACAGACTGCGGGAATGAAATCGTGAGAGCTCAGCTCAACTCGCACAATTTAATTTCCCGCATGTCAGTCCCGATTTCGGGGGCAATTTCAGAGACATCTGTGCCGGTTTCTGCACAGATGCCAATGGAAAAAAATTAAAAATAAATTGCACTCCGAAATTGCCAAAAGTAGTACAGAAACTACTTATGGAAATCGGTGCAGTGTCGCACCGTTTTGGACGCCGCAAATGGACCACTATCCTCTGCAGATAGACCACTACTTCCACACAAAATGTAAGGATTACTCTAAAGGCAGGGGTGCTCAACCTATGGCCTGTGAAGCCCTCTGTGGTCCACGGGCTCAAACCAGGGAAGCACATCCCAGAGCGTCAGAGTGCATGGAGCCGGCGCTGGCAGCGGAGGAAGCATGCAGCCATGGAGAGCGCAGGAGCTGCACAAGCCGATTCTTCCTCTGTAGCGTCCAGTCCTGTCCCAGGCAGAGCCAAACCAAGTGCACCTCGTCAGACCTTTCTAGCAGCCTGGAGAGCGATGCCAGCAGAATCTGGATGAGGAAAAGGTCAGCGTATTAACCACTTGACGGCCCACCACAGATATACTAAAGCAGGGTGGCCGTTCTGTGCCAGATTACGTACCTAGTACATGATCTGACATCCACTCCCACTGTAATTATACACAGCGGGAGCCCAGCGGCAGGTACTGCAGACTATGTCCGCCGAAAACCGCCAATTACACAGGCAGAATGACAATCTGTCTATGTAAACAAGGCAGATTGTTGTTCTTTTAGAAAGGAAAGCCATTGATCCAGTGTTTAAGCAGGAACACTGATCTTTGTCTTCCCCTAGTCAAAGTACCTCCGCAACAGTGAGTAAGCACAACCTAGGCAAACAGTTAACCTCCACTCAAGTCTTTTGCAGACTCCAACAGGTTTTCTTCTAAGATTGCTCTGTATTTGGCTCCATCCAGCTTCCCATCAATTCTGACCAGATTCCCTGTCCCTGCTGAAGAAAAGCATCAACAAAACATGATGCTGCCACCACCATGTTTCACGGTGGGGATGGTATGTTTAGGGTGATGTGCAGTGTTAGTTTTCCACCACACATAGCATTTTGCTTTGAGGCCAAAAAGTTCAATTTCTGACCAGAGTACCTTTTTTTTTTTTTTTTTTTAAAAAGGCGTTTATTTTTACATTTTTTTGAAAGAAACATCAAAAGAAAAGCAAAACAGTACAGGCTGCCGATACAACATATAAGTGCAGCAACTGCAACAATCATGCAGTGTAGAAATGAAAGCATGAGCAGACTGTACATAACAAAGGTACCCCAAAACAAACATCGCCATTCACACACACATATACACACACAAACACACACAAACACTCAAAGTCACAGCACAAACGACCCCACATCAGGAGTAGAACTCTAGAGGCCCGCAAGCAGTAAACTTTTGTTTCATATAAAGAAATTTCTGCCCAGATAGAGCAACTGTAACCAAGTAGGAGGTACTGAATCACAGCACCCTAAAAATCACTGAGAGAGCTCCCCCCAGAAGTCTTTCGAAACTTCTAGCCATGGTTGCCATACTTTGGTGAACTTCTTAGGGCATGCCCTACTTTTGTATATCAATTTAAATTTGGGGAGGAGACCATGAACAATGCGGAAAAAGGCATGGGCTGAAAGGGGGCCCATGTCCTTCCAATGTAGTAAAACAGTTTTACGTGCATAAAAATAACAAAATACGTAGCAGAGTCCTGGCATGAGATTGAGGAACATGGTCATTCAGCACCCCCCCAAGAGTCCAACTTCTGGAGTATGAGGTATCGACAGGTGCAATTTGTTGGCAAAAAGGGCAAATAAATCCATCCAGAAGGTTGAAAGTCCCGGGCAAGTCCAAAACAGATGAAAGCAATCAGCAGCAATCATGTTACATCTAACACATGCAATATCTCGGCCCAGACCCATCTTAACCAGCTTAGCTGGCGTATAATGTAGGTGATGAATAAACTTTTACTGTACTAGCAGATCAGCAGTGCTAATAAAATCCTGAAAAAATATCTCCGTTGCCTCTTCCCAATCCTCTTCAGAAAGCTCAGGCATAAACAGCAGCCATTTGCGATGAGAATTCTGAAAGGGATCGGCACCCACCCCCCGAAGACGTCCATAGAAGGTCGTCACCAGCTTGGCAATCTCAGAAAACGACAAGAGGTCCTCAATAGAAGATTCCATGAGCTCTATGGTCAAGGACCCAAACTGTGCCTGAAGGGCAAGTCTCAATAGGAGATATTTGAAGAAAAATTTGTTGTCCAGACCATATTGAAGCCTGAGTGTCTCAAATGGCAGTAGAGTATGCATGTTCTCTTCCTGTATTGTTGCTTCTGTTAAGACAGGGGATCCGACTTCTGAGGCGACTTCCATTGAAATCAATGGATACAAGTCGCCTAGAAGTCGGATTGAAGTAGTACAGGAACCTTTTCTGAAGTCGGAGCGAGTTCTGTAGTGTGCATTAAGATGGCTCCATTCACTTTCATTGATTCTCTCAACAGCGTGACTTGGGGGCGACTTCAAGTCGGATCCAAAGTCGCCCCTGTGTGAATGGGCTCTAACTGTTTAGCTTTTTGGCCGCAGATTAGCTTTAATTTGGATAGAAGAAAAGCTTATCTGAATCGCCTCAAGCCACTAAACTCTGTAAGAGATGAAAGGTGACCTTATTTACCAAATTGATTAAGAAGCACTGCATTACGGTCTTACGTAAATTCCCATTTGTTTCCATTGGATAAGTCTGTTTAGTATTCAAATTGATTCCTCAAAATCGGAGCTCATGAATCCTACATCTCCAATACGACCACAGATGGGAGGGCTCAGATCAAGTTAGCAGTGCAGGTTAAAAGGATTTAATTATGTAATGTTATTTTCTTGACAAGAGATTATATAGGCTGGGTACGGAGTCATCCAATCCTTCCCCATTTAATTTTACAATGTTTTTTTTCTTATTGAGAGATTATATAGGCTGGGTACAGAGTCACACAACCCTCCCCCATACCAGCAGCAGGTGGGTAATTCAATCTATCGGGACCAGTAAACATAACCTAGTTACCTGGGTACATTTCCTAATCAGAAGCTGGGTTATAAAGTACACCGTGGCACAGCTATGCTTCGAGTAACCATCCAACACAGGATTCTCTGCAGGCAGAAGGAAACAATTTTTATAATGAGTAAAGGGGGCATGAACTCTTCAAAAAGAGGTCAATATTACAACAAACCCAAATTCTCCAGTGACGCACCCATTCCTTACCAGTGAGGCCTGCAAGAAGGAATTACAAGGGGATGATCAGAGCACATTTCTCATGTTAGGCTAGTAACTCCGTATTGAGCAGAGTATTTTTTTGTTTTGTTTTTTTTAATTAGATTTTTTTATGTAGTGTTAAAATGCAAGTATACCCATTCACTCTTTATATACCATATATACTCGAGTAAAAGCCGAGTTTTTCAGCACTTTTTTGGTGCTGAAAATGCCCCCCTTGGCTTATACTCGAGTCACCTTTTTGCACCTGATCTCCCGGAATTTGGGGATCTGGTACCAGCCGTCCGTAGGTCCTCTGGACCCCAAACTTGCCACACATGTAGCCCCACTCTTTCTCTACAAGTGTACAAAGTTTGTTGTCCAGGGGACCTACAGCCCGGGAGCACCGATTTTTCAAAGCCGGGCACTCCTTCCATAGACTCCCATGTTAAACGGTCATTTCTCCAGTGACTTTGGGGACCCTGTACAGGCCGGTCGTAGGTCCTCTTGACCCGAAACTTAGCACACATGTATCCCCATTTCTCCTCTACAAAATGTTCAAAGTTTGTCTGGGGGACCTATGGCCGGGAAGCACCGATTTTTCAAATCCGGGCACCCCTTCTATAGACTCCCATGTTAAACGTCAGTCGAGGCACGGACACAGCGAGGCACGGACACAGCGAGGCACGGACACAGCGAGGCACGGACACAGCGAGGCACGGACACAGCGAGGCACGGACACAGCGAGGCACGGACACAGCGAGGCACGGGCACAGCGAGGCACGGGCACGGACACAGCGAGGCACGGACACAGCGAGGCACGGACACAGCGAGGCACGGACACAGCGAGGCACGGACACAGCGAGGCACGGACACAGCGAGGCACGGACACAGCGAGGCACGGACACAGCGAGGCACGGACACAGCGAGGCACGGGCACGGACACAGCGAGGCACGGGCACGGACACAGCGAGGCACGGACACAGTGAGGCAGTGAGGCATGAAGATGGACACCCTAGGCTTATACTCGAGTCAATACATTTTCCCATTTTTTTGTGGTAAAATTAGGTGCCTCGGCCTATATTCGGGTATATACGGTAGTTCTGGTAGCAGAACTTTTATTTCCTTTGTTATCATACCAATCGTACATAGTTCCAATACGTAGTATAAGATTTTAGATTCTATAATAAAAAATTTTTTAAAAAAAGTCTTTATTATCAAGTGTATAGTTTTTAAATAATTTTTTTTTATTTCTTTTTATTTCAAAACTAAGAAATCATTTATTTAAAAACTATACTCTTCATAATAAAGACTTTTTAATTTTTTTTATCTGAGGTCATCTTATATTAACCTGATCCAAGTTGGTTTTATCCTTTCTTATACAATGTATGAGGTAATCTTTTGAGTAGTTATATCCATGCTAAAATTGCTTTAGTTAAAGGGGTTGTAAAGGTTTGTTTCCTATTTTCTAAATAGGTTCCCTTAAGCTAGTGCATTGTTGGCTCACTTACCTTTTCCTTCGATTTCCCTTCTATATGTTTTTTTCGTTTGTCTGAATTTCTCACTTCCTGTTCCTCTCCTCACTAAACTTCACACCATCATCCGAGCCCGTCTGGCTGGGGGTTAGTCAGCGTGCTCGCCCCCTCCCTTGGGACTACATGCCTGCAGGGAGACGCAAAAGCTATAGCGTCTACAAAATAGGGAATAGATTTATGGCATTTTTATTAGAATTATTTTTTTTTTTTTTACTAGTAATGGCAGTGATCATTGATTTTTAATCGGGACTGCGACATTGTGGCAGACAGAGTGGACACTTTTTTGGGACCATTTATATAGCGATCAGAGCTAAAAATAGCCACTGATTACTGTATACATGTCATGGGACCGACTAGAGGAGGAGACAGATCGTTGTTCCTACTTTGTAGGAACACACGATCTGTCTCCTCTCCCCTGAGAGAACCAGGATTTGTGCGCTTACACACACACAGATCCCGGTTCTCTCTCTGTCATGAGCGATCGCGGGTGCCCGGCGGTCATCGTGCCCATCGGGCACGCGCATCAGTTCCAGGGACACACTTTGGGCGCGTGCGTGTCTGCTAAAGTGTCTTAAAGAGCCGACGTACAGCTACGATGGCTCGGGCAGAGGAGGCAACCTGCCGCAGAATAACTGCGGCGGCTGGTCGGAAAGTGGTTAAGATGCTGGCGCCTGCACCCGGAGCCAATGGACAAATCGGCTCGGGGTGCCGACATCGCGGGATCCCTGGACAGGTAAGTGTCCATATATTGTAAGTGTCCATATATTAAAAGTCAGCAGCTACAGTATTTGCAGCTGCTGGCTTATTTTATTTTGTTCCCCCAGGCAGAACTCCTCTTTAAAGTATAACTAAAGGCAAAACATTTTTTTTAGCCTTGTATAGAGTGGAGAGGGATTAGAACACCTGTCAGGGAGATTCACCCTCTATTTACCATTATCATTAAGTGAAAGTAAAAGAAAATCCCAAATTTTGGGTTATCCCCAGAAAAGTAATAGAGAGGAAATCTTTCATTGGGGACACTAGTTCTTGTTGGGAGTCCCAAAGGAATGCCCTTAATTTGGAAGGTTTTCCTCTCACTTCCTAGTGGGCTATAGGAAAGTGAAATCTTTGCAATGGGACACAGGTGGCAAAAAAAAAAAAAAAAAAGTTTTGCCTATAGTTCTACTTTAACCACTTCATTACTTTCACCTCCTTCCTGCCCAGTCCACTTTTCAGTGCTGTCGCATTTTGAATGATAATTGCGTGGTCATGCACCACTGTACCCAAATTAATTTTTTTTCTTTTTTTTCACCCCACAAAATAGAGCTTTCTTTTGGTGGTATTTGATCATCACTGGGGTTTATTTTTTGCGTTACAAACACAAAAAAAAAAAAAGACGGAAAATTTGGGAAAAAATTACGTTTTTCTTTGTTATAAAACTGTCAATAAGTACTTTTTTCCCTTCACCGATGAGGCTGCGCCGACGGGCACCGAAGAGGCTGCGCCGACGGGCACCGAAGAGGCTGCGCCGACGGGCACCGAAGAGGCTGCACTTATATGTAGCACTGGTGGGCACCAATGGGCGGCACTGGTGGGCAGCACTGATTAGAAGGCACCGACAGGTAATCACTGATGGGCACAGATTGGCATTTTTAATGGGCACTAATTGACACTGATTGGCATCCCTGGTGGGCACCCTCTATGGGTCTGCACTGATAATCAATGCGCCAATCATCAGCACAGACCCGCCCCCCTGTCAGGAGAGCAGCCAATCGGCTGACCTTTACTTGTGCCTTGTCAGCACGAGTAGAGTAAAAGACGATAAATGGCACTTCCTGGTTACCATGTGATGAGCTGTGATGAGCTGTGATTGGACACAGCTGATCACATGGTAAAGAGCCTACGTCATAGGCTCTTTACAGGGATTAAAGATGAGGTGCGTCAGACTGGCACACCACACCTGCAATCGCCGCGCTGCGCGCCAGCGACTTGTCCTGCTGGATGTCATGATGCCCAGTCAGGATAATGCAACCACTTTCCGGGCGTCATTCTGCTATATGGTGGGCGGGAAGTGGTTAACAGTAAACTATTTGTAAAAATTCTTACCCCAACACTTGGGAGTTTAGAGCTTTCTCAATGCAGCTTCCCTGAACAGCGCAGTCTTGAGACACTATATTAGCTTGGAGGAGGAGGGGGAGCAGGGAAGTGCCTTGCCATCCTAAGCTATGGGGCTGTATGTTTCTATTGATCAGTGTAGGGTGGCACAACTCTATTGCCTGCATGGAAGAATGGCTCCATAATAGAATGCAAGAGAAAGGAGTGACATCAAATCAGCCCGACCAATGGAATCGGCCGGCGCTTGATACCCAGAAGCTGGCTGCTAGAAGATGTCAGCAGCCGGTGGAGAGCTCCAGGATGCATCGCAGTAGCCGAGGCGAGTCTAGTTCCGTTTTAAAAGAGAACCCCAGGCAAGGTTTAAAAGATAAAAAAGTAGCTGCATACTCAATAAGTCATCAAATCAGCTGCTGAAACTGAGGGGTTTCCCTGCTGGAGTGCATAGGACATTGTGGTGCCTTCAATTACCTGTAGGGATGCACCAATTACAAAGCATTTGCGTGAGTATCGGTACTCGCCCTAATGCTCCCAATACCGATACTTTGCGGTGTGATTTGCATCAATACAAAAAGAATGGGTGCAAGGAGACGCATGCGATTTGAACAGGAAAGGAATGAGATTCTTGTCCAAATCGTATGCGACTCGTCCCCGCCGTGCGAGTGTGTGTGTCTGTATATAGAAAGGGATTAAAGTGGCATCTAGTGGGCAGTTTAAAAAATGTTAGAGCTCACAGTACATAGAGCCTGTATGCACAGGCCGCTGGAGATGCTCAGAGGGCTGGAGGAGATGTAGAGACGGTCTGCCCCAAGCTGACATCCTCCCTATACCGCAGGGGGCCCAGAATTTATCCTCCAGCAGACCCGATATGCTACCATCAGCGGACCGGGACACCTATGTCGATTATTTTTCATGTGGCCAGATATGTACTCAGCTTGAAACACCACAATAAGGCTTCATGCACATTGGTTTATAGAAAAACGCTGGCAGGAGAAAATCAGCGTTAAAAACTCACCAGTTTAGCAGCGTTTGGGCATTTATTTAAATTTACCAGAATTTTTTTTTTCTGCATACTGAAATGAATAAATTCTGAAGTGCTAAATGCGCCTAGCGTTTAGCAGTGTCAAGCGTTTTTTTCTCTCAATACTCTGCTGCTCCTGGATGCACCGACAGGTTTTTACCAGCTAGGAGGCAGAAAAAAAACCACTACTATGTCAGGGGCGTGCGTACAGTGGTCGCTATTGTGACCCAGCCCCACGCTCCAGGAGGCCTGTGCAGCCCCCCTGTGCACCTGGTTAGGAAGGTGGTGGCAGAGGCAGCAAACATATCCAGCCCTTAGGGTGCCATTGTATTCACCGACACCAACACTGGGGCCCAATTCCTCCCAACACTGCCAAGGATGGGGGCCCCAATGACGCCGAGGATGGGGGGGGGGGGGAGACAATGACGCCGAGGATGGGGGGGGGGGGAGACAATGACGCCGAGGATGGGGGGGGGGGGGAGACAATGACGCCGAGGATGGGGGGGGGGAGACAATGACGCCGAGGATGGGGGGGGAGACAATGACGCCGAGGATGGGGGGGGGAGACAATGACGCCGAGGATGGGGGGGGGAGACAATGACGCCGAGGATGGGGGGGGGAAGACAATGACGCCGAGGATGGGGGGGGGGAGACAATGACGCCGAGGATGGGGGGGGGGGGGAGACAATGACGCCGAGGATGGGGGGGGGGGGGAGACAATGACGCCGAGGATGGGGGGGGGGGGGAGACAATGACGCCGAGGATGGGGGGGGGGGAGACAATGACGCCGAGGATGGGGGGGGGGAAGACAATGACGCCGAGGATGGGGGGGGGGGGAGACAATGACGCCGAGGATGGGGGGGGGGAAGACAATGACGCCGAGGATGGGGGGGGGGAGACAATGACGCCGAGGATGGGGGGGGAAAGACAATGACGCCGAGGATGGGGGGGGAGACAATGACGCCGAGGATGGGGGGGGGGGAGACAATGACGCCGAGGATGGGGGGGGGAGACAATGACGCCGAGGATGGGGGGGGGAGACAATGACGCCGAGGATGGGGCCCCAATGACGCCGAGGATGGGGGGGAGACAATGACGCCGAGGATGGGGCCCCAATGACGCTGAGGATGGGGCCCCAATGACGCCGAGGATGGGGCCCCAATGACGCCGAGGATGGGGCCCCAATGACGCCGAGGATGGGGCCCCAATGACGCCGAGGATGGGGCCCCAATGACGCCGAGGATGGGGCCCCAATGACGCCGAGGATGGGGCCCCAATGACGCCGAGGATGGGGCCCCAATGACGCCGAGGATGGGGCCCCAATGACGCCGAGGATGGGGCCCCAATGACGCCGAGGACGGGGCCCCAATGACGCCGAGGACGGGGCCCCAATGACGCCGAGGACGGGGCCCCAATGACGCCGAGGACGGGGCCCCAATGACGCCGAGGACGGGGCCCCAATGACGCCGAGGACGGGGCCCCAATGACGCCGAGGACGGGGCCCCAATGACGCCGAGGACGGGGCCCCAATGACGCCGAGGACGGGGCCCCAATGACGCCGAGGACGGGGGCCCAATGACGCCAAGGACGGGGGCCCAATGACACCGAGGATGGGGCCCAATGACACCGAGGATGGGGCCCAATGACACCGAGGATGGGGGACAATTCCTTCCAATGACACCAACAATGGGGCCCAATGACACCAAGGATGGGGGACAATTCCTCCCACTGACACCAATGATGGGGGATTGTAAACTTCCACTGACAATGGGACATTTTGTTCTCCCGATAGCCACAGTCTGAAGGACAGTAAACCGGCCCTTTGTTTAGAACATTTGGAGACCCCTGGACTAAATTCCAAATGTCGGATATGAAAATTGCTGAGCATGGTGGATTGCAGGACTGAAGAAGCAGAGTTCAGATCTCATCAAGGCACCAATTATGTGGAGTCTGTGAGTTCTTGCTTTGTAAGGGGAACACTGCAACTTCTGCTAACAACCTTTGACCATCTGCAGATCTGAACCCTTCATACATGAAACCAAAGATTTTATTGACCAATATTCTATTCACCCCAAAATAAAACTGCAGACAGTACTACGCTTTCAGCCCATGTACAGGTGGGACAATTCGATTTTTCACCACTAGGAGGTGCTGTGCTTCAACTCGTTGCATCCGCTGTACCCGACCTCAAATACGTACAAAAATAAATATTACTCCTAGACTAGAGGTTTCCAAACCACAAATCCATTTCAATACTTTAGTCCCTCAGAATCTCACCCAGCAGCGCTGCTTTTAAGGGCATTTTTAGGGGCATCTATACCATAAAGCGGGAAAGATTGTTTTTTTTAGAATATATTTTATAGGTTTATAAAGCCAATCTCCAAAGATGCACTTTCACCAAGATATAGTCAGGATCCAGAGGACCGTCCTCAACATGAAACTCCAGGAAGATGAAGACTGTATTCCCCAACACATCCTTTTATTTTAATAGAAGTAGTGTTAAGTACCGGATATTGGCCTCTTGCCATCTCCTGTACAGCAGAGCTCAGACTGGAAAAGAGCAGCACAAGGAACCAGTACGTTTTGCTGCCATTCTGATGTGGTAACAAGGGTCATGCTGATAGGAGGAGAGAGGAGAGTGACAGGGAGAGGAGCTCAATCATCTCCTTCACTGTTTAATCATGGGCAGGAGGGCAGACAAGACCTGCACTTGTTACTTAACTGCATTGCTGTGCGGTACAGCTGTGCTCATGATGGGACTAGATCCATGGAAATACAGCCCTCATATCCACTTCAATTGTGCGTTTAGATGTCTGTCATGAGTTTGGCTATAAGCTTCAAGATAACCAATAGAAAAATGTTTATTATAATACGTCATCTGAGGACATATTGTTTGTTAGGCTGCATTCACACCTGAGCGTAGCGTCTTTGAACTTTTTTCCGGTGGTTTAATGCACAATTTTGATGCGTTTTTTATATACAGCGTTTTGAGCTTTGCCATTTTTTTTACCCAATAGAGAAAACTTATCTGTTGCCTCATTTGTTGCTAGGTGTTCCAGCATTTTTTAGCTTTTCCATTCGCTTTTATTTCTCTTTATATTATTATTAATATTTATTTAAAAAGAAAAAAAAATTGTTAGGTTAAGGGGTTAGCGTTAAAGATGTGTTTGCCCGCCCCCTGAAAAATTAAAAGTCAACAGCTTCACATACTGTAAACTTCTGATTTTTAATATTAGGACACTTACCTGTCCAGGGTTCCAGCGATGTTGGCTCCCCAGCCGGTTTTCGGATCGGCTGTTGAGTTCTGCCGCCGCCATTCTTTGTAAGGGAAACCTCCCTACTGCGCATGCACAAAGAGCACTGCACTTTCCAATTGGCCAGGTGGAGGAAGAAGGCCGAACTTCCAAGGGACAGCGCCACCTCTGGAAGTGGGGAAGGGGGACCTGTCAAAAACAGGTACCAAGTTCGGCCCCCTCCTCCTTTCCCCCGCCGAGTCATTCAGAAATTGCACACAAAGTAAGGAGCCGGCGGTTAAGGTTTCCCTTACAAGGAATGGCGGCGGCAGCACCCAAGAGCTGATTGAAAAATCGGCTGGGGTGCTGACATCGCAGGATCCCAGGACAGGTAAGTGTCATAATATTAAAAGTCATCCGCTACAGTATTTGTAGCTGCTGACTTTACATTTTTAGGCCCCTTTCACACTGGGGCGTTTTTCATGCGGTTTAGCGCTAATATTAGCGCTATTATACCGCATGAAAAAATCCTGCCCTTTAGCCTTCAATGTGAAAGCCCGAAGGCTTTCACACTGAAGCGGTGCGCTAGCAGGACCGCTCCAAAAGTCCTGCTAGCCGCTTCTTTACAGCGGTGAAGGAGCGGTGTGTTCACCGCTCCTTTACCGCGGTCTCCCATTGAAATCAATGGGACAGTGCGGTAATACCGCCCGCAAACCACGGCAATAGCCGCGGTTTGCGGGCGGTATTAACCCTTTTTCGGCCGCTAGCGGGGGTTAAATTTACCCCCCTAGCGACCGCATACCGCGGTAAGAACGACGGTATATCAGCGCTGAAAATCACGCTGCTATACCGCCACCGCTCCTGCCCGCCCCAGTGTGAAAGGGGCCTTAGTGGGGGGGCTGGAGCTCCGCTTTAACCTCTAACCCTTTAAAAAGAATAATAATAATAAATAAATAATAATAATAATAATAATAGTAATAATCACAATAATCTAAACACCCGAACACAAATTAAATAAATATTAGTAGTAATTAATTTTTTTGTTGGGTGTTTATTATTAATAATGTATTTAAAGATAAATAAAAGGTATGGGGTTTTTATTTATGGATTATTACAGATCATTTATGATGATTTTAATTTTTTTTGCATTTATTTTACATTTATTTATTCATATATATTAATTTACAAAAATTAATTTGAGCAGAAAATTGCACGAATGCTCACAAAAACACGCAAAAAGGTGCGTTTCTATTCATTTCTTTGGGAATAAAAATGTGCCAAAATTGCTCAAACCTGCCCAATTTGAGCTACAAAAAAAGCTCCAGAACTTTTTGAGCTTCAGGCAACTTGGAGTGGAGATGTGAACCATCTCCATGGAGAAGAATAGATTTTTTTCTCCTCCAGCATTTTGGAGCTTTAAGGTGTAAAGGGGGTCATGGCGTCAGGATTCTATGTCAAGATTCTGTCCAGTTTCCCGTAGGAAAGAAAAACAAAAATCTTGTAGAGTAGTGGTGAACAACTTACATGGTATATAGGAGGCAATACTGTGGCCCCCGAAAGCTCGCCGTCCAGAATATTCAATATAGGACAGAAGATTGTCAGACTTCAGACATAGAAGAGGAAATGGTCAGACTGCGGAGGTACAGGAGAAGTAGATGGAGACGGAAGACACTGGAAGGAGAGAAGTCAGGGAATGATAGAAATTGCTGTCATTACAGCCTCTTCACAAAGAAATGGTTCCATTAGTGAATGCTGGGGTCTGCAGGGGTAGGCGGCACAGCAACCATCAAAGGGCTGCTGCATGTGGCTGTTGGGCACTAAAGCAAAAGGAAGCTACACAAAGATCATGAGATCTGGGGTACGTTATTTTTGATAAAAGCTTCCCATCTTTTTCTTTTTTTTGTAGATTATGTAACTCCCATTCTTGGTACTTCCACATAATTTTTCACATATTGGCATCAAGGTGTCCTTAGTGACTGCTGGGGGAGGGGGGGGGGCTCCGTCCCTCTTTCATTTCCTCTTCTCCTTTTCACCTTTTGTTTTTATATTATGGCTGTGTTTACATTCCTTTTGCATATTATGTTGTGAGTATTTTACAATCACCTTACAAGTTACAATAAACATGCGATGAATGTCTTGTATATTTTATAAAAAGGGTTGTTCTATTTTTTTAGACTATGCTGTACTATATTACCCCAGAAGGAGTTTTTTTTACTCTGAAACGCGTCGTCTATCTTTATGACAATTGCATACAACAGCTTCATGTAACCATTTTGTAATGAGTGTAATACAATCTGTATATAAAAGAAAAAAAAAACAGCCATTAACCACATGCCGACCAGCGCACAATGGTATACGTCGGCACAATGGCTTGGCAAATGGGCGTACAGGTACGTCCCCTTTTAATCGCAGCATTGTGGGTGCGCGCGCGCCTGCCGCGGGCTCCGTGATCGTGCCCATGGGACCCGCGGACTCGATGTCCACCGGTGTCCCACGATCGGGTCACGGAGAGGCATTACGGGGGGGGGATGCCTTTGTAAACAAGGCATTTCCCTGTTCTGCCTAGTGACAAAACAGTAATCTACTACTCCCCGTCATTGGGAGCAGTGATCAGTGTTGTGTCACTGGTAGCCCATCCCCCCCCAGTTAGAATAACTCCCTAGGACACACTTAACCCCTTCATCGCCCCCTAGTGTTTAACCCCTTCTTTGCCAGTGCCATTTACACAGTGATTGCTGTATAAATGACAATGGTCCCAAAATAGAATCAAGTGTCCGATGTACGCCACAATGTCGCAGTCACAGAAATAAATAAATAAATAAATAAATAAATCGCAGATAGCCGCCATTACTAATAAAAAAAGAAGAATATAAATGCCATAAAACTATCCCCTATTTTGTAGACGCTATAACTTTTGCGCAAACAAATCAATATACGCTTTTTGCAATTTTTATTTTTTACCAAAAAAGAATAAGTTTCGGCCTAAACTGAGGAAAAAAAAGTTTGATTTATTTTTTTATAGCAAAAAGTTAAAAATATATATATTTTTTTTTTGTTTATAGCTCAAAAAATAAAAACCACAGAGGTGATCAAATACCACCAAAAGAAAGCTCTATTTGTGGGGAAAAAAAGACATCAATTTTGTTTGGGTACAGCGTCGCGCAATTGTCAGTTAAAGCGACACAGTGCCGAATCGCAAAAAATGGCCCAGTCATTCAGCAGCCAATTCTTCCGGGGCTGAAGTGGTTAAAGTGGTTATAAAGGCAGAAGGTGCATTCTATGCCATAAGATAAAAAAAGCCTTCTGTGTGTAGCAGCCCCCCTAATACTTACCTGAGCCACATCTCTGTCCAGCGATGTCCACGAGTCACTTGGCCATCCAGGACTCTCCTCCCGATTGGCTGAGACACAGCAGCGGTGCCATTGGCTCCCACAGCTGTCAAAGTCAGTTAGCCAATCAGGAGAGAGAGGGAGTGGGGCCAAACAGCAGCTCTGTGTCTAAATGGACACATGGAACTGCAGCACAGGTGCCCCCAATGCAAGCTGCTTGCTGTGGGGGCACTCGACAGGAGGGAGGGGCTATCGGGTTGAGGTCAGGCCTCTGTGCAGGCCAATCAAGTTCCTCCACCCCAAACTCTCATCCATGTCTTTATGAACATTGCTTTGTGCACTGGTCCAAATCATTTGGTGGAGGGGAGATTATGGTTTTTCAGGGGTTGGGCTTGGCCCCTTCGTCCCAGTAAAGGGAACTCTTAAGGCTTCAGCATACCAAGACATTTTGGATCATTTCATGCTCCCAACTTTGTGGGAAGAGTTTGTGGATGGCCCCTTCCTGTTCCAACATGACAGTGACCAGTGCACAAAGCAAGGTCCATAAAGACATGGATGAGCAAGTTTGGGGTGGAGAAACTTGACCTGCACAGAGTCCTGTCCTCAACCCGATAGAACACCTTTGGGATGAATTAGGAGTGGAGACTGCGAGCCAGGCCTTCTCATCCAACATCAGTGCCTGACCTCACAAATGCACTTCTGGAAGAATGGTCAAACATTCCCATAGACACTCCTAAACCTTGTGGACGGCCTTCCCAGAAGAGTTGAAACTGTTATAGCGGCAAAGGGTGAGCCAACTCAATATTGAACCCTACGGACTAAGACGCTATTAATGATCTCATGCGCGTTTAAAGGCAGGTGTCCCAATACTTTTGACAATATAGTGTATGTAATATTATACCCCTTGGTGTAATTTTCATTGCAAACTTTTTTTACTTGTATTGAATAAAGAGATATATTTTTATACAATTTTTTGTTGTTTTGGGTACCTATATAAATGATCCATTCCATATTTTGTATACATCATTTAACCAGGGATGGAGGTACCTATATTTGTACATGGTCTGGTGAGAGCAATAAGATTATACCAGTTCCGGATAGAATTGATAAAAGTGTTCTGCAAGACCCCTTTCACACCGGAGGCGTTTTTCAGGCGCATTAGCACTAAAAATAGCGCCTGAAAAAAAGCCTCGGCTGCAATCCCAGTGTGAAAGCACGAGTCAAAAAAAGTCCTGCCAGCAGCTTCTTTGCAGCGTTTGTAGTGGTGAATACACTGCTCTAAAGCGCCCCTTCCCATTGAAATCAATGGGCAGCGTCGCCGAACCCGACGGCAAAGCGCCGCTGCAGCGGCGCTTTTAACCCTTTTGCGGCCGCTAGCAGTGGGTTAAAAGCGCTGCAAAAACGACGATAAAGCACAGCTAAAAATAGCTGTGTTTTACTGCCGATGCCCGGGCGCTGCCAATGTGAAAGCATTGTAAAACTCTGATATTCAGAGGCATGATGGGAATTGTAGTTCCGGAACAACTGGGAGGACCATAGTTTGAAGACCCCTGTGCTAGGGGGCCAAATGTACTGCCCTGGTCCTGGTCTGGGCGTGCTAAAGACTTGTTTAATGAAGATTAGCAATGGAAAGCCATCTCACCATACATGTAGTATTGTGCCCATTGCTTCCCAGCACCACCAACACTGGCTGCAGACTGAAGAGTACATTTTAGGGCACAATTTAATGTTTTATTCTTTAGTTTTGTGATCAGTAATCTTCAAAGAAGGCCGGTCCTTTTCACAATGCCCTCAGCTGCCTTAAAAAAAAAAAAAAAAGAAGAAGCAAATCTGTTTTCACTGCAAGCTTATAATTGGAGAACAGAACTATAGCATTGACTATGCTGCATCTCCATCAAAACCCAAAGCTTACCACGTGGATTACATACAAAATTATATTAGGATTAGTTTTCTTTTGAGAGCTTAAGGCAGATGGCTACACACAAATCACAAAATTAAAACTGCAGGTTTAAAAGTAGTTCTTAAGCCTTAAGGTTTTTTTTTAAACCTTAATGCATTCTTAAAGTAAAAAATCTTCTGTGCTACAGTCCCCTCCCCCCCCCCCCTTATACTTACCGGAGGCCGATCTCGATCCAGCACTGTGCACTGGAGGAGCGGCTCTCTCGGTTTTTCCCCTCACTGGGCAGACTGATAGAGGGAGCTATTGGCTTCCACTTCTGTCAAACAAATCCTGTGAAGAAAAAAGAAGAGCAGGGGGCTTTGCCGATCCACCCGGTGTGTATATATAGACGCAGACAGGGCAGCTTGGGAGCGAGCACACGAGTGCCCCCCATAGAAAGCAGCTTTCTATGGGGGGCATAGTCTAATACAGGTATTTGCATCCACTTCTGGGGAGAGACTCCCACAGGAGTCACTCCACTTCCCATCCCCCGCTGTCTTCTGGGAAACACACAGGTCCCAGGAGACAGAGGGGACCACTGGGAATGCGCCGCGCTACTTGTGCATGCGCAGGAGGGAACCGGGCAGTGAAGCCGCAACGCTTCACTTCCTGATTCCCTCACCGAGGATGGCGGGGGTAGCCGAGAGACGAGCAATTGTTCGGCTTCGGCTGCCGACATCGCGGGCACCCTGGACAGGTAAGTGTCCATTAAAAGTCAGCAGCTGCAGTATTCGTAGCTGCTGGATTTTAATATTTTTTTATGCGGGATATCCACTTTAAGGGGGTCAATCCTTCCGGGGCTGAAGTGGTTAAAGAATATGTAAACCCAACACTTTATATTCATGATATGTGCCTGCTTGTACCATGTACTTTTATGAGAAAGTCTCCTGTTCTCCTTGTATGGCTTCCTTTGTGTATCCTTTCCTATTGAAACTGACCACGCTAGGCATAAAAGCAAAGCGTGGGGAGCTTTCTAGCTCTAGCTAGAACTCAGTCTGCTCTCCTCCATTGCCAAGACTTGTCCTGACACGTGATTGGATCTTTCAGGAAAATTGTACTGAATTGTCAAATTATTGCCCAGTTTTGACATCACAATCAACCAATTTCTGGTAGTAAGCTGCTACCAGTTTGCAGTGATTACTTACGAATATGTTCAATTCCAGATAAATGGAAAGTGATTAAAACTGACCAAAAATTGGCATTCATATTGCTAGCAAAAAAAAAAAAAAAAACGCACACACAACTGGTTGCCAAGGCTTGCAAGCTTTCCCGTCTACAGTTTCTACTAATGAGCTGCAGTGAATGCGGTCAGATCTGTGTATGAATACCATTTATTAACGTGTTAATAGATCTTTTAACCTACCATAGAGAGTTTGCCGACAGAGCAAGTCACTTCCTACGTCTCTTTATATAGCACCAGGGACAGAACAATGGAAATGTGAAGATCGCTCCTGACTTTCCTGATCGAGATATGAAGCTTCTTCTATCTATGAATCAAATATAATACATAATCATTCTTGTTCTCCTCCCCATTATTTAGCCTGTCAATGACTCTTGTATCTGGAGGATTCTCTGTATCCTATTAGGCTGTTATAGATAGTAATAGAGAGAATCGCCACTTCGGGAATAGTTAATGGGGCCCGAATTATACTGCAGAATTAACCACTTGCCGTCCACCCATCGTTATTTACTGTGGGTGATTCTCTACAACAGGCATCACTAAAAGGCGGACCGCAGTCCAGATCTGGACAGAGTTTAGTGTCCTATCCAGACCGCTGCAGTCCCGCCATTTAGAGGCCCCCCCCCCCAAGCCTTTTATAGGTAGGGGGAGATGTGCCACCTCCGGCCGCTTCCAAGCTTACCGGAGCCAAATCGGTAAACCCCAAAGCCATTCAGTGTGGCCGTTTGCTGGGCAGGACGTCAACTGAGAGCAAGATGGCCACCAGTCAGCTCTATGCCCTTGTAGGACCGGAGCGACCATTGACATCACTTTTGGTTCTTGGGAATAAAATATTTTTTTTTTTTCTCTCTTGCTTTCAAAAAGGTAAAAGGAGAGATCGGGTGTCTTTTTGTCCCCAGATCTGGCAATAAAGTGGACCTGTCATGCTTATTTCTATTACAAGAGATGTTTACATTCCTTGTAATAAAAATAAAAGTGATCAGAAAAAAAATTAAAAGTAAAAGCACCCCATCCCTCCGTGCTCAGAAGTGAATATGCAAGTCACGCCTATACATCTAAATCGTGTTCAAACCACACATGAGGTATTGCCACGATCGTTGGAGCAAGAGCAATAATTCTAGCTCAAGATCTCCTCCGACTCTAAACTGGTAACCTGTACAATTTTTTAAAATGCTGCCTATGCCTTAACCACAGGGCACTTAAACCCCCTTCCTAACCAGACCAATTTTCAGCTTTCGGTGCTCTCACATTTTGAATGACAATTACTCAGTCATGCAACACTATACCCATATGAAATGTTTGTCCTTTAAATACCACCAAAAGAAATCTCTATTTGTGTGGAATAAATCAGTGTTGGGTTTTTTATTTTTTGCGCTAAGAAAAAAAGACTGAAAAATTCTGTAAAAAAATGAATTTTTCTTTGTTTGTTATAAAATTTAGCAAATTAGTATTTTTTTCTTCATAAAGTTTGGCCAAAATTTATACTGCTACATGTCTTTGGTAAAAAAAAAAAAAGTACAAATTGGTGTATATTATTTGGTCTTTTGTGAAAGTTATAGAGTCCACAAGCTATGGTGCCAATATCTGAAAATTGATCACACCTGAAGTACTGACGGCCTATCTCAATTCTTGAAACCCCAACATGCCAGAAAAGTACAAATACCCCCCAAATGACCCCTTTTTGTAAAGAAGGCATTCCAAGGTATTCAGAAAGAGGCATTTTGATATGTTAGGAATCTATTTACTCAGAGTAACATCATCTTTCACAATATACAAAAAAATTGGGCTATTATGTTTTGGGGGTTTCTTTTCCCATTCATTAAAAGTGTAATGTGTAATTTTTTATAATATATATATATATATATATATATATATATATATATATTTGTATTTTTTTTTTTTGGGGGGGGGGCTCCGAGTACTAATAGTTGTCCTGTGGACAGATTCTCCCACCTGAGCTGTGGATCTCTGCAGCTCCTCCAGAGTTACCATGGGCCTCTTGGCTGCTTCTCTGATGAATGCTCTCCTTGCCCGGCCTGTCAGTTTAGGTAGACGGCCATGTCTTGGTAGGTTTGCAGTTGTGCCATACTCTTTCCATTTTCAGATGATGGATTGAACAGAGCTCTGTGAAATGTTAATAGCATAGGATATTTTTTTTATAATCCCTGATCTTTATCCCTGACCTGGTGTTTTCCTTGGCCTTCATGATGCTGTTTGTTCACCAAGGTTCTCAGGAGGGCTTCACAGAACAGCTGTATTTATACTGAGATTAAAATACAAACAGGTGTATTCCATTTACTAATTGGGTAAACTTCTGACAAATGGCAAAGGCAATTGGTTCCACTAGATTTTAGTTAGGGGTATCAGAGTAAAGGTGGCCGAATACAAATGCACGCCACACTTCACATATTTGTAAAAAAAATTGAAAACCATTTATAAATTTTCCTTGCACTTCACAATTATTTGTCACTTTGTGTTGGTCTATCACATAAAATCCCAATAAAATACATTTACATTTTTGGTTGCAACATGACAAAATGTGGAAATTTTCAGGGGGTATGAAAACTTTTCCAAGGCACTGTATATTTACATTGGTGCTGCAAAGTTTTTGTTTTCTTAAACCTGCAATACGGCCCCCTCATTCTCTGACCCAGAAACATTGCCTAACTTTGAACTAGCACCTCCTTTAGAGGTGAATATGTCTCTTTGACCTGCACAGCATGCAAACATGTTCACCCTTGATGGTTGTGCTGTGACCGACAAAAATAGGATTTTTTACTCACCGTAAAATCCTTTTCTCTGAGTCCATGGACCGACACAGCTTCTCTATTGACAAAGTGGGTATTATCCATTAATTAGGAGTGACTAGGCAGAAAAACTTGTAAAAAGTGTTGCATCACACCTTCTACAGTACCGCCCAGGGGGCGGACCCTCTGGGTATGCCCTCTCAGTCTGCATCTTCGCAGATCAGTTCGTCAAAAAGCAGTACAAACTTAAAAGGAGGGGTGGGTGCTGTGTCGGTCCATGGACTCAGAGAAAAGGATTTTACGGTGAGTAAAAAATCCTATTTACTCTTTCGTCCATGGACCGACACAGCTTCTCTATTGACAAAGTGGGACGTCCCAAAGCAGTGTCAGAGAAAAAACGAGGGGTGGCAACAGCATAAAAATAAACTTCACCCCAAACACAAAACAGCACTCCTCCAACAGAGGAGTTGCAACTCTAAACAGCCGCTTGCAAAACCTTGCGGCCGAAAGAGGCATCCGAAGATGCACCTACATCAATTTTGTAGAATTTTGTGAAAGTGTGAGCGGACGACCAAGTCGCCGCTTTACATAATTGGGAAACAGACGCTTGATGTCGGAAAGCCCAAGAGGCACCTATTGCCCTGGTCGAATGCGCCGTGACAGGAAAGGGGGGCGCCTGACCCTTTAAGGCGCAAGCCTGGATTAGTATCTGTCGGATCCACCTAGAGATGGTGGCCGATGAGACTGCTTGGCCCTTCTTGGGACCAGCCACCGAAACAAACAGTGAGTCTGACTTCCGGAACAGGGAAGTAGCAGATAGGTATACTCTCAAAGCTCGGACAACGTCCAAGGAATGCAACGCCGACTCCTTAGGATTCGACGGCTGAGGACACAAGGATGGAAGTACAATGTCTTCGTTGAGATGAAAAGCCGAAACGACTTTCGGAAGAAGGGAAGGCTGCGGCCACAGCACCACCTTATCCTTGTGGAAAATCAAATAGGGAGCCTTGCAGGACAAGGCTGCCAGCTCAGAGACTCGTCTAACTGACGTAACAGCCACCAAAAAGACCACTTTCTGAGAAAGTGTCAACAGGGGAATATCTCTAATATTCTCAAACGGTGCCTTCTGAAGCACCGAGAGGACCAGGTTCAAGTCCCACGGAGGTAACGGGGGACGGACCGGAGGGGCCACATGTCGGACCCCCTGCACAAATGTACTCACGAGAGAGTGAGTCGCCAGGGGTCGCTGAAAAAAAAAGACAGCCAGGGCAGATATCTGTCCCTTAAATCGTACTTAGGGCAAGCCCTTGGTCCACCCCATGCTGTAAAAACAGCAGGATTCTGGAAACCAAATAGGTACGCGGATGCCATTTCATTTCCTCACACATGGAGATGTAGGCCCTCCAAGTGCGGTGATAGACCTTCCTAGAGGACGGTTTTCGAGCACTTCTCATTAGTAGAGATTACTGAGTCTGACAGGCCCCGGTCTCTCAGCACCTGGTTCTCAACAGCCATGCCGTTAAAGCCAATGACTGTAAAGCAGGATGGAATATGGGACCTTGCGATAGCAGGTCCTTCCATAGTGGTAGGCGCCAGGGGACGTCTGCTACCAGACGTACTAGATCGTCGTACCAAGGACGCTGAGGCCAATCTGGAGCGATTAGGATCATTGGAATTCCCTCTGCCTCCACTCTGCGGAGCAGAAGAGGAAGAAGCCTTAAGGGAGGGAAGGCATAGATTAGCCGATACTGACCCCACGATGCTACCAACGCGTCCGTTGCGTCTGCCCATGGGTCTCTTGACCGGGCCACAAATCTCAATACCTTCCGATTGAGTCGGGAAGCCAGAAGATCTACGTCTGGTGTGCCCCATCTTTGGCAGAGGAGTTGGAACACCTCCGGGTGTAAGGACCCTTCTCCCTGGTCCAGCATCTGGCGGCTCAGGTAGTCCGCCTGCCAGTTTTCCACACCCGGAATGTACACGGCCGACAGTGCCGGTACGCTCCTCTCTGCCCACTTCAGGATGCGAGCGATCTCCGATGTTGCAGCTGAGCTTCTTGTTCCTCCTTGATGATTGACATATGCCACTGCTGTGGCGTTGTCTGACTGGATCCTGACTGGACGCCCTTGCAGCCTCTGAGACCATTTGAAGAGGCACAGCCTGATCGCCCGGATTACCAGGACATTGATCGGCAGGAGGGCTTCCTCTGGGGTCCAGCGACCTTGCGCCGACTGAACACCCCAGACTCCCCCCCAACCTGTAAGGCTGGCGTCCGTCGTGATCACTATCCAGTAAACCGGATGAAATTACTTCCCGGCCATTAGAGCCGGTGCTGTCAGCCACCATACCAGGGATCTCCTGACTATGTGGCTCACTCTGATTTGATAATCCAGAGATGATGGACATCTGTTCCATCTGGACAGAACTTCCTTCTGTAACACTCGAGTGTGGTATTGAGCATATGGAACCGCCTCGAAGG